>OZ018403.1:36595785-37195785 GCA_963969585.1 Drosophila helvetica
AATAATAATTTGATCTCAACGAATTTGATTTTATTGTTTGTTCCCTGGCTCTTGGGCGCTTGGCTTCTGGTTATTGAGTTTGTAGTAATTCGAGCCATTTGCTTGGCTCCAATTGACTGGCCTTTCAAGTGAATGGCAAACTCCCTTTATATAAATACACAGGTGTATATATAATATATATGTATATTTCCCTAGCAAGAGCCTCTTAATATCGCGCTGGAGATGGCATAAAGCCTGAGAGAATGTTTACCAGAGTTCAAGTTAAAATTCCTGGAAATTCCATTGTCCAGTGATGCCTTGATTGGCCATTGGTACGAGGTTTTTCTTAAATAATTGTAATTTAATTAAAAGCCTTTTGCAAAACAAAAGCCATTAGGCATTCGGTGGTAATCAAAAGTAAGAGTACTGTGTGTGGCCAAAGGGGTAAATACTCTTGAAAACTCTTGGAAAATTGCTAACCAAATAAATTTGCAGCAATTCATGCGAAAAGTTATTCCAATGAAATTCAATTCAATAAACCTTCTCTCTCTCTCTCTGTGTATCTCTGTATCTCTGTCTCTCTGTCTTTCCTTCATAAACAATAAAACATTGCTGTAGGGGCGACATTTCCAAGACATGGACCCCGGAATCGTAGATGGAGATGGGACAAAGACAATGGCCATTGAAT
Organism: Drosophila helvetica; assembly: GCA_963969585.1. Taxonomy (NCBI): domain Eukaryota; kingdom Metazoa; phylum Arthropoda; class Insecta; order Diptera; family Drosophilidae; genus Drosophila; species Drosophila helvetica. The sequence continues at coordinate 36,596,453 of OZ018403.1, forward strand.
GGGCTCTGAACTTACCCTTGGTTCACGTGGGCAAACACTTCCTCGACGATTGTTGGCGAAACTAATAACGATAAAATTGTGCGATTGTTGGTTTTCCCCTTAATCTGTGGAGGGATAACAATAAAGTATATGTATGTATATGTATTGGTCTGGCATGTATTTGTATGTATCGCCCCATAGACACATGAAAAGTTTTGCCAATTAAGCGAAATACTTTCAGGACAATGGCCGGGAAAGGAAAGGAATGGAGTGGAGTGGAGTCTAGTCACCCCTTGAAAACTCCTTGCCCCGCTGCACTCAATTAGATTAATTTGATGAGATAACACAGCTGCGGCAACTGGGCGCCCTGCCCCCACTTTCCATAGTTTCCACACTTTCTACTCGGATACTTTCTACACTTTTGTACGCACCTCTGTGAGTGTGTTCCGGACTTCCTTAATGCGCGCCTGCAGATCCTTCCACACAATCAATGGCCAGTCGGTCTGGGCCTTCTCCAGCAGCGGCTGCACCACCTCGTCGAACAGCAGCGACATTGTCTCGATTTTGCTGTGCACCGGAAAGTCGCCGTAGACCACGCTGGATGGGAAATTGGCCGCTGTTAGCGGGGAACCCGCACTGCTGCGGCGTATGAAGTAGGCACACTTGCCACGTGGCACACCGTCCAGCGTGGTGAAGCTGGAGGAGGCTGGCGGTATGGGTATTAGGAGAGCGCCGGGTGTGACGGCCACCACCGCAGACACAGCTGCCGTTGCCGTGGCCATGGCATCATCTTCCAGCGGCCCCAAAGCGGTGGACGAGGAGGATGTGGCGGCGGCGACACGAGAGCTCTGATGAAGGGTATACTGATGGTACAAGTCACTAAGGCAGCTCCTGGGCACCAGATCGCCGCCGGGACTGAGGGTCATGACCAGAACGCGTGTGGGTCCGGACAGCCAGTCCAGGACAGTGCGCTGCGGTTACAGATGGCAGGATTGTGGGACAGATGGATGGATGCACACAAAGGAAATATCAGAGTAAAAATGTACGCTCACCCGCAGCTCATCGCTGGCCATCATTTTGGTCCATTTATCCGGTTTGAGGCGCATTGTGGTCGTTGTGTAGGCGGCCACACGCTCCAATCGGGCATCGATATAGTCCCGCTGGCCATGCGGCAGCCCATCGCCACCCATTGAGCCGGTGGGCAGGCAGAAGCCTTCCTCATCGCTGCTGACCAGACCGGCCGCATCGGACATTGGTCGGTTGGTCGGTTGGTCGGAGTGGAAATGCCGAGTGCGGATGCAGAAAATCAAACAGCTCGCCGCGGCGTGTGGCGTCTAAATGACTGGGGTGCCCATGAGCCAGTGAGCCGTTCCGTGTGACCTCTAATGCCGGGTGGAATCCGGTACGTACCGTGTGTGCCGGGCCGGGCCGGGATGGGCCGGGATGGGCCGGGCTGGGCCAGGTGGCGGACCATTGGGCGGCCGCCGCAAGCAGCTGCCAGCCATGCCATCCACGCCCCACATATCGATCAAACTTCAAATTCGAATTAACAGAAACACTTTAAAGTGTGTGCCGCCGCGTTTTCAAATGCAAATGCAAATGCAAAACGCGAAATGCCGCTTGCAGAAGGGAAAAGTTTCTGTTGGCTCCCGTGCGAGCCCCGCTCGACTTTAATTGCACACGAAGTGAGCGAAATGTAATTTCCGTTTTGCTGCTGCTGCTGCAAGTTTTCTGTTCATAAGTCAACATCAGCATTCGACCGGAGACGGTGGTGTTCCCCTCCACCTACTCCTGAGAGATCCCTGTAAATAATGAGCATAGACGATGGCCCCGAAAGTAGTACATCATGGCGTATGCTTAATGTAAGGCATTGACAGAATGGCGGCCTCATAACTGACATTTTAAGTGCCCGACTCTTCTGAGCATTAACTTAAATTTATGGCTTCACACTTTCCTCGCAATCGCAACCGTAATCTCAATGTTAGTTCAGATCCAAATCCAAATCCCAGCCTGGTTTCTCCATCTCTCCGGAGAGAGTGAGTCAAGCGCTTTGAGTGACTGACTGACATGTGTCAAGTAAGAGCAGCAAACATCAAGCAGCAACTCGTTGCAGTTGCAATTCCAATTGCAGTTCCAGCTGCAAAAAGCACCCGCAGCAACAAAGCCAGTAGTAGTAGCATTAACAGAACCAGGGGCAGTGGCAGTGGCAGTAGCAGGCTATGAGTGCAGCACAGTTAAAATGCTACGCAATTACTGCAAGTACTGCTCATGGAAACAGGACCCAGATGGCACTCGAACCGACCCACAGAATGCCCTGCCAGAGGAGCTCTTTCTTCCCAAGAATTTGAAATAATTTGAAAACACAGAGCTCCCCTCATAAGTAGCTTAACCTGCATTGGAAACTAAACTAAAGTGTTTTACCCATCCGACGAGTGGTTAGATTTTGGACACCTTCATACAAAAACCTTTGGGTAATGCTGCTACATTATATACGACCCTATGTATGCCCCATTTGTGTGGTGGCCTGGTTGCTGCTGCTGCTGCTGCTCTTCATGATGATGATGATGGTGATGATGAGTAGGATGATGACGGACTGGACCGTTTGTTGTGTAACTTTGATGTGAACTCCACTTTTAAATATCAGCGTCACATCAAAAACAAGTGCTTGGCAACCCGCTGCTTTGGATTGGGAGCTCTCTGGGACCCTCGGGACAAATGCATTGCCCTCATTTTCCAGCGGCGACCGCAACTGTTGCGGGTGCTTCCTTCTGTGGCGGGGTAAATCTGCAAAAAGGATGGGATGGGATGGGATGGGATGGTATGGAATGGAATGGGGGCTTTTGGAATGAGGACGGGCTCTGTTGTTAATGAATTTGCACAAGCTGTTTGCCCTCAGCTCAAAACTTACTCGTGCCCCCTGGTGGTGGTCCGTGTGGCAGATAGAGCTGCTGCCACACACACACACATACACATAACACACATATTTGATCGACCAATTTAATAGTATAATATTGTATAGAAATATAATTTAACAATAACACAGATTATTTTACATAGTTTACTTTGCTGGGGGAATAGGCTGCTGGGAATGCTGGTTGGGACTGCTGGTTGGGACTCTTAAGTCTGCAGCAGGAGACAAACGCCGGCCAGGGTCCATTTGCTGGCTTTCTCCTTGCTCTTCAGATTAAATGTCCAAACATAAGTGGGTCCTCGGAGTCTGCAAAGAGTAAGAATATAAGAATGTTGGGATGTGCATAAATTGTGTGACAGTCCAAGTCAAACATTGAAAAGAAAACGAAGGAAGCCAAATCGAATCGATGGGGACAGAATGGCAGCGGCCCGGCCCAGCCAGGCCAGGCCAGGCCAGAAGGAAGCCGCAAGAAAAATAAACCTCAAATTGATTTTAAAAGGAATTGCTCGATGGCCCCGCCACCCCGCACCCGGAACCCGACACACTTCAAATTAAGTAAATCGCACAAAAGCCGAACTGGGGAAAGCAGGCAGCAAGCGGACAGCAGACAGTGGACAGCGGACAGTGGACAGCGGACATCGGGCCGGCACTGAGCCATGAAAAATGAAACTGTAAAATGCTTTTACTATGCTCTTCCCCCTGCAAGTGGCAGTCGTTCTGCTGCTGCTGCTCCTGCTTCTGTTTCTGCTGCTGGGACTTTTTGAATTTATGCCAAGCGTCGATCTTGGCTGCATCGCTGGGCACACAACTTGTAGTACTTTATGGATAAACCCTTTAGCCCTGACTCCCGACTGCCTGCCTGGATATACTCGTTCTCGGTAGCTGCTGATGAGTTTCATTATGTGCGAACAAATCATCACATGGCTGCCAGTGGAACACTGCCACCACGAGGCTGGGCAGCAGACTGCATGGCGTCGTTCTCGTTTAAAAGCAATCTCGGGCATTTGTTAAGGACCCGCGATTCAATGAATGTGTGTGTGTGTATGAGAAAAGTCAACACTATTTCACTACGAACAAAGACCATTTCCATTTGGACAAAATTTATGAGAGCATTGGGATGCAGTATCTATTTAATACATGAAAGGAATGATGGCTAAAAGGCCTTTGATACCCTGAACGGTCAATCGTTCTTATGTGATAGAGTGGTTATGTGATTCCTGGTAGTTTAACTTAACATTTCGATTAATTTTATGGTTGAAATAAACCTATTCTCAGCGCTGTCGATCCCCAAAGTTATATTTAATATAGAAGTCTACGTGCTCATTCGATATTATTCCGTTTTCGAACGTTTTTTGGTGCCAATTGAAGCTAGATGGACTTCCTTTAAAGGGTATAAAAAGAGACAATCCTCGCAGCCAAATCACTCCATGAAAGGCCCATATACCCATGCCCATGTCCATGTCCAGGCTGAACAACAAATCGATCAGCGCACAAATAGAAAGGCAGAAAAACCCCCACCATTTCCATCTGTATCTGGACAAAAAGCTAAATAGAAAATAGAGCGTTTGACAGTGTAAACAATGTTAGTAGCCAGTCGTCCCAGCCGTAATTCCCCGCCGATTTTCCCCCCACTGCCAAAAGTTGAAACAAAAGGAGAAAAAAAATGTTGATGGCTAGAAAGGAAAAACCGAACGAAGCCAAAGCCAGAGCCAGTGCCAACAACTCCTGACGACTGGACTGAACTGAACTGGACTGGACTGTTAGTGGCATTGTGTGCAGTCCAACGACAACATTCAATAAACAATTCACAATTGATTGACAAACGGACAGGCGGCCCTGCTGACGATTGACGATTGACCGGAGAAGCAGAGAGAGCCTCCTGCGGAGAGCGGAGCAGAGCGGAGCCAGGACGCTGGACGTTGAACGCAGACACTGCGAAAATGGTCATGAATGAGCAGCCATGACGACAAGTCAGCGGAAGGATGTTAGTTCGAGTGGATGAGGAAATTGAAAGCGAATGCTGACAACAACAAAGCTCTACTCTCGAACAAAAAAGAATACCCCTAGAATCCCCTAGCATCCCCTCACCCAAAAAAAAAGAAAACCCACCGACAAATATAACGAGAGTCCGGCAGCAGAAACACACAAAAACAATGGAGGCAAATTTCTATGCGGACATCCGGCGGCGATTACAGATGGACACTGAGCAGTGAATAGTGTGGATTGAGGAGAGTGAGAGGAGTGAGAAGAGTGGTGGGGGGGCCATCGTTGGAGGTTGTGGTTGGAGGAAGAGACATACCGAATTTTATAGACTGGACATTCGTAGATATTCTTGGTTTCCTGCTTGTCCTGGGTGACGGCCTTGATGTAGATGACGGGCATGGCCGGGAACAGTTCCTTGTTGAAGGCATCGCTGATGGTGCCCATTTTCATGTCCCATCGCGCACCCTCCATAAACAGGCCATTAACATAGGCACCTTCGCGTGGAGCAGTACTGTGGAGAGGCATGCACTGTCACCCATGTTCGATCAGTGGATCAGATAGATTCGCTTACGTGAACTCCTCCTTGAACTTCTTCGTAACGTCACAATTGAGGCACATGCGGTCGAGGGGCCACTCGTTCTTGCGCGCCGTCTGCTGCATAATGGCCGTCAGCAGGGACTGGGGATTGAAGAAGCCCGCCAGCCAAATGGACGAAGGCAGCTTGAAGTCGGCCACCCAGCCCTCCAGCTCGCGCAGACGCAACATGAGATCGCTGAACCAGGACTGAAGACCCAGCATACTGGGATAGGCCAGTTTGGTCCATTGCTCGGGCACCTGATCCATGTACAGGCACAGCATGAGTTCCTCCATCAGAGACGAGATCGTCAGCTCGCCCTTGAGGCCCAGATCGATTTCGTTGAGGGATCGCCGGAGCTCGGCCATCAGATTGTTCATGCGTTCGCACTCCTGGAAGGCGACAATAATGTACGGATTGCGGTCCTCCACGCGACCCATGAGCTCCAGGATATTGAACGGGGTGGGTATCTTGTCGAGCAGATCCTCAATGATGCCCTTGGTGATGTCCTCCTGCGAGACGGTCTCGCCGCTACCGCCGCTGGACATGCGCGGCTGCAGTTCGAACACAATGCGGAACAGACGTTCCGAGACGGTGGTGAGGAATCCAATCTCGGCATTCGAGTGTAGGCCGTACAGCGCAGGACTCTCCGATGGCAGATTGTCATCGAGGTACTTATGGTACCCGGCATACTTGAGGATACCCGGCGCCGGGAAGCCCGGACAGTATTCCAGCTCGCCGTCGATCAGCTCCGGCTGCATGAACTCCTCCAGATAGGTGCGGCACAGCCGCCTGTCCCAGTCGTCTGTGATGTGGCCACCGTACATGATCTCGCCGAACAGGTAGCGCAGATCCTCCCACGGCACACGGGTGTTGGCCTCCAAATAATTGTACAGCACGTAGACGGAGATGGTGAGGTCGCCCACGTTGAATGGATAGCCACGGTTCCAGCCCTGCGGTCCGAACTTGCGGCGCTCGGCGACAACGGCATGGAAGTAGCACAGCGAGAAGAGAACGGCCTTGAACTCTGTCTCCTTGGAGCACATCTCCAGGGTCTCATCGCTGAAGTTGTCCAAGGCCTTGTGGATGTTGGCCATCATTCCCGTGGGCGGTTCATTGGTTATCTTGATGGCTGACTCTAGGATGCCCTGCGGCAGAATGTGCATCATTGGATCGCCAGCGGGCTCGGCGCTCAGGAAGAGTCGGTAGTTCTCGTGGGCATTGTTCAGCGAGGACTCCATTTTCTTCTCCAGGCTGGGCAGCCAGCGGGCCACCAAATGAATGTTCTGCAAGATGACCCAGTGGCCGTGTTGCGAGGCCGTCTCAATGGCATTCTCGGCCACGATCTCCTGACCCTGGCCCAGCGAAACGCTGTGGAAGTTCTCGTGATCGAAGCTGAAGCCGAGCGTTTTGCCCAGCTTTTCCACATCCTTCAGTGGATCGACGCCTGGCGAGAGGACAAAGAACATGTGCGTCTCGGGGCTGGACTCCTCAAAGGTCTTCGCAAACTCCACGGATCGTGCATCGATGTATTTTGAGCCGAGCTTCTCGTCGATAAACGTTCGCATCGCATAGGACATGCGATCAGGACGAATGCAGCGCATGATACACAATCTCTGGATGGCACTCTTGCCCTTCCATTCGCCGGGGAACTTTTCGTTCTCAGGACTCTCCGAGTCGACAAACTTCTTCCATCGCTTGTGCGAGCCCTCCAAATCCTTCTCCAGACCCTTGAATGCTGCCAGATTGTTCAACGCCCGTATACCGCCCCAGCCGAGATGCGTCAACCAGGGAAAGTTGGATGTTTGATTGGGCATGTAGGGGAATCGCAGCAGAAAGTCCAGCTCAACGGGCTCCACCTCGCCGGTCGTCACCAGGATCTGGATGCACATTTGGGTGAGGAATATGAGCTTGTCCTGCTCGAACAGGCCTCGGGATGTGTACACGTAGGTGCAATAGGTTATCGAGTCGATGAGGTTCTCCACTCGATCCTTGAGCTTTTCGGCAGGCGTGGCCTTCAGCATTGCATTGTTGAAGACCACGGTGAAGGCCTTCAGCGAGAACTGGTAGATTGGATTTATCTTGAACAGGTCGTTCAGGATGAAGTAGATGATGGAGGCCCGCTCCGCAGCCGGGCGATATGCCTCTCGAGCCGAGTCGATCTGGACACCAGTGATCTTTGCTTCGGCCACCTTGATCTCGATTTCGTCGGCCGTCTTTTTGGTCTTCTCCAGATTCATCACCAGAGTCACATCCTCCAGCACATTATCGCCAGCGGATGAAAGGCGTGCCAGGAGATCGTCTTCGAGGAATTTGAGAGTGATCTTGAAGTGATTCTGTTGCTGGGTGAGTCGTGTACGCATGGACTCCAGATCGGGCCGTTCCACCCTCACGACCTCCGCCAGCAGCTGATCTTCGAGACCGTCGCGGGTCACCGTGAAGTTGATCAGTGTCGTCTGAGCCTGCATTTCGGGCTTGTAATGGGGATTGGCCAGCTTCGTGTGAAGAATCAGTCGGAACTTTGGATTGAAGTCGATCTCACGATCGCCGATCTTCAGAATGGTGCCCTTTTTGATCAGCTGTCGTCCCAGCAGCGGATTGAGCACGGGATCCACATTCTCGCCAATGTTCTCTATGAGAAGAACACTGCCATTGCTCACAGCCTTCTCCACCTGATCGAGGTAGCCCCGCTGTGTGAGTCGCAGGACGACCAGACCAGCCCCGTACTTGCTCTTCACCCATTTGATACCCTGACTGTGGATCAGAGTTTTGTTAGATGAATTGTATTCTCTAGGGGTTTTTCTACTACTTACAGCTGAGGATCGATCATGAGCGGATAGCGCTCTGATTGCACTAGGATTGCGGCATTTTCGGCCGACATGCGATCGCTGGGCAGTCCCTGGTTGTTCCATTCGGCAATTTGGGCGTCATCGCAGATCATGTCAAAGGGATCGACATCGTCCGTCGAGGGAATGGGTGGCTCGCTGGCCTTGAAGGTTGGCGCCCACATCTTCTCCTGGAGCTCGGTGCGATAGGCGCGGGTGAAGCAACCCACATACGAAATGAAGCATGAAATTATCAGAATATCCCCGGGAAGTTGTCTGATGCCAGATGTCAAGCTTTTAGGGGTAGAAAGATCGTTAAATGAGACTGATTTTAATGTAACTTTGTCATCAATTCGTGTTACCTCTTGACGGACTCTGTCCAGCGGATTTTCTCAGTGGCCAGGCCACCAATCAAGCGATTGGCAATATCGATGGTAAAGGCAGTTTTGTCGGCCTCATCCTGGCATTTTTGCTTCTCGGCCAGGGCTTCGTCGTACTCCATTTGCAGGACGTTCAGCTCCTCTTCCAACTCGGTGAGCCGTTTGTTCAGGGCCGTTAGCTTATCGCGGGCATCCTGCAGCTCCTTCTCCGACTCCAACAGAGCCCGCTCCTTGGGCTCCACTATCAAGTACACGTCGTAGAAGCGATTGATGTTGATGACCCAAGAACAGAGGCCGGCGGCAGCCGAGGACTTGGATATGATCTTTTCGGGACTGAAGTCTGGATCGTTAATGTATGGCTGCAGGGCCTTGATGACGTCCGGATGAATGTGCTTCTTGTCGTAGTTGACGAGATTGTCGAGGAACTTGTCCACATTGCCCATGATGACACGGCACGCTTTCCAGCTGCGATCCTTGGGTATTTTGCCCTTGCTGGCAAACAGCACCAAGACGGCTCCGCATACACTCACCACAGCATCGGGGGGAGAGCCGAAGGACTTCAATTCCGTCAGATTGTTCTTGTTGAGGGTGTTGAGCGCCTCCTGGGCGGCCAGTAGGGCTGGCTGCGCCTTCAGGAAATCCTCCTCGCAGACCTTGGCCTTGGCCGTGACCTCCTCTTCGATTATCCGTACATTCTTCTCCTCTTTGGTGGCGAACGCTCGCTCCTTGGACACCTTTTCGTTTTCTGTGCCGACCACCACAATGAGGTTGTCGGCGTCCTGGTTCTTGACCTTCAGCTCGACTTCCTGCACCTTGAGGACGTCCTGCAGGGCGTCCACTTCTTTGGTGCAACTCGCCAACTTGATGAGGCCGTTCTCCAGACGATTTCGGCGATCCAGATTGGCCTTCACCTTCTCGTGCAGCAGCTTCGAGTAGAGAGCAATCAGCTCCAGGAAGGACTTGGGTGTCGTGTAGTTGTAGCGCTTGGCGTTGGCCAAATAAAGCTGGGATATATCGTTGACCGTCTTGTGGACATAGGCCATGAACTTGGACACCGGGAAGGCGAGTTCCTTCGGCAACACCGATATCTCCGAGAGGAAGCGCAAGGACACCGACTCGAGGGCCTGCTGCGGCCACTCGTGGAACCAGTCGATGGTGGTGCAGTTTACCAGAGCTGGGAACTTTCGGGATCGCACTCGCAGCGTGGCACCCACCGGCGAGAAGCAGAGAACCACCTTCAACAGACTGCGAACCTTTTCGATGAAGTACTTCCAGCAGTTCTCTTTGCTGTCCATGATACCCAGCTGCTTCACCTCGTTGCGCACGGCATTCACGATGTTCTCCACCTCGTCGTCGGGGAAGAGTTCGTGAATGTCCCCGGATGCCAGCAGATCGTTGACCAGCACAAGGAACTGCTCGCGTGCCACCTCCGAGTCGGTCATCAGGAAGCAACAGCCTGTGCTCTTGACACCAGCCTTCGAGTAAAGACCTGCTATGTTCAACTTCAAGTCGTTGACACTGTAGTCCTTTGTCAGTTGCACCTGGAACACGTCCAGCGATGAGATGAATGCCGCCAAGCGAGTGAGGGATTGTTTGCCCGAACCGCCGACGCCGATGAGCAGCGCATATCCCCGGGAAGACTCTACAATGCGACTTATGCGACACACGTGCGACATGGCGTCGTCGAACAGCACCAGATTCATGGCACCCACGTAGTCGTTATAGCGATCCTGGGCCTCCTCCAGCAGTGCTTTGAGCCTCTCCCAGCCCGGTATGGGCATGTACTTGATGTCCGTCAATCCCTTGGCAAAGTGACAGTAAATCTGAGGCTGTGAATAAATCACCTCCTCGTTAATGCCCTCGATGCCCTTTCGCACGCAATCGGCGACGATTTTCTTAAAGTTTCCAATGTCCGTGTAGTCCACCAGCTTATCGCCATAGACCCGATAGCACTCGTGTACCCACAGGCGGATCATAAAATTGGCATTTGCACAGGTCTCGTTGTTGGCGTACAGAACACCCTAGAGGGAAGAACAGATATTAATATAATACATATGTAGTTGTAATTATATCCTTCTTAAAGACTAAAGGTGTCTATGAACGCAATCAAAAGGAAACTGAAACTGAATGAGTGAATTGGAATGTGAATTCATTCCATCAGAGACCATCAAATACCAAGATATTGCATCAGAAAAAAATTCAATTTAAATTTTCGTGCTATGCTTCATGGTAAGGGCACGCAGGGTACCGGTACTTTTAATTATCTTTTGGGCTATCCCAAGCAACGAATATTATTTTTGTTTTCTTGTGACCGACTTGTGCGCATTGCCAACGACTGTGTATTTTGTTATCGGATTCTGCGGACCGAAAAGTAAGTCTTTTGTGCTCTTGGCCATGTTATGTGATTTGATTCTGCAGACCGACACGAACAGACGGAGCCGAGGTCCGAGACGAAGCTTAGAGAGAGAATAAAAAAATCACCCGATAAAACAGCTTTCTGGTGCCTCATTCAATATCTTAGTAATTGTATAGTCTCTGAACGAGTTCGTGCAGTCATCTTTTAAAGACTCACCGTAAAGATATTGGCTATATCCCGCAGATTGAAATTGTAATGGAACTTAATGGCGGTAGGAAGGAATGTGGACGCCACCTTCTGATGCAGCGTAATGGCGGTTGTGACCATGCTCTCGCACATTTTGACGATGGTCTTGTCGAACTTCTGGGCAGGATTGTTCAAATGTTGAGAGAGTATTGAATTGAGGATATGGAACAAGGCGTCCGGGCTGGGTGGACTGTGTGCAGGAGGTAGAAAAGTCAATCAATTTAATAAATAATAAGTTCTCTTGACTCACTTCACAGCAAAGGAACAGAAGTGCCGCTGCAGTCGTGGATCGATGGTGAAGGAGCCCGCCGAGGGATTCATGCAAGCCACGAAATTGCATTTGTGTATGTCCTTCAGAGTCATCTTCTGGCGATCGTACCAATGGTGATAGTCCATGAACTGACGGATCAACGTGTGCGGCTGAACGGTAAAGTACTTGTCCACCTCGGGCATGTTCATGTCATCGACAAAGTAGATCATACCCTTGTTGCCAATGGGACCATAGTTGCGTCCGGCCTTCTTCTCCAGCGGCTTCTCCAGGATGCGCTGCAGCATCTCCGAAGTGGTATAGAAGTTGAATGGGACATTCGTCACCGCATACTTATCGGTGGGCAAGGCATTCAGTTTGGCATTCATCAGGATGGTCTTCCCAGAGCCAGGCGGTCCGATCAGCATCAATGGGTGGTTCGCCTCGATCAGGGTATCCATGAAGAAGCGCAGACGTGTGGTCTCAGCTGTGTTTACCAAATTGGATTGCAGCGGCAGATCCATATCCAACTCGAACTCTGGCACCAGATTGGTCCACGGCAAGAACTTCTTGGATTCATTGTCAATGTAGAACGAGAATATATTGCCCGATGCTGGGAACTTGACGGCCTTGAACTCGTTGAGGAACCACTTGCTGAACTCGTTGCGCCAGTCGATGATTTGGTCCTGGAACAGCGACGACCCAAAGCCCCACACGATGCTGAACACAAAGTAGATCTCGTACCAGTCCTTGGGGCAATCGTTGGGCACATTCTGGGGCGTCAGCATGCTGTCCAGAAGGAAGCAGGTCATCTGCAGTCGGGCAATGTCCGAGATGGGTGTGATGGACTTGAGTCGATTCCGGAAGATCTCCAGCAGTGGCGGCACATACTTGTCGAACAGCACATTGAGGGTGGCCACCTCGCTGGCATTGGAGCGGGTTCCCAGCCACGACTGGATGAACGGTGTCCAGCCCAAGTCCTGCGGATTGATGTACAGAATGCCAGCCCTCGAAACGGTGGCTGGCGTAGCCGTTCGCAGCGAAGCGATCTCGAAGAGCAGCCGCATCTCCTTGGTCAAAGCAATGCGCTCGTTACTCGCCAGCGTCAGCACCTTGTTGTCATCCATCACCGTATTGAGACTCTCGATCCACATGGGATCAATGTCTCCATCGAGCACAATCCACTTGGGTCCCGTGCCCCCGAGATTGGCCTGGTCGCGCATCAGAATCGAGAACAGACCGTCCTTCCATTCGCGCGTGGCTGGATTGACAATGCCGAACAGCTCGTCATTGGTCACCGCCTTGGGATTGAGATCGTTGTAGTGGGGCTTTCGCTTCTGGTTGTGGTACGTTTTGTTCAGCGTTTTCCAAACTTCAGATTTTCCCGTTCCGGCAAAGCCAATGATGAACACAGAATGGCGCACGGCGAACAGCTCCTCCAGCTGAACGATCTTCAAGATGAAACCATCCTCTGGCTGCAGTTTCAGGTCAATCGCCGATCGCTTGATGACTGTCTCGAATTCCATATTACGCTTTCGCGGCACATCCAAGGCCGGAAACAGGTCACCAATCAGACCCATGAATACGGGCACATCGTCGGTGACGATTTTCGGGATATTGAAATCGCGCAGCGCTCGCATCAGCACCTGATCCTCCGGCCGCTGACGATCGTCGCGCTAAGGGGCAGGCAGATGCAGATGCAGGAGAAAATAAATCGATGTGACCTTTAATTAAAATCTTTACCCAACTAATTGTGCGCGTGACTTTTGCAGCTCATTAGCCCGGACTCACGTAGCCGTTACCCGCCCGTAGTCTGTATGTGTGTGTTTTGGGCATAGTTTTGGCAATTGCTGGCCAAAAAGTTTGCCGGGGCTGAAAACAGCAACAAGAGCGGAGCGGAGCGGAAGGATGAGGCAGGAGGGGAGATGAGATGGAGGTCAGTCTCAGTCCCAGTCCGTTATATAAGGTCGAAGTTTTGCAAATCCTTTTGGCAATTAGATACTTGTAGCAAATGAACGAAAGGAGCCAAAGGAAAAGGCAAGGCAAGGCGGCGATGGCCGGTGGGCGATGGGCGATAGGCGATAGTGACAGCGACACCCACAAATATTGCACACAAGTATCTGTGGGAGGTACGTATCGTTGTAGCAGTGCTCCGTGGTCGGTGGCTCGTGGTCCTGGTAGCATTTCGCAGTGCAAATATCCCATTACTCGGATGAAACTTTTAATTAAAAAGTTACCAATGACAAACGGGATGCGAGGTTTGCGGGTCGCATCGCTCGCTGAGCAATGCGCTACAGTCTTAATATTCGGCTCTCGGCCACCACTGAGCGGATGAGCAGCGTCCTGGCTGGCAGTCTGGTACGCACGTAATTGAGACAAACTTTCGGGGGACAGTAAAACATTCGTGCAGTGCCACGAAGGAGCGCAGGAGCGGAGGAGCAACTGCTGCCAATGGGAAAATTACGACATTTAAACCCGTACCCGTACCCGTACCCGTAGTAGGTTAAATGTACGTGAAATATTAAGTTTAGTTGCATGAGAGCACACTAAATCTTATTGTAGGTCATTCGCCCACTTTAGTGGCGCAGCTAATTATGGCTCCCCGAATCGAGTGAGAGCAAATGAAGGAGTAAACGAGTGGGTTAGGATTTGGGTTAGACGACGACTCACCCGCAGGGCACCGGCCACGACCAGCACCGACTTGATGGCCCGCAGACCCCAATCGTAATGGTCCTGCTTCGAGAGCAGCTCCTTGCACAGCGTATAGAGGGTGATAAATTTGCGTGCCAGCAGACGTGCCTCCTGGAAGCCCTCGGCCACCAACATGATTTCACTAATCAGTGCAAAATCGGGCACCACCATCGCACAGGGTCGATACAGGGCCTTCAGGTTCTCGGGCAGCTCCGCCCTACCCGCATATCCAGGATTCATGGTTATGAACACGCCCACTGTGTTGCGCAGCGATATGTGCTCGCCGAGGAAGCTGAATGTCAGCTTCTTACCCTTGATGGCATCCTGTATGCACTTGACCTGCACAGCCACCACGGAGAGCACTTCCACGGAGATGCGATTGAACTCGTCGAAACAGCCCCAGGCGCCCGTCTGGGCCAGCCCCTTGTGGATGTTGCCAATCGATTTGTAGTCCATCTGTTCGGAACAATTGAAGACGTACACCATCATGCCCAGGGCTCGTCCCAGATCTTTGGTGGTTTCGGTTTTACCCGTTCCAGCGGGTCCAGCCGGGGCGCCACCCATCACCAGATGCAGGGATTGGGTCAGCGTGATGTAGCAGCGATCTGTGAGCGGTGTGATCACCAGGCGCGGCGTGTTCCCCAGATATTCGTAGTCGTAGCGGAACTGTGCATCGCAGATGTTGGCAAAGCAGTCGTCGATTTTGTTATCCCACCGATGACGCAGCTGACTCTGCCACTGGAAGGCCGTCTGCACTTCGACCTTTTTGGCAATGATCGTGGACACCACATCACGACTGTGCACATCGATTGTGCACACAGTCATGACCTTTTGCCGCTCGGCAGCCGTGAGGTCGCCCAGCAGGAGCAAAATCAGGTTATTCAGCTGATTCACCTGCTTCTTGTTGTAGTCCTTGAGGGCGTTTTCGTAG
The DNA here is from genome assembly GCA_963969585.1 of Drosophila helvetica. Lineage (NCBI taxonomy): Eukaryota > Metazoa > Arthropoda > Insecta > Diptera > Drosophilidae > Drosophila > Drosophila helvetica. The sequence continues at coordinate 36,611,576 of OZ018403.1, forward strand.
CGCTGCTGAACCTTGGAAAAGGCATCGTTTGTCTCCGAGGTCCACATAATCTGTGTGCCGACCAGGGCCGGTTGGGCGGGCCACTCAAAGATCCAGACATGACGTGGCTTGTGGTCGTAGGTGGTTAGGGATCGCTTCAGCTGATCCCGCAAAGTGTCGCGCATTCTGTCGGTGACACGATTCAGCCAGACTTCGACCTTGCCGCTGCAGTCGCAGTTTTCCAGGAATGGAACGTACTCCTCCAGCTCTTTGGCCACCATGCCAGCGGCGTTCTTGGATCCAGAAGGAAGGTTGAGCTTCCCCAGCGAATCGTATAGCTTGGTGAGATGACGGGACACCGCGGAGGGATTGTTGCCATTCGATAGAATGTCCAGCAAGTCGGCAGAGGACACGAAATAGAAGCGCGGATAGGCCAGACGCTTCGTCTCCAGGTAGTCGTTCAAGGCCTTCTCACAGAGTAGGAGCATCTTGAGCAGTCCCTCGAGATGTTCGTAGAGCTTGCTGCCGGAACGATTGGTGGAACGGACCACATTGCGATCGCCATTCATTTGGGCCAGAAGCGCCTTGAACTCCTTGTCTATGAAGTCGAAGCGCTTCGAGTCGTCCGGCAGCTGAGAGCGTATGTCCTCGGAGCCAATGAATATGCTCTCCAGATACTGCCATTTGCGCTGCACCTCGAACCAGGAGCCAATGATCTGGTCCGCATTGGAGAGCTTATTCTGCCAGGAGCGGACTTCGGTCTCGAAGTAGGCAATGTATTTGGAGGAGGCCATGTTCTGTAGCTGCCCCTGATGATCCTCCAGCATCTCGATCATCTCCTCGGATGCCTTGAGCAGCTTGAGGCCAGTGCGCTCGTGTATTTCGTTGCCAAACTCCATGGTGGCCCAGGCAGCAGCTATGTCGCGCAGCTGCTTCTCCATGGCCATCTCCTTTACCGACTTGTCCACGATGCTCTTCACCTCCTCCTCGTACTCGTGAAGATTGAGGTCGATGAGATTTTTCAGCGTTGTAGAGTCGTCCATGCTGAACTTCACGTGAGTCGTTTGCATCAGTTCGATCCAATGACGGTCGCGAATCGCAGGGTTCTGCAGCTCGGTGACGGCCCTGAGAGAGGTCATAAGATTCTTGAGCGAAGCTTCCATGAAGATGAACGGCTCCCAGGTGCGCATGGCCTTGTCGAGGCCACGCAGCTCGCGGCCAAACTTTTTGCACTCCTGGTCCATGTTCTCTATGTCGATCTTCTTCCACGGGGTCTTCTGCCAGTCGTTGATCGTCGACTGAATGGTGATGGCAAAGTCCCACATGATCTTCACCAGCTTCAGATCGCTGCGGCACAGCTCGATCTTGGCGGCATCGGGACCCTGCAACTCGAACAGAACCGCCGATTCCGATAGACTCTTTTGTCGCTCCTCCAGGGAAACGATCTCCAAGTCGGACTCATCGATCAGATCGTAGCAATTGGGACATGGGACATTGAAGAACTTCTTCTGCACGAACCTCTTGCGATATGTGTTGGCCATATTGTCGCAGAGTACAATGCGCTTCTCGATCAGATCGACCTGGTAGCTCTGGATGGGGGCGATCAGCTGCTTTGTGGTGGCCGCCAGACGCTTCACCTTCATCCAGGCATCTGGCAGTTCGTTGATTTGCGCTAGTTCCGTGTCCTTGAACTCGTAGTTGTATAGCTTCAGCAGATCGATGATCTCCTTGAGGGGCTCAAACATCGAGTCGTACATAAACTGTTTCTCATTGATTTGATTCAGGACGGATAGGATCTTGATCAGGCCTTCAAAGTCGTCCTTCTGCAGTTCCACCTTGAGCACTATATTGGCCTCGTCCACAAAGTCCTGCAGCTCACTGAGCGAGTCCTTGACGCGATTGATTAGATCCATCTTGAAGAGGCTGATCCATTGACCCACTAGAATGAGCACCGCCGTCTTGAAGCCCCCCATATTCAGGCGCAAGAACACGAAAAAGTCCTCAAAGGTGTCCCACGTGCGCACTTGATCCTGCAACGCTATGAATTTGTCCAGCTGATCCTTGTACACAGAAAGCGGTGGGTATTCCGTGACCAAAGGAGCGACCCCTGAGCTGCCCTCTAGCTCTGCCTCTGCATCGCGTTCGTCCAGCGTGAGGTTGCGGCCGTACTTCTTCACCTCCGTGAGGTAGACCTGTCTGTCCCATATCCAGAGGTAGGAGTACTCCATATATCCCTTGCCATGGACACGGATGGCCTGAAGGGCCAGCCTCACTTTGTTCGTGATATCATTGCTCGTTTTATCCAGATCTGGCTTTCCTTCCAATTCATCTGTGAAAGATTCAAGACTTTAGATATGTATATGATTTGGACACAATCAATCTGGGACTCACCCATGAAGTCAATTGCTTCTTCCCCAGTGATCTCTGGTGGATCCTGTGCCACGCGATACAAAAGACTCATCTGATCGCTAATGTTGCTCAATAGCGTGTCCACAAAGACCGAAAATCCCGATTTGGAGGACGGATCCAGGTTAAGAAAGTAGACAACATTCGGCTCCTGCAGCTCCATGAATATCTCAAAGATGGGCGAGTTGTGCTCATAGCGATTCTCAACCTCCATGCGAAGGTATGTGGTGCTTGTGATGACGGCATCCAGCAGACTCTCCGCAATATTGGTGTCCACGTAAAGCTCGTATTCGCGGAACAGTGCGCGCTCCTCATCGCTGACGCCTTTGAGGAGCTCGTACCGATGGAACGGAGTGATGACTTCCTGCTCACTCTCCGACTGCTCTTCTTCGACCGCCTCCTCGTCCTCCTCCTCGTCGCTGTCATGTTTCTTCTTAACCTGCACCGTGGTCATAACGGACAGACTGACCAGAGGTGGCCAAATGCCATCACCCTCGTCCTCCTCTTCGCCGTGCTCCCCAGGCGGCAGGCTGTAGCGCCGTGGAATGTCGAAGAACAGCTTCAGATTGACGTACATGAGCAGGTCGATGAGTCGCTGGGTAGCGGATGCCAACATCGCACGCTCATCCAGGATAGGTTCCCGTGGGTCTGTGTCGAGCAGCAGGCGGGGGTTGAGATCTTTCCGCTGGAAGAGCGGTATTTTGCCCCAGGAGCGTATGCTGTCCTTTATGGCCTGCAGATTCTCCTGAGCGGCCACCAGGCGATCGTGCAAATACTTGACCATTTTGAAGATCATCACGATGTATCTCTGACCTATCGAAAGTAAGGGGTAAGTATCGGCTTGTGGGCTTATCACTGAGTCCCATCTTACTGAACTCTTTCCAAGTTACTGAACCCAACATTGGGGCCATTTGCTGCTCAATCATGGTCAGCTCTGCGGCAATCAGTCCTTTTTCAGTGGGATGGGCACGCTCATTGGTGTCGTTGTACCACTCGGCAATGCGCATCAGCTTAATGCGGGCTTGCTGCGGAGGAAATGGCACAATTAGCACCTGTAAAAATCGAGTAATTCATTTTTAATTTTCCAACCCAGAGCTCCTCCTCGCGGCTGAAGAACTTCATCAGTTGTGGGGTCATCTCACATTCGAGCAATCGCAGCACTTTGATGTCTTTCAGGGCTATCTTCAGTCTATCGGTAAAGTTAACACTGATCCGTCCCTCCTCGTCCTTAAGCAGCAGGGTCAGAGCCGTATCCTCTTTAATGCCCTGCCAGCATTCCACCATCCACTTGTTTAATATTTGCTGAATAAACTCATCGATTTCATTCAGCATTTGCTGGTAGATCTCCATCACATTGGCACCCCGCTCGTTTTCGAAAAGTCTGCAGGCAAAGGCGAGAACAACATATATAATAAGATCATTATTCTTCCACTGGGAATCCTGGCTTAATTACTTACGGATACTCGTACATCTCATGCTCTTTATTCATGGCGGTTATGCGATATCTCAGTTTCTTGAGGAACGCCACAGCACCTGAGACTTTGGGGAAACAATCGTCCGTGGGAAGTTCCTGTGGAAACAAACCAAAACTTGAGATAACGAAAGATTTACCTCCATTAGTATTAGCTTACATTCACGCCCTTAGTTAAGTAGATGCCCTTGAACTCGTTAAAGTCCTCTTTCACATTCATGATCTCCTCCTCGAAATCATCCACTATTATGTGCATCAGGGGATCCATATGCGCCTTGATGATGGGCCGCAACAGCAGCGTACCGCCCAGCAGCAGGTCATGTGTGTCCTCGAGGCCCTTTTCAAACTGATACGCTATCATGCACTCCAAAGTATCTGTTTTGGCCTTGAAATTCAAGCGATCCTGTTCGAATTCCGAGCCCTCGGCGTTCGGATCTAATGGGTTGTACTGTATGTTGGTCCACTCGCGGTAGTGGTTGTTGAAATCTTCCAGGATTTTCTCCAGTGCAGCCGAGATTTGCCGCCCTTTGAGGCCGCCCATGACAATTTTCTCCAGCTTGATGAAGTCGCGGCCCGTGTTGAACATCTCCTTCATTTCGTGCAGGCGCTCGATAAACGCATCCAATCGGGTAAAGATTTTCTCGGGATGCCATGTCCAGTCCTGGGAATTGAAGGTGGTGCCTATTTTGAACTTTTTCAGAGAGTTGCGGCACTCCTTGTAGATGGTTCTGCAGTTGAGAGGCGGAAAAGTAATGGGAATTCGTCTTACAATGCTAACAGATACCCACTTGTAATACTCCAAGTGCTCAATGTTCGTTGAGATCTTCTTAAACGCCTCGTCTACGTCGCCCTGAAACAAAGAGTCGGGCTCTATGGTGCGAATGGCGCACTCAATCAGGGAGTTGTGGAAGGCGTTAAAGAAGAGCGTCATATTATCCAGAGTGTGAAAGTACCGCGAATGTCCCCACACCAGACCCACCGTCAGCATTAGCGGGCGGATCTCGGCTCTATTGTCATCCATATCATTCGACTCAAACTTGTCCATTTTCTTTTTCTATAATTGAAATTAGTTGGATGCCCTCCGGCTCTTTGTTAATCTCTCTCTCTCCCTCTCTCTTACCAGGGCTGCCAGGCATTTCGTAATGTCCCTGGCCTCGGCCAGTGCCTCGAGGACGAGCTCGACTATTCGACGATAGGACTGCTCAAAGATTGATTGGATTTTCTCGAGGACAAAGCCAATCGTTTTGATGCGCTTGTCGCCCAACTGATCGGCCAGATTTTCTAGATTGTCCAGACGTGCTTCCCAGAAGGCAAAAATGGACTCGGGCTGTGGGAACTGCTCCTTCGAGTATATCTTTTCACCAGGCTTGATATCGACCAGGTCTTCCACCGAGTCGAGCCATTTGACAACCATGAATTCGAGCGAATGCTTCATTATGGAGTTAACCACAGAAATGTCGCTGCAAGGAGAGACAAAAAGTGGGAAAACTCTGACGAGGCGTAATCAAAAGAGCAATTTGCGTCACGAACCCAGCGGCGATGGCCGGTGCGGCTTCCATGACCTCATCCATACAAATGGGCAGGGGGAATATTGTCCGATTGATGACCAGCCCCTTCATCTGGGCAATGCCATTGCGCATCTCCTGGGACTCCGTCTTCATGTCGTTGGCAATCACACTGGTCCATCCCACCTGATTGACAGCGTTATTCAGCAGCGGAAAGAAAACCTCATCGCACAGCACTGACAGATTGGCCAACGGATTGGGCAGCAGATCGCCAATCATCAGCGACTACGAGACAATGGAAATCGGTTCTCGGTTAATTCTTTAGAGAATTTTGGATATGAAAAACTCACTTCAAGCATATTGTCCTCGGTCAGGGTCAGGGGCGTATAATTCCGTATGAAGTAGGCCACCTTGGCACGCGGCTTCACCGGAAAGTCGTAGGTGGGATACAGCTGTCCGCCCGAATTGACTGTAAATATCAGGCGATGCTTCTTCGGATCGTTCAGGTACTCCATTATCAGATCCTGTCGAAGAGAATTTTGCGAACGCATCGCTTGATAAAACCATTCGAGTGTGCACGTTGTGGAAATTGGACAAAATCGACAAGGGGATTGTGGGCACAGTGGCATGGCACAGTGGTGTGTCTTTCTCTCTCCCCCGCTCTCTCTTTGTGTGGGGGTCGCGTTGGAGGCTGGGACTGTGGCTAATTATACTGCCAACGACAGCGGGAGGGGGAGGAGGAGGGGCTGGACAGCCGGAGGGCTGGGCAGCAGGACAGCGGTAAATGTTGCGATTTTGCAAAATAATCAGAAAATGCTCTCAACATTTTACGTAAAACGAAAATGTGCACGGGAAAATGTGTGCAGTGCCCATCGGGTGCAATGGAGGCGGCCCTTGGGGCGTGGCAAAAGTGCCTAGCTAGGCATCCCGTAAACGCCTCTTGGCCTCCATAATTCCCGCACAATACTGAATCCTTCCCAGCTACGTGCAGCGGGAGCGGAAGTGCTGCGGTCGCCATGTTGTTGCCTCTGTTGCGTTATCTAATTACAAAGGAATTGTGCTGCAACGTTACACAGCTGCCGGCCCACAGCCTTGCCGCTACTATCCTCTCCAGGCTCCACTTTCGCCACTGGAGACGAGCCCAAAAACAGGCGGATCGGACGCAGGACACGGGACCATTCGACAGTGGCAGCAAAATATTATTTCTGTTCAAATGCACATAGCCATCGATTGATAAATGTACGTAGATGCGTGCACTCGGAAAAAGCCGAAATTAATATTTGTCTTTTCCAAAATATCCAGTGGACTATTGAAAATTAATAAGGATCGATAGCGAAATCGAAATTGGCGGCCTTTAAAGGTATTTTGATATTAAATATTGAACAGTTTCATTAGACTAGAACTAAAGTCTGGTCACTTGTCAAATAATAGTGACCAGATGGACAAATTTCACGAAAATATCCGCTTAAAAACTAAATTTGCGAATACGTTTAAAAAGCTTTCCGAAAAGAGTAATAAAATTACGCTAATAAAGACGACAGAATTTTATAGAAAATTGTATACAAATATTTGTTCTTTGAAAATCGCGATGGAAAAGCTTGAAAAACAGCAGTAAACTAAAAAGTTATTGCTTTGACAACCCCTAAGCCCGGGACTTATTGTAGTACTGGCTTATACCGGCTTGAAATATTGAAAGTATGAAATGAAAAGTCAATCAAAGAAAACATACTTTCTTTTCTCGTTGTGTGTACATAGATCTCAGTCCGCCCGGAAACGACTGGCTCGCAGTTAGTTACGTAAACCTATAAAGTGGGGGAGGAATGTACAGAGACAGACATACACACAGACAGATGGGGCAGCACACGCATATGGGCTAAATACACTTGTGTCTAATAAGTTTTATCCAAATGGCCAACGAAGCGTGCACCCACATTCACACACACACACACAAACACACAAAAACATAGAGGGACCCACGTCCCAGCATTTTGGCCAGTGGACAATGGTTGGGCGGTGGGCCTTTATAGTGGAATATACGATATAGGACGGTGGTTGGTTGGTTGGTTGACGGAGGTCCTCTCCTCCATGGAGGTGGGACATAAACAAATGAAGGGTCGAAGCGATTTTCGGGGCCTCAGCTGCGTAAGCGGCATATTTGAGCGCGCATGGCGAAAAATTGTCAAACTGCCGGCCGCGGCCCCAAAGTCAGTTAGGCTGGCAATCTGCTTAGCCGCTTTCCGTAGCCGGAGCCGGAGCCTGCAGCACCCATCAACCGCACCACCCACTATCCTTCCTGGCAGTGCACTAGCATTTAAATTGTGAAAATATTTGGACGCTGTACACACTGCCACCTGCCGCCTGCCTGCCTGGTTGGTCGTTAAATGAAAATTGAAGTTAGGTTTTGGCCATTTGACCGTTTGCAGGTGGCACGAAGTAAAAATCTTTAAACAAACGGGGTCAAACGGGGCAGTCTGTGGGTGGACGCTAATTGCGTGCTTGTCAACACTCGAAATAAAAATAATATTTGCAACAATTAAAAGAGCTCCAACGCCAACAAAAAGCGCCAACATTTCCGAGCAATACAAAGGGAAAAAAGGGCCAACAAAATAAAAAAGGGACACCAAACAAAAGGTTCTCCCAAGGCCACTGCCACCACAACCGTCACCTGATGCATAATTTTTCAAATTATGAATTCTAAAAGGGACAACTCGTTTTCCAGCCACGGCAGTCAAGCGAAATTATGCAAACTGTAAATGCGCCAAAATCAAGGTAAATATGCCACAAGGGCCGCATGGCGTCAAATGAACCGCAGGCGGTGAAAAGGCCCTGAATATTCGCAGTAACGATCTGTTGCACGGGACCTTTTCCCCCCGACCATTAACCCGTACATTTACTTTTCAGCATTGCACAGCCCACCGACTCATAACACCCATTTGTTCTATGCATTCGCAGAAATATAACCATTCCAACCGGCTGGACATGCCCAGAGAGAGCTCCCTTTGAATGGTTTTCCCCACACGGCACCCAGGAAGAATTAATCGGTGCAGCGCTTACCTTGTACTCGTTGGTGGTTATCAGCTTGGTCCATTTCTCCAGCTTTAGGCGCATGGTTTTGGAAACATAGTTCCAAAAGAAATCCGGACGACTGTCGGCCTGGTTGTGGAGTGGACAGCATGAGGGATCGGGGCATTGGTGTAACGTATATCAGGATACCCACCACTTCCTTTTTCTTCTCCTTATCATCGTCAGCCATTTTGTAGAAGTTCCTTAGATGAAGCTCTGTAGTTCACAAAATAAAATTGAATATGACTAGATTCAACAATACTCGTAAGTTGACTGATTTATCATTGCAGTCTGACGTTCATACTTATTTTCCGATGAATGACATATTGCTCCACCCAAAACCCAACAGAAAATAGTACTAGATTTTATAATTAACGCGTTTCATTTATTGACTCTGAATTTTTATAAAGAAGACCAGCATTTCGTTTCCATCAAGCGTTTTTTTCTCTTCTAACGGACCAGAGGGACCCGCTTGGGCATGTTCTGCTTCAGCAGCTTCCAGTTGATGCTAGTGGGTACTCCCTCCGATCTCTTCTTTTGCAGCTTCTTCTGTCTGTTGGCGCCCAGCTTGGAGTGACTGGCAGCCATCTTGGAGCGACTGGCGGCCATCTTCGAGCGACTGGCGGCCATCTTGGAGCGACTGGCAGCCATCTTGGAGCGGCTGACAGCCATCTTCGAGCGACTGGCGGCCATCTTGGAGCGACTGGCAGGCATCTTCGAGCGACTGGCAGTCATCTTGGAGCGATTGGCGGCCAGACCGCGAAACAGACTTCCGCCTCTCGACATCTGGCCGCCGGGTGGCTTGATCGCAGTCTTCCTGTACTTGCGCTTGAGTACCATCTTGCCGCGGCCAGTCTGACTGTTGGGACCAGTCTTCAGCGTGTGCTTGCTCTTGCCCTTGTCCAAGTTCTTGCCGGACTTGGATGACTTAAGCGCCTTGTTTATCTTTCCAGACTTGATTGACTTCAAGGACTTCATCGATTTGAGTGGCTTCAACGACTTGGACGACTTCTCTCCCTTTACGGCCGGAGTCTTTGACTTCGATCTCTTGAGAGTCTTTAGCGACTTCTCAGAAGCGAGAACGGCACCGCCTGCCGCCCGCTGCATCATGGGCGTCACCGAGTACTTGGGCAGCTTTGGGGGTGTTTCGCTCAAGGCGCGATCCGCCTTTACAACTGCGTCGAAGTTGCCGAACACCTGCCGGACATTGCGATTGACGTGCTCCAGGTACTTGAGTGCGGCGTTGCAGACACTGCACTTGGCGGTCGACTCCGTATTGTTCCGTATGAGACTCTCCAGATAGAGAAAGTTCTTGGCCAAGTTCTGGCAGTAGGCGCACTGGTGCGTCATCTTGCCGCTGAGCTTTGTGTCTGTTGCGTTGATTGTGGGATCGTAAAAGCCCGGCTTCTGCAGATTCTGAACCGAATTGTTGGGTACAACGTAGTCTTTAGCTGGCTTCTTTTTATCCAAACCTATCATTTTCCGTAATACTGAAATTTTGCTCACCTTTAGAGGCTTTGACTGTTTCTAGTTGGAAACCAGAAGTAAAATGATCTTACTAAAAGAAAAACCTTTCAGAGGGAAGTCAGAAGTGTCACAGCCTACCTGGTACATGGTTTTTGTTTGTCCTTTCCAAATTGTATCACAGAAATTTTTGTTGTTAGTTTTTGTTTTTTTTTTCTAAACGTGACCCGTCTCGGTTGTTGTTTGACTGCCTCTGCCTACTTTACTGAGCAAATAGCCGACCGGACGAGGCCGTCTGACATTGAAAGCAAATACTAGTGCTCCCATTTTTTGGGCTCGTAATTTTGTGCCTTGCCTCAATCAATCTCAATCTCTTGCGCATCAAAGGCCGGGCAATTTGTCCGCAAATCGTCAACCTTGCCCTGCTCAATTATCGATCAAATAAATTGCAGCGAATATTTAAAGACTCGTTCCAAATAAATTAATTGAAGCGCGGGGGTCGACCAGTGGCCAGCCAGTAGCCAGTTGCCAGTAGCCAGCAGCCAGCAGCCGTTCCCTTCTTTGTGTATCGCTTGGGTCGCAGCTCGTTTAATTTCTATTTCCTTGGGCACAATTAGCGATAATCAGCTGGCAGCGTTTTTGTCGTTGGTCCTTCGCCTTTCTATTCCCAATCCCATTCGCATTCGCATTCGCAGTCCCATTCTCCATTCTCCATTTTTGTTTTTGTGTTGTATTTGGGTCAGTGCGCTGCGATGTGCACAATAATTTATTTCATTTCAAGATTTAATCGGGGGAAATTTTAGTTTGTCGTGTCGTTTGTTCTGCGCTCAGTTCTCTATTGTCCGGCTAACACATTTTTAAATGCCCTCTTGGACAATGCTGACCTTGGACCGACTCTCTGATTGCAGCAAAATGATGTAAGTGGATGGCGGAAATGGCCCAAATGGGTAATTAGATGTCATTTTGGGGGGAAATTAAATACATTTTACTACGCCAATTCTCGTTGAATCAATACCGAACCAACCCAGAAACCCATTTTCTATTTATAGAAATGATTTCTATCAAATGAATGGAAATGGAATGGTATTGTATATTTTTGGTAAACTTTAAGTGGATTTCCATTGAATTGATCAAAACTTTTTTCCACGAAGCAGGAATTTATGCGTGTTTACAATTCAATAGTACTCGTTGGATGTCTCTGTTTCTCCTATCCCGAGGAACATCCGTCAGTTGCCATCCATTAAATTGCTGTGTGTGGCACGAACATCCTCCCTTCCATCCGTGGGATGAGGATGCGGCAGACAACGCCCATAGCTCCACAGACAATTCCCTGCGACACATAACTTCCAATTGAAAATATCTTAGAAAAGTCAAACACAAGTGCAAATGCCAATAAAACAGGCACTGCTCAAGGGAAGGAGCAGCCGGAGGGGAAATACATATACTCGTCGTTGTGCGCACACGACCGCCACATACATACAAAGTCGTTGTGGAGCTATAAAGTTGATTGTTCATAAATGTACGGGGCGTATACGTAATGTCAGGCACTGCACTAAACCAATGCACACCAGAGTGCACAGAGGGGGAATGAGTGGTGCCATCAAGGGTGGTGGCGGCGGTTGGTGCTGCTGGAGAGTGCACCCATAAAGTGCCAGAGTAATGAATTTATTAAAAGCCCAGTTTGTTAAGCAACAGCCACAAAAGTGAAAGAGTGCAAAGGCAAAACGCAAAACGCTTGTCTTGCCACGGCCCAGCCCGGCCCGGCTTGGTATGTTGGCCAAGTTTACCTAAATAGATTTCCATTATTCCGTATTCGTATTCCTATTCGTGCCATGCATGCGACTGAAAATTCTAGTGTTAATGCTAATGGATTTGTGCCAAGTTCTCGCCCGTACAATGTTGGCTCACTGATTTATTCGTGGTCAAAAGCGGGACACTGCTTTTATTTTTTGTCGCTGTTTGTTTTTTCCATTGTTATACCCTTTCAGAGGGTATCGTAAACTGGGCAAAAGGAAGACCGTATAAGCCTCAACAATCGGTTGAAATATCCTTTTATTTCTGAAAATTATATAGCGAAAACTGAAACACCTATAGTTTTTTAAATAGGTGATGTACTATTAAAATATTAAAAAATATCCCCCCGTTAGGGTATTTAAAGCCTTGGCATTTGTTTCTTCCTCGTTTTTTGTGGCACACTTTTGGTCGCTTTTATTTTCGTTTCATTGGCGCTCCTAACTTTTGACCCACAAAGGTTGCCGCTGTGCCGTGTCCTTTCCCGCTCTAACGACTTCCTGAGCAGCGACGTTGACCGAGCAGTCAACTGCACTGCACAGAAGACGTCTTGGCCAAATTTGCATGCCGTCGTCGGCATTTGCGTTAACGTTTGACTTTTACGTCGAAGTCGACGGAGACGGCGATGCGACCCCGCCTTGTTTATTCTGTTTGCCTTTCGTGTTACGTGTTTATCGCCTGCAAATGGCGATTCTTTGGGAAAAGTGAAAGCCGTCTCGCCTCTGGCTTTACCGGGGCTTTGCTCTCCTTAACTTTTCTCCTCAACTTGGCTTTGGCCCCACTCCCGGCTGTCGACTCTCGACTGTCGGTTGGTCGAGTGGGTGGGTGGCTTTGAGTTGAGTTCAACTTGCTCGGCATTTCAATATCAACAGAGGCATGCATAATTTCTTGGCCGAGCCTATGCAAATTTGCTCGGAAGTGTTCCTTCGAAAAAGTGTGGCCGTGTGTGTGTGTGTGCGGCAGAGAGTGGGCATGGCTGCTTTGTGCCACATTTGAAAGCGTCGGAAAGCAGGTCAACTTCATTTTTCGTGCTGACCGACAACCACAACGTTGGGCCAACACAGTACAGAAGCAGCAGCAGCAACAACAGGCGGTTGCTGGCTTCTTGTTCTCGTTGTTGCTGTTGTTTGATGTGCGAAAGCCGCAAACACAAATTAGCACAACAGCAACAACAACAGCGGCAGCAGGAGCAGCAGCAGCAGCAGCAGCAGCAGCAGCGGTGGCTCCAACAACGTGTCCATAATTTCCTTTGCAACACTTCGCCTCTGCCCCGCACTCACACACACACACAAATACACACACACATACACTTGCATCGCAGGAGGCTCTGCTTTCGATTCGCGTTTTTGGTTTTAACTGCCTTTTGGTTGGGTTTTTTATTGTTATTATTTGGTGCTGAAGCAGCTGACGTCGCCGTCGACGTCGTCTGGCTTTACCATCGCCGCCATCGTCGCGGACTTCTTGGCATAAAGTCCAAAGTGCAAATGTTTTGCGGTCAGTTTGGATTCGAAGTTGGCCAGAAACGCGACGCGTCATCGTCGCACCTGCTCCTTGCCAGCTGGCTTAGTGGCTGAGGAAGAGCTTCTTACATTCAGCTTTCTGTTTTGCATTCTTCCTGCCACTCGTATGGGCGCTGCGGTTTTCCCCGAATTTTTCACCCAGTTCTGCGGTCGACTTTCATCCATTTGCGGAACTTTCCGTCCATGAAACTCATTTGGAGTTCTTGTTTGTTGGCTCCCCACACAGAAGCTTCAAAGAAGGAGCAGGTACATCCACATCCAGTACATTCACGAGACAGAGAGAAAGCGTTAATCCTGCCACACTATGTCTGAAAGGAAAAGCAATTACCAGTGAATACAACCGACGAGAGTGTGGTGTGGCATCAACATTCTGAAGAAAAATTCAAGGGAGATCTCTTTAAAGAGACTAACCTGTTTCCCAGAGTAAGTAAAACTGAATATTTGGTTGAATATATAACTAAACGATGGCTAGATGTTTTTAAGTGGATTAGTTTGTTAGTAAAAAACATGATCCAGTCAGTGGGAACGTTTTTGTCGAGGCACAGGAGACTAGAAATGCATAATATATGTTTATTGAACATTTAAAGAACCTTCAAATCCTTAAAATATTTCTCCTCTTTAAACTCTTGTGCCACAGCAATTTAGCTGCCGGCTGGCTAACAGAAAAAATCTTCGAAAAGCGCTTTATGAATTTTATGCTAATAAAATTTATAGCACAAAAAAAAATTATATTTACCCACACACATTCGTACATATGTATGTATGTATATATTTTGAAAAACACCCAAACGAAATATTTATTGTGCTCGCTGCAATTTCTCATAAAAGTTGCAGTTTTTTGGAGAAGTGGGCCGGTCGGTGGCAGGCCGGCCGGTCGGTGGCAGGCCGGCAGTTGGGCAACAACGAATAAAAAACAAAGCCAATTGTGAACAGTTTAAACTTTTCCCTCTCTCCTTCTCTCCTTCTCTCCCTCTCCCCAGTCCCAGTCCAGCCCGCTTTATGTTGCCCGATAAGTATGTTGCGAAATTCTGTGTGGCAAATTGGGAAGCGCTGTGTGGCAGGAAAATTTAAAGCGCTGCCAAGATGTGCAGAGGAGGCGTTTAGTGCGATATTATCACCTGGTTGGCGCGCCCCTGGGGTATGGGCGGGTAATGGGTGTGCCGAGCATGAAATCTAAAATAATTTTATTTGCCACGCATTAAACCAGACATGAAGAGATGGCGGATAGAGGATGGAGGATGGAGGAGGTCTCGCTCTTCTGGGTAGAACTTTTTACGCATAGCCACACAGTCGGAGGGAGAGAGATGGAGAGAGAGAGAAAGCTCGGAACGCATTTCAGCTAAAAGCATTTCAATGCTGTTAACTATTTTTGATGGCGTTACGCACTATAAACCCTACCGAGTGCGAGTACGGGTACGAGTACGAGTAGTCGCAGAAGCCAAAGGAACTGCAAAGTCAGAGATGGTTCGAGCCCTTTGCGTGCACGTGTATGTGGGTGTGTGTGTGTGTGTGTGAGCGGAAAAGGAATTAAAATCTCAATGGAATTGAAAACCTTAATTTGCTCGCCCTTTACATACGTGCACCTTGAAGATAATGAGACAAAGCCGCTTAGCGATGCATGGATGCCTTTGTTGCGGCTTCGGGGGCTGCGACGCTGTGGGAGGGGCACCCACGTTAATGAAAAAATTTAATTGCAATGGCTGCCAGGGCAAATTAAGTGTGTCGCCAGTGAAAGATGCAGCGCAAAAGGACAAGCCGCCAGAGAGATACAGATACGGATACAGAGGGAGGAGCCCAGCGTTGCAGCATTGCCCAGCGGGTCTCAATCGAACCCCCATTGAAAGGTGTCAGCAATTAAGTGAAATCAGCACTTGGCTTGCCGTTTTCCACAGGGGAATTGCAGCCAACGGGTCCCGGGACCCCGGGACCAGGTGTGTTCATGTACGGGATAATTAATCTTTTAGTTTGCCACCTTCCTGCCTTTGGTTCAATTAAGTCGTTTCGCTGGGACGTTGCATCAGAACTTCGGGCCAATGATCTATGTAATTATTATGCTTTGATCCAATTATGGAAGGGCTAAATGGAGGGAAAACCACAAACACACCCACAAACACACACCCACACACGCAGCTATCTCACTCCTGCGGGAAAGTGACTGATGTAGCGAGAAACAGAGCGACGGATTGGGTGGGGATTAATGCGAAACGGTGAGTGGTGGTGTCTTTGTCCTAGCGTCGCTGGGAAAGTGCATAAATTGGGCTATGAATATACGGTACAGTGTTGTTGATAGTAGAAGGCGGCAACATCGTGCCAATAGGATTAGCACAACAAAGTAGCGACGTATACGGCATACGGCATATGGCATACGCATAAGTATGCATGCGGCAAGTGCGTGCCTGAGTGCACCTGTCAGAGCTTTTAAGTCATCCACCCGACAGTCATAGTTGGCTCTGTTCCTGAGTCCAACAACTGACAACTTGAAAGCAGTCAGAAAACCAGCACCTAGCAGCACCTCCCATGGCAAGCGGACAGGCAAACAAACAAATGGAGTCCTTCGCATGTGTCTCACTAGGCCGAGTCGAGTCGAGTCGAGTATGCGAGTGTCTAGTATGCGGGTGTCTGTTGTTTTTCGCTTGGCACCAAACATGCAAATGCTCCATGTTCCAGCCCTCCTGCTTCCAGCTCCCAGCTCCTGCTCCCAGCTCTAGCTAGAACATCATCAACAAGTACACAAAGCACGGGCTACGAGCCGAGTGCGGGTACAATTAAGTGTACGGGTATGGGTATGGGTGCCAAAGCCAGTACAAGAGTCCACAATGAGATGCCCGGTTCAGTCGCATAAATGCATAAGCCGCAGCACGCATATGTGGGCAGTGCGATGGCAGGTGGGCAGCCAGATAATCATGGGGCACATGGAAAAGGTGGCTTGAGAGAGGATGGATGGCTGGGTGGCTAGGTGGCTAGGTGGTGGGTGCTCCACTTTAATTAAAGGAACTGCAGCGAGCTGCCTGGAAAATGTCAGCGCTGTGGCCACGCCTCAAGCATGCCCCAAAAAAAGTGCACTTTCTCGGACAGAGCATATCGTATCTTCTGTTCATTACAAATACATTTGTGGAAATTCCTCCTAAAGCTGGTGGTAAACGATGAGTACTGGAATAATTCGGTAAAAGCAGCACATTCAATCCTCTGCCAATTACAATATCTTTCGAAGGTTAGGGCATCCAATATTCGTATTTATCGCAACATAATACTGCTCTTTGTGAGTGTTCAAATGCAGCTGCCAAAAGTTGCCTTAACTTGTGCACATTGTGTGCAGTTTCAGTTTATTTCTGGGGCATTTAAGTGACTGGCCGCCTCAGCCAGGGTTACTGGTACTTTTGCTTTGCTTCTGCTGCTGCTGCTCCCTCTGGCAGCAGCTCTGCTCTACTGCCTTTGATGTGGCCCCACGACTGCTGGTAACTTTTTTCTAGCTCTGGCTCGAGCTCTGGCTTTGGCTGCTACTGCTATTGCCACGAGTGGTAGTATGTCGGCCAAACTAACACATCCCGACCGACACAAGTCAAGAAATTTATGAGCTGTAACGTTTGCTGTTGCTGTGGCTGATGGAGCTGATGGGGTCTCGGGTCTCGGCTCTCAAGTGAGTGAAGTGTGGAGTGTGTGTGGGGCTTTGGACTTAATTGAAATTTAAACGTTTAACCCTCAGTGTGTCAGCAGTTAAGTCCTTTGTTTTGGCAGTTGAGCAGCAAGCCAGCAGAGCCAGCAGAGCGCCAGCGTTTCATGTAGCTGACAGTTTGCCATTTCAATTTGCGTCACCACTACAACTTGTAGCACGTAAATCAAGTGCACCAATGTTGCATTAAGCACTCACTGGGCGTGGCCATGCTGTGTGCCCCACTGCCACAGCTACTGCTACTGCTACTGGCACTGCGGCCAGCTGGCCATGATTTCCATCGAATCGAAAACCAATAAAAGGCAGGGGTATTAACCCAATTATGCCACCGAACTTTTGTAAACTTTGCCGCGCTGATTGGACTACTCTGACACGCAAAGGACTCCGAGCAGCCGACGCATGTCCCGCCGAGTGGCCATTTCGCTCATCGTCCATCGCCATGGCAACTGTGGCGTCCAACACAATAACACAGAGCATGCACCGACCACACAACACACACACTCATACAATCATACACTACTCGTACACTCACACAACCAACCAGACCAAGACCCACCCGGCCAGATCCCCGTCCGAAACGCACTCACACCGCGCCACGGACACACCTGTGCGCCGGCGGCAGCCAGTTGTGCAGTGGATTCCAGCAGAGCCTGTGTACCTGGCCATGTACACGTCCAGTCCAGTCCAGTGCCAAAGCGACTCGGTTTTCTTAATTTAATATAAATTCTGTGCAAAAATTTGTGTGTAATTAACCCCGAATACCGTGCGCGAAACAGATCTGCACTTGACGTTCTATCCTGCCCTGCCCAAGGGCGCGGCGAGCATGGGAAGTGGCCGAACCAGAGACTCAAACGCACCGCAGCAGCAGACCGACAGTAGCAGCAGCAGCAGCAGCAGCAGCAGTAGCAAATTTCTCAGGAAAATGTCAAACATGTTGTGTGATTTTTTTTCGTTTTTTGCTCGTATATTTTTTTCCGGCGGACAGTATACGCGCACGCTTGCTCTCCGCTTTCCTGCTAAGAGATGGAATGCTTTGAGCTGAGGGAAAATTAGCTGGCATGCCTTTGGCCCGGAGAATGTTACCATTACCACTCTCTCTCTCTCTCTCTCTCTCTCTCTCTCTTTCTCCATTCTCGGGTCATAAAGCAGCAGCTACACCACTGGCGCCATCTCCGAGCGGCTGACTGAAGCTTCTGCAGTGTCACACACACACTCACACAGACACTGGGCGGAAAATAGTCGCATAGTCATGTAGTCGAGGACAATCCAATCCACACATGGAACCGTTTATTTGCACGGCTGTACAGTCTGGGCTAGAGGCTTACACCTTGCACTCCCCCAACGCCACCCCACCCCATCCTAACTCACGGACTTCGTGGCACTCGTGTGTGGGTGGAGTGGCTTTTGAGTGGTTTTTCAATGAAGTGTTAAGTGGGTGAAACTGCCTGGCAGCAGGAGCAGACCCATCCAGGTGTCCATGTGTCCCTGTGTATGTGTGTGGTGTAATGTGGGGTGGTGTTGTTGTGTGCTTAGCTACTTTAGCTACCTTCCTTCCAGTGTGTGTGTGTGTGTTTGTGTGTATTTAGTTGTCGCCGCTCTCTCTCTCTCTCTCTGTGTCGTTCTCTTGGCAAATACTACTACTACTGCTGCGGTCTGGGCACACCTTTGCCAACACATCCTCCTCCTCCTCCCGATCTTATGCTTGTTGTTGCTATTGTTTGATGGTGGTTATAAAGCTGACAGCTGTCAGTTTGGTAGTAAATTTGCTAAAATGTTTATTTGCCAAGCGGCTAAGTTTGCGTTTAACAGCATCCAGCACAGCGCACACAGATCCGCACAGAGTGGCTGAGTGGGTGGGGGGTGAAACCACACCAACACACTTGAATAGTTGGGGCTGCCGCCGCCACACAATCACAGACATTGTGTGTGCCCGCAAAGATACATTTCGACAGGGACCATGGCCAAGGCAAGCAGTTCTGCTCCTCCAGGCGCAACGTGGGCCAGGTTTAATCATTTACAAACAGCTGCAACAACGACTGTAACAACAGCAACAATAGCAATAGCAGCAACCACATGGTGCGGTGGGGTGGGGAAATTGCCTGGGAAATTCCGGGCATTGCGTGCATGACAAATGCTGTGGTACTTAATAATAGAATAATTATGGCAACACCATAAAATAGTTTAATGATTATGATGCCCATATCCACATAGAGACCGAGAGAGACAGAGAGAAGACTAAGTATTTGTGTAACTGTTACCTCTCTAATGACTGCGTGTACTGCTTGTGTGTGTCTGTGTGTGTGTGTGTGTGGCAGCTGCAGTTTAATTGCTATTTTGCAATAATGTTATTCCATCCAAATGGTCAGAACGGGGTCCCGAATGTACCCCGAGGATACACTCCCATTTTCATTTTCTCAGGCCGGAGCCATTTGCACTTCTCTAAGATGCCACTCAATTTCCAAAATTTACTCGATTGCCCAAGAACCAAATAGCAAAAAAAACGCTGCTTCGTTATTCTCGTTTCTCTGATGATTGCTTTATCATCGTTTTTGTGGCCCCTCCCCCGCCCTCCAGCTAATAGACTCAAACTTTAACTGCCTCTTGCTGTTGCCTGGCAAAGAGAAAAGTTACATTTTATTGCATTTCACTGCCGACTGCTGCTTCTTTTTTGTTATTTTATTTTTTTATTATTAATTTATTAAAAGCTCGACTCTCGTCGTCTGCCCCATTGCCGCCGCAATAGCCGGGGCTGTTCAACGCCTCGTAAACCTTTCCAAAATCATCATCAACTTCAGCGGCAGCCGCCTTGTCGGCAAATGAAATGTAAATCCGTTGGGCTGGGAGGATGGGTGGGAAATCGCTTGAAAGGCAACAATCGAAGCCGGGAAACAGACTCGGAATAAGCCGCAGCCGTTTCGAGTTTAATGCTCGGCAATCGCCATTGCCATCAATGCAGCGCCTGCCCCAATACCATTCCCATTCACCATTCACCATTCACCATTCGCCATCCCAATTTCCACTTTCATTCCATTCCCAATTCCATTCACTTTCGCGCTCTTGTGTTTATATAATTTAATTTTGGTTTTGCAATCAGTTCGATAGGTTTTTGCAGATTTCCTTTTTCATCGGTTTCATTAAGCGGCTGCTGCTGCCGCTACTGCTACCGCTACTGCTGCTGCTTGATAGAGCTGCTTGTGGCATGAGCACCTTGAACGCGTTCAAATGATTACAAAAATGTGTGGCCAAAAATAACCGAATAATGCCATTTTTCGAAAACTATTTTCCACGCGATTTAACAGACAAAAATTCACTTTGATATCGCGTGAAATGTGCGGCGCTTGTGTGTGAAAAAGGGAAATTTAAATCAAATGCAGTGCCAGTGAATTTTTCATAGCATACTTTAGTGCGCCACATGGCGCCGCTCCTGTCAACGCCCCCACCGCACAGCACACACACACGACACCCAGGACACAGAGGGTGTGTGTGGAGTGGGGATTTGAAGCTGGAGCTCGAGCTCGAGCTTCTCGCTGTCTATTTCGCTGTCGACCGTCGACCTAGTCCCCAGTCAGCCTGTCAGGCATGTGTGTGTGTCCCTTTGTACCTCTGTCCCTCGCGGTGCTCACTCTTTAATAAAAACCGAAATTAATTATTGACGAGCCCGTTGCCGCGGCTTGACACACGCGTTACTCCCGCGTTCTGCTGGAAATAGAAAAGGCGTTCGACTGAAAGCCGCTCGCATATTAGCACACACACGACAGCGACACAGAGAGAGAGTCTTCCTTGCACGCGCACACTTCCGCCCACTTCCGTTTACGCTTAAGAGCCCAAAATGTATTTACTTTGAACTAGCAAAAGTGTCAACGTCGACCGCAAACTATCGGCGGCAAGAAGGACCCGCATCAAGAAAGCCATAACCAAGTAGTTGTGAGCAAACAAATTAGTGTTTAATTATACATAGACGGTGGCATTCAGCAGGCATCCGGCAGCTAATAGCCAGCAGCCAGCAGCCGGGCTGTGGGGCAAACTAACCGAGTGGCAATTCATTAAACTTTGAAGAAAGGACCCGAAAATGCATCAAAGCAACCTAAAATGAGTGAAAAAACCAGCGACAGCCAACACAAAGACAAGTATACTCGTACTAAGAGCAAAAAGAGCAGAAAAAAGAAACAAACACAAACACAAATATAAACCGCATTAGAGGATGCAGAAGCGTCCGAAAGTGGAAGTGAAGCGCGTGACGGTGTCGGGACCGGGGCAGGGACAGGGACAGGGACCGGCCAAACCGCCTCGTCTGAAGGCCGCGAAAAAGCATTTGCAATTCGAGAGTCCACTGCCACGTCGGACACGCGCCAGGCAGCATCAGCAGCACCAGCACCAGCACCACCACCAGAGAAGGCATCAGCAGGGGCAGCCAGACAAAGTCATTGCTATGCCGAGCAACAGCCAGGATGCGGACACGGATGCGGCAGCGGAAGTTAAAGTGGACGTGCCAGAAACAGAGCCAGTGCCAGTACCAGTGGTCGAACCAGGATTCAGGCAGGATTCAGTGTCACAGTCGACGGCCATAAAAAGACGTCTCGCCGAAGGCTGCAGCAGTCTTATGTATGCGTGTCAGCAAGGCGACATTGTCCAAGTGCTCGCCCAGATGCGCGCCAAGGTAAGATGAAACCATTCACAGCCCCAGCCTCAGCCTCCGCCCCTCATCGCATCTCAAAAACACGTGTTAAGGTTCAGCGGGAAAACTAGCAAGCAGCTGAGCCAGATAATGGGCAGGCAGTAATGGTAAAAACATTGGAAACGTTGACTTCTCCCAGGGCGGATCAGAGCAGAGCGGATCAAAGCAGGGTGCTCCGATCCCAAAAATAAAAGCCAGCCACACCATCAGCCACCAGCCACCAGCAACCAGCCAACAGCCAGTCATCTTTGTGCCTCAACAAAAGCCCAAATCAGGCAAAGGCGTAACAAGATTTTAATCTTTTTGCAGTCACGATGAGCCGGCAGAATGGTTAAAGTCAAAACAGAAACCCTTTCGATGCTTTGGAAGGACTATGGCTCGGCTTCTTGCTTGCCTCTGCCTCCTGCCGCTATCCCAGCGCCTTGGATTTCGGGGTATGGGAGTTCTGGGGGTCTTTAAATTTCCGTTGCAGTCATTTCGGCGCATTGTTCACAGTTCAGAGCCCCTAATTGCTTCATAAACATTTCTACAACAAGCTGGGCATAAGGGGCATAACAAAAGGCGAGTTGAATTTGAATGCTGTAAATGGCAGGACATTTAAAATTGACAAAATAATCCCCCAGGCTTAGTTACGCCAGCCGAATGGTGAATGCTAAATGGTAAATGGTCCTTTGGCTCTCTCATTCGCTCCTTTCCCTTTCGTTCCCAGGATTTGATTCCATTTCGTCCGGTTCGGTCGTCCTTCTTTGGCTCCTTCGCTCGCTCGCTCGCTCGCTCGTCAAGCGTCTCGGCTAAATATGCCAATTTTACATTTAATTGAAATTTGAAAAGTTTTTAATTGAACGCAGATAAATTTTCAAGGCAGCATTGGCATTGGCATCGGCCGGAATCTCGTCACGTTCCCTCTCCTCCTTATTTTGGGGATGTTGCTAGTTTTGCAATTATTCGACAGTCCCAGTATTCGAATGCCCGCACGCCCATTGTGAGCCCTGACAAATGCCTTCATTTCCGGACAGTTGACGTGCCTTCGTTCTGGTAATTGATATTGACGCCAAATTTGATGTGAAATTGCCCGGCATTGGCATTGAGCATTGCGCAATGTTCGCGAGAGACTTTTTGCGCAAATACTTAAATGAGAAGGACCAACCCCCAAACCCCCAACCACCAATCCCCAACCCCCAACCCTGCGGCAGTTTGCTTGGTTATGTAATTGCTAAATGACATTTCGGTTGCCTAACCTTGGTGTCCACCCACGCACACCCACTGGAAACGCAGTTTATTTGCCTGTGAAATATGGCAAATGCTGGCGATTATTACTTACTTGTGCCGCCTATTTTATGTGCCCCATAAACAACGACAACATGACCGCATTTTCAGTGGCTGCCAGCTGAAAAACAAATGAAACAAAATGGGCCTAGGGCGGAAAAATTGGTATTGCAACTTTATTTCTTAGACAACAGTGTGTATGCGCAATGTACATTACCCATACTAAAAGTACTGCAATTCAGTTGGAAGGTATTTTTCCGCTGCTAGATCCGAAAAACACAGAAGCTGCAACTTTCTAGCTGTATCACTGCCAATCTGTCAGACTCTCCATCAAAGAGATACATCTATCTGTTATAAATTTTTTTGAATATTTTAAATACAGGTAGATAGAGTCTTGAGTTCAAGCTAAAATCCCTGAGAGTTCTGTAAAACTGAATGTAATTACGCCGCCAGTTGCTGACTGATATTATTAATGTTCGTTTGCTGTGATATTGTTGTTTGCTCTGCTTATTGCTGTCCTGGCTGTTTATTCTGTTATATCTTGTGCCTGTAAGACATGTTTTAATTTGTCTCTTGTCTCTGCATGACTGTGGCTGTCGTCCTGCCACTCTCCTACTCTCTCCGGTGTTCTGCTGTTCTGGTGTCAGCCTCGATAAGGCCGTCTAAGCTATTAAAAGTTTTAATGTCTTTAATTTGCCGTCTTTCGCTCTGGACTCCGGACTCCGTACTCCGGACTACGGTCGGAGTGTACACTTCTTTTTCTGTTCTGTGGAATAATTAAACAACGTCTATTTGTTTTGGCTGGTGGCTTTTTCACTCGCTGCCTGTTTGCTTCGCGTTTTTATTTCTTGTAGGTATACAGTACATATACTCGTATATAATTTTTGATATAATTATGGCTGGCGTGTTCTTCAATTGTCTCCAGACTCCACTCGAGGGGTTGTTTTAGTTCTGTTGGCTTTATTGGTTTTTTGTGTTGTCGATATTATTTCAGTGTTCAACATAGCGTATGAGTAACAACTATTGCCGAGCACTTCTTAACGGAGCAGCAAAAGCTTCTTATACAATAACACAAAAGACTCACAGACGCTTAAATATATATTGCAGAATAACACGGAGAAAAACACAGAGGGTAGAAACCTACTTTTAAGGATTCCATTTTAGATTTTCTCAACTTGGAACTTTCATGCAAATGGAAATAGATCAAATTTTTCGGCGAGTGTATAGTGTAGACACGGCATTGTCTTTTGTGTGTGTATGTGTATGTGTCTGCCACTGGTAGTACACATCGTTGGTGGCTTTTCAGCTTCTTTTGGCCTGAGAGGGCACTCAGGCAACATCCATCGACTTTGTTTACTTGCCTGCTATTGTTTTGCTTAAACTTTTCATTGATGTTGGTTTTTCCTGGCGACCTCCACTCTCCACCCCACCCCACCGCACCGCACTCTGCCCACTTTCCCTTCAATATCTTGTCCTCCGTCTTTATTGTTTCGTTGTTGTTGCTGTTTTTACCAATTAAGTCTTAATTTCTTAGAAAATAAAACTTTTTGGCTCCTGGCATTGTTTGCTGCTGCCTCTGCCTCTGCCTCTGTGCAAGTGTATTTCCCTTGCTTTTCCTCAGCTTTTCTTTATTTTACCGCACCCGCCTCTGCCTCTGCCTTTGGTTAATGTTAATGGCGTAATTGTGCCACCTCCGCGCCGGGGTCGGTCACTGGTGGCTTTCGCTCACTCGTTGCTCTCGTTACCTTTGCCGGCTTCAAGTTTAAACCGCAATTTAGCCAAGAGTTCGAAACTGAAGTTTTACACCACAAGTTGGTAATTGTATGTCTATCTATGTATGTGTGCCCTGAGCTGCCCTGCCCATCCCTTCGAGGCATCGAGCAGAGGCTTCCCAGATTGCTGCAGGTGTGAATTATTTATTTTCACTTAAGATTTGCGGCCCTCGTTGCCAGGCAGGCGCTCGGGCAACTGGCAACCGGCAGCCGGCCAGTTATCCAGGAATTCAGCCAGTCAGCCAGCCAGTCAGCCAACCAGTCAGCCAGGCATCGCTATCCAGCCCGGCAGCTTGGCCATCAGCCATCCATTCGCTTTTACAGCTTTAAGGAAAAGTTTTCGCTCAAAAGTCAGCTGCAGAAGTTGATTTTGGCTCTGGCTCTGGTAGCCACAGGAGATGCCAAGGCATGGTTTGGCTTTTGTTTGTTGCAAATAATATTATGGCGAAACAACTGCCGGATTGCTGGACCCAGGCCTTGCCCTCTGCTAAACCACTTAATCCTACACGTACAAGAGGGAATTTCGGAGAATTTGGCTCTCTTCTGCTGGTGGTCAAAGCAATCCCATATACCCTTTTTGGCAAACAGTTGTACAGGGTATGGTGGACCAGTGGGAAATGCGAATGGGAATTCTGTGTGGTGTTCGCGGAGCTGTGTGGAAATCACAAAGAGCAGGAGCTGGCGTTGGAGCTTGCTTTTCCTCTTCGAGTTGGATAAAAGTTGTCGTGGAAAATTAATTTGAAATTCTGTACGCACTTTTTGGCTCCAGCTACACTTTGAATGCGGAATGCCAATGCCTTGCCATATAAACATATTTTGAAGCTCGAAGAATGGCACAACAGCTTAGAAAATGTATTCCCCATTGCAACAGTTTTCCATTAGTTTCGATTGATTGACCTTCGGTCACAGTCGCAGTCGCAGCGCAGTCGCAGTGAGCACTTTTTTAATTACACCCACTCTGAGCAAAGCACTTTCTTTTTGGCATTTTGCTTTCTCTTCAATCAATGTGCAAATTATTATCAATTTGGCCGAGTTTGCTTCCCCTTACCTTTGGGATCGCTGTCCGTGCTTTTTCTTGGCTCCGTGCTCCGTGTGCGACGACTCCGGCATTCGCTTGGTAATTTTAATTGCAATTTTTACTCTCGCTCTCGCCCTCTGCCACCCTCGCCTGCCATGGCGGGCGGCGCTCAACACGTTTGGCACATTTTGTTGAAAATTCATTAAAAATGACGTCGAAAAAGTTTGCGTTTCTCCTTATTCGCCCCCATCTCCGCCTCTCCGCCTCTCCGCATTTATTCAGAGGAGTAGCTTTTTCCCTTTTCAATCGGTCGATGCAATGGCTCGCTCCTTGGTTGCCATCCATTCATTTGATTTGCCTTGCCTTGCCCCCTTCCCCAGACAGTCCGATTATTTCACAATATCTATTTAGCTTCAGTTGCATTTGCAGTTGCAGTCATTTGAATTTTTAATTAATCGTTCGGCTGTTTGCCCAACCAGGTAAAGCAAATTGCTGCAACAGCCCAGATAAATTCGTACTAGAATGCAATCAGTGCTGGAGTCTGCCTCTGCCCCGCGTCCTGATTGGGTGGCGGTGGCGGTGGCGGGCCGGGCCGGGCCGGGCCGGGCCGGACTTCTTTTGGCTCATTGAGCGCCGCGTACTCTTTCACCCATTGACCTCTGGCATTTGCATGTGATCGAGCGAAATTTTCGACAGTTTTGCATGTCGGAATACAATTAATTAAACGCCATGGCCTCACACAAACGTCCAAATAAAAGTCAGCGCCATTGCCATTGCCAGTTAAATTAAGGGGCAAAGGGTTTGAGGTTTTAGTCATCATCAAAAAGTTGGGGCCCAAATGAGCGTCAGCGGCTAATTGAGCACAAAACCCCATTTCCAATCGGGTGGAACCAACTTTGCCTGGAGCTCTGAGCTGTGGGTGGACGATGGACTGTGGACGATGGACGAGAGTATGTGGTATCCATATGCGGCGGCTTAGCCGGACAGCTGTCCAATTAATTAGAAACCACCAGAAATAGCAGACGGACTATGACGAGAATGACTCTCCGCCGGACAGCCAGACTGTTTGGTTGGCTAACCAGTTGGGCAAATGGTCGGCTGGGTTGGCTGCCTGGCCGGTTGTGCGTCAAACTTTGCAATGGTAAATTAATTACTGAAATCATAGAAATTTGTCTTGCAATGCGGCTCCCTTAGATGCTTGGATGCTTGGATGCTTGGATGCTTAGATACTGGGGTGCTTGGATTGCTGGGATGCTGGGATGCTTTGGCTGGGGTTCCTTGGTTTGCTGTCACTGTTGTTTGGCTTTGGGAATGACTTCCGTCTGCCGGTTGCCGCCAGTTTCCATTCCACTTTCCAGTTACTACTCGTATATACAGTTGCCAGAAGTTGCTCCCGGCCCGAAGTTGCCGGCCAAAGTTGGAGTGGAGTTGGAGTGGCAGTACAGGCCAGGGGACATATAGGATATCCGCATATGAATTTGTATGCTCCTGCTGCAACATTTTTGCTCAAGGAAATGCCCAGCAGGCTAATCACAGCCGGAGAGGCAGGGGCAGGGCAGGGCTGGGCAAATGCCCCAGCGGTAAAGGGCGGCCAAAGGGTGCCCAAAAACTTTCGCCTCGGCATCCAACAATATTTGCTCAGAGTGCATAATGACAGTCAAAGTTGACACAAATGAGCATGGCTTGTTACTAATTTTAATGCGCTTCGGTGCACAGTGGGATCTGAGTCGGAGTCTGAGTCGGAGTCCGAGAAAGTTTCTGTTGCGGAAATTACTTTGGATCCGGGGGTCGGTTCTGCATAATTTTTAATTGACCCAAGCCACGCTTACATCCCAGAGTCAGGGAGAACGAACGGAGTGCCGGACGAAAGTTTCTCAAATATTTTACAAGTTAATTCGATTTAGACAAAAACTTGAGCCATGACTTACAACTCCACAAAAGTTGGCCAATGAATTATGCAGGCGACATGGACACGGCATCGAGCCCATGTTTGGTATCCGATCCACTCTTTAAAGTATGCATGAGGCATGAGGCACGAGGCATGTGCCGGGAATTGAATTGCTGTTAAAGCATGGAAATTGCTGTTGATGTTTAGCAAACAGTTTACCACCTGAGATTCAAATGGCTGACTGGTTAGCGGGGCACAGGGATACGGATGGGGATGCCAATGGAAGGATGGAGGTGGTAGGGGTAGCTTGAACCGCCAACAAAGTTTGTAGATCAAAATGAAAGTTTGCCGTTGTTGTTAATCCGTTGCACGGCATAAAAACTATGCGAAAGTTTACCTACACAACAGCAGATGCAGGAACAGGAACAGGAGCAGGAGCAGGAGCAGAACGGAGCAGCACGGAATCCCATGGATACCCAGAAACGAGACGCGGAAACTGGAAGCTGGAAGCAGTAACCCCGCCACATGGCACATAGCATAATAATAATCCGTGCGGCAAACCTTTTGATGAGTTCAGGCTAAAGCGGATGAACGGGAGAGAGAGTGCTGCTGGGGCACAGGCAGGGCCTGGCTGGGGCTCTGAGCCAAAGTAGCTGTAAATAATTGCCAAAACTACTTAAGAATGCTGCACCGTGAAACGCTTCCTAAAGGATCAACAGCAGGAGCGGAGAGCCGCAACAAAGGGCCCGCTTCCAGAGGCAACAGCAACGGAAAGGCAACGGCAACGGCAATGCATGGAGCCGCCATTGTTGCTGCAGCCGGCAACGTGGCACTAATTAGAAGTATAAAAGGTGCCACAACAACAGTTAGAGAACAGAGAGCATCATTCTCTCATCTGCTCTCTCTCTCTTGCATCACTGTCTCTGCCCATCTCTTTCTGCGGTGTATCTGCAGCTGTAGCTGGAGCATTGTCTCTCGAGCATGCAAATTATAGTTGCTGCAAGAGCAGCGCAGAGGCAGTGGCAAAGGAAATGGCAGACTATAGTCTGGCGTCTTGAGACGCTGCTGCCACGCCCCAAGTCTGCCCATGGAATTGCAGGTGGGCTCTTGTATGGGCCATTGTTGGTGCTGTGGTAGGTGTGGCCCCACCTGTGCACTTGGCCGCTTACATTAATTAAAAGACATCTTCAGTGGCCGGGTAAATGTGATTAACATATGAATGGCACATTGTCCGCATAAATTTGCCATTGAGTGCCGTCAGTGTGTGGGCCCTCTGGTTGGGGGTCACTTGACATCTTAAGCAGGACAGGACAGGACACTATTGAGCAGGGCGACCCCAAGGCGCCTGCAAAAGAGTTTCCGGTATTTTGGCTCTAGCAACTCCCCGGGGGGTTAGTCTCCTGCTTGGGCTCCCTCTGCTCTTTCTGGCCTGCTCTAACCTTTTAATGTGCCATTCTGCTGTCGCGTCACACATAATTATGGCGGATGTGCTGTCCAACGAAGCGTTAACTCGAATTCTCGGCTCTCAGTGTGTTCTGGTCCTCCTTTCTGTCTCCATGGACTCCGACCCGCTCCCGGATGCCAGTTGGCATTTGTGCCCTTTCAGGGCTCTCGGGCCATGCATGTATTTTATTTTTTATGCATTATCATATAACAGAGTCCTGGCTCCAGGAGCTCCAGGAGCTGCTCTCTCAGCTGTTATTGTTGTGGCGGCTGCGTCTCCATTCATTATTATTTATGCTTTATATTTATATTTTATTTATATTTGTACGCACTTCCTCTGA
This sequence comes from Drosophila helvetica, assembly GCA_963969585.1. Lineage (NCBI taxonomy): Eukaryota > Metazoa > Arthropoda > Insecta > Diptera > Drosophilidae > Drosophila > Drosophila helvetica. The sequence continues at coordinate 36,640,848 of OZ018403.1, forward strand.
GTAAACAATAAAACTCACTCTCTCTTCCTTGTCTTTCCCTTCACTTTGGTTCCGGTATGGGCGGGTGTCCTCACGTCGTATGCGTAATATTCAAAGGAGTTGAACATCCTACGACTTCTGTGTATCCAGCTCCATCTCATTGTTATGCTAATGGATTACGATATATGAATAATAAGCCCTGCCACAAGCCCTGCGACCACTGACCACCACAGCGGTTTCCCCATCCTCACACTTCTATCCCCTCTTTTTTTTTGGAGGCTCTGATTTCGCACAGAGCCTGACAGTTCTTTGACGACGACAGTTGTCGCTTCAGCTATGCAAATACTGGATATATATATATTTGTTTTTCGGCCGACCAATACAAATTATTTTCCTCTGACTTTCTGGCTGTCTGTGTAAATTCATAAACTCTCGAGGATACACATGCGAGTGAGGATTTCCCCCTAAGCCCCAAAGGGGAGACTGCTGGGCATAAAAAGCCCAAAGGAAGTTTTAAGTTTGGCTTGCCCGGAAGGTCCTAAAGGCAGCAGCAGCAGCAGCAGAAACAACACGTGCCGATACCAGCTTAGGATTGGCTCTGGACAGGGCCGTAAAAATTCGAGTTTTATGTCCATACGGAGGGAGGCCTAACTGTTGCTGCATTTGTTGTTTTGTTGGATGTTGGATGGCTATCATAAATCCTGGCTACGGGATTTTAATGCTCACCTTTTCTTTTTTGTTGCGTTGTTTTGTAGCTCATTTGGCCCATAATCTGCTGAAACTAAAAGTGCGATACCATGACCCAGTTTTTTGTTGTTGCCTTCTGTTTTTATTATTTTTTGTCTACGAGTGAAAAAAGAAAATCAAGAACTCGAAACGTTCGTTTTAAAGGATTACACAGCATCAGCAGGATGTTGTTTCATTCAGCGGTTGGCAGGGTAATATTTTCCATTGGTTATGACAATTCGATCTGTATTATTGCCTCTAGAGTTTTTCCTGTTTGTTCTGTTTTTCCTCGGTTTTCTGTATTTCTGCTTGTGCGGCCAGGGCACGTTTTATTTGTTTAAAGAACTATTAAAATGGCATAAACAGCGAATGGCGAATGGCAATTGGGGGGGTGAGCTGGGTGCGGGGGGTCGCTGTTGGGTGGGGCTTGGGGTCTGGCAATGCCAAAGTTTTATCTAGCTATGTAGCCTGGTGGGGGCCCAGCAGATGCTGTTGTTCTGTTCTGCTGTTGCTGTGGCTGTTCCCCTTCGAGCCCGTGGTGTCTGTTGGTCGTATTTGATTATCGCATTTCATTCTGTGTTTGGGTGAATGTAGAAAGTTGAATGCAAATTTGCATGACACCAACAGAAGCAGGCAATGGGGGAAGTTGAAAGTCCAGTCTCCGATGATGATGGTGATGATGATGATGATGAGGAAGGCAGGGAAAGAGAGAGAGAGAGAGAGAGAGAGAGAATGCGATGCGGCAACAATCACACCAACCATCATCATAATAATAACAAAAGCAGGAGCAGCAGGAGAACTTTATTTGACGCTGCCCCCACCCATCTTGCCCCATCATTCTTTTTTCATTGTGCCACCACCACACAACACAGCACAGCACAACAGGAGGCAAAGGAAGGGCACAAGGAAGGAGCAGCCGGGCTGTCAAAGTTTTTAGGTATCATTTCAGTTTATTTGAATTATTCATAATCCGGACAGCAGCGTAGGTCCGCCGCGCCATAAGAAACAAACAGCAGACCCGGACAATACCGGGGCCATAGCCAGGGCCAAGAACAGATAGCGGAAGCAGCAAATAAAAATCATTCATTGTAAATATTTTTCCCTCCGCTGCTGCAACGTAAAGTTTTTTTGGGACAAACAAAGCCGCAAAACCAAATTCGATTCAATCAGCGGCATAAATATGAGGGATCCAAAAGGAAAAGCCAACCATTCGCCGAGTCCCATGCAAACTGTAAATTAAGTGAAACATTAAATATTGATGTTGGCTCTCGAACTCTCAAGAAAGTCAAATACCAGATCGCAGGCAATCAGAAATCCGTTTTGGGGGATATATCGAACCATTTGGGAATATGGTGTATATCAGACCTGTTGAAGCGCTGGAACACAATAGGTCGGGCATTCTTCAAAGTCCTTGATGTATACTCAAATCCCCTTTCGCTAAGCACGCCCATGCCATGCCATTTTCCTGTGCTGCACGCAAATACGGAATGTCTTAAGAGTCGAAACTTTTAACGCTATTGCTTTTAGTTGCTTGTTCTTTCCGCAAGAGTTTCGCCTTACTTTTCATAGCCATCGAACTCCTGGCTCCTCGACCCACAATCAAATGTGCAATAAATTGGCCACCCATCGAAGAATGGGCGGTGGGTCGGCGGCGGTTGTCTTTAGGACAGTTTTACGAGAGTCACGCGATAGTTGGCGCCTGATATAAATAGAAAGCGGCGTGCCCGAAATGATTGTAGAAATTGATTGTTGGTTAGAAAAGCAACACAGTCAATCATTCATTCCAGCCGGAAAGATAAACACTGGCAGGAAATGGGGGAAAATGGAGAAATGAAAGTGGAACTGGCGTCGCAGGAGCAGGCCCTAAAATTAGCACAAAACTTAGCCCAGGACCACATCAAAAGTTAGTTCGGAAGCCTAATAAGCGCCACCCGCATGTCAGAGAGGCAGTCAGCGGGGGAAAACTCTCTCTTCTCTCTCTCTCTCTCTCTCTGGGGGTCTCTTTATCCTTCTGCTACTCACTCTTTCCCCTAGTCATGTGAATTCTCGACGATTTGCCAACATTTTCACTTTCACATTTGCGTGCTGCCTCTGCCACTGCCACTGCCTCTGTCCGCGTCGCTGTCGTCGCATTGCGAATTCCTGCCAGCAGCGGGGCAAAGTTTTAGCATACTTTTCGGCGGCGGCGACAGTATTTTTTGTGCACTTGACATGTTTTGACACGCCAGAAAAGTGCACGGCAAATGGCGACGACTCCAACGGTCGCTCGGCGAACATGTTTTCGTTGCCCCTGGAGTTTGACGTGATTTTGCGCGCCAAAAATGCAAACGCAAATCTGGTGAGCCCTCAAGGAAAAGTAGCAGCAAAACAGCACCTCCGCACCATCCTCAGACTACAGTTTTCTGAGGAATAAGAACATATAGTATCTATTTTTTGATTAGCTGAAAATTGTAATATTCACCTGTAGATTTCCTTTAGAAATGACTAATACTTTCTTCAAGTGCATTGGTAATTCACCACGTTGCCAATGACAATCATTTTCCAAGCCGCTTCTTGGCCGTTTCCAGGCGTCGCGTCCAACACTTGCACTTTCCAGGCGACGCTTTTTGTTTGTTTACCTTTTTTCGGTTGCCGTTGCCGTTGCTGTTGCTGTTGCTTTAGTTACTGACCAACAGCCGGGCTATCGGACGCGTTTTCCATTCTGCACATTTTTCAGAGCATTATTTCATTGCTTTTGGGTAATAATTTCCACATGATTAACGTGAAAATACGAATATTTATGGTTTTCATTATTAATTGGCGAGTACTTCTCCCATTCGGCACTTAACGCGTGTGTGTGTCGTTCCTGGCCAGGGGCGTGATATGTTTGGAAAAAATAATTGCTTTCGTTTTGCCAATCAACCAACCAACCAACCGACCGACCAGACAGGCAGGCAGCTCGGCAGCCAGGCAGACAGACAACCAATAATGCCAACCACCAACAACTTGGCCGGTTAAATAAACAACAAGCATATACATATATAACGTAACGTATTTTTGTAAAAATATTTACTGACAATTAAGGTTTTTGGCCCGCAACAATTACGCGATCTATCAAACATAGGTAAGAGAGAGAGAGAGAGAGATGATGTCGGTATGTCGGTATGTCGGGGGCAAATGTCGCTCTGTTGCCACATTGGATGAGGAGGCATAAATTGATGCATATGCAAATGACATTTTAATTAGTTTATTAATCGGTTGCGGGTGCCGTGGCTCCAGGCGATTGGCGGCTCAGCAGGTGGAATCGCTTTGCCATCATCAACTCCAGCGACAAGTGAATGCTGAGCGGAATAATTAATTTTTGAGCCGGAAAACCCGTTAATAAGCGTTACAGTAATCTTACCACCGTTTCTATCCATCTTGTATATGTTGCAGCCCCAGCTGCTGCGGCAACGGGACCGCAGCAATCGGAACGCGCTGCATTATTGTGCCGCGCAGGACCTGGAGCAGACAAGAGACCTCGTGGCGGCCGCCAGCATCGCCATCGCAGCCCCCGAGCTGCTGGAGTCCGCCGATGAAGATGGATTCACGCCGCTTCACTTGGCTGTTATTCAGGGCAACTTGGCGATGGTCAATTTGCTCCTAGCGAACAAAGCCGATGTGAATGCGGTGGACAATGAGGGTCACTCGGTGGTGCACTGGGCAACGGGTGAGTGCCCATCGTTCGAAGAATGATTGAAATTAACTTTGATAAACTTATAACCATCTTCCATCTCCTAGTTTGCGGCGAGGTGGAGTCGCTGCGCGTTGTCCTGGCAGCCGGAGCAAATGTCGCCCAGCCGGATGTGAATGGTGGCACTCCGTTGCACTATGCCGCCCAGATGTGCGGGGCCAGCTACGACAGCAAGCAGCAGCAGTCCAACTCCAGCAAACTGGCCCTGGAGATACTCGGGATTCTGCTGGCCCATCCTCAGAGCAGCGTGGATGTCCAGGACAAGGATGGCCGTCAGCCACTGCTGTGGGCTGCCTCGGCGGGTTCGGCCAAGGCGGTGATTGCACTGGTGAAGGCGGGTGCCCGTGTGGAGAGTGCCGACAAGTGGGTGCAACGGATGCCTGTCTCCAAGGATGTTCTAATCACAAATCTCATATTGTTCTTTCAGAGATGGACTCACGGCCCTACACTGCGCTGGGTCGCGTGGTCACACCGAGTGTATCGATACGTTGATCAGCCTCTGTGGCGCCCCGACCGACCTCATCGACTCCAACGGCTGTACGGCGTTGCACTATGCCGTGACCCTGGGCCATGCCGATTCCACGGCCCGTCTGCTGGACTTGGAGGCGGATCCTAATCGACAGGATCGCAAGGGACGGACGCCCGGCCACTGCGGCTGCGCCAAGGGACAGTTCGAGACGTTGAAGCTTCTCAAAGAGCGAGGAGCAAATCTCTGGCTAAGGAATGCCAAGGGAGATCTGCCCCTCCACGAGGCAGCTACCTCCGGCCGGAGGGAGCTCGTGGAATGGCTGCTCGCCCAGAGGTCCAAGCAGGTAAACACCACAAGCAACGACGGACGTAGTCTGCTGCATATTGCGGCGGCCAATGATTACACGGACATGTGCAAGCTCCTCCTCGACTACGGAGGGGATGTGAATGCCGTCTATCGCAACTCCAGGGGCCTGGTTCTGACCCCCTTGGATGGGGCATTGCAGCGGGGACACCGCTCGACGGCCAAGTTCCTGCAGGCGAATGGCGGCCAGCCTTCGAACAAGGTGAAACTTACCACCAGACGGGGCAATCCCTTCCACGAAGCCAATGCTGCAGATCTGGTGCGACCCCTGAAGTATGCGGAGAAGGAGGAGGTCCAAGATCTGCGCAGCTCCAAGAAGTATGTCGTGTATCTGAAACGATCCGATTCGGATAATGGTAATGGTAACGGGCAGGAGGAGGCGGACTGCAGCTGTGCAGAGGAAACCTACCGCAAGGAGCAGCGCCTGAAGCACGTTTGCCGGCGCCACAAGCGGCGACAGCTGCGCAGACGCACCAGCAGCTGCGGCGAGTCCAAGCACGAAAAGTGCAGCGATCTGTGCCGCTCCAAGAGCAACATCGAGATCAGACGCCGCAAGTCGAGGGAGCGCTATGCCAGCTCCAGCGAATGGGAGGCCGAGGAGGAGGACGACGAGGACTCCTGTGAGAATTGCTGCTACCACAAGCGGCGGAAGGAGCGAGTGGTGTCACGAAAGCGTTCCACATCTTCCAGAAGATCGAAAGAGCAGCATGAAAGCGATGAGGATGAGGGCAGTGAGGATAACAAGGCCAATGCATCGCCAGTGAAGGGTTCGAGGAAGCAGATTGAAGTCAATGGAGAAAATATTGCAAGAGAGCAACGATCAGGTAGCGCCAAGGATCGCCCCCAATCCGCTAGCAAGCTCCAAACGCCACCTTCCACAGCCAACAAGGAAAGAACCTTCATCAAGTCGCCCCCCCAGAGCGCCAAGAGCGAGAAGTCCGTGCAAGCAGAGGCTCTTCAGGTGGTTGAATCGCATGCCGTGGAGCTGACAGACGAGGAGCAGGAGACGGCCAAGTCGGTGGTGACCCAAGTCGATGTCCATCACGATGCCGAGCAGCTGACATCCAAGTCGTCGGAGGAACTACTTGCCGCAGAGGTCGAGCAGAAGCAGGAGCAGGAGGCCAAGCTGCAGCTCAGCGAGGAGGAGACACAGTTGGTCTCCAAGGAGGTGGAGCAGGTCATCAAAATAGCAGCCACTGCCCTGAGCAGCGAGTCCAAGAGCTCCACCGAGGAGCCGCCAGCAGAGGTGAAGGATGAGCCCCAGGAACAGAATGTAGCACCCGAAGATGTAGCTGAAAAAGTGGCAAACGAAAACCCACCCACTCCCGTGCCAGAGAAAGAGTCAACACCCCCTGTACCTGCCACGCCCACACCGCCACCAGCCAGTGGTGGTGGTGGGGGGGAAACGCCCAAGCCGAAGACAACCGCAGAGGCACCACCGCAGCCAGAACCACCAAAGGCTGAGGAGGCATCAACAGCATCTGCTGGCAAAAGTCGAGAGCAGCTGGAGATGGCGGCTCCCACCACTCCCCCCTCAGAGCCACCCAAGCCGCAGGTTGAGCCGAAAAAGCCGCCAACCGCACTGCAGCCACGCCCTGCGCCAAACCCAAACCCAACCCCAGCCCCAACCCCACCCCCAGCCGCAGCACAGTCTCCAGCCGCCTCTCAGTCCCAGGAGCAGCCGCAACGGGAACAGGAGTCGAGACGTTCGTTCACACTGCTGCCCTCCGACTCGGCGGACGATGACCCAGTTGGAGCCCCTGGGGGCGCAACAAACGCTTCCGACGAACCACTGGCCACTGAACGCAAATCGAGCTTCCAAGTGCTGAAGAGCGACGAGTCCATGGGGGACCTGGAGCGTGCAGCGCGCCCCGGACGGAGTGTCGACTACAGCGGCAACAACAATCAAGTCTTTCAAGTGGTGGCCGACGGCAGCTCAGCGGCCAAGTTGCCCAGTGCCTCGGAGCTGGAGAAGATGGACTACGACTATGAGGAATACGACGAGGAGGAGTACGACGACGATATCGACGGCATTGACCCGGAGCACGACAGTGCTCTGCGTCGCTTCCTGACCAGTGGCAATCGTCATGGCGTGGGTGGGGCAGCAGGAGACGGCGCCACAGCCACCAGTGATGCCACTGGAGTCGCTGGAGTCTACGATGCGATGGCCAATGGCCGCAAGCGTCGCCTCAAGAAGCGCGTGCGCAGCGGGGCGAAGACGCGCAGCAATTGGAAGAATGCCCAGGAGACCCGTGACAGTGGTGGCAATGCCGTCCTGACCAGCAAGGATCAGGACTCGGGCTTCGAGCCCAGTCCGCGGGCAGAACGAAGCAAAATTCCCACCCTGCGGTCGGCCCACACGGCCATGCCGCGGCGTCCCATCTATGCCACGCTCGACGGTCGGTCCTGCAGCAGCCGCCTGGAGAATCGTAAGCCCGGCGATAAGGGAGCCTGCGACATGGGCGCCGTCACCCGGTCCATTCAGCGAAACATCCGAAGGTGAGTGAGTGGCCGAGATTGTCGATTCGCCATGAGAGTTGGTTGATGGCGAGATTCATTCATTTAAATTAATCTCCAGGCAGTTAGTGGCGACCTACGCGTCCCACGCGTCCATCGCTGCCTTTTCGGCTGTAGATTTATTTACTTGATGCTTGATTTTAATCAACTTGAATGTCCCAGTGGCCGGGCCAGTGGCTTCTCATTGTATCACGCGCGCACTTCAGCTCCGTGGCCTTTTAATGTAATCAAACTGCCTGGAGCCCCATTCCCATCCTGGGCGCCTTAAAGTAATTTAGTCAGGGATTTAATAGCCTGGGCAACATTTCTCATTTCTTCCCTTTCTCTTTTTTTTTGAGGGTTTCTGCTACGAGCTGGGATATAGCCGTTGCGCCGCCTTCGCCTACGCGGCCATTGTTGTGCTCTGCTCTGGTCTGGTCAGTAAATAAATTGCCCGGCTTCCGTTCGCCATAAAAATGCGCGCTTTAAAGTTATTATAATGCGGTTAAAGGCAATAAACGCGGCATTAATGTTCATTTTCCATGTACTTGAGCATGAACTATAACCCACTGTCGGGGGTCAAGCCCGTGCCCAAGCCCATTGTGGCAGCCGCCTCAATGCTTCACCGTAACAGGTAACAGGTGGTGGGTCAAACGGAGTGTGGCTGGTGACTGTGACAAATTAATTGGCCTCATCGTCTCCTCGTGACAAGTACTTAATACAATTCTCTCCTGTTCCATGGCTTCGTCTCGGGGTTATGGAACGACTTAATTAGATGCAATTGAATGTATTTCGTGGATTCTTTGCAAAGGGGTCAAGCGATTAGGGGAGAGGGCCAAACGTAAGTCATAATTAGGTCAACGCCAAGCCGCATCGCATCCCAAGACCAGCCTCCACTTCTCTCCTCGTAATATTCATCCTGATTTACGAGTATTCCAATGCTAACGAACGATGGAACGCCCGCCAAATCTCGTCCGCCCTTGTCATTAGCCGAAATGCTCATTTCCGGCAAAGAGTTGCGCATTTTAATTAGGTGCACGGACAGCAGTGGTGGACCGGGGCACGGGAAACGGGACACGCCTCCCCAAGGAGCGGCGGACCGGCCCACCTGCGGTGTGTTGTATTGTTTATGCAGAAACTTGAACGAAATATGAAAATGAGCCAGAAAAAGCCTGGAACTGGAGTGCTTGCAGCATCAGTCCTTGGGAAAGCCAAAGAGAAAACCAGTCTCTGGCTCCGTTTACAACTCGCTAATGCTAATTGTAAATGGAATTAGTGCAGATTAGCGGGGGAATTTTTGGGAAAGAGGCGGCAAGGCAATTACCATTTGTGTTCGCTCTTCGTTTGCGTGCTTGTTCCGGAAATCCTTTTGTGCCTCCAAGGATTTTGCCCCCGAAATTGGCCATAAGCCGCCACTAGCGACCCACTCTGCCCTAGAGCCAGCCTGTATGCTCTCGTGTGTTTGGTTTAATTTCATTTTCGTCATTTGTTTGAGGCGAATCAATAGACGCTGCTGCGGATGTGCCACGAGCCAACAGCCACCAGCCACCAGCCACGACCCATTGCTCAAGTCTCAAACTTAAAAGTCAATTGTATTTATTTATGGTATTTGCATAAGCCATGCCACACACAAAACTTAATTAAAAAGCGTAAGCTGACTTTTATTAATTTTGCTAATCTGCCTTGTAGCCCATGAATAAATTTGCAAACATTCAAACCGAACAACAAAAAAAAAGGAAAAACGGAAAAGCAACAGAAACAGAAACTCTCTGCCAAAACAAAAACAAAAGCAAATTCCGACCGGCGAGAGCGCATTTCATAAATAATTCTTTCCACTTGACTAATGAAAATATTTAACTCGGCTGTTTGCATAAGCCCGAAAGAAGACCAGAGCCATGAGAAACTGTGTAGAACTGTGAGAAGCCAAGAACAAGCTCCATTCGCGCTCCATGTTAAGGTTTCGGCAAATACGCACCATGCGGCGTATACGCAATGCACGCGAAAACCGAAAGTCAAACAAGTGTCTCGCACAGCACAGCCCCAGTCCCAGTTCCAGCCCCAGCCCCAGCCTCTCTCAGAACTCAGACAACTTTTGCCGGAACAACTTCCTCAACAAGTCGACAGAGTGAGTCAATTAATTCTCGAAAAAAACACACAGAAGGAATCTGGAGGGAAAAAATAACCAAATAGAATTTACTTGGGGGCCAAGGCGATGCGATTGTCTGAAATGAAGTAAAAAGTGAATCCAGAATCCATAGCTCCCAGTAGAATACCACTTCCCCCACCCACTCCACTCCCCATGAAAAGTGTGTAAATAGAGATTTTGTTTTTCATTTTATTCGTATATTTTGCATTCGCATGCTGTTTCCCATGGACCTGGACCTGGTCCTTGTCCTGGTCCTGGTCTGAACGCTGCTCGGCCAACTTTATTTTCCCTCCTCGCTTTTGGCTCCAAAGAGATTAAAATTTTATCTGACGCATAAATTAAACAAATAACTTACCGGCGGTTCGTGTGCATGTGTGTGTGTGAGTGTGTGTGTGTCGGAGTGTCGGTGGGCCGCTGTGTGTCCCAGCAGCACAGGTGAGATTTGGGATTTATAATGTGCGCTCACGTAATTGACATTGTTAAATATTTGGATTTCGTTTCGGGGCCTCGGCACAGAGTTTTATCGGTTGTTCTACCTCCCCACCTCCCACCGGGCTTGACGCAATTAGGCATATTTTCTGGCCGATTTTAAACCTGGATTATGCAAAACTATCCAGGACTTAATTAATGTGAAATATGGCAAATCAAATGCGTTATTTTACTTAAAGTTTCGCTCGACCTCTTCTGGTTTCGAGGGTTTGGAGATTCTCAGCCACTTGGAGAGGCAGACGATAAAGCTCTCAGAGCTCTCAGGGGTCTGCGCTCTCAGCCCTTGGGAAAGTTTGAAGCATGAGCTCAGGAGCATAGCCGTAATGAAAAATGAAGCGGAAAAGTTTTTTGGGAAACCCAAGAAGTCGTCAAAGAAGCGACTTTCAAATCAGCCACAGACTTTTCGCGGTTGGCGGCCATCGATTTTCGGTGAGAATTCTCTTACCTGTTCACCTGGAAACCCGCTCAACCGTCAGCTGTATGCGGCTGTATGCAGGCCACGTGCTCGTCTCCATCCTGATGCCGCAGCCGCTGCCGCTGCCTCTCGTCCGACCATTAACACTTGGCAAAAGGTTCTGCCTCGCTTTTGTTATTTGTGCCGCACAAATTGCCGGCGGGCGGGCAGTTTTTGTTGCTCCAACTTGTGCAGCGCTTAATTTCTTTGCATTTTGTTGTCACTGTCGTTGTCAGCGCTCCAGCAGAGCAGACCAGACCAGACCAGAGAAGAGCAGAGAAGAGCAGCCCTATGCCTATGCTGTGCCTGTGCCTCTGCCTCTGCCAGTATCAACTGTGCTGACTTTGCCCCTGGCGGGCTTTCCACTTCATCCACTTTGGTGGTGCGTGCACTTTTTGCCTGTCACATTTGTGTCACAAACAGGAAGACGTGAGCTGGGGCGGGGCGTGGGCGTGGGCTTGGGCTTGGGTGTGGCTGTCAGACAGACAGACAGACAGACAGACAGCTGTGTTGGTCGGTCGCTGGAAGCGCTTGCAGTTTCAGTTGCAAATGTAGCACACAAAATCAACGCCGCACAAGAAAATGAAATGAAAGTTGTACTAAGCGAACGTAAAGCGGAAACGGAAATCAGTAGCAGCGACGGCAGCGTCAGCGACAGCAAAGGGGAGAGGCGGGAGGTGCGAAGAAGAAGCGGCAGCAAAAAATGTGCCAAGGACAGCAGCATGGACAGCAAAAAGTATTTGCACAGGCGGTGGGGCAGGCACAAAGAGAAAGACTTGCAAATAACTCAGGCGCAGCCGAATGGAGGAGCCAAAAGCGAGGCGTAAAATTGAAAAGCGCTTCGGCAAACAAGCGATGACGATGACGACCAAGATAAAGATAAAGATGGGAAATGGTGATGAAGATGAAGATGGTGCTGCAGATGACCACAGCATGAAACAGGAGAGGGGCAAGAAGCAGTGGCAGCAGCAGCAAAACAAGCGGAAGCTGAAGGATGGCCAGCAGAGCGGCACAGGACTCAGAGCTGGCCGCTTTGAAGCCGCTGCTGGGGATTTCGCTGGGCCCTCGGCCAATTTATTACGCAGTTTTTGGCTCACAAGCATTCTTTACCTTGGCGGCCCTCTTGCTATTTAGTAGCTGCCTCTCAGCTCAGCTCTTCTGGGTAACCCGCATAGTCCACAGCCTACCTACCTGCCGCCCACCCACCCACTTGGCGGCGAGGGCGACCAATGAACTTTTGTTTCAAAGTCAAATTGTTTTGCATAAATTCGCCTAGCGCAGCCAAGTGGCGAGCTGTGTCAAGCGCCTCCGCTGGCAGCCTTACCGCTCGCTGGATAAACAATTTTCGCAACGCTCGGCAGCGGCAGCAGCAGCGGCAGCAGCAGCAGCATCAGCAGCAGCATCAGCAGCAGCCGCAGCAGGCGCTCCGAGTGCACTCGACAAATTTGCTTAGTTTTTTCGGTAAAATGCATTTCTCTGCCAACCGGATGACGACGATGCCGACAGTTGATTTGGAAAAGTTGTTGGCCTCCGAGGACGGTTTAAGGAACAACTTTCGAGTGCTTAAAGAGTGCTGCACATTCCCCCCTTTAATGTGCTCTCTCTCTTTCTCGCTCGTATAGAAGTATTTGCCTAATTTTTAATATAATTTCTAATAACATTTTATGGCATAGAGGGTGCCCCGTTGCTGGCTTTAATTTTGCTTGCGCTCTTTGCCTTTCGCCCGCTCAATTATTAATAGAATTTTTTCCGCGTACGCACTTTAGTATTTTTTTTGTTTGAAATTTTAATAACATGATGCCTTTTATTGCGCTCGCGCATTGTCTGGGCGGGCCTCTGCCTCTGAGCCGGATAAAATGGGTGGCGATGCGGACCACCTCCTCGAGGTCTTTGTGGGGCACAGCAGGCGGCGGCTGTGTCTTTGTTTGCCTTGCGAAATATCAAAATGACAATTTACGTACATTTGCTAACATTTATTTTGTGCGCTAGCTGCTCGCAAAGCTCCTCCATGATGATACTGATACTGATGATGATTCTGACGGGAATGGGGATGGGGATGGGGAAGGGGGGGTGGGGCATGGGGCATGGGGCATGGGACGGAGGATGCCACTGGCTGCGCTTTTCTTTTGGAGATAGCAGCCGCGTTCTTTATTGCTTTTTCATTCTTTTGTACATCCGCAGATATTACATGGAGCGCAAGATCTTCCAGCATCTGCTGGAGCTCAAATCGCTGCAGATACGCTCCAGCAAGCTGAACGAGGCGGTCCTCGTGAAGCGGGCCGTCGACGACTACCACAAATCGTGTGTGCTGCTGAACGGGGAGACGGGCACCAGGCTGCGGCGCTACAACTTCAGTGAGTACACGTTCAAGAACTTTGAACTCTTCCTGTACGAGACGCTCAAGGGACTCCAGAAGCCGGGCACCAACAACTTTCAGAACATCAACGACGTGTACGAGGAGGTGTGTGCCACAGCCTATTTTTCGTTTCCTCTTTCGTGGACACTCTCTCATACATTTCCTCTCTTTTCCTTGAAGGCGGAGCGACGTCTCAGTCCGGACTACAATGCCTACGAGAAGGCTCTACAGTGCACCACAAAGACACATCGGTGCCTGCATGCGGCGCACGCTTACACGGGCATTCCCTGTGCCGCCTACAGTAAGTGAATGGGACAACGAGGCTGCTTCCCCCCTCTCCTCTTTTCCCTGTTGTCTCCTGTTCCTTGTCTCGCCTCTCATTTCGCACTCCTTCCTTGGAGAGGAGAAGCCTGAGGGCTTTAAACGGCTGTGTGCAAGCGTGAAAAATGGCACCAGTCCATGGCATTCCGAATGGCACTTCCCGAGTCAAATCGCTTGGCCAGGAGCTGGAAACACTTTCACTGCCACCTCGGCCTCTCTCTCCCTCGCAGCCAGCAGTGGGTCAAGCGTGGGGTCGCAGCGGATATGCCAGGCACTCGAATTCAAAGCAGATATGCCCCAGATGCCGGGGGCATAAAAATATAAATCCTAATTACGAGCAGTTTATTCAGTGCGAGGCAAATTAAAAAATCCTCGGGACCACCGCCTTTCTGGCTTTCCGTCTTTCTGGCTTTCCGTCTTTCTGGCTTTCCGTCTTTCTGGCTTTCAACTTTTATTACATCTTTCACTCGCTCGCTGTGGATGGATGTTTTCTCCTTCGAAAGGATGCGTCCGGCTTATGCCAAATTAAAAACGCATTCATTTGTGCCCCGGCTGCTTGCCCCTGGCTTCGCTTCTCCATTCTCCCCATCCTGTCCTCCTTCTTGCCCCTTCCTGGTGTTGCTGCTGTTGCTGCTGCTGCTGTTTATATACTGTTATTTTGTTGAAAGTAGCAGAAAGTCGAGGCAACACTAATCCCCAGCTGAGAACGCCACCGAAAATGGGTTGTGAGCGACGAGTGTCATCCAGGAGTAGAACGAGGAGGAGCAGGAGCAGCTCCAGCTGTGGCAATTGAAGCGCCCCGCTCCATTCTGTTATTAGTTTTTACGATTGCATGCAATTTAGCAGAGTGTTGTCCACGCCACCTGACAGGAGGCGCCTCTGACAGCGCTGGCAGCTGGCAATTCATTGCAGTGGAGCGGCAATGATCGCCCTTGATCATTAATCTAATGTGTCTGTCTCTCCATCTTGATATTGCAGTTCCCATGATGAATCACCATACGATGCCCAAGTTTGGCTTTGGACCGTACAAGAAGACCGGCAGCGTCAGCAGCTTCTTTCTGCCCAAAATACTCACCAGTGGGCGTGCCTCCAGCGGCCGGGCAGGCGGCCTGGGCGGCAGTGGCAGCGGCGGAGGCGGTGGCAGCCGCTGCAACCACAAGGTTGCTCTGGAGCTGTCGCATGGCAAGAACAAGCAACTAATTTCACTGCCAGCGGAAAAGTTGGACAGCAATAAACGCTATTATGTGACGTTCACTGTTAAGGACGCCTCGGGGCACGGCAGTGCCATCGAGTCGCACAAACAATACCAGAAGCAGCAGCACCACCAGCAGCAATGCGGGAATACTGCGGGCGAGCCAGGCGGCAAGTAGCTGCCGCGCGTCGTATACGTAATGTGGCATACAGTGCGTATAGTCCGCGCCCGCGTCCGCTATTGCCATTGCCATCAGCCCTCGTCACTGGCCTCGGTCCCGCGCGTCCCCTACTGCTGCTGCTGCTGCTAGAGTTGTGGCTGCAAATGCATTAAAACAATGCCATTGCAACATTTTGTGTCGCTGATGCTGATGCTGCTGCTGCTGCTGCTGCCACTGTTGTTGCGACCACCCGTTGTCCGCTGTCCATTGCCGTTTTTTCCGTTTGTTTCCTGTACTGCTGCTGGCGGAAAACCATGAAAAAAGAAGAGGTTGAGAGGGCATATTAGGCATTGCTGCACTCCTGCTCCCTGGACCTCTTCCGGGGTATATCCCGGTCGAGACGTGTGTGTGTTCTGCCCCGTGCTGCACTTTAAGATGGCCAACTGCTGATAATGGATGATGGCGCTGCTCTGCGGCTGTCAGTTGAAGTTGTCACGCCAGCAGCGTTGCAAGCAGCGTTGCGAGCAGCAGCAGCAGTAACGGCAGCTTAAATTATGTGCTCCTCCAACCCCGGGTCCCGGTGTGAGTGCTCCTCCACCATTCGGTTTTGGTTGCTTGTTTGTTTCGTTTTTTTACATTTTCTTATTTTTTTTCCCCCCGTTTGCTTGTTTGTTTGTCTGCTGGCGCTGGCGCTGCCGCTGCGCTTTTATTTCAGTTTTTCATTATCATTTTTTGTCGTTGTTGCTGTGCGATGGGGATGGGGTTCTGTGGGGTTGGGGGTGGGGGTGGGCGACACTGCTGCTAGGGATGCTACTTCTAATGCCACAGATAAGCGTTGTTATTAACGCTCGGCTTACCAGGACTAGGCGACAGGCGTGAGGACATGCCGCCCATCGTTGCTTTTGTACTCAAACATTACAAAAAGCAGCAGGAGGAAAAAGCAGGGAAGGCGGACCAGGACTAGGAGCAGGAGCAGGAGCAGCACCAAGAGCAACAGCCACAGCACACGGAACAAAAGCAGAAGCAGAAGCAGGAGCTGACGCCGAAGCAGAATCTGAATAAGCGAATGAATAAATGTAAAATATGTACCGTGCATTTCTTTGGCGTTTCACCATTTTTACTTTATTTGCAATTTTATTTACTTGTCTGCTTTCGCGACCCTGTACTGCGGGGTACGGGTGCGGAACCCTCCGCACCCTGCCAGAGGAAGAGCCAACCATTGAAGCCGTTGTTTGTCTGTTCTGTTAGCTTACTTTCGCGCTGAGTGCATTGTAAATGGAGAATAATTGCATTGCATACAAAAAGCGTCGCGATTTTTAAATTGTATAAGCCATCGAGGAGCACAGGGGCAGGAGCAGTGGCAGCAACAGGAGCAGCCTTAAACTGATTTCATTAAATATCATTAAAATTATAAGAGTGCAATGCATACATTTCGCATTTAAAGAGTTTCGCAGTTCTCGTTACCGCGTAGATTTAAGTCAAAGGCAGCTGTTGCTAAATAAACGTTGAAAATGTCTAAATTAAACCATGGGTTCTATCCACTAATACAAAAAAAACACACACTCTTGAACCGAACACAGCGAAGCACACAGAAGCACTCAGCCGCGCAAAAACGTGGCCAAAACAATAGTGGCAGGCTACATATGTCCTTGGCATAGATTCGACGTTGTAGGCGCACAGCCGACGCTCGAGATGATTGCTCGCTTTGCAGGCGCCGGTATCATTATTTCAGCATCTGCCCAGAGCCCCCGACGACGACAACGAAAGCGCAAACAAGCTGGCACAAAAAAAAAAAGAAGGAAAACCAACATTTTTACGGCATTCCACGGCTTTCTGCAGCCCCCGCCCCGAAAGTTGGAGGCTTGTATAAAAGGATGGCATTCCTACGGCATGGCAGCCATGATTGTCAGGCACCAGGCACCAGGCACTCTGACAGCCTGCTCTCCAAGTGGCAGTTACAACTGCAGCTGTCAGCGAGCGATCGTAATAATCGCAGCACTCAATCGATGCCAGTCGATAGTGTGATGCGATGGCGTTATGAGTCTCACCAAGACATCCCAGGGAGCTTGTGTCGAGCAGCTAATTGAATTCCACACTGGCTTTTATGATCTTTAGCAAGTGGCATCGAGAATGTCCATGTCCGGGTGGGTTCGTTTGTGGCAGCATTAATATTTCAACAGCCTTGTCCGGGCTAAGCATGCCTCCGTGAGCAGTGACAGTCCGACCCGGCCCCGGCCCCGGCCCACTATGAATGGCCAACGATTTGGCCCCGTCGACCGAACAGCGTTTAATTTATTTAAGCACATTGAAGACTGAGCAGTCACTCTCTGTCGGGGGCAGGGGCAGGACCAGGAGCAGGAGGCTAGCGACCCAGGGATTCCATTTCGATTTGCGCACTTGAGGGCAAATCTTCGGATTTATGTGGCTTTATTTTTAGCTTCGATGCTGCAAAGTGCGTTTAGGGTTGGGTGGCACTTGAAGTTCCTTGGCAATTGCCACAGCAAGTTGCAGCCAAAGCGGTTGCCAGTGGCCGGGCATATAAAATGACAACAAAAGCAGCAGCGAGAAACGAAGGTGAGTTGGAAAGTAGAGTGAAAAGTAAATCCGCACGTGCCAACCCAAATTACAGGGAACAGGGAAGAGCACTTCAGCAGAGGATTGGGATTCGAAGACCACAATGCAGATTCAGAGTAACATTTTCAAATTAAGCTGCGGCCTCATAATGTCCGGGAATTCATAAGGTTCTCGAGGAGATTCGGGACCGAATTCCATTACCAATAGATTCCGAGTTGAATGGTAAAAGAATCCGCCACAAGGTCTGCTCTGTGGAGAAGGTGTGCAACAAATTAGGGCAAACAGACTTGCATTCGCTAAAAGTTTCATTGGAAACTTTGCCTTCTTGGAAGCCGGATCCCCAGAGCTGCCCGCTGCCACAGGATTTGCTCGGCATTAATAACACTTAACCCTTGGCCAAAGTTGGGCAAACAGGATTGGGTCGGCGACAGTTCCGACATTAATCTTGGCTTTGATGTTCCGTCGAGTGCCGTTATTGGAATTAATTTCAATGGCTATGTTTTTTGGATTTTCGTTTATTTATTCAGTATTCATTATTATTATTAACACACTCAGTAGTTTCGACTTACATCTAATGTATTTCACTTTTGTAGTTGTGTTTTTTTCTTTTTCTTTTAGTTTTCCTTTGTTTATTTATTACTTAATTTGTATATCTAACTTTTGCTTAAAAACAATCAGTTTGGTTTTGTTCAGAGTGACAGAGACAGAGAACGGGTGGTGGGGACTGGCAGCCCCAACGCCCTGTTTTCCTGTATATATATATGTATGTATGTATATCAATTTATTTTATTACGCATACGCACTGTATATTTTTCTAGTCTGCCATTTTGCTTTTTATTCTTGCTGTATATTTGAAATTAGAGTTCGAATTACATTGGAGTATTGTGTAAACTGTATGCCGTACTATTATTACAATTATTATTATTAGTTTTATAACGAGTATTATCTACGCTCTGCTTTGCTCTCCTCTGCTCGGTTACCTTAGTTATTTATAACATTTACAATGAATTCATTATTTTATAGTTGTAGGTTGTAGTTGTAGTTCGTTTTTGTGGTTCGATGCTCTCGTGACTGGCCTTCTTGATGCTACCATTCGACCGTTTACTCGGCATTTATTCATTATCCATTCGAACATCGACCCCACTTAGAGTTTTTCTATGTGTTTTCTCTGGTGCTCTCTTGATTATTCATCTTCGTTCCGATTCAGCTTGTTATGGTAATAGAATATTCATGAATTGGTATAAATAGCATCTGAAACCGGCCCACGGATACGATACTCGTACAGATGAGCCAGAGAGGAGCGGAAAAATGTCGAAGTAAGTGGGAATGGCTTGGACTTGGGGCCCAGAAATATACATTGGAAACATTTTAATTTGCTGGCCAGTAACAAGATGTGGCTTTAACGACTAATGGATTTCTATCTCGGTATTCAGACATACATAAACTGTTTAAACGGCTGCTGGATTCGTACACTCGTACGCACTCGACCATCAAGTGTTGCCTCCGAGGCAGAGAGGTGGCCCTGGCATTTGCATTGATTATTGCCAATATTTCCAGCTCTAGGAGTCTTAATTACACTTTAAATACACAAGGCTTATTTGGCTAATTACTTATCGACTAGTTGTTCATTAATTACAGTTAATATTCAACATTTAAATGCAGTTTGATTAATGTTTGCCCGTTCTCTATATACAATTGATGGTGCAACAGTTTCCGTTTCCGTTTTTGAATCCCTCTAGATGTATGGGTGGTATCTATGGGTGTGTTGTTGGCTTTTCTATGCTATTTACAAGTTATATCTTTTGATTTTAGTTACAAATTTTTAGCCTATTTATATAGCAGCAGTATTTCAATTTCGGTTTTGATTTTGATTCTGGGTTTTCGTATGACACTTAAATGGCTGACAATTACAAAATGGTGGCTTATCCCTAGGGCTATGGCCTATGCCTTCATAGACGTCTTGCAGATACCAGTACGTAGTACGTTTTACCTTTTTGCGTTAATGCATTTAAATTTATGCTAAAAATTTACAGCTATGTTAAATGAAATGCCCGTGAATTATGAGGCCTCACCGCGGATCTGTATCAGTATCTGTATATTTGTGTGTGTGTGTGTGTGTGTGTCTATTGTGGCTGTTGTTCACTATGGCGGATATTTATTATTACTTTTTACAATTACTTCAGCGTGGGATCCAGAGTCGTAAATTCCAATTCGCCGCGCGGCAATATCAGATCCGGGTCTGCAATATACACTTTTGTAGGTTGGTATAAAACAAAATCAACAGCAATGGCGGAAGCATATGTATTTGAGAATGTGTGTGTGATGTGCGTGTGTGTGTGTGGGGTGCGTGGATGTGGATGTGGTTGCGAGAGACGTAAATTTATGCGAGTGAGAAATGGTCGAGTGTGTGTGTTTGGAAAACAAAAGCAAAAATGTGTATACCGATTAGTTTTTGGCTTGTTTCGTTTTTGGATTGTTGTTGACATATCTTGCAAAATGACATCACAACACAGTTGCAAATTATTATTTTGAGCAGCAAAAGAAAAGAGAGCCATTAGCACAATACGATAACGATTAAATATCAAAAGCGTGACCATTTGTGCGCTGATAAGAAAACAAATAACAACTAATAAAAGCAGCAACATGAATCGACACAAACAAACAATACCAGGAGCACCAGGAAACCGGAACAACAGAACAACAGAACAACATTTCAATATTAATATTCACTCTACTAGTACACGGCCCTACCCCACCTCCTGCCCTGTCCCCTGCCCTCCCATCGCGCTCGTAAATATAAAATAATTCAACAATTTCTTAATTTTTATGGCACATTTCATTGGAATTTATGCCGGAATTCATTTTATTGTGGTCCGACTTCGAGGCACAAGTGAATCTTGAGCGCCGGCCCGCTTGTCGTTTACGATTTTGCAGTTTGTTATTTGGAGAGCGAGCGAAAGCACCCTGTCCTGTGATATTTTTATTATTATCGCCTTTTATGTCACATTTGTGTGGCGTCTTTGAGTCATAAAGACGCACAAACTAAGGCAGCTCTACAATACTATGCGTGTGCCTGTGCGTTTACGTGTGTGTATGTGTGCCCCCGAGTGTATGTGGATTGTGGCCTTTCACGTTTACTTTCACGCCATGCCTGACAGCATTAAAAAATGTCAAAAGTCGCAAAAATGTTGCCAGCCTGGATGTCCCGGCCTCATCCAACAAAGTGCTGGAACGCACAAACACCAAGAACAGTAGCTATTAATACCCTTGCAGGTTGATAGGATCCTATATGGCAGTTGCATTTATGGTCAACTGATACAGAAAGAAATCTGAGACTGTCAGACTTTCATGACTATAAAGACTCGTCCTAGCTAAAGCTGTTTAAGAATATAGTTATATTTGCGAACCTCCAGAGGATTCAAAGATGCTTCTGTGCCTAGACCACATCATAGTACCTTTTTGCAGAGTATAAAACCTCTGAGAAGACGGGGGTGCGAAGTGAGGAAGCGGAAGTGCGGCGACAAATGAATGAACGCCGTTTGACATTGCGGCTCCAGGAGGAAGAGTGGGTGAGAGTGTGGTGCGTATGGCCACATAAACAATGTTGCCCAAGCAAATTCTGTGGCATTTTTTGCGGGACTACGGCGACGACACAGACATCAAAGTGCGAGCATAAAGCGTGTATGCCGCCGTTGAAGGGATGCTTTAAGGAGTCTTTAAGATAATGCTCGCACTCCCAGGCCAGAGAAAATGGCACCGTGTGCTCATTTCGAGTGGCTGCTGTGTCTGTGTGCCTGTGTGTGTGTGTGTGTGTGTGTGGCTGGGTCTTAACTTTGTCTAATTAGACGAGTGCCGCTGAAGTGCACAAGAAACCTACAACCTACCCAACCCACTCACATTACTTACTACACAAATACTCGTACAAATACGCACACACGATGAAGATGGCACAAGGACGAAGGCTATACAAATGTTGCTCAGACGCTGGGATGTCGACGTCGCGACTCTTGACTCGCACACAGACAAACAGAACAAACGGCAAGACAAACAACACCAACAATAAGACAAAAAAAAGATGCTGAGCAAAATGAATGGAGCAGCATGAAATGAAACAAATGTGCACAAAAAACAAACAAAAAAACAGCAAACGATGAAACAAAAAATCTCCCTCCATCCCACATGCAGAGTCCCAGACCCACACATATGTATACACACATCCGTACACCCTGCGTGGCAGGGATGACTGTGGGGCATGAAAAGTCAAACGAATTTGACTGCGCCAAGGGGTGAGCCGGGGGCGCCCCAGCAGCACCTGAGTCGCGAGAGCAGAGATGGCGGGCACGAGGGACTAGCATATGCAATTAAAAATGTTGGCTAATGACAGGATGGAAGGATGGCAGTCGTTCCAGTAGCTCACTTGCCTGCCCCGCCCCGAGTTACAGTGCTGCTGTATGTGTGTAAGTATGCTGCTCTTTATTGCAATTTCACTTTGCACACACAAAGTGAAGAAGCATTTTAAATAGACATATACACATATATATTTAAATATAGCATAACACTTGAAGATGTATTGTGTGTGGGTGCTGGGGAATGCAGAAATGCAGCTTCAAGTTCTTATTCGAGTTGCAAGGAGAGAGGAGACAGGACACAGGAGATGTTGACAGCGACAGCGTTTTGGGACTGTTTTGTGGGGCAGTGTAATCCCCATCGAGGAGTGCCCCTAAACTGGGTGTTCCTTTAGTTTTCGTCTTGGTGTAACAGCTACTCGTACTACAGCGTTTCTGGACGGCTCCTTGGGCGCACTTCAGCCTGACTTGGGCACTTGTTAGTGTCTAGTAAGCCAGTTGACTTGGCTTATGTGCTGCCGGGAGGAGAGGGGACGAGCAAGGGGGCACTAAGAATATGCACACACCCTGCTACACCGCCTGACAGGCAAATGTATGAGTGTGTGTGTTGACTCGTGTCGTGTCAGACCCCCGCATTTTCCGGGCACACACATAAATTAAGGGGGCTGTCAGGCAGGCGGAAACGGAGCAAAAAAGAAGACAAACGGGGGGAAAAAGTAATGAAAATATAAAATTAAATCGCTGACAAAATCAAATTTAGCTAATTTGTGACATTTGATCCCCACCCAGGGTGCAGGGCTGCGAGGCTAGGCTGAATGCGAGGCGGGGCCTCCATGTTGTGTTAGCAATAATATCACGTATACGACACATATGCCCATTAAATAATATTTGCATTTGCCAGCATGTCGGCATGTCTCTCTCTCTCTGTCTCGGTTCCTATTTGCGAGTGCGAGTGCGCGTGCCTCTGTGCTTATTTTTGTGTTTTAATTTAGTGCTTTCGAAATAATTAAAATTTATGCAATTCAAAGTTAAAACAAAGTCTACATGAGCTCGCACAGCAAACAGAGCGGCAAAGGGGCACAGGGGCACAGGCGCACAGGGGCTGGGAATGGCAGAATATTTTGCTAAATTTGTTGCTGTCTGAGGCACAAACACACAAAGAGGCAAAAACACACACAGAGAGAGAGAGGGAGGAAGAGTCGTGTACATATGTTCATTTGCACCGGCGTGTCCTGCGCTTCAAAAATTTATACAAAACGTCTAAAAGGCTGGCCACTGCAGGAGGATGGGGGAAAGTTAGGATAGAGGCAGACAGAACAGAGAGAAATAAACGAAAATGTCAACCAAAAACAACGACTGCGCAAACAGCCCCATGCCTCATGCCCCTTGGCCTAGCACTGTCATCGTCTTGCCCCTCTATTTGCAACTGGGATCTACAGCATTTATCCTTTTTAAACAGAATGTTTCGTTGCTGCATCGTGTGGTGCTATTGTTCATATTTTTCCCCACGCTGTACCATGGCTTCTAATTTTTGACCAAACAAAATGTCTGTCAAAAGATTCATAAACTTCAATTAGCTCTTATTTAATATGTCGGTATCCCTTCATCTGACTAATTTTCTGGTCTGCAGCTTTCAAAGGGCGCTCCATCAGTAATCATTGCAAAACTAAGCAAATGAAAGGAAATTCTCTGGAATTTTTCTTTTATACGAATTGCAGATAAGCCATGAGAAGGAATCTAGCAGAACAGTTTCGGATGCACAAAAGGTAATAAAGTAAATTGGATGAGTGACATGTGAATGCATGAATGTTGCAGCAGCAGCGAGCAGCATTGCAACAGGAAATATAAATTGGGATCCTAAATGGACGACAAATTAAAATGTGAAATGAAGCAAAAATGGAGCTATGCAATGGTCTCGGAATGGTTCATTAAATATATTTTAGGGATTCAGCTCCAGCACTTGTCGACAGCCAATGCTCCGAGCGGACAAGCAGCATGGCTTAGACATGGCAGCCCATCTGCGTTCGGGCCTGAAGTTGCACTTGCAACTGCAGTTGTTTCTGTTTCGGGTTCTGTGCCTGTTTCTGTTCCTGTACCTCTTCCTGGGTCTCGTTCTGTTTCTGTTTCTGGGAAAGTTTCTGTTTGAGTGGGGGCTGTTGCCGTTCAGCCTGCTGCACAGATTTAGTTACATAAAATTTACTTTGCATACATTTGGGCGGCCAGGCAGCAGCAGCAGCAGCAGCAGTAGCAGTAGCTGTGGCAATTGGCTGAAGCTGAAGCTGAAGTTGGGTCTGTGTCTGGGGCCCTGCCACGACCACGTTCGAGATGGTGGTGGAGACGCCGGGTGAGGCCAGGCGGTAGCCGCTGTTGCCCGACTGGCTGGACGTTACAAGCAAAGGTAGGAGCACATCGCCTGGGTGGATAACAGGATAACAGGGAACACAGTGAGTCTCGTTAGTCGCATCGCAGCAGCTACACGTACAACGGGGAGCAACCTTTGCTGCTCAACTCTGTACGTATGTATATGTTTTTTGGGGGGACTACATTGGTTTTAAGTACTATACTGGGCGAGGTATTTACAACTTCAAGTTGAGGATTAAGACAGTTTGATTGTGGGTTGAAAGGGTTTCGTTACCTATGGGGTGGTGGAGCAACAGAGCAATATATATCTATAAAGATACACAGATATGTAGAGAGAGGCATACGTACTAGAGAAAGTGAGAGAGGGAGTGCGAAAAGCTGAGATAGAGAGAGAGAGAGAGAGAGATCTATATGCTACGAGGGGGCATTACGGGGGGTGGGTGGACGCTGTGTCGTCTAGTGGGTGGAGAGGAGAGCATACTTGTAGTTCAGGTGCCGTTGCGTTGCTAATGCGAAATAACTTTCCAAATACTTGAACTAATCGCCTTCAATTGCTGTGTGACTCGCAACCAATTCCAATTCCAATTCAACTCAAATTAAATGAAATAAAATGAAATACTTTACTGTGCTTCCATCAGCGCTAATTAGGAAATTGTGTGTCAAATGCTACTTTTGCGGATGCTAAATGAAGGGCAATTCAATTCATTTTACATGTAGAGTATGTGTTATTGGCTGGCAACTAGCAACCTACTCGATATTTGACCGCATCATTAGCGCCAGCTTGAGTCAAAAATCAATTTTTATATAACTGATACGAGATCCCCTTCAATTTCATTTGGGAAAAAGTGCAAATTCGTCGAAATGACGCCATTCGCATGCCAAAATACTTGACGGGAAATTAGTTTTCGCACATGAAACCAGAATCATGAAACCAAATAAATAGTAATTATATCAGACTAACTGACGGGCAAACTATCTGTCATATTAAACAAAATAAAATACATACATATAGATTGCATACATCCAATTGCATTCACAATTTATTTATTTTGTTTCGTTTCGTTTGGCTGCATTCCGAATAGGAGATGTTAAGCTTATCTACATAATGGCTACAAAACAACATAAAGATTCAATGATGTATGTGTATATGTATATGGTATATCTGTGTTTATATACAGGCAATAATAGTGCGTGTTTGTGTGTGCAGAAGAACTATGTTTGCATGTATGTATGTACAGACGGTTGCAAATTCAATTGGGCAAATCAATCAACTAAAAGTACGAATACAAATTAATATTGAGTGCGTACTCTAGTGCAAACTGAAAACTCGTTGAGCCAGCCGAGTGGGATGCATTATCAGATACAGATGCATATGCATACAGAATAGAAATACATAGCCATAGCTATACGTATATGTAGATTGATGGATGGAAAGATAAATTGATGGCTACTCGACTACAACTACAACTACAAGTACAACTACAAGTACAACTTAAGCTACAAATACAACTAGAACTACAGCTTGTTGAGTATAGATTTTGGAATAGTACCGTTTAGACTGGGCTGCGCGTACTGGATGAAGCTCTCCGAGATGTAGTGATGTGGTCCAGCCACGCCCACAATGGCACCGCCACTCGAGCCGACTCCTGGCATTCCTACGCCACCACCACCGCCGCCGACGCCGCCACCGCACAGGTGCGAGGTGACGGGCGTTACCCGCGCTCGGATCTCAGCCGCTCGACCGCCGCCTTCCTCCAGCTCGTTCAGCTCGTCCTCTTCGATGTACATGCTGGGCACATCGTTCCGAGCAGGCCTACAGAGATGGAGAGAGGGTACAAAAATACAGAAATTTTAGAACAAAAATCGTCCACAAAATCTATTAAAAGTTTGCACGCCCGTGCCCGGAGCGTCGGTTCTGGCAAGTTGGTAATAGTTCCCAAGGCAGAGCCCACGCTTTTATGTGGCATGAAAAACAGCTTAGCAAACTTTGGTAAAAAAAAACTAAGCCAGAAACCCAAAATTTCAATATCAACAGCAACATTCAAAGCCGACCGTCACCTGGGGAGCAACTGCAGCAGCAACTTTCCCAGCGAAGGGGGACCGAATGGGGGAAAAGGTAGAAATGAAAACATAATTTATTTAGTGGCCGTGGCACGCTGCGTATGCGGAATATTTGCAATACTTCGAAGAGGAATTTAATGAATTTATTCCACCAGTGCTCGCTCATCCACCGCATTGCAATAATAAATATTGGCGAAATAATTCCATTTCTCGCTGGGACTTTCTAATTTTAATCAGTCCGCTCGGTGATCCGTAGTAAATTAGATATAAACCCCCGATTGCCACTGGGAACGCTAATTACAGGGGCGCACTCTCTTATCATTCGGGACTTTCGGGGCAAAGATACACACGCATACGCACACGGACCTGTCAAATATTTGCACAAATACTTTTGCCGCAAAAGGCAAATCATTAAAATTTATGCACAGACGCACATGGGAATCGGCGGCATGGCACAGGAAATGATAGAGAGAGAGAGCCATGGCTCACCTGCCAGCAGGTGATGCTGAAATTTAATTCATGCACGGAATCGGTAAAGGGGAGAGGAGTAGGAGGAGGAAGGGCGTCTGACAGTTGGGATGACCATTTAATGACCCGCATGCGGCTGTCGTGCTTTGATGTGCATGTGACTGGCGGCGGGTTGACTATTTTCAGAAACTATAATTAATATTTCGCTGGTTCGGTTCGCTTTGAAGTGGTCGCCTGAATTCATTATTGAGCAATCAGAAGCCGCAGCAGAAAAATTCAAGAAAAAACTCATCGCAACTGGAGCAGCGTTTGTGTTTGTGTTTGTGTCTGTGTATGGGTCGGGATCCGGGCCATGCCATGCCATGGCAATCATCAACCTGCACCATCGATACAAAAGAGGTTTGTGGCTGGGTTGGGGATGCTGTGTCTGTGTATGCTGCATGTTTATCTTTCATTACCCGGGCAGACAGTTGACAGAGTTCGAAGCCACCAGGAACCCATCCATGCCACACCGTGGCCCCGCTCTACACCGCACAGCTACGGATACGGCTACAGCTACAGCTAAGCAGCTGCTTAATTACCCACCCACGATGGGCGACGACCGACCCTTCCGCGCTGATTTCCTATCTTAAATGGAAACTTTCACTTGTGCGGCTGCCTTTGCTTCCGGTGCTCGCTTTCTTCTTCGGGCTGGCTGCTGGCTGCTGGCTTTGGCCTTTTCTAGGCTCTGTTCGGTTCTGTCCCGTGTGTCCTCTCTGGTAGGTCGTGGTCGTCAGGTGCAGGTTTAATTAATTTAATTACAGACTAAGCATAATTTACTGGGCAGGTGCGTGCCCTTTGTTGGCGCCCACCCATGGCCACGCTAATCGATTGGCCCCTCAAACTGTTTGGACGATCGTCTTTAATGAACCTGACATTAGCCGGACCGGATTCGTTCGTCCTTTGATGTGGCCCCGAGTTTAAAGAAGGAGGGGCCTGCTGCAAATTGATTGAGCGGCTCCATTCCTGCTTTCTGCCCGGTGCGGTCCAGTCCAGCCGTCATTTAATTACATTACATTCTCCGTAATAAGCATAAGCGTGGAATTCTTGGGAAGGAGGAACGAACTGCTTTCAGTCACGTGCTCCACATAAATAATTTCGTAATTATTTCTGCACATACACACAGACACGGAGAGGGATACTGGCGGATGCCAGCAGCAAACAATTTCATTATTAGTTTTTCTACGGGCTAGATAAAAACCACAGAAAAGAGGCAGAAAGTACGGAAGGAAGAACCAGGACTCACCGCATGCTCTTGCGCACCTCCTGCGGCTCAGGTGGCCGCGGCCTGTGCCGGCAGACGACGACGATGCCGGCCACGATAATTGACGTCACAATGACGGCGCCTATCACAACGGTGGCGGCGAGTATCAGGAGCGTGGACTGCTTCTCCGGCCCGTTGCCTATGCTGGCGCCGGTGCCCACTCCGCCGGCACTGCTGCTGCCCGCCGAGCCGGTGCCTCCATGATGCGTGGTTTCTGCGGGCGTGGGGTCGTCGGGCAGCGATTCATCTGGGGGAAAGAGATGGAATAGAGGATTATATCGTACATAGTTTGTGTGTTCCCGTAGGTGGAAAGCTTCAGATAGTTTCTGGGGCAATTCGCAATGATTTGTTATTTGCTCGAAATTATTTGGATGCTGATTTGTGTTTGCCTCTCCACTCGTCGTTTATTTATTTATTTGATCTGCCGCTACGTTTTCCGTTGCTTAACTGATTGCTTTGACTGTATGCCACGCCTTGTTTGTTTATATGCGCCATCGCCCCACGAACCATGCCCCATGTCCTTTAGCTTGCCTCAGTACCAAATCGTGTTGGAAATTGGCATTTGCCGAACTACGAAGCGAATAAATAATCGCAGACTGTGTAAGGAATTATGGAAATCAGAAGAACTCGATCCTGAACCATTGGCCCCTTATTGCAGACGATTAAAGCTGATGGCACTTGCCACAAAAATCTGCGGCAATTATTTTACGAGCCATATGTGAGGCGGGGGAGTAGCCATTGTTTATATTTATTAGATTTCCAGCAGGCGGAAATTGCAACATAATGTGTGTGGGTGTGTGTGAGTGAGCCAGAGGGCTACTGCTCCCCGGCAGAGGAAGGCGAACTGATTGTAAGATGATCCCCAGGCAAGATTTATGCCAGACATTCGTTAATGCCAGGCTCTGGTGTGCTCTCTCCTTGGCAGAGCAACATTTCCGCTCCATTTGCGGGCCGTCAAAGCAGCGTCCTCCGAATTGAAACATTGCCAACATCATGCAGCCAGACCTCCAGCCAGGTCCCTGGCAAGGACTATCCTTTTGGCTTTTGAAGTGAGCGTTTGAGTGGAAATTGCCTACACCTGCGGCTCAATTTAATTTTTGTTCTTGCCTTTTGTTATTGCCTGGCCTTTTGCCCTGCCACTGGCCCACTGGCCCCCCGGATCTGCCATGGTTCACGGCATCTTCGTCATCATCTCTGCCTGTTTTTTAATCAGTTTGCTCTGCTCAAGGCTCAAGACTCAAAGCTCACGGTTCAGTCTCAGCCTCATCTCATCCTCGGCATTGGTTCACCTTTTTGTATTTCCCATTATACAGCCAGAGCCAGAGCCAGAACATTTGCTTATTTATTTGTTGGCTGTTTTCCGCTCTCCTTTGATGGCCGATGCTGATGCTGATGCTTTTCCCAGCTCAAGTGGCCACTTTGCTTGATATTTTTCACTTTTTCTTCGCCCTGGCTCGCCGCGAGGAGCAGCGTAATAAATTCTCCTGATGAGTTCTGCGTAAACTGATTTAAATCAGCGTCAGCTGATTTGCCTTCATCTTATTTATTTGCGAAATCTTGTTAGGTAGGTAGCTACTACTCGTCCGACCTTGCTTGAATTTATAGCCACACATATGTGGTAGGGTGTTGGGAGGGATCGGAACGGAAAGGATCCCTAGGCACCATGTTTCCACCTAAATAAAAACGCCTGCGTGGGCTATGACTAGGAATAGGCATGAAAACAGGCACTGGGCCAAAGCCAGCTGTTAAAATTCCGCATAAATTAGGACAGCCTCCTCTCGACAGAGGCGCCATCCACAGGGTCCATAGTCTCTGGCGCTCGCTCTATGTAATCACAGCCACTGCTCAGAGGCCGAATTTACGAGCCGCCATTGTGTTGTTCAGCCACGGACAAACAAAGAGCGAGAGAGTCGGTGGAGGACTCCACCGAGAGCATTAACATACTGGGCTAACTGTATTTGAGGGCACTCTGATTCCAGGCAGCTGTTTTCTGTAACTAAGTTTCGGCAGTGAATCGAATCTCGGGTTGGATTGGTCAGCGCGCACGAAGCGCAGTTAATCGAACATTTGCGTATCAAACGCAATTAGCGCCATTAAATCGGGCCAATATGAGTGATTTATGGCTAACGGGCGGGGCAGTGGACAAACGAAAATGAAAATGGCCAAAAATGGACCAAAAACCTGGTTCGGTTCGGCTCCCCCTGCAGCAGAGAGGCAGCAGCAAATGGCAGTGGAAATGGTAATGGAAATGCAGATAAAAATAAAAATCAGCATGAAAATAATGACAGCATTGCACTATGGGTAAAATTCCAATTTTTCGGGTATTAATTAATAACTTTTAAACTAAGCAAGATTTTTCAATGCGGATTTTTGATTAATGTTATGTACACCCCTAACAACATTTTTGGAAAAGTAGGCGTGTAACCGCCCACCCATTCAAAAAAAAAAAATTTTTTTTTTTTAATTATATTAAGAAACTAAGTATTCATATTTATATTTATGGACTTTAATACTCTTTTATACATAAAAAAAAAGTTTCACTATTTGAAAATCATAATTTTGATGAAATTCAGGATTTAAAGAACAATAGTTCATATTAATAGACATTTTTTTAATTTCTAATTTCTTCATCACACGTAAAAAATGAAACGTCAAATTCATCGTCCGAAATCCTTAAAAATTTGATCAGGGTCTTCAATTTCACATGATGAGATGTTAAAAATATCGATGGGAAGGGCTTTTTGATGAAATAGTTGGATCGGAGGAATCCATTGCGTGATGAAGTCTGTCTTCTTTATAGAGTTTGTTGCATGATTCAGATGATTTTTACTTTTTCTGATAGATTTATGAATTTTAAAATTTTAAAGCAATTATTGTTGTTTTTTAATGGTCTCGTTTTTTTTTTAAGAATTTTTTTAAATCTGGCACGTTTTTTAGAGGTAGTGCTTCTTTTTTTCATATAATTTTATCATCTTACATCTGGTTGTGGTGAACTTTAAAATTCTGAAAAGCTGACAATTAAAACTACAAATCAGACCTAAATACTTTGTAGATTCAGCTTACCATCTGGAAGTTATTAAGCTTTCAAAATCAAATTTGACAATTTTTTGCGGTATTTTTTCGAAAAGTTTGATTTTGAAAACTCAGGAAAAGTAAAAAAAAAATATTTCTTGGGCTGTGTTTTCTGTTTTAGATAGTTACATTAATTAGGCGTCGTTTAAGGTATCGTTTGTAAGAATCAATGGATAAACGGCTAAGGTGGAGCTGCTTGTCCAAACTTCCGCATGCCGAATTTCGCGTTTGAAAACACGAAGTCACCTGCAATATGTTGATTTGCGCAAAAAGTGCAAAAAAGTGCAGTTTGAGACAAACTGCCTTTAAATTACAATTAATGCCTCTACGACATGCATTTGGACGTACACTTATGCACTCTAATGTTCGATTTATATGATTCCACGAACTTGAAATATCTTTCCAAGAAATGACCTTTGAGTTCATCGACTACTTTTACAAAATATGAATAGAACACACACAAATACAACATATTAGTTCAACTATTACATAGTACAAGCCCGTCTGATTGTTATCCATTTTAAATTTTGTAAAAAAAACGTTTCGCGTTCGAATAATGACAATTTGAAAATAGCCTGCAAAAATATTGCGATCTTCCAGCTCGTGCTCTTCAACAGCAACAGCTGACTTTAACAGCTGTTAGAATTAACATTGGTCTGTTATATAACATTTTTGGTATTGACCGTTACAGTTTGAAGTTTTCTTAAGATGTTAACACAAAACAGATCCCAGTTTGAATACTTTGAGAAAATGACTAAATACCCGAAAAATGGCAATTTTACCCATAGTGCATTGTTGGTTGGCCTTCGCAGTGGTGTACGTACACTTGTGCGGAAGACTGTAAGTAAGGAAAGTGAAAGGGGGAGAGAGAGAGAGAGAGAGAGCCGGCAAATGCGGATGGAGAATGTGAAAGGAACAATAAAAGAAAAGTGTCTACGGTGGCCGTTAAGCAAAACGAAAATTGAAGCAATTCCGCTTACGCTTTTTCGCTCACACTCACACACACACAAACACTGGGACACATGAGCCACTCACCCAGACACACACACACACACACAGACACACACAGAGAGAGAGAGAGAGAGTCGAGTCACATTATGTCGTTAGGCTGGGGCAAAATGAAGAGGCTGTTGCGGCACGCCCCTGCGTATACGTAATATGCGTGTGCCCCACTCAAGGAATTGATGGAAAATGCTGAAATGCTTTACGCTCCACTGCATAACTCAGTCAGTGGATTAGAAAAGGGCGGCCCATCCTTTAGGCTAACCCACCCACCAAGCCTGGCTGGCTGGCTGCCTGTCAGTCCTGTCAGAAGTCCTTCTGACATCCAGGAGACGCTCCTCCAGGTTTTCTCTCTATGTGTGTGTGTTTGTGTGTCTGGGTAGCCATGTGCGAAGTTTTCGCGGCGGCTGATTGAAGACGATTTCCCCGAACTTGCGTTGATTTGAAAATGCAGTCAAGCGTTGAATTAGACAGTTTCGTCCTCAGCTGGTTGGGACTAAGACTCAGAGACTCAGAGACTTGGGGCGGCCCTTCTCAGGCTATTTTATTGGCCGGGCCAAGACCCAGAAAAGAAAGTGACCCACAAACTTGTAACCGGGTGCACATTTCTTTCACTCTTTATGTGATTAGTAGTACGAGTGGCTGGCAGCTCTCTTTTTTCTGCTCGGTTCTCTCAACGGGTCTCGGTTCTCGATTCTCGATTCTCGCTTTTTTTTTGGGGGGATACTCACCATATGGTCCCAGTTGTGCGGCCACGCGTACGCGCTCAATCACCACCGGCGGTTCGCTTCGTCCTTTGGCGTTGACGGCGTAAACTAAAAATTGATATTCACGTCCCGGCTCTAAATTATTCAAACGAAACTGTGGACTGTTCTCCTGCATGCGGAAGATGGGTGCAGATGTCGCCTGAAATGAGATACACAAGCAGATACATTTGTAGACGTCTTTTTGGGGTACGTATGACAACGGGCGCATATATAATTCACCCGCCATATGGACTGGAGCTCTCTATGGATGGAGCTCTCATGTGCACGCGCTGCAAAGTATGCCATGTATTTTTAACTTTTTGGGCGGCCCAAAACAGAAACCCAACGCATAAATAATTGTTCATGCCTAAAAAATAGCAAATCAGCCACACAGCAAGAAGCACAACTGTAACGGTACAACGGTACAACGGTAGAGGAGGATACGCTGACCGAAACAGGACCAGGGACAGGAGTAGAGTCCGAGGGACAGTGTCTGAAATTTAAAACTGAATATCCGTTTGCCGTAATGGGACACAATCGAGTGAGCTCCGTTGGTTACGCACAAATTCCCACTCAAGTAAGCGTAAGTAATTTATGTTGTCCTTGCGGCTCTTTTCCGCCCCTGCCACACTCTCCACTTGCCACACCGCACCAGCACTCTTCTGCGTATATTTCTCCCTCCCGTGCGTCTGTAGGTCTGTAGGTATCTGTACACATATACAGATGTGTATGTGGGGATGCGTTTGCCTTTTATCTAGCATGAAACTTTAAAGCTGCCAACCAACGGACCAATGCGTGGGTCATACTCTGTCCAGAGTCCTGAGTGGGATTTCTCATCATCGTCATTATTATCACCATCGTGATCATCGTCCTGATGAGCTTTGCGCTTGGCTACTTTGCTAATAAACTCGCTCCGGCAAGCGCTTCATCAGTAAGCCCCCGTCGAACCCCTCGGACGAACCCCTGCTCGTGCTGCCCATGGACCAGGACTGACTCCAGTTGTTGAAAGCAACCAAACGAAATGAAATGAAATTTTCATATGATATTCTCATTTACGAGTGACAGAGATAATTTAATAACTCAGCATGCATTCGCTTGGCTCGCCCATAAAGGGACAAAGGGTATTGCCTCCCAGAAAGGGAGAGGGGACTGGACTGGACTGGAGTGGGGCAGTGAGACATCATCGCAGTGCAAGGCTTTGGCTCGGCTTTCGCCTCATGAGAGGGGAGACTCTTGTCATTAATTATGTTGCCCCTTTTACACTTGAGTTGAGCAGCAGCAAAATCCCACCCCACCGACGACTATTCGCCCCTAAATATTTATTAATAATTCAAGCAGAAAAGTCAAAGGACATGCACTCTAATTGAGCATATGGATTTCAAGTGAATTATTGCTGTTCGGACCCGTGTTCTAAACTCTCTTCGGTTGTGCTCCTGTTTCTGTTTCTGTTGCTGGTTTTAGTTCTGCTTCGGCTTCGGCTTCGGCTTCTGCCTCCCGGCTGTGTGCTCAATTGTAAGTAAATTTTAATTTAATTGAGCAATTTGCAGTTTTGCTTGCGCCTGTTAAGTTCGTTACGGGAACTTATCAACTTAGGATAACTCGATTGGGGACAGGAACTCTTGCGCACTCACCTGATCGTTCAGCGTGGATATTTCATTGTCGCCCAGGCCAACGGCCTCGCCAAACTGTCCCCGGCCCTGGCCCGTCGCCGAGTCGCTGGAGTAGAGCAGATCTCCGCCCACAACTTCGAGCATGAAGTATTGCGAGAGGCCGCCGTCGCTGCCAGCCACACAGACCACCTCCAGGATGGTGTCGTTGCGCAATTCGCAGGCCTTCGGTGCCTCCGGCGTATCTAAGGAGTGGAAAGGGAGAGGGAGAGACAGAGACAGAGGAGGTCACAGATAGCAGTTAGTCATAGTCATAGTGAAGCCGTGGCTTAATGGGCCCGCAGACCCGTAATTGCATTTAAGAGCAGCTCTCCCGTTAGGGTTCCACATTTAGCCAGCCCTAAAACGCCACTTTTGCTGCAAATACTATGCGCACAGACGGTCGATGCAGTGCCACGCCCTCAGTTTGCATTAATAACAGCCAGATTCGGTATAGTCTTGGCATCATCGCAGTACTCCCCCATAATAGCAGGGAGTCCAACCCGACGATTATTTGGCAACATTTTGGCCAAAGTCAGAGCCCGGCAGGAGCAGAGCTGGGGGAAGGGTAGGGTGCCTCTCGGCACATACACTCGCCAATTATGTAAGTAGATCCTTATGTGTGCATAAGAGATAGACTCAGACCGACACAGACACGGACACGGATACCGACACCGGCACCCAGCACCCAGCACCAACCAACACCTAGACATACACCGTCACCATCACCGTGTCTTTCCTGGCGTCTTGTTTAAATTGCGGTGAAGATGGAGGTAAATGCCGGCCTCTTCTGGCAACAACTTCCTCTACTTACTTGCAGGGAGAATGTGCACCAGACAGGGCGTCGTCTGGCGGCCCACCGCATTGCTGGCCCAGCAGGCAAGCGTTATTAACTCGGAGTCGGTTTGCGGCAGATACGTCACCGTGCTGGCCAGTCCATTCGATTGTATCCTCGAGTTGAGCACCTGTAAGGGAGAGAAAGGGAGGCCCAAAGCCAAAGGATTAGAGTGGTCTACGACTCGCCTTCGCTTTCCCTCATGGGAGCCATGGGGCTTGGGAGGGGAGGGTGGTGGCATTTGAGCAAACGTAGGCGGAATCAGATGCAGCTCCAGCTCGAACCCAATCCGGACCCCAGGACCTGAGGAGCCCAAACCCAAACGGAGGCAGGCGAGCATAAATATTTGAAGGCAAATAAGTTTTTATTGCTAAGCAAACGAAACGAGTTGGAGACTGGATAAGTCATCCTGTGGCTCTACGGATTTTCGTGCAGATTTTCAAATAACTTTTGTGGTAAATGAATTACTTTATTTATTGGGCACAGCTGTTCCAGTCGCATATGCATGTCTTTCGGTTCGTTTGGTCAGCTATTCACACACATGGACCGGTCCGGGGTCTCTCCCGCACTCTTATATCTACAGGAGTATCTATCTATCTATCTATCTATTTGCCTTCCTGCCAACCTTGCAGTCCTGCAGTCGAAGTCGGAGTCGGTCCTTGTGCTTTACACCTAAACGGTTTGCATTTTAATATATACCTACTCGAATGTACGAATGTTCCCAGAGAGGTGTCCCCTTGTTCGGACTGCACGAATTTATACATTTTGATTAAATTTTAATTCAGTCACGTACAGTGCCCGATTCCGATTCCGATTCCCGGCTGGCCTTTGCCTCCAACGAGCATTGTCGAACGAAAATCCCAAACCAGACAACCCTCAAAGTATTCGGCACAAGTTTTGCTAATAGCGGACCGAACCGACTTCGGACTTGGTTCCTGTTTCGTTTCTGTTCCTGGCAGTAATTGCGACAACCTGGGGTCCTTACTCGAGTTGCAGCACGTTTTTCAGGCATAATTACAGGCACAATAAGTTCTGTCTGGGTTCGAGACTAGTTACCGTTACCTTTCCCTCTACCTTTGCACCCCAACCCAGAGACTTCCCAGAGACTTACCGGGGACACGTTGCGCGTGTTGTTGTAGGTCCAGCTGAATCGAACCGAATCCGGTGGATCGGCATCCACCTCGCATTTGACCTGTATCGAGTGCATGTTGATGGCTCCAATGGATGTTTGCTCAGTGCCTGGCTTACAGCGCGGGGAGACTGCAAAGAGATGGGGTGGTTCATAAATATATGTATGTGTTTGTATGTATGTACTGCGAGTATATAAACTCCCGACTTGTTAGGCAGCAAAAAGTTTCCATTTTAAATTTGTCGAGAGCCACCCCCTCGGAGAGCAAACAACCTCCCGTTCCCTCTCTCTCTCTCTCTCTCTCGGGGGGCGCCGCAAAAACACACAAAAATATGAAACAAGAAAGAAGATGAGGATGGAATCCGATGGGAAGTCGAGGCAGCTACAGCTACATAGCCTTGAGCATAGTAATTAACATGTTTCCGTTTCACGAGAGAGAGAGAGGTGAGTGGTTTGAGCTGCTGCCGCTGTTGTTGCTTAGCGGGTAAGTCCATGTGGCAGGTGGTATTGGAGGAAAAGGAATACTGCTGCCGCTTCGCGTCGACTCTGCTTACTCTCACTTCCCCGTCTCACAGTGGAAATGAGGGCAGATATGCGGAAGCAGTGGCACAGTGGCCCCCAGGCATTTTCTGTCTGTGTGCCACACTGTGTGCCTCACTGTGTGCTTGAATACTTTCCAGCAGCATCCCATCCCTGCGAGACGGAGTTCGTTCGGCGCTGAAAGCCGCTTTTAAAATGTAAGTCACGCCGAGGCAGATAAGCATTTGAAGCTCTATTACTACGTTCCTTTATCACAAGTCAACTGCATTTCAGCGTCGAATACTTAAGCCATCTGTCAGTGTCTAAGTCCCTGTCTGTATCTGCGTACTTGTTGCTTGTGTGTGCGTGCGTCGGGTTGTGCTTGTGTGCCTGTGTGCAAATGTGGAGAAAAGTTACCTTAAGCCCAAAACTCAATGCAAAGAAAGACTCTCTCGCTCTCTCTCCCTCTCCCTCCCTCTCTCTCCCTCTCTCTTCACTGCCTTCTCTGGCAGCGACGGAAGCTTGAAACTTTCATAATTTCAAATATAAACTACTTAAACTGTCGTATAGCTTGTGGAGAGGGGAAAATGCATTTTCGGATTGTCGACTCTCGGGTTCGATGGTTGCCGAAGAAACGTTGCAGTTTTCCGGACTCTCCTCTGACTGTGGGGGGAACATGAAAAGGTTTTTCTTTTGTTGCTTTAAGTTGACAACACAATAAATGCTGAAGCCACGTCAGACAGGACAGGCAACAAAGGCTACGCAAAACTCCTTACAATATTTCTTCGATGAACGCCTGCCCCACAAAAGAGTGGGCGGAACAGGACTCGCACTCGTAGTCCCGTATTGTGCGATTTCATGTTCATGTACTTGCAGAGAAACATGGGATGTATTTAAGGATCACTCTTCATCGAAGGGCTTGGCTTATGCAACCAAATCGCTTGCAGTATGGGTTTATGATATCCACATTAATCACAGTAGAGAAAATAGCCAAAGGCCGCTGTGCTGTTGCGGCTCTGCTCCCCTGAGGAAAGGAGTTTATGAAAAAGTTGCCAGAGTAAAAATTGCGTGCTGGATTTATAGTCAAAACTTTTGTCAGTAAATCAATGGCGGTTGTTGAGGCCAGCGGCAGCGGCAGAAGCAGCGGCAGAAGCAGCGGCAGAAGCAGCGGCATCAGCACAAAATCTGAACAATTGTAAACAGGCCCCGGAACATAGAGATACAGATACACAAATGGAGTTGGAGACGGTCGGTCGGGTCGGGTCGGGTCGGTCATGCATCATTTCTAAGCAATTTCCCCATCCGCTGTGCTGCCCCTGAAAGTTGGTAACTTTTATTTGCGCTCTGGCTGCAAGTTGATTTTACAATATTCTGTAACTTCCGCTTCCGGCCTGCGCCATGTTATTTCATCAAGCTGCTTTTACTCTTATTGGATGGATGTGTCCATGTGCATGTGTATCTAGAATATTTCATATTCAGCATCTCAAGAAGGATCTACTTACACTGCAATCTCAGCGTCAGACTCGAGCTGCGCGTCTCGCCCTCCGTGTTGGTGGCCCCACACGCATATGCACCCGCACTCTCCCGCTCCAGCTGCGTCAAGTGCATTATGTCAGTGCTCTCGCCCGACATACGCATGCCCTGAAAAGAAATATGAACAAGAATATCATTATGAGTGCCATTGAAATCCGTATTGATCCATGGGCTAGAATGGAGGATGCCATGCATATGCTACGACTTCAAAAGAAATGATTTCTATTTTCACAAATTGTGGTGTTTTCTGCTGCATTGTCCAGCGACCGCATGGCCGCACCCACACCCACACCACCCACATTCACAGTGATACTTGCAACAATAAATGGCGACCGCAATGGAGCTGCAATGCTAAGCTCTTGGCGATGTGGCAGCGGGGCAGCGGTGCAGTGGGGCAACGGCGGCTGCGGTTGGCATGGCCTAATGTGGTCACTTAGTGGCTCCCAGAGCTTAAATGAATTTATTAAATCAAATTAATATTGTGTGTGTTCTGGCATTTGTCATTTGGCGTTCGCAGCACTCGGACACAAAAGTATTTTAATGGAAATTGATACCGACGAGTGATGCGATTCCATTCGGATGCGAATGGAACTGCTCCATTAACGCTGCTTGACTCCCAAAATAATTCGATTAAATATTTAGTTGCAGAATCCCGGTTGACATTTGCACATAAATTTAATTAATTCATAATAATAATGCAATTTAAATGGCTTAAGTAGGATGCAACACGTCCACGTCCACGCACACGCCCACTCCCACGCCAACGTGCAACGCCAACGCCCATGCATCGCATAATATTGACAGCATCACTGAGTGTGGCACGTCCTGTTGCATGTCGCGCTATGGATCCGCCACAAATTGGCCATGTTGCATCATTTGATTATTTGCAAAATTCATTAAAACGCTGATGGAGCGCTGATGGAGAGCAATATTGTAATTGCATTGGCCTGGCCCTTGTGCAACGATCCATTTTGGCGCTTAACAAAACTCCCTGTGTGTCGTTGTATTGGATTCCTCCCTGGCATTTAATTTTATTATTAATATTGAGACCACTTTCCGCAGCTGAGAAAACTTTAAAGTTGACCAAGCGAAAAGTTTGAGCGTTCCCAGAAAGGGAAGCCGATGCCGAAGCCGAAGCCGATAAGGAGAATCTATGTGTCCAACTGTCGTCAAAGGACTCGGACTCCTCGCAGAAGTCACAAAGTTTGCGGCAGCTCTTTGGCGGAACTTTTTTGCGCACATTTGTCGCTTCGTTTTTTCATAATTCCCGGCTATATTTTCTTTCTGCCTATTAATGCCAAGCAGGAAAGAGGAAAAATAGAAAATAGAAAATGGAAAAACTGAAAATCAAAAATCAAAGTGCCCTAAATTCTGAGAAGAGAAGTTTTCTTGTGGCCAACGCCTTGTCCTCGTCCCCGTCCGCCAAAACGATTTTGGCAATTTGTTAAATGCCTCGGACCAGAGGACGAGGAAGCGACATAAGAATGGAAAAGGAAAAGCGAAAAGCAAGAGAGAAAATATGAGCTCGGGTTTATGGTTTTTGCCAGTTATGAAAAATGATGATGTGACCATGTGGACAAAACTGTCAAAGGATGTCAGAATCATGCGGTTTAATAATAAAAACCCACGACAAAGTCAAAGCCGAACCAACAAAGGCTCCTACTCCGATCCCTGCGGAGCGAGCTCTGAACGATTGCGGCAATCTCAATCTCTTTCGGTTTATTTGTCGCATGATTAATAGTTAAATAATTTGCGACACGAATGGACTTCAATGGACATCATGAGCCAATTATAAGACATTTGAAAAATGAGTCCCACATTTGTTAGCCGCAATTCGACGCTGGCCACGTGGCCATCTCCCCCGAGCAATTCGAGGCGGTCTTAAAGCTCGGCGTGGCCGGCAGTCCTGCAAAATTAAATTAAACCGCAAAAGTGTCTGCTTATGATGCCGCAGGAAT
This sequence comes from Drosophila helvetica, assembly GCA_963969585.1. Classification (NCBI taxonomy): domain Eukaryota; kingdom Metazoa; phylum Arthropoda; class Insecta; order Diptera; family Drosophilidae; genus Drosophila; species Drosophila helvetica. The sequence continues at coordinate 36,681,264 of OZ018403.1, forward strand.
GCCGACGCCTCGGGCCTGCACAGCACCAAAAATTGATAATAAAATTTCCAAAAAAAAAGAAGGAAAAAGAAAAGTGTCTGCTGATACACGTCAGCTGTTGGTCGTTGGGTGGGGCGGAGGGGACAGAATCAGTAACCACATCAGTACTTACATTCTTGAACCAGGAGTAGCTGGTAACCGGAGGCCTGGCATCCGCACGGCATTTGAACGTGACATTCTGGCCCTCGGCGCGCGTTACCACACGACTGGGGTCCTCGTTGGCCAAGTGCACCGACACGGTGGGTGGATCTGTGGAGAGGGAACGGAAAATATTGGTGATTGGAGTACAGCGGATAAGTAAGTGCGGGGCATCCAACTTAATGAGCGCTACAAATTGCTGAATAAAAGTCAAAATAATAAACGGCAATGGCTCATAAGGTGAACTCTCGGTACCCAGTCGCCCTGGCCTTGCCCTGGCCCTCCCCAATCCTCTGCCCTATCCAATCCAGACAGCATTGCGTAATGTACTTAACTCCAGCTGCCAGGGCCGGACAGGCGCCTTTTGTTGTGGGCCGGCTGTCCGCCCCGTACACATCCTTTGGGCCTTATGCTGCTGCTGCTGCTGCTGCTGCTGCTACACGGCCTCTTGACCACACGCCAAATGGGACTATTAGTTACGGTTGTAAAAATCTAATACGCGTCAGAGACTGTCGGCGCCACTTGGCCCCAAGCAGTCCCCCTCGATGGGATGGGATGGGATGGGATGGGGAGGGTGGACAAAACTATGGCTCCCACTCTACCGTCTTATGTTTGAGGGCAAATGTCAACGGCGGGGTCTGGGCAGAAGGAGAAGATGAAAAAATTGCTGACGTTTATGGGTGAATTATTAAAAAGCCGCACAAAATGAAAACCGAAATGAACTCGGCTGGAGATGACGAGGTCGGTTCCGGCCTGATTTGAGTGCAGGTAATACAGAGAGCACTCACTACTTTTTTCCCACTCTCCCCATCCACGGCCAAAGGAGCAGCGGGGCTATAAGCAGAATCAGAAAAGGTCGGAATAATGTAAAACGGAAGCCGGAAGCGGATGTTGCAAATATTATGGAGGCCATGCCAAGAAACAAAAAATGAGCAATAGAGACATAACAGTGAAAATTTAATCACGGCAAGTCGAAGACGACGACAGCACAAGGACTCGACTGCATTTTATAAGCGGCTTAGCGGGGGAGGCATGGAATGTTGGCATGGCAATGGCATGGCCAACAGGTGGATGGAACATGGCCCCGATGGCCGCTTGGCCTCAGCTCAAGCCCCAGCTCCAGTTCGAGCTCTTTTCCCCCTAATAAAATTATGTTGGCTCTGGCCCTAATATGCTTCTAATTGGACTTTCCTCGAAGGAGAGTGCTTTCACACACACACACACTCACACAGAGATGACTAAGCCTTGGGCCGTTTGTGTAAAGGATACACCAAAGCTCGTTGGCCCTGCCCTGGCCATGGCCCCAGAGTCTGTCCCAGCCGAAAGGCAGACCCAGACCCAAAGTCAATGCCTGCTTTGTGGACATAATTGAAGGCAGGACGGACGGGCTCACCTGCCGGACAGCAGGAGCAGAAGCAAATCCACTATATATGTGTACTCTACTTACATGCCACACGTATGACACGCTTGTCTTCGATTGCGCCACCGGAGAACCAAGGATTCGTGGCGCGGCACGTCAGCTCGGCGTTGTCGTTCTCCGATGTAACCTTCAGTGTCAGAATGCTGGTTGTGATGTTGCCATCCTGCGAAAGAAAAATGCAAATATTATTGACTGAAAATAACACTAAATTAAAGATAAAATTTCCCCCAAAGGATGTGCCCATTAAATTTTGTTTTTCCTAGGAAAAGCATTGTTTCGGTATCTCTGGGCTCTGCTGTGGCCTCTCCACTTGCATCGCACTGCTCGGTTTTCGAAAGTAATGAGTCGAATTTCGAGCTAAGCCGAGACTGTCCTGTCCTCGTGCATCAGATCGAGTGGAAACACAGCAACAGAGCAGTTGCAGTGGCAGTGGCAGTGGCAGTAGCAGGCCATGGACCCAGACAAGGTATTAAGTTACGACAGAGCCAGAGCCAGAGTCAGGCATCATTTTGGCAACAATCGAAGCCGGAGCCGGAGCCGGAGACCCAGAGACAGGACATGGAGTATAACGAGTAGTGGCTGATGGGCATCTCTCTGTTTTCCCTATCCCTATCCCTATCCATTCACCCCATCTCTGGCATGGCCATGGCACCAAGAATCGGTTATGCACGAGTTGACTAATGCTTGGCGACGTTTGGCTACCCCATTCCCAGCCCCAGCTCCGATATGTCTCTATCCATTTACATGGCATAATTAGAAAACCAAAAAAGGCAGTCTTATGGATGCCACAAACTGGGCTGTCCTGCCCATTCACATGCCCCATCAGAGAATCGTGTTGCATGCAAGCCGATTAATGCGAACCCGAAGTGAAAAAATTGGTTCCTTCGTCAAAGAAATAGTTTTCGTATTTGCACAGATATTAAAAAAAAAAATTCGCACATTAGTCGGAATCAATGTCCATCCGTGGAGTGCAAATTTGTGCAGCTTGGAGCAAAGTTTAAACTTTCTGCTCAGTGCAGTTCATCACAGAAGCCAAGGGCGAAGCCAGTGTGTGGGGGGGGGGGGGGCGGTGGTATTGGAAGTGGAAGTCAACTTCTGTCTGCTCTGTCTCTCTGCGGCTGCTCGAAAAGTTTTCCCTGCTTTTAGGGTCACCCAGTGGTCGCCTCAGTGGCTCTTGTTGTTGTTGCCGCCGCCTCTGATGCTATTAAGCGGTGCACAGCACAGCGTTCTTGCCCCCAAAGTTATACGAGAGTAACTGCTGGGCGAGTGTGTGTAAGTGTAAGTGTTTGCAGCAACACTGCGGCCAACTATCAAATGTCAAACGCTGGAAAGTTGCGTTGTCCTGGCAGCGGGGAAACAAGAATGTAGAGAAAAAAACTTTCTTGTGCCCTAGTCCGAAAATCGCCAGACAATTAAGGCCAATTTGGAAGGCAGAAAGACTGGGCCTGGCAAAGCTATATAGAATACACCATGGGCACTGCTTACCTCCTTGTCGCTGTGCACAGTCACCTCGGCATTACGTATGGGCTCGCCGTCTAGCAGCCAGGCAATCTTGGCCGCCGGATACGAGCCCCAGGACTCGCAGCGAATGGGCACAGGATGACCGGCGGTCAGTAAATCATTGGGTGTGACAATCTTCACGCGAACGGGTTTTACTAAGGGAGAGATACGTATTATATTTTCTCTTCTATGACTTTCATAATGGGCATAATGGGCTAGACTTACAGTGCACCTGCACGGTGACGTCCTTCCGGACGGGATCCACCAGTCGGGTGCCTTGAGCACGACACTCGATGCGCGCACCGTAAAAGTCGCGGGTGGTGGTGCCAATCAGCAGTTGATTAACCATCACGGTGGCTCCCTCCTCCACGGAGGTGTGGCTGGTGCCGATTAGCTCGGTGTCGTCGCGCCACCAGGTTACCTTGGGCGGAGGACGACCTGCAGGTGAAAGACGGAAGACACACACACACATGAGTACAAAGCGTTATGAGTGACACTCGCAAGTGTTGGTTGGGCCGATGCGGGCGACACATCAAGGCGCTGGCAGTCAACAGCCGTAGGGCTGACACCAGTGTCTCTCCGTGGGAGAGTAAATAATGCGGCAGACTGCGGTTGGGGCCTGGCCGAGCCACACACACACAAAGGGCGGTGGGTACGACATGTCTGCCTGCACCCTGCAACTTGCAACCTGCTACCTGCTTCTTGCACCCTGCAGGCGGTTTTACTCACCTCCTCTCACTTGGCAGCAGAGAAAGAGCTCGTAGCCCTCGCGGAACGGCCCCGCCAGCTGTGTTATCTCCTTGCCCTGAGCATCGAAGATGCGCGGCTCCTCGGGCGGAACTGAAAATGGAGTCACCACCCCGATAATTAATTTGCTACTCGAGGAGCTATAATATTCATTGCGGCACTCACCCACTAGAGTCAGGTTGTGCCTGAAGTTACGCGTCGGCGAGTTGAAGAAATCAATGCGACAGCGGTAGACGCCGCCATCCTCGGACTTAACATCGTTTATCTGCAGACGGGAATCCTTGGGATTATCGCCGATGCTGAAGAACAGACGCTGCCCCAGATCGCTAGCTATGGCCGCATGTGGGGCCAATTTCACATTTCCTCCTCGCGAGTCCAGGCTGTGCGAAAAAAAAAGGAGAAAGGAGAAAGCAGAAGCCGTATGTAGTCGTATGTTTAAGTGGATGGGCGGGGCATGTAGCGATTATTAGATGTCATAAATAAACATATGCAGAGAGCATAAGTTGTGCCTCGAGGCAGAGGTTGCGCCACCTTTCACCATCACCCATCCGCCTGCTCTTTCTTTCACTCCCTCTCTCTCTCTCTCTGGCATAATTTACGTTCATAAAAAATGACGCTCAATTTGCACACCATGAGCCATGAGCCATCATCCTGAGAGTCGACTCTCCACTCGACTCGACTCGACTCGAGTGTTTGTTCGTTTGTCTGTGTGCATTTGAGGGTGCTACTGCGACTACCTGGCTGCCACTGCCACTGCCCGTGGCTCTTCTGTTGCTTCGTGCCACGTTGCGACTTTGGCAGCTTTGCGCAAATTGCAGTAATTTGTTGCTGTTTTAGCAAATTACTCTGTTTATTTCAGGGCACTGATGTCGGCCCTGCTGCTAGCAGCAGCACTGTTGCACTGCACTGTTTATGATTATCGAGTGCCGGCCACTTCGCTTCACTTCACGTGCATGCGGCTGACACAGATCCTGTGCTGTTCTGTTCTGTACTGTCCTGGCCTGCCGCTGCCACCCACTCCCACTTCTAATGAGTGTTCCGTTCGCGGGGCTATGGCACGCAAAGTCCGGACCGGGGGCATTACCCACTTCCTACTTGGCATGCAGGACACACCGTTCTTGCCACAATTTATATTGAAAATTTATCAGCGCAAATTTATAAAAATCCGTATGCCCCTGGCCCCCCAGATGAGGGATGGGGGATGGGGCGTGGCCGATGCGTGTATGCGTGAAAATTTGCTACACTTTAGCAGCGACAGCTGTAATCGGATGTGCTTTACATTTATTATAACAAAGTGGATTATGAAGGGGCGCATCCTTGCCCCGAAAGCATTCGCTGGCACACACAGAGGCACACACACACATACATATGTGGTCCCTGGCAGCTGCCGGAAATAAGCCAAAAACGCGCAGGAGCGCAGAAGAGAGAAAAAAAGAAGGAAAAACTCACACGTAAAGTGTAAGAAAAGGGATGTTGACGATTATTTTACGCTTTTGATGGATGGCTGTCTGGCAGGCTCAGGGAGTGGATGATTACGGACCACTTGCTCGCACGGTGTCCTGTCCCTTTTTCCTCTCGTTCCCAGAGCTAAACAACTAGTTTGCTGTCATTCCACTCACCTGTACAAAGGTATGCCGGTGGTGTCCTTGAACCAAAGTAACAGCTTCACCGAGTCCTGGGGCGTGGGTGGTGTCAGGTCGCAGGGCAGCTCCACCGTCTTGCCCATGGCGGCCCAGACCAATCGGGCGGGTACTGGAAAAAGGGATAAGACGGAAAAAGATGAAAGTTTAGTATTTATACTCGTGTAACGTATATAGATATATATATTTATTTTTTGTTCGTTTGAACTGACGCCCCACTGGAGGAGGGAGAATGATTGGGTGATTGGGTGGGTGGGTGTTGGCTGGGTGGGTGATAAAGCAATTGAATCTGCCAGGTTGATATTGAAGAAGAAATAGCTCTCTCTCTGCGCGATATATTTATTTATTATTTGCACTTCCTGCATGATTCGGCTGATTGTTTGTTATTTTAACACAAAGCTTCCGCCTGCGATTCATGTCAGAGCCCCACCCACACTCCACCCACTTCAACCGCCCACACTCCTTCAACGAATGGTTCTTGTCGTTGTGCCCTGCTTCCGGTTGCCGGTTGGTTGTCGTCGCCAGCGTCGTTTGCCGCTGTTGAATTTGAGGTTTTTTTGTTTGATTCCTTCTTCAGTTATTTTTTTTTTTAGTGAAAAAAGATTTCTTGTGAAATTTTGTTGTGTACCGTGCGCCGTGTTTTGTGTTATTTTATTTGACAGAGCAACCTGTAAAATTTCCACATTGTTTCCGCCTGAACGGCTTCTTTTATTTCTGTACTCTGTCCTGCCTGCCTGCCGAGAAGTCCCACAGCAAACAATAATGTGGCTGCCGTCTCGAGGCTGCCCATTTAGTTATCATCTGTGCTGGGTGCTCTCTGGTCTGGCTCTCATCCTTAAAGTCCACTTTAATATATTCCATGCAATATTTTGCCGCCCTGTTTAATGGAATTGAAGTTGGACGGACCCATCTCCAACTACCATCTCCCCTCGGCGACCCACTCAATCCACTCAGCTTTGAATTTTAAGCGGGCTTACCGCCAAACTCGATCCCCATTCCATCCCAGAGACCAGCCAGTGTTTCGCCCACGCTTTCATTTCGCAAACAATTTTAAGAGGCATTTTTTTTGGAGCTGTTGTCGTGGCACTTTGATGTTCAAATGTTTTCGACAGCAGGGCCACGCAACAAAACACAACAGTGGCGTGGAGTGGAGTGGAGTGCATTCCCTCCGAAAGGAGCTCTGGCCAGGATTACTAGGGTGAAACCAGAATGTGTGCAGACGCGTAAGCTGGAAAGAGTATTAGCAAATTATTGAAATTTGTTCGACACTTTCGCACTTTGGACTCTGGACCGCACTCTCTTTTTTGCTCTCACCATTGCGGCTGGCTGCCTCTGCCTCTAAGCTGTGTTCGTTGCCCCACAAAGCCGCAAGCCATTTGTTATATTGCGTTGCATACTTTCCGGCGTGCACTCGCGCTGACAACTTGAGCAAAATGGCAAACATGGCTACGCTTCCGGCGCTGCTGATGCTGATGCTGCTGCTGCTGCGGCTGCCTCTGCTGCAATTTGTCAACGCTTTGGCTTGCGGCAAGCAGAGCAAATATGTGGCCGTGCAAGAAGACGACACCTAGCCGTAAATCCTTATGAATGGGACAGGATATGCTAGGCAAATGGCAGTCTCCCATGCAATTGCAACAGTGAAAGAGCAGAACGGAAGGCCCTGTGCTGCAGTTGGGGCCCGGTCTCCTCTCTGGACCAATTAGGCAACTCATAAAGATCTGTTAGGGCCACGTTTGATGTGCCACACTCCACACACTCCACTCTCCCCAGAGCCGCACCAATCTATTTATAATTGTCGCTGGCATTTGCCCAGTTGTTTGCGGCAATCGTCTGCTCGTTCTTAATGATTTACGCTTACATTTAATTCTTTTATTGGCAGCCCAGCGACGCAACGGAGTCGTCTTTGATGTACGCCACGCAACCACCAGGGCCCCAAAAATATAAAGGTTTCCCCGAGAGCATTGAGCTCTACCTGCCCCCCCTCTCGCGTTTTTGATGTTTTGTTTTGACACATAGCATTATTTGTGGATATTTTTAGCCCTCCTGTAGGGCGCAGGGGAAGACAGATGGGGAGCGAGACAAGCTCATCCTCTCCAATTGAGAATCCGAATACAGATCGGAATCGGAATTTTTACTGCCTGAGAGGGAGTTTCCACGTAGCTCATCATTCGTGCATCGGTGCATCTGACAGGCCCTCAGCATGGATCAATTAATTTCCATCGAATGCGTTGAGAGCGCTGAGTGTTTATGGCTGTTTTCTAATTCTAATTAAGACAATGTTTCCGACGAGCAGGAAATGTTGAGTGAGAGTTTTCCAATGAATTTTGAAATAACGTGAAAATGGGGAAGTGCATTTCAACATAATTAAGTTGCATTTACTTCCCCCTTCGGCATGCTCGTACCATTTGGGGCTCGCTCATATTCGATTCAGGCCTCTTAAAGCCTTCACTTTACTGCGAACATTGCGCATACGCAGCGTGTTACTTTGCATGCATAAACCAGGAGCCCTGATGAGCGCAACCAACAGTGTTTTGTGCCCCATTTGGCTAGGGCCATGAACACGGCAGAATAACAGCCACAGCAGCTCTAGTTACACGTTACAGAATCCACAGCATCCACCCTGCGAGGCCGCAGCCTGAAGACAACGATGCATTAATTATGCAGTGGCCTGCACGCGGTTTGTGGCTGTTTCTGCCTCGGCTGCCATGACTGCCGCGGCTACAGCTTAAAGCTGTGGCTCCTCTCTCGCCTTGAAGGAATCGAGTTTTGTAATTTTCACTTACAGCAAATTTCTGGCTGGCTATCGTCCAAAAGTTCAATGAACCTTGCGGAAAACAAAACCCACTGTTCTGCCCAGTAGGTGAGCAAGTGTTGCAAAAACACTAATAGAAAATCAACAAAGCGTTTCGCTAAATAAACTGTAAATTCAAAGTCCGTCCGCCTGTCCGTTCGCTAAGTGTGCCGTGTCGTGCCAATGACAATAAATAGATGATAGAACTACATAACACGAAAAACATGCACAAATGTTGGCAATCTTTCAATTCTACGCAATTTCTGCTTTAAATATTTGTGAACCAAATTGCTCTATTCAATTGATATTTAAAGCGAAAGTGTCGCGCGATTCGATCCGATTCAGATCGACTGTGGATGTGGGACATTGGGGTTGACACATTACACATACACATACACATACACATTTGTGCGCGTTGTGGTTTTGCTGTTTCTGTGGTTGTGGCTTTGTTTTCTTTGTTGCCTGCTGCAACATGAGAATGAAGCAGCCAACAATCGCTGGCTCTCTGCCCCTCTCTTCGCTCTGTTTTTGTGGCTAAAGCGGCTTTTATTTGGTTAGAGTTTGATTGAAACATTAGCCAAACGCACATGGAAGTTAATTACGCAAAAAATAAGTTGGTTAATTAAACGAAATTGGTGCGAACTCTGCAGAAAAGGGTATCTGTGTCTGTGCCACTGAAACCCAACCCACACCGACAACCCGACTAGATTCTACCAGGTGCTGCTAATGAAAAGTTTATTTAGAACGGTGGCAAGTCGGAACTAAACCAAATTACAGGCAATTGCCAAGATAAATATTTGAGTTTCACTATTCACAGCGGCAGCAGCAGCAGCAGAAGCAGCAGCAGATGCTACATTGCCATATGCCACGGCTTCTTGGACTCCACCTCTGGCTTGACGCTCCTCGATGGGTCCACTGCTGGCTTTTAAATATTTTATTCGGCCCGATTTCAGGCTGTGCCTATGCCCTGTCTCTGTGCCGCTGCCTTTGGCCGGACTCTGCTTTTTCCATTTCCTTTCCCTGACTATTCCTTCGTTTTTTTTTCTGATGATGCTGCTGCTGCTGCTGCTGCTGGTACTGCTGCTGATGCCGCGTTGGGGCAAATTGTTTACATTTAAATTGTACATTATGGCAAACACAAACACACAGAGAGACACACACTCGCACACACTCGCACACACTCGACCCCGCATGGCCACAAAATGTTGCAAGTTGAGCGAGCGAAAGTGGTTGCCATTGCGGACAGGCATCGTTCCTCTGCCTCTGCCGGGTCACGCCCCATGCCACGCCTCTTTGTAGTGTAGTCAAAGTCGTCAGTGACCCTAATGTACTTTCTCACACTTTTTAGCATGCATTACGGGCTGCCTAACATGACTGCCTCCCCCACCCCCTCCTCTTGCTCTCTCTGATAGTCTATGAGTGTGTGTCTGTGTGTGTGTGTGTAAATAACTTTCAAAGTGCTTTCCTCACACACACACATACACATCCGTATGTACAGTATGGTACATGGTGGTAATGTGAGTATGAATATTTACTTATAATTAGAAATGCCAGAATGTTTTGTTTTCCTTAGTTCAGCCTTTGACTTTGCTTTTTCTGGCTTTCCTGCCCGTTCTCTCGCTATCTCTCCACATCCAACTTTCTCTTACTCTCTTCCTTTGTGTTTACTGTTGATGTGTGTTTGTATGTGCATTTCCTTTTGCCACCATCTTTGGGGGCAAATAAACCTAACAAACTTTCCGACTGCGAGAATACATGACTCTTGTGCGCTTTTTGTTTGCATTACTCCGTTTTTGCCCGAAAAGGAGCAGCACAGCACAGCACAAAAATTAAGACGCCAGAGAGGCCAAAAGAAATGGTAAAGAGTATTTTGAAATGGTTATGGCAGTGTCACAGATAGAGGCGCCACCGACTGGCAGCCCAGTCGCAGCAAAAACCAAATGTTCGCGAGTCAATTAGGCGAAATATTTTTTGGCTACCGATGAAGGAAGGGGCACGGCACGAATGAAAGAGCACGAAATGTTCCTCAGCATTCTTTCGCAGGCTTATTAATAACAAGTGAGTGTGTGGCGCCACACGGTCCTCGCCCGGGCAGAGTGCGAAAAATGTCCAAGCACTCTCCTCTCGGTCGTGCGGATTTTTCCTCTCGATTTTTCACAAATCTGGCGGCGAGTCGTTGTCGCTGTCGTTGTGGGTCAGCCTTGCAAGTGAAAGTTTTCAAATTAAATTTTGCGACGCCATTTTCAATTAGAAAACTTCTTGGCCAAAGTCTTTTGCAGAAAGCCCGACTCAGTTCTCCCCACTCCAACTCCCACACTCAGACTGTGTCTGCGACCTGCTTCTGCCTCATCATTGGCTAGGCTCCGGCTCCGGGTCCGGTTCCGAGTTGCCTTCAGTTTGTTTTTTTTTGTGTGCTCTCGACCTTCTCTCTGGTGCCTGGGCTGGGCTTTCAATTAAAATGCGTTCGCTGTCATTTTGGACGCCGTATTGCACTGGCTACGTGATTTAATAATAAAATACGAAAAATATTCCAGTCAGCGCTCCTTGTTGTCCTTCTTGTCGGCCATTACGTGGCTGTTTTTTCGCCGGCTCCTCTGCGTTGTTCTCAGCCCTCTCTCTGTTCGCTGTGTGATTCGTTTTTTTTCCCTGCAACTGTTGCTTGTCTCTTAAGGTTTCAGGGGCCACAATCCTATTTCTGAGTGGGTCTGGATGGCAACAGCCCAACATTTAAACACATTAAATTCTAAACGAAATAAAAATGTGCCTGTGGAAATATCGTGCCTTCAAAGTGCTCTCTAAACAGCAATCCTATTAGGCATAATTTGCAGAAATGCATTGGGCTGCATTATTAACGCACAAATTAGATGTGGCTTTGGTTAATGTTTGATATAGGCGCTCGTCTGCTTGATTTTAAATGGGGCATCGGGCCATACATCTCTTTAAATATTTATGGGCTTAAACAGTTTTTTAATTGCCATTGATTGAATTCCACTTGAAGCATATTTAAATGACAAGCAACCGCAATTACAGCAAACACAAACAGTAAACATCCAGCAGCACGAACAGCAACAGCAACAACCACGGGGTATCCTTGCAAATTGCAATTTTATATTATGTTAATTGCAGTGCAGTGCCGTGCAGAGCAGGACCTCCAAAGGGTTCAGTTCGGCAGGACGCTCTAATGGCGCGTAAATTACTTGATTTCAATTACGGCAAACAGGCAAACGCCAACAAAGTGTTTCGGCTGCAAAGAATGCGTGCCCCTGGCATTGCGGCAGCACCAGCTGCTACATGTGTCCCATGTCCATGAATTATACAAATTTATGCGTTTTTAATTTGGAACCAAATGCAAAAATAACAGGCCCAGTGGTAGGTCCAGGACGAAACCCGAATACGCTTTCTGGTAACATAAATGTTCTAGAATGGATTGTTCGAGTAGTAGGTTTCGGTTCATTGCCCCAAAAATCAGCTGCAACAAACACTTAGCAGCAGTTGAAAGCAGAAAGAGTGAACGAGGAAGTGACACAGAAGAATGGAAATGGAAACTGGAAACTGTAAGCTGGAAAATGGTGAAAATGAGCAAATAAATTAAAATGGCAGCAGCAATGCCAACAAAGCGGCCACACGGCATTTAAAAAGTAAAATATGGCAACGGGTTTGCTGCAGAATATTTTTGCAAGCACAGCACAGTCATTGCTGCTGCTGCTTCTGCTTCTGCTGCTGCTGCCACTGCAACATGCAACACATGCTGGGCAACATGACCCGATGCTGTAGCTGTAGCTCCAGCTGGATGTACGTTCTCGGACAGCGGGAGAGGAGACACAGACACAGGACAGTGGCAGTGGCAGTGGCAGGAACAGCAGCATCCTCGAAACTAGGACACCACTGCCACTGGGGGCAGCATCAGCATCTCAGTTCGGGGGTCTGTGGGCTGCACTGTGGGTCTGACATGGCGCATGGTAAATTATTTACACGCGTGTTTATTATTTTCAATTAAAATGCAGAGCAGAAATTTTGTAGGTAAACGTGGGACAACGGGCGCACCTCGCCTGACTCTTGTGACTCATGTCAGTGGCAGAAGCAGTAGCAGCAGCAGCAGCAGAATGTATCTTACAGATACCAGCTACAAATAGCTTGGACACAACGTTCGCCCCGAACTAAGGGGCCATTTATTTATAGTTTTGTTCTTTTTCAAGTTGTCGTAAAATTGCGTAAAAATCATTTTTGAATTTGTGCCAGTTTTTTCCGTTTTAGAAACGAGCCTCATGGCCCCAGCAGCCCTACGACAGGAGGAAGGTCAGGGGCGTGGCCACAAATCTCCCACAAGAGGGGATTACTTAACATAATTGGTTTAAAGAAACAATTTAGGCCTGATTGTGGTCCAGATCCAGTAATTCTTAAGGGGATCATCTGCCGAACAACCCCCTCTGTGTACGCCCCTGGGCTAGGTACTGGCATCAACAAATATAGACACAAGCCTTACACACATATGTATTTACACACTAAATCTATATGTTCTTTGATTGCTTTTGTTGTTGCCCGCGAGAAATTCCCCTGACACACGCAGGGGCCCCCGAAAATATTTTATTTTTATGTGTTTTTAATGCAATTTAATTTCGTTTCTTATGTATAGACTTCTGGGTATACCCAGCCGCGCCCTGGGAAACATATATATTTTTTGGGATTATTCGGAAACAGCAGCAATGCGTAAATATTTGTTATAGGAAGCCGAGCCGAATATTTGCATTTTCACCGTGTTTTTTTTATACATTTTATACATGAAATAATAAATCACATTTCACGCCGTAATGAACGAATGACAAATGCCGGGCTGCCTTTTCCAGTGCCACCAAAAAAAAATAAAATGAAAATTGAAGCTGATTTGGCGCCACTTCAGGCTCAAAAAAAGGCCCGTGCCACGGCAGTCATTCGAGTAATGCCTCCAGTCAGCAGTTCAGGTTCGGTTTTTCCTGCTGCTGATTTTCCTTCTGCCGCTGTCGATGCCACCGAAGCCGAAGTTGCTACCGGCGTGAAAATCAATTTAATTATAGCTGACAATTAAATTTACGCCGAATTAACAGCGACACTTCAGCGAGACTTCAGTTTCTGTTTTTTTTTTGTTTTTCTCTGCCGCTTTTTGTTGGACTTTTGCGAAGGACAGTCAACAGGCGACAGTCGACAGTCTCCAGCCTTCACTCTCGGCTCTCTCTCGTTGGACAAATGTCGCGTTGATTTCTTGTCAAACAATTTTTTAATCAGTGTCGCTTCAGTAGCGTCACAGCCCTCGGGGCCCACCGTGGTGGCGATGGCCCAGTGCGTCCTGTTCCTTGGATGTTTGGCTCTGACTTTTAATTTCATTCGTCTACTGCTCCTGCCTGCTGCTGCTGCTACTGCTGCTGCTGCTACTGCTGCTGCTGCTACTGCTGCTGCTGTTACTCCTGCTGTTGGTGGCGCCACTCAGCCTCCGTGTCTGGCAGCTGCCTGCCAAAAAGCCTTGGCGCAGTCCAAGCTGCAGACTACTCCCATTCCCATACCCACTCCGATTGCGATTCCGATTCCAAGGATTGCCAGCTGGGCGTGATAATTGCCTGCACATTTTCGGGCCCGTTAATTCTGACACTGGCATGCCGAACAGCTGACTCATTGGAGCTCTCTGCTGCTGCTGCTGCTGCTTAATTTGACAAATTCGCATGACGCCAAAGCCTCTCTGCGACTCTGCCACAGCGAAGGCTAATTAGGCGCCGCAACAGCCGCCTTGGCTTTGTTTCGGGACAGTTTCCCAGAAATCCAGCTCGTAACTTTTTACGACGGTCCACGAAGCATGCCTCAAAACAGTGCAGAACAGAGCAGAGCAGAACAGAACAGAAGACAAGACAAGTGCCGCCTGCAAGTTTGTTGCTTGCATTGCGTAAACAAATAATTAAAATAATGTGACGAGGGGGCTGCAGCTGTAGCTGTAGCTGTAACTGCATCTGTGTTTGCCATCAAGCGCGTCGCAACCCAAAAGCAGTTTCAGCTTTTGCCCCATGACAAATGCACTGCAGATGCAGATGCAGAGATCCAGAGGCAAATAAGTCATGGGAACTCAAAACAAATTTCCTTGCACTTTGGCCCAATTTTTGGCCCGCTTTGGCTTTGGCTTTGCCAGCCATCCCATCCCATCCCTCTCTCGACAGTGCCTCAAAATGTGTTGTGCATATGCTGGAAAAGCTTTTAATTGTTTGCTTTTGTTTACCAATGAGCCAGCTGTCCGCGATCTGTGATCCCAGATCCGGGAACCGACCTCCTTCGAAGGCAGCAACAAGAGTCATCACTTGGCGATGCTGTTGTTGTTGATAATTGCTCTTTTGATACTCTTACAGAGAGGGTTAGTTTGTTTCCTTTTGATAGCCACAGTTTTTAGTCTCATTTCATTTCTTTAAGAATTTCTGACTCACTCACGTTTATCTGAGAATAAAATGTATCTATCTGTATGACTGTATAATATTGAAATAGTATTTGAAGCTGTCAAAGTAAATGCATTTATTTTGATTCCAAAAGAATATCAATTCCAAGGTAAACATTGTTTACACATCCTCAACAAAGTCATGTCGAATGATCGATCGGCATGAGTGTATATAATGCTTCGTTCCCCGAATGGGGAACTTTCTTTATTGTTTTTTGTTTGCCTAATTGATTTATTTACTGTGTGCGCCTGTTTTGAAATAATTTCATGCTAATTTGCTTGTTAATCGTTCCTTTCCCCCAACCCCTGCATGCCCCTTCACCGTTTACTCCGCTCCCCCTCTGACTGTATGTATGTGTTTAGCGCCATTTTCCCCATGTCTCAAAGGCAGAGGGCTCCAATGGAGTGTGAAGTGTTGGCAGCCTTTTGCTCTCATCGCTGATGCTGGTGCTGGTGCTGTTTGTGTTTGTGCTTGTGTTTCTGTGCATTGATTGCTAATGAGAGTGAGCATTAGATGATTTAGTGCTGTCCCGGAACCCCCATGCTCAGGAAGGCCCGGTTGGAAGGCCCCATGGAAGCGTTTTGTGAAAGCAAAACAAACAAGGGCATTAGAGAGTGGAGTGCTCTCCTCTCGTTCCGCCCCCCAGCCTGCAGCCATTTGGCTTTGGCTGTGTGCATTTGACACTTGCGCCTTTCAATTTCCAAAGCCATAAACCAAATCAGCAACGAGAGTTCGATTCCAGGCTCAAGTGGGCTTTTTCCTCCTTTCCGGGGCATAAACTGCTATCGTCCATATATCACAAATATGCGCTAGTTTATGGCCACGCCCAAGAAGCCCAGGTTCTGAGTCTGAGATCTCTGCAATCGATGCTCCTGCTCCTGCTGCTGCTGCTGCTTTTGCTGCTGCTATTTTGTATCATCTTCGGCAGACTGCCATAACTCAGACATGGCGCACTCAATTTGCTTACTTGGCAACACCCAGGAGAAGCATGAGCAGCAGCAGCAGCAGCAGGATAGCAAGGAGTGGTGGGGGTTACACCTCAGACCCCTGCCCAGGGCCCAGGGCCCAGGGCCAGACGCGACTCTGCCCTTTGGCTGCTCGCCCAACTATTGCGCACTCTTTTGGCCATTTTGTAGCTATTTTATTTTGTATTTATTCGGCGCTTCTTTTGCCATTTTATGCTGTGACATTTCAGCGCTGGCTTCGCCCGGCGACAAAATCCGTTTTATTTATATGCAAAATATGTAAATTTACGACCAGACCCAGCCCAGACCCAGTCCCAATTCCAGCCCCCAGGAGGAGCATCAGGAAGAGCAGGAGCAGGAGCAGGAGCAGCAGCAGGAGCAGCAAACAAGTTTTGTGCTTGTATTTTATGCGCAGCATTGCATACTTATGGCTCACATCAAGATTGAGTGTGTGTGCGTGTCTGTGTGTCCCGTCTGTGTGTGTTTGTGTGTTTAAATTTACAAGTGCGATTTCAATAGAGTTTATTTCATGTGCATGCCAAAATGACTTGCCTTGCCCTTGGTCAGGAGTTCTCCGTCTCTATCGCCCACACAAAAAAACAGATAGTTGTCCATATGTATCTGTGCATATTTATGCCTCTCCGTGCTCCGAGCTCCGTGCTCCGTGCAGATGAAATGAATTGAAATAAAATAAATACTCTCTGGATCTCTGGGCTCTGGTCATAATTTAGATAATTTTTGTTTTAATTAAACGCACTTCCCCTGACAAACTGCACAAATGTATGGCTCGCTGGCGATAAATAAAGGCTGAACCACAACTGACATTCAGATTGTGATCGGGGAAGGGTGGCTGGCTGGCTGGGTGGCTGGGTGGCTGAGGGAAGCAAAATTCTAGCCTTAAAATGCAGAAAATGTAATTCATTCTAATTTATTTACTCTGGCCAGTGCAATTTATGGCATTCTGGTCTCTTCTCTCTGGTTTTGTTGCTGTATTTTTGCCATTTTCAATTTACAACAATTTATGGCAGTATTTTATGCAAATCCAGCGACTAATCACCGCGTGGGCCCACGACGACAAGAACTGTGTGACGGCCGTCCAGCCTGTGCCTGCAGGCAGTTCTTTAAATTAAAATTTAATAAAAATGCAAATTATCCAAAATTGCAGGCGGACGCCACGCCCAATTCCGTTAGCGGACACACCGCCCATCCGACTAATTTTCAATTAACTGTTAGACAGAGAAATGTCCAAGTCAAAAGGGGTTGAACGTTCTGCCAAGTGAAAAATGTTGCAAGAACAAATAGAAGGACAGACAATAGTATCCCGGGGGGAGGCCCTTGTAAAATATTCACAAACGAGTTGATTACGTGTCTCGGATAGATTTGGCCACCGATTCGGGGAATTTTTGTTGCGAATTAGCCATGAAAAAATCAAGCAGAAAAAAAACACAAAACAAAAGCGAAACACAGAGGGGCCAAAAGGGCGAGCAAACGTTTGCTTGGCATGTTCAAGTGATAAATTCAATTTTCCACTTGAACGCCAAACACTCGCCGGCTGCCCCCCACGACCCTGGCTCTGAGAACAGGGTACAGGCATGTCCGTACCCCACACCCCCACACCCCCACACCCATGTGTGACTAATGGCGCTTGAGGGATGGTGGCCAACCATCGTTGGCGGCAATCAAAGGGAAATCATAAAGGCGTGTTGTCCAAACATAAACAGAAGCCGCCGCCCGTCCATGTTCCAGTCCATGTGCTTCGGTTCCTCCTCTCAAACAAAGACCAGAGCGAGATGCCTTGTTCCCATTCTCGAGTCTCCTAAGGCCGCGTGCCAGGCAGCGATAAAAATTACAAATTCTCACACCCCCCAAAGTCCCCCTCCAATCGTTAAAGGCTAGGTGTTCGCCCAAGCGTATATTAGTCAATGCATTGTCCGGCCATGTCCATGGGTGTCCGGCTCCGTCCAATTGCGTGATACATACAATATTAATCGCTTGGGGATTAGGGACTAAGTAGAAGCGAAGTTGATATCCCTTTGCGGGCAGATTGCGATTACAGAGACAAAGGACACGATGTGATTACAATTTCAGGTGCATAGAGCTGCCATGCCCCGAAATGGAATGGAACTTTAAACTACAAAGTTTCAACCCCATCCCATCGCAAGGATTGCTGATTCAGACCCGACCCCAGAAGCGGCAGACACCAACCAAGGAGTGGACAAATAAAAGCGCCATAAAACTGAATTTTTTATGAGCAACGAAACCCTTGCCCCCGTAGGGTTAATTTCGGAGTGAAGTGAAGTGATGCGGAAACCAGGAAAGGGGGAAGAGTGCAAAAGGCCAAACGATGTTGAGGATATACAGCAACAGAAACGATGTTGAATGTTAACTGATTTGCACCTTTTGACTTTTGGCTGACTCTGGCGGAGAGCAGCGCGGAGTGGCATGGGGTGCGAGATGGAGCGCTGATTAGCGGAAGCATTACTCATAGGAAAAGCGAGCAGGAGAAAAAGCGAGAGCGAGAGGGAGAGGGAGAGGGAGAGCGAAGCGAGCACTCAATCAAGTGAAAAATGCAAATGCTAAAAATACCAACAAAGGGGAAGCTGCGGGACTATAAAAGCGGATAGCAGCTGCAAGTGTCAGATCTTTGATGCCCCCGCTCCAGTTTTTATCGCCCCACCATGCACCATGCACCATACACCATGCCTCAATGGCTCTGCTCGACTCCACTCCCCCACCCTTCATCGACGCGCTTAGTGTTGCATTTATTGCGCTTGTTAAAGGCGGCTAAAAGGGAAACGCAAGCGAGAGAAACAAGTTAAAAAGTCATAAAATGATATTTATTTCATTTCGTTGCCGCGTAATGCGGCACTAGCAGGGTGGCGGATACCAGGACCAGGACCAGGACCCTGGCAGTGGCAGTGGAAGCCTCGCGGGTGGCATAAGCGCAAGACCCTAAGACGATGATGAAGAAGCAGCAACAGCAGGAGAGGGAGTGGCAGCATCAGCAGCTGACACCAAAGCTGGAGCAGAAGAAGTTCCGTAGATTTGCTTTTTATTTGAAATTTATATTTGAGCTGCTGGCCCTGCCCATCCTCCCCGAGAGAACAGAAGCGCCGCCAGAAGACGGTGCAAAACACAAAGAGAGCGGACAGGATCCAAGGGTGGGTTCGGTTCTGTTCTGTTCTGCCTTTTCACACAACTATTCTGCCGCTTTTATGGAGTTGAAGCTTTGACTTTTTGCCAGAGTAGAGCAGAGTAGAGCAGAGCGTCCTATGCCATCCCAACCCATCCTCGCTGACCGCCAAATGGGGCCACTGGAAATGGAAATGCGCCATCGTTGTGGCTTTTTAATGTTTTCTTGTTAAAGTTTATTGAAAAACTTTGGCCAGTCACGTTTGAGTAGTCAGCGGGGGCGCGCACTAACTTATAACTCTGAATACCCCCATTCGCAAACACAAACATACGGATCCGCATACATATACATATATATCCTAAATATATGTAGATGTGATACCCATACCCCCAAGTCAGAAATGAAACAGCTGCATGAGTGCACGCCCCAGTGCCCATGAAAATGGAGCAAAAGTGATTTTTTCTGTTTAATAAAGAAAGAAGAAAAAATAAAAAAATTGAAAGGAAGCTGGCAAATATTACTTTATCTATTCTTTGCTTTTTGAGAAAAGATGTTCTGTGGCAGAGGAGTGGGGTCTGCGCTGTGTTGTGCTGTGGAGGCGTGGTCATGTTTGTTCATAATTGAAATTTCGCGCTAAACAGGATGTGGCCATTCCATCGCTTTTGTTGCGGCCAGTTCAAGTTGTTCGAGTTGTGTAGAATGAACTCGCACTGAAAGCTTTTCCTTTTCCCACAGGGTGTGAGGGAGGGGGTGAGAGAGATAGAGAGAGAGGCAGCAGCAGCATTGGGTGGGTGCCAGCACATGGCCAAGTGGCAGTGCGAGATGCAGTTCATAAACAACAAAGCAGAAGATGCGAAAATGCAATAATATTTATGAGGAACACTCTGTGTGCCGGGGGAGGAAAGTGCAGAAGAAAATTAAGAGCACAGAAAATTCGAAATGTGTGCGAAAAACATGGAGTGGCGAGAAAGAAAAGTGCCCTGTCCAGGGAATTGTCATTGTCTTCGCTTACAACATATCTCCTCCCCCCACCCCATTCCATCCGCTATTGCAACAATGGAAACGGAACAATGGAGTTGTCTGAATGGAACTTTAACTGAAAGTTGTTCGAAGTTCCTCCCCCATCGATCCGTTCCGTGGAGGTAGCATTTTATGATTACAACAATTTCAAATCTACGAGTATGTGTGTGTTTTTCTTCGAGTTTAGTGGCCTCTTTTTCATCCTCTTACCGTTAGGTCCCTAGATCCCTTTCATGTTTTACCTTGGGTGGACATTCTTTCGTGCCCGCCCCTCCCCCTGCTTGGGTCTGCGTCTCCCCTTCCGGCACTCTCTCCTCGATGCCATTTATTTTTCACTCTCATGTCGCTGCCGTCTGTCACGGCCCAGCGCCAGTTGCTCCTACCATTTCCATCCGTACACGTACTGCAGTGTGACATGTGCTTCCTCTGTTGTATTTTTGTGCCCCACCACGTTGCAGCATGCCTTACCCATCCCCCATCCCCCAGTCCCCATCCCCCTGCCCAATCCACAGTAGCTGCCATTTTCAGCATGTGAAATTGAACTTTGCATCTTGCTGCGTCGCGTCGCATCTCCAGAGATACAACGAAATTTTCATTTTCCAGAGCCGATGCTGTTGCTGTTACTGCTGCTGCTGCTGCTGCACTTGAATTGTGGCGCTTCTCCCCCAGCCAAAACAGTGCTCTCCCCTCTTGCCACACATGCTGCCCCATGCCATCCATTCTGACCGCCATGCAGCGCCGCTTATGACGCTGCACTATGGTCCCAACGACCGGTTTTGTTGGCCAAAACCCATTTTTTCAAAGTTAACGAAATAACGTTATTTTGGTCACTCTGCATTGGAAAAAGAGTGACCATCAAAGTTGCGTACCAGAAATTTCGATAGATGGCGCCACATTCGCGAAATCTGTTGTGCAACACAGATTTTGTTATCGATAATCTCGTGCAGGGAAAAAGTGCAAATTTAATAGCAATTTAAAATCATTGATAAATTGAAAAAAACCCACTAACTGATCAAATTTTTGTAATGAATTTTAATCAGAAAGGTTTGAACTACGTGTTTTGTAATGTGAACTGTATCTAGTAGTTGTGATGTCTTCGTAATTGTACGTTAAAGTTAGTGGTTCAAAATTAACCAAGTTGTTATGAAAACTAATTTTTGAATTGACTTTCAAAGTGAGTCCCACCTAGTCCCACCTTGAAACCTATTGTGTGTCGTAGATTAATAGATCCTTTTTAAAATGTATATAGTAAAAAATGCCACATTTTGCCACAATTCTTGAAATTTGACTTAATAGATCATAACCTCAAATTCAATAATTTGAATTTGAAAACTTAATAGCTTCCAGACGGTAAGCAGCAGCTGCAAAGTTTTTGGGTCCGATTGATAGCTGAATTTACCAGCTTTTCAGAATTGTGCATTTTAATACAACCAGACGTGAGATGCTTGGGTAATGTGAAAAAAAGAAGCTCTACCACTGAAAAAACATGCAAAATAATGCCAGACTTTAAAAAATTCTATAAAAAAAACTACACTTTGAAAAAAAAAACCAAATTTCATCAAAAAATTTTAAATTTCAAAATCTATCAGAAAAAGTCGGTTTGGGCCATAGCGGAAAAAAATATTTAATTTTTTTTGCCTTAATTAAATAAGGCGGTGCCACACCCATTTTTTTTTTGTGAATCCACTTCGTATTGATTATATCTATCCAATACAAAAAACGGAATACAAAAATCTTGTTTCGTTCGCGAGTTATTAATTTTGGCCAACAAAACCGGTCGTTGGGACCATAGTGCGCTGTTTTGACACTGCGAACGCGCGCGCGTGTTTATAAATAAAATATATATGGAAATATGCTCGAGACATTTTTCAGCGCCCTCTCCCACTGAATCGAATGGAAGAGGGCTGAGCAGCATGTGTCGCTGCCGCTGCTG
Source organism: Drosophila helvetica (assembly GCA_963969585.1). Taxonomy (NCBI): domain Eukaryota; kingdom Metazoa; phylum Arthropoda; class Insecta; order Diptera; family Drosophilidae; genus Drosophila; species Drosophila helvetica. The sequence goes on from OZ018403.1 coordinate 36,703,036, forward strand.
TGTGGATGCTGCACCCTTCTGCCTTTCCTTTCCTTTGAAGTTCATAAAAATTAACAGAAAATCAATTTACAACACAAATGATGCGCTGATGAGGAGGCCCAAGTGCGGACTGGAGTTCATCCCAGAACCATCATCCTGGCTCTCTGTTGAGCTCTTGAGGCAGTTGTAAATATTTTCATTGCAATTGATGGTGTGCCTCTGATCTGAGCCGCCACGCCTCATATTCGTGCTGCTGCCCCTTGGGTTAACACTAGGGTTGATTCTTTGGCAATATTCGTATGAATATTTACACCCGGTACTCAACGGGGAGAAGGGTATGTTGTATTCGTGCCTCTGCATGTAACAGTCAGAAGTAAGAGATTGCAAAGCAATACAATAGGAGGACGTGTACATGTACATGAAGAAGAAATCCAAGAAAAGCCATAAAATACCACCTGCTAAGTAATTTAAAAAAAAAGTATAAAAAATAATCAATATAAAAAATAAATGAAAAAAATTATATAAACATTGAAATAAATACAAAAAAAATATAAAGGGAAATCTAATAAATATAAAGATTAACTTAATTTGTTTTTAATTTTAATTTTAATTTCCTGAAATTGAGTTGGAGCAACTAAATAAATACGATTTTTGTAAGCTTTCAGTTAATAAACAGTAGAATACACGGTGGATAAGCCATAAATATGTATGCTACTTTTAGTTTTAAGATACAGCTATTTTCAGTAGCTCATGCATATCCGAAATGGCCTCTTCTGAGTAGAACCGGGTATCTTATTGTCGAAGCACTCTTGATGTTGTTGTATAGCTGCCATCGAGCGTGCTGATTGCCCATCAGAAAGCAAAACCAAGGCCAAAGCAGTAGCAGCAGCAGCAGCACAGCAAGAGATTTGCATAGGGCACGGCCCTCCCCGCCCTATATATGAGAGTGCTCACCCCACACAAATCCCCTACTAATGCCAAACCAAACGTTCTTCGGGTTCTGTTCTTTTTCTGTAGTTGTGGCTGTAGCGTCAGCAGAACATAAAAATAGCGACGATTATGATGAAAATATTCATGCGACAAACGGAAGCCGTTGCCAGGTCCCCTGCCACAGGCGGTAGCAGCAACGGCAGCAGGAGTGGCACTTGGGACGACTTCCCCACACACACACACACACCCACACACATGAAAATCTGCATTGGTGTGAGTTGTTTATGTGCCAACGACACACAGCACATTTGGATTCCACTTAAAGCGTCATCACAGTGTGTTTGGTAGCACAAGGAAAGAAAAGCCTTGGATACATGCTGTTCCTGAGAGATGGATACGCACGGGTATCCATGAAATCGCAGATCGAGTTCGAGTTCAATAGCACTTCAGAGAGCCGCAAAAACCGCTCTGGCAAAGCGTCCTTCAGGGCCATGCAAATGCTGAGGCGGAGCCATCCAAGGATGTCGCCGGCGCTAATAAAGCAGCAGGCGTAATTAAATTTAATGCCAAAATGCTCAGACAAAAGCCAAACGGGCATGACGCCAAGCCGAAAATGTCTAAATCCAGGCATTGAAATTCAATTTACTACAAAATCCCATGCATCGACGGACCCCAGCGAAATAGAAAATACTGGAAAATGTGTCTCGATTTTGGGCAAATCCTGTCATAAATTTCAGGCCCCCAGACCCAGACCCAGTCACATCCCAGTGAGCAGAGCAGCAACAAAAGGCAGACATCCAGACAACCCTAAGGAAAATATGCTGATGTCGATGCCGAATTATGATTTGTTTTTGTGTCGTCAACTGAGGAGGAGCCGTAGTCGGAGTCGGAGCCAAAGTTATATACTACACTGATGGGGGAAAAGGGCAGACACTGGGGAAATGAGATTTGCCCTCAAGGTTACCCGGCTATATGGAGGGGGCACACGTAAACTACTCACAACAACCAGTTGAGAGGCTCGTAAAAAGCACAAGGCACCAGAGCACACCAACACACCCAAACACCCCGAGCCCCCGAGGCACCCGAGGCACCCGTGCACGGATCCCATCACTCGTGGACGGCCAAGAGCAGACCCAAAGCACATCCTCGACTCGACCTCGCAAATTATAAAGTTGTTTGGGCCAAAACTGCTGACTCTCTCGCGCCAAGCCATGCCATCCATGCCACCCATGGCTTGCAAGTTTTGTGGGTGCTCTCCTTTTGAAAAATGCCGTGGCCAGAGAAGTTCCGCACGTTTTATCTAACGCACATTGATAAGGATTTTTTGGCAGTCGTCGCATGATTTGCAAGTTTGCACAAAATGCTTCCCAGATACGTCTCGTAGATGGACGTTTTGTGCAGACGTGGGCGAATATCGTGAGCGGAAATGTGATGACCTCTTGGCATAGTTTTCTTTTCCCTCTTTCCTCCCTCACTCTTTTTCCCATTTACATTCCAATGGTCAGATCCATCAGCTCATACTCGAGATAAGCAGATGGTATCGGAAACAGGTGGGAACATATTGGAATTTCGGGATTCGTTGTTGGTAATTGGAAGGAGAAAGCAATACACGTTACAGTATCTGTAGCTACATTTCTTTGAAGTCCCCCCCAATCGTTTGATGTTATGGTTATTAAGATGGTTGTGTTTTGTGGATTGGTACTCACTGTTCTTTTGAAAATCCTGCGACTCCTCGTCCGCCAGTGCCGTGTTCAGCTGCAGGCAAATCAAGAGTGTCAACATCCAGCCGAGAACCCAAATCGTTCTCCCATTGCCCGCCATCGACGTTCGCATTTTCATTCCCATTCCCAATCGCATACGCATACGCATCCACAGCGACGACCTCGACGTGGAGGACGTGCATCTCGTTCGTGTTTTTCGATGCGAATTGTGCGGTTGTTCCTTCGGTTGGGAATATGTTGAAGTAGTTTCCATTGATGTGGGTGTTGCTCTGGTTTCTGGTGTTCTGGTTGTACTTGCAGTTGTCGCTGCTCCTGTCGCTTTCGCTGTCGCTGTGACTGTTGTTGTTAATAAAAACTGCATGGCTGTCATTTCGTTTAGCTTGCGGTGCGTTGTGCCAAACGCGAGAACGTCTCGTCATTTATATAACAAACTTCAATTTGACCAAAGTGTCAAAGAAACAAACGTGCAAAAAAAGAGTATTGCCGCAGCACCAGCAACACCGAAATTGACTGCAATTTTTGTTGTACATGTGCAGACCGCTCGTTGTGTTTGTGATTGTGTTTGTATTTGTGTTTGTTTCAGTGTTTCTTTTTGCGTATGCTGCGATGACGTGGCGCCAATAAACACAGGTCCTGCTGTTGTTATGGCTGCTCTGCTCGAATGCTATTTCCGCTTCCGCCGTTGGCTTTAATGAAGCGCCAATGTATTCTTTGGCTCGGAGTTGGCCCATAAAAAGAACATTTCAACTGCCATTTACGTATGCATGTCTGTCTGTGGCCTGGCCTGGCCCGTCGACCGTCGACTGTCGACCGTCGACTTAGATCAGTTCGAGTTGCTTTCCGCGCAGTTAAAGTTGCTTAAATCGAGCGAATGTCCCACACCGACTCTTAATGTGCTTTTACATGTTTATTTGGCGCTTTTATGACCCTTCTTTCTGGGCGGGATTTAAGGCTGGTCCTGGTTCTGGTTCTGGTCCTGGTCCGCTGTCCTGTAAATAGAAAAACAGAAATGCCAAAACATGAGTAAATGCTGTTTTTTGTGGGATGGAAAATCATTTCCAGGCATTCTTCTGCTGTTCTCTGGCTCTTGTTTTCCTGCTTGCAGAAATATGAAAAGTGCTAATAAAATTTTTATACATTGACTGGCATTGCGCATCACGCAAATTGAGCTCGTAAACCAATACCAAAAAAGAAGGAACAAATAAAAAAAGGGAAAGCCGATTTCCCCCACCAATCATTACATCCCCCTTCAGAGGGGAATGCCCTCGGCCGACGCACTCCTCGAAATTGGTTGTTTTATGTGCGGCCCATCGCATCGATGAAGTGTGATTAATGGCGCGTTTCGAGGGGCGACTCGTAATTAAGGCAGTAGATTTATGTCCAAAGCCACAGCTGAGGCATGACCTTTCCTCCCTACAGTTCCTGCACAACTGAACACCTCTCCCCCCACCACCCTTCTGTGTATCGGCCAATAAAAGCCAGTGTCCAGTTCCCATTGAGTGCTGCTTTATCACCTAACCAAATGTTGCTGCTGCGCCTTTTAATTGCGTGTTTTGGCCCCGTCATCGGCAACACGAGTGCCGACAATTAAACAAGGCATCAAAATTGATAAAACCACCCCCGACCGCCGACCCCCGATACCCGACACCGACACCGACCCAGGAGCATCCCCTCCATTAGTGGGTGGGTGTCATGGCTAGTTTGGCTTTGGGCTAATGGTGTTGCATTAATGGGGTGAAGACGAGTCCCCGATGCCTGGTTACCCTTAACCCAGAAAGCGGCTCGACTCACATAATTATGCAACGTTTTGTATCGGCAGCCATGCGACAACTGGGTTCCGTTCCCGATTCTGGGACCTCCTCGCTTCGTGTTTGTGTTGGGCTGTTTTTAATGAGCAACTGCAAGACTGTCGCGTGTGTGAGTGTGTGGGGCGTGTGTAGGCAAGGATACTCGTACATAAATAAAATAAAACTCACGCAAAAAAGTTCATAAATTTTTATGAACTTTCAACAGCCATGTTTGATGCTTTTTGATTAAAAGATAATAACTTTGGGATGGAATGGAATGGTATGGTAACGTATGGGAGTGTGCGTTTGCTGTTGTTCTTCCTGATGTTTCTGTTGCCGACACGCCTCAGAGGGCGGCCCTCGGCCCCATCTTTCACCTCAGCCCTTGGCTGTGTTGCCTTGTTCTCCCTTTCTCCCTCCATTCATTTCTACATATCATTTTTTTTAGACATGCACCATCCTCCGTCCTCTGGCCCTGCTCTCTTCACGTTGCCTGCCCTGCACATAAATTAACAAGATGGTAGATGGCTGGGAGGCGGTAGGTGGTAGGGCTATTGCCAGTCAAACTTTGCTCATTAGTAAATTTCAGACAAGCAACATATATACGAAAGGTACATCTGTCGGTTCCAAGGGGTAGCGGTAGCTGCTTCTCTTCTTATGTCATTCGGTTAGCATATTTTATTGCTGATTAATTAACTTGAAGAAGGACAGAGAAGAGATGAGAAGGGCAGAGTGTGTTCTCGGTAGTGATTGCAGCAGATACAAACTGCGTTCGTATTGTGCCCGGCATCAGACCTGAACTTTAATGACACCAAGTGGAAGATTTGCTAATTAAAAAAGTTTGTCCATGCCACGGCGCCACGGTGCCACAGCGCGGCGCAGTCAAAGAGCAACACGAGAAGGCCAGTTCAGTGAAAGAGAAAAGTTAGTGCCACTGGCCGGGCCGTTGTTGCTGGTGTGCGCAAAAGTATGATGTAACTATTGACAACTATTGACGTGTGCCCTGGGCCTGGAGAAGCTCTGCTTTAAGCTCCAGTAAGGCATTAAGGAGTCTTGGCAAACAAGGAATTAGCTGTCCAATTTATTAGGAATCTTGCGCCGAAAATAAAACAGTTTGGCCCAATCGAATTAGTTTCGGTCCGGGTGTGGGCGCTGATCTGCAACCTATTTTGGTAACTGCCAGCCGGCGGCTGTTGGGCTGTTTATTTGCTTATATGCCTATTGATTGGCTTTTTCGGTCATGGTCAGGTGTTTCGTGTTCCCTAAATAGGCGGCTACAACATTTGCTGCCCACCTATCACCTGGCCAAGACACGAGCAGCGTCTCTGAAGATTTGAGCCTTGTCAAATTACTACAGCTACTCCATCATCGTTATGCCAGAGCCCACATCCGCACCCATCCATCCGTCCATCCATCCATACACCCACTCGGGATGGGGCATCATCAAGGCTCACAAATTTATGGGCAAATGCTCAACTTTGCCATAAATGTTCATCATAATGTGACACAATTTCCTCAAGATTTAACGCCGCATAAAAACCCAAAGAACATTCCCATATGGTAATGGAACGGGGAATGCGACTGGGACTGGGACCGATGCTGGGATTGAGTGTGTGTGAGAACGGGAACGGGATTGGGAATTCCATGGCCACGGCTCATGGCCCCTGCCTCATGCATTGTGCAGTTCGCATGCTCAATAAAGTCAAAGACGCATTACTCTCCGGATAAGGAGCGGAGAAGGGGGTTGCTGGCAGCTGGCATAAATTTCAAAATAAAATATAAATAATATATATAATATGGTATATAAATTCAGCTGCAGTCTGTCGGCATGCAGGCGACAGATAGACGTAGTGGGAATTTAACAGACAGCCTCTTATCAGGCGACAGAAAGGAGGATACGAAGCTGCTGCTGCTGCTGCTGCTGCTCTGTGGATGCTGCGGAGGACTGCTGCGATTTCAGGGCTTTAAGCAGAGCGCGAAAACAATCCCTTTCTCTTTCTCTCTGCGTGTGTGTGTGTCCGTGTGATATATCATAAGCATGCGTCTGACAAGCTTAAGCACCGCTGCTGTCACTGTCACAGAGGCAGCAGCAGCAGCATCACCAGAAGGCTCTCTCTTCTCTCCTGTCCCATGTCTTCTCCGTCTTCAAGCTCCTGCTCGGCGTCGACGCGTGTTATTACACCACGCGGCATACTTTTAGCGCCACTCAAAGGAAGATTTCACTTTCATTGTGTGCGTGTGTCCGTGTTTGTGTACTTGCGTGTGTGTGTAAATAAAAGTTGAATTATGACAAAGGCATGCAGGCAACCGGAGTGCGAGACCAGCAGCAGAGGCGACATCAACAACACGAAGAAAATAGTAGTTTTCAGGACGAAGCGTTAGATGCTCTTTCAGATCGATAGCTACTAAGGAGAGCTGTTAAGATTCGACGGAGAGATCTCTGTATCCGCGGAGGCAAGAAAAAACAGAGACACCAGCAAGAGTCTAAGGATTTGCTTCAAAAACAAGATATTATACACAACGCTACAGAGATATTTTTTTTACATAGGGTGTGATTTTTCAGGCATATTTCAGTTCATGTAGAACGATCTTTAAAAAAAGTATGATCTTTGCACAGTTTCAGCGACATATGTAATTACTGTTTGGATAAACAAACTCTCTGCCGTTAGTTCTGATCAAAAGCGTATTTAGAAAATCCATCTACCCTCTTCCAAGCCGCCCAGATACCCTCTACAATGGAGTCCATGGGAAGTATAGGAACAACAGCAACCTGCCTGCCATCTATGGGCTGATAATGCGCTCTTCGGCGACTGCTTCGGCCTGACTGCGAGTGTGTGTGTGGTGCTTGCTTGCATGTGCGTGGCGTGCGAGACGTTTAACATGTCGTATGCGCAATTTGTGAAATATGCGAGAACAGTGCCTGGCAGCATGAGCAATAAGTTTTGTTCTCTTTTCTCCTCTTCTCCTCTCCATACACATAGTATGTGTGTGCGTAAGTAAGCAATTAGTTGCCTTTTCAGCTGAAATAAAAGCAAATCGCATGAGAAGGAGAAGGAGAAGTCGTGAGAGCGGTGGAGAGTGGGAAGAGGATAAGCAAACAGCAGCTCATTAATATCCTTTATGCGTTTATTACATCAGCAGCCGGCATCTTATGAAAAAACATAAATTAATGCAGAACATCGCCCCAGGCAGCGGCAAGCTAAAGGCGGCCAGAGAAAATGCCAATTAGGGCGGAAAAAACAGGAATCGTCTCGTGGGCAGGGAAGCCAAATCAATCAGACAATTCAATATAATTGTTCTAATTTATTTACCCCACTCGAGGGCCTTGTTGTTATTTTTCGCAAGATAATTGGCATTACCACGATATCAAGCAGCAGGATAGCAGGAAAGCAGGATAGCAGAACAGCAGGATAGCAGGCAGGGGGGACTTTCTGTGGCCAAAGGCCTTCGTAATGAAAATTAAAAATTGATGCCCAAAGGTGCGCGTATGCAAAAATGCTTTAATCAAATCCCCAGGGGATATCTCTTTTCATTCATATGATTTTTTGTGCGTACAGTACATGTTGTTTTACACTTGACTCTTATTTTAATAAATATTTCTTGTCCGGGCGCTGACCTTTTGGCCCCAATGCGTCGTTGTCTTTTTCATTGATTGAAGTTTTTCTCTCTTTTTTTTGTTTTTTTTTTAAATTTTTTTATACATGCTTTTCAGTTTTTCCCTATAGAACCGCACGCACTCGACTCCTCCAGGGCGGATGTTTGACTCATGTTTGGGCAGGCGGCCAAGCCAAACAAAGGAGCAAAAATCTATATGCTCTCGTGCTATATGCACAACGCTTATGTGATTTTCCCTATGTATCCCAGTCGCAATACATGACACATGTGTGTGCTTCCATTTTTCATTTCTACTGAAAGATTACTGGCTTTGATTTCACTGAAACTGAGAAATTGTGAGACAGAGATGGAGTAAGCTGCTTAATGCGGAAAAAAAATACATTTTTAAATGCAATATTCATAAAGCGATGGAAAATGGATGCTAAAGTGGACTGGACACAGTCCTCCGGCAGCAGTTTTCCTGCAAAATCAGAAATTCACAAAGCAAAAATTACATAAAAAACTACTCCATCGGACTAATTTGGAGCACGCACATGGCCCTTCGGGAAAGGGTGAACACTAACGCTCTCTCAGTTCCAGTATCTCTATCCCAGCCTAGCCCAGCCCGTCCCTGTCCCTGCCCCTGCTCCTTGGGACTGTCAGTCACAGAGGACGCACCGCCACCACAACAGACTCCTCTCTCATCCTGTCCAACGCCCTGACAGCTTTATTTAAATAAAACAAATGGGCGAGCACGACGGCGTGGCGGCAGTGGCGGCGGTGGCTGCTTCTTGGCGTTGTTTTTGCCGGGCGTGGTACTGTTGCCCAGGTTGTGGTTGCCACCAAATTTACCTGAAATTTGACAACATGCGCCCGGCTCACAGGTGACGCAGCTGACGCAGATTTTCATTTAGGCCAGACCAGACCATATGCCCCTTGAGCTGCGCCATTCTCCCGTCCCATCCTGGCTCATCCGTCAATCAAAGTGGAAAAAGCTTTACTTATTTATTCAGTTTCTTGCGGGGTGGCTTTAATTCTGGGCTCGGGGCTGTTGTTCTGGCTGAACTCTGCTTAATATTGATGTCGACGCATTTGTCAGCGCCAAAAGTTTTACCAATTTAAATTAACAGCTGCTGCAATTAAATTAAACGATTTGAGTTTTCTAAAAATATTTACACGTGTCAACGGTCCAGCCCCGCCCCACATTGGCTCCCCCTGCCATTGCCCGAAAAATTTGAATTTAAATTGAAGTTAGTTTGGCAGTAAGCCGCAGAGCGTTTCGTTTCGTTTCCCCTTGAACGCCTTCTAATCCTTCAATTAATAATCTTCAGCTCTTTACTTTTTCCACCCGGCAACAGCAAGAGCAACAGCACAGCACAGCAGCAGCAACAACAACAACAACGTGCTAAATGTGGCCCGAAAGTTTTGTTGGATCTTTTTTTCTTGTTTTTTGGTCGACGAACCCTTTTCGTGGTTGGAATTTTTTTTTTTTTTTGTCAGAAACAATTATTTAACGCTTCTTCTTTTGGTGGGGGGTTCCGCTGCCATTTTTATATTCCTGAATTCTCTGAATTAAATATCTAATTTATCAAGACTTCCTCGACCCTGGCAACCAGGGGCCTTAAAACTAAGCGCCCGACTTGGCATTGCCAATAATTAAATTTTCCGCAAGCGAGGGGCAAGGCAGAGAAGACACAAAGTACGGAGAGGAGACGTCTGCTTTAAGATTTTAGCTTGTCACCTGCGTGAACAAAAGGGCGATGTTCTGCCAGCCAGGCCGAAATAAGAGGCGTGACGAGGCTTATTTCATTCAAACGCATGACGCTCCCAGCCAGCCCGCTCCCCAACTCCCCAATCTCTAACCAGATGATGTCCCTTCGGCCTGTTTTTGTTGCCTGGACTGACTCTGTGTTTATCTTTCATTATTTATTCTCTTATCGGGTCGGTTCGGGACTGGGCGGGGCGGGGCGGGGCGATAGAGTCGCCGGCAAAAAGCACAGTAACTATCTCTAACCCATCTCCCATAACTAATTAATTATGCCTTCTTAAAGCACACGGCGTACGGGCCATACACACATAAATACACATGTATTGAGCCAGAGGAGAAAGTGAGAGTGATAGCGATAGTGAGAGAGAGGAGCTCTTAATCCACTTAAAGCACCACTGGGAATCCGTGGTGTGGTCAAAATACTTGTCACGGATCTGGGGGATGCGAATACCTGGCTGCTGGCCAACAAAACAACTTGCGACTTGTTTTCGTATTAATTAGAAAAATATACAAAGCGCCAAGCACTGTGAAATCAAATTAAAAGTAAATTGAGAGCAGGGAGCGCGGCTGGGGGCAGTCTCTGGGAAAGGGTACAGGGGCGACCCTAGTTCTTGGAAAAGCCAAAACCAATTACCGATCCTAGCAGGGGGAACGAACGCGTCCCCTAATTAGCAGGGAGAGCTTCTTCGGCTGTCGAATAGGAGTATATATTTGTCCAAGGAGCAAATGTACTTGGCTACTTAATTAATAGTCATAAATACGAAATGACACAAATGCATTTGCATTTGCATTTGGCTTACTGCATTCTGCTCTCTGCCTTCTGCATTCGGCATTCTAGTTTTTCTAGAGTCGAAAGTGCAGATTTTTAATTAGCCAGGCCGAAAATAGAGCGCAAAAGGGGCAAACGGATTGGCGGATTCTTGACAGATTGCCAACAGCTGAGAAATGAAATGGCTGAGGCGTAGCACGTGCCGCATCATGGAAAATTGTTTGCATTTTCCACAACACTCGAGCGCCTGCCGCAAAAGGGAGGCGAGTGTCAGGCATATGGGCGGCTCTGTACGCCTCGTCCGTGGGCCAAAGTTGAAGCCAGATTATATGCGGCTGCCTCTCAGTTATCGGCTACTTAAAATAAACAGTTTAATGTGCAAAGTTTTCGGTTGCCTCGAACAGAACAACAAGCAATCCAGGCATCGATACGCCGTCCCGTCTGAACCATGAAGTCGCCGTGCTCGTGGCTGGGACAAACAAGCCATCCCCGATCCGCCATGGCCAAAGTTTGGTCGGGCAATCATTAAAATTCATTTCCTATCGACAGTCAGCAGAGACAAGCCGCCCACACAACCCATACACATGTGCTTTCATGTTATAGATGACGCCATTTAGTTTGAATATCTGTAGCAGCCAAATCCTCCGCATCCTCCACATCTACATATGTACACATGTGGCTCCTAGCATCTACCACCCTTGTTTTCCACGGCTCTCTCTCTCTCTCTCTCTCTCTCACTCTCCATCTCCCTCTCCTTGTCGATGTTTTCACAAGTGCCTCAGAGCGATTTGAATGCGGCAATTCCTTTTGAATTGATCCCAAAAGTGACCTTTGATTTCCATTCGATACGATTTCAGTCATTTTCACATGGCCTGGGTCAAAAGTCTCCAGAGAGCGAGAGAGAGAGAGAGAAAGGACACAGCGACAGCACCAGCACCAGCGAAGACATTTTGCTTGTGTAGTTTAAGTGCCCGCATTAGTGGGGCATACTCGTATAAATTTTCCCGGATAGACCCGAAAACAGCGAGTGGCACAGCGAGACGGAGACCGAGACCGAGACCGAAACCGAAACCCACACCGCTGCACGAAACCAGGCGACAACGAGGCCAATGACAAAAGCGACGAAACCGAAGCGAAAATCAAACTAAAAGTTCGAGGACTCATGAAAATCATAATTCAAACGTTGAAATCAGGATACACAGATTTACCCTGTCCTGTGTGTCACATGTGTCTGTGTCTATGTATGTAAGTGTGTGTTTTCCCAGTTGCTTTCCCTCTCACTCTGATTGCTATGCCCGCTAGTCATTGAAAACAAGGGTATATTGTATTCATGCAAATGTATGGTGAATAGCCCGAAGAAATGTACCACTCAGGGACGCTAAGAGCCTAGAGGAAAGCTAATGAAGTATCCACGATTCCAAAAATATGTGGGTCATAATTTACACTCCACCATTTAGTGTTGTTATCACTATAAGATAATCAGGTTACATTTTCCCATGTAATGATCATGCTCTTTCGAATCCCGATCATATCTCCTCTACTATCCAGTACTCCCAGAACCACTGCAGCCACTGCACTGGCTTTCCATCGCTCCACTTTTATCACTTGTAGATTTTCAGATTTTCGATTTCAGAAACTGAACACCGGGTATCCCATTGTCGAGGCAGTCAACTGCAGAATTCTCTCCGGCTTAGTGGTCGGGCGGTTCGTTGTTCGAGTGTGTGTCTGTGTGTGTTGCATGTGTGTATGTGTGTGAGTGTGTGTGTTCACAATGGCAACTATTGAAAATACGTAAAGCCTCTTTGGTTGGTTGGGTTGGCTTTGGCTGCCTAGCGGCATGTCCTTGTGCTGCTTCTGTGATTTCGATGCTTTGCCTTTGACCCCCAAAAATTGGGACGCACCGCCCCAAAATAACCGAGGAGCGACCATGCCCATACGCACACGCTCCCAGGCCTGAATGGGACGCGTGTGCGTTTTGTTTTATTGCCAACGAACCGACTCGCTGCCAAGCCAAGTTTGCTTGTTCCTTTGCTTTAGGCAAACACTTTTCCGGCTCCTCTTTGTTGGCCATTGTGTGCGGGGATAATCGAAGCCATAAATAACAGGCGCGAAAGCTTCGCGTATTCCCTCTCTTTTTTTTGCTGGCTTTTTTTGTGTTTGACAAGCAAGAAGAACGGCAATGGCGGCGGCAGGGGGATACGATAACAAAAGTGCCAAAAGTGACAAACAGCAGGCCACCGTCAGTAGCGGAGCGGCTTCTCCTCCCCCCGGGCACTCCAGGAGAGCGGCCCCAACTCGTTAGTAAATCCAATTTGTGCGTGAATGTCAACAGTTTGGATGCAGTTACAGTTAGAGTTACTGTTACTGCTACTGCTACTGCCACCCAGTCCTGCCCCAAAATGCCACCGGCAGGACCACCCAACTCTCGACAAATGGCAAAAATCGCGTGCCACGACATGTGACCGAGTTTCACTAAAAAGGAAGAGGGAGAAGGAGAGGGAGGGGCTCCGCTTGCGTTTTTTTTAAATCAATTAAAAATTTACATTTCATTCACACAATAAATAATTTGCATAATAATGCCAGCACACAAACACACCACACCGTACACTCAGAGAAAAAGCCCTGACCAATATACTTGAACCGAGAATGTAAATTGTAAAATTTAAGTTAATAGCAAAATATTTGATTGAAATCCTCTTCATATATAAATTAATTACCTATATTTAGCAAAAATTTAATATAATATATTTATTTTTAACTGTTTTATATATAGAACTAATGGCTCGTATTATTACAAGATTATATTTAAATTCGAATATTTAATTTAAATGTATGTAATTGTGTTTCTTGTACCATTGCATTTTTCTCTGGGTGTAGGAGTGCCATGCAACACCATCGCATAATTAAACGTTCAATTTATGCAGAAGCATAAAAAAAACAGAGCACAGAACAACACAACACAACACACAAATTCCATATGGCTCGCATTTTATAAACAGTTTTCAATTAATTACAACCTTCGCTCAAAAAGCGCATTTTAAATTCTGGCTGAGCCACGGATGAGCTGATGTTGCCACTGCTGCCGCATTAGCTGTAGCTGTAGCTGCTGCTGATGGCAATCGTTGCAATGTTGCACGTTGCTGTGGCCTACAATCCCTCAGATGGCACGTGATGCATTAACAATAATTATTGCATACATTTTGGAGCATTTAAATTTCCATAAATTCATTTGTCAGCATTGCCCGTCCGGCATCCTGTTTTTGCTCTTTAAATTAATTTCTAAAATTCCATTAGAATGGAAATATATATACCAAAAAGAATTGTGGAACGTTCAGTCGATCCATCTGCAGTCCGCAAATTGACACTGCACCACCGGCACCATAAATCGACGCGTCGTCTGGTATAAATTTAGACCTCTGGGGTGACATGACATGGAAAGCCAGACAAATGTTGCTGCGGCGAGGGAGCCGCCGAAGGAAAGGCAAGGCATTTCTCCAGAATTTACAAATGGAATATGCTCGCAAAGAGATCTCTGCGGCTATTCCCCAAGGTTGCTGGAATTTTTGTGTCGCCTTTGAAGAGAGAACAACATCGGCAGCAACAGTACAAGTTTGCCCACCGCTCGAAGTAAAATATTTATATTTATTTGCATAGGCTTTCAAGTGCAGGCAAACACATTAAAATCAAACCAGAGAGAGAAACCAACAGAGACTGACCATCAGACCATCAGACCATCAGACCATCAGACGGGACGGAATGCAAACACTATAAAAATAAAACCAAATAAATAACCAGATTCGAGCAAATCAGTTCAAGAAAATGAAACAATATTTAAATAAATCAAAATTAGCATCAGCCGCAGAGCAGAGCAGAGCAAAACAGAGACCAGAATGTATCTTCCTGATCCAGAGCAGGGGCCGCCAGAGAGAGAAAGACATCTGTGTGAATGTTTTACATAATAGAATTTCCATTTTCATTTACCGAAAATAAAACACACCACGTCGTCGGCATCATCATCTCGGCGCATCGTGCTAAACAGAATGCCCAGAGTCCCAAATCCACAAGATGCTGCTACATGTGTATTGTATCTGTATCTGGAGCACACTCGGGTGTTGGAGACTGGAGACTCGTCATTTTAAATGCCAAATATATACATATATTTTGATTCCATTTTGATCAAGGGAAAAGCACTGGCAACTGTGGGGCGCAACTTCAACTTCATTTTCTGTCCCGTTCAATCGGCTTCTGCCTTGCGGTTGCTCGACCACAGCCCCTGCCCTGTCCTTGTTCTTTTTCCGTTCCTCAATTTGACATTGAGTTATGGCAGTCTTTGGTCAGCTGCCGGATTCAGGTCGCTTTTAAATGCTCTTTAAAGCGCACATCCCGAACGGAGCTACGTCTGACATTTGCGAAACAACAAAGATATGGAAAGGAGAATGATTTATGCTTTGGCTGGAGAGCTACCACCTACTTTAATAAATATCATTAAAAATGGTTACATTCTGGGCATATTTAATTGCCGGCTCGAGAGGGAAAATGTTAATAAATGTCAGGAATATTTCCACTCAACTGACAAAATGAGCAACGAGCTTGAAGCTGACACCGGACCGACTGCCCGCCAAACCACAGACAACGTCGTCATCATCAGCGAATGCTGAGATGGAGCAGAGATGGAGATGCCAAGAAGAGAGTGAGGATGCGGGCTTGGACTGCTTTCTTCTGCTTTTATAATTTGACATAATTTATGAGTTTTCAATTTATCATTTTTCTTTTCTCCCTTGCAATCACTTGCAATCGACTGAGGAGAGGCTGCAGCATCCTCAATTTGCTTCGGCTTTTCACTCTGTCAAACGCCCAGCAGCTCACAAATGTCAAATGTCAATGCTGATTGTCTGAAACAACCCAAAAATTGCATGTGAGGCACACATGTTGTGGCTCCCACACCCCAGCCCCCATGCCCCATTGTGCCGCACAGCTGAGCCTGTGCTGATCTCTGTGGGAAGCAGTCTGGTCTGGCAGTCAAGCCCAGCCCAGCGCCCTTTCTCCCAGCCAGCCCATAAAATATTGCCCACTTGTCATCAATGTAGCTGTTGCCGCTGCCGTTGCCGTCAGCCGCATGTTGTCCTTGTCATTAAAGTCGTAAGGACTGTCACGTAGCTGTCAATTTACAGAAATCGCATTAGCCACAAAAAGAGTCTACAGGCATACGCGGTATTATAATATATTATGTGCTATACGTTATGTATATTACGAGTAGATGTATGTGCATATTTGAGACAACTGTCGCGTCTTCAACTCGACTATGGCACTGCCTCTCACTTCATTGGGAATTTAGTATCTGGAGATTAGCAAGTCGTAAAACCCAGCACTCAACAGCACGGCGTACGGCGTACGAGTACAGCCGTAGTTGTGGCCCGGCAGCAGATAAGCTCAACGAACACTTGGAGGGCTGCACGTAATTAGCGTTGGTTTGGCCACTTAAACAACCCGCTCTCGACCCCCATACCAGTCCACCCCATACCATTGCATACCTAAGTGTGGTAGCCCTGTACCTTCTTTCTGTGCCGCTAAATGTCAACGTAAATTTGCATTTTTAAGTCGCATAAACAGGACTCAGCAGGAGACAGAGACACCGCCATTCAGATAATCCGCGAAAGAGCAAAAAAAAAAGGAGAAAAAGGAAGCATGCGCAACAGGAAACAGGACACGGCACAGGACTGTAAAACTAGCCGCAGGACTAAAGAACTCAAAGGCTCCTAAGCTGGCGGCAGAGAAAAGTTTTGGAGAAGTCTCTAATGAAAAAAGAGAGAACAGAATCGGCTAAGAGACTGCTGCCAAAAGTAATACATTTAAAGGCAGCAGAGCCGTCATACAATGTGCATCGAGATCTGGATTTACACAGCCACACGGCCACGATAAACGGCTATTCAAAAGTGTTTGTGGGAGTGTTCGTGCAGAGCAATTGAAAGCAAAATAAAATCAATTACAACAACAGGATGTTGGCTACAGCAGAGAGAGAGAGAGAGAGAGAGCTGTGAAAAGCATTTTAACGACAGAGCCACCAGAGCAGGGTCCCATTCCTCTCGCACGCTCTTCCATTCAATTCATTCAATCATTTACATAAAATTTTATTTAACAAGCGAATTCCAAAGGCTTTCATTTTTAATGCAGCCCAGCCCCCCTTGATTCCACGTCTCTCTGGTCCATGGTTCTGGTTTCTGGTCCCTGGATACGGTGTCCCCAGCGAGACGAACCACAATCCAAATGGAAATGTATATGTGTGTGTGGGTGTGTTGGTGTGTGGCAGACCCACACACGCGTAGAGTTTCTGCGAGTGCGCTTAATGCGTATCTGCATAGGGATATGTGTATGTGTAGGCCATGCCGCTGAAACTTCATTATAAAGGTCTCAAAATGTTGTCGAAGAAAGAGAGAGAGAGAGAGAGAAATATTAGCATACTTTTGGAAGCAGTCGAAAGTTTGTTTGGCGAAACAAATTAACCTTGAATATGCCACATAGAGAAGGCGAGGCGTCATTGCCTGTCAAAACGACGCCGTTTCTGGGGAAATTATGCAAATATGTTCGGTAACAGGGAAGCCAGCCAGCCAGCCATCCAATCAGCCAGCCACAATGGATGTCTCCCGATAAGACATACCGACCCTCTACCTCCTTCACTGACTCACCCACTCAGCGGCTGTCTGACTGACAGTCGTGTCTTTGCCTCTTTTGTGGGTTCGTCTTTTGCAAAAATTTATTAATTTTACGCAGAATACAGAGGAACGTGGAGCAGGAGAACAGACTCTGATGTCAGTCATAGCTGATAAGCAGGCGAAAGCACGCTTGACAAAATCAATAATGGGAATGCGGCTGTTGTTTCAGTTCGCATTCATGCTCGCCGATCCCCCTCCCCGCTCCTCTCACTTTATCTGCCTTTGGTATTTGCATGATTAATGAAGCCACGTAATTGATTACACGGCCACGCCCATGCCAGGAGTTGCAGAAAACAAAGGCAAAGGCAACGTTCGCCGGAGCTCTTCTCTCGCATGATTTTATATCATCGAAGGCAGCTAAGGAGCACAGCTGATTGATGCGTCTGTGGTTGGGACAAAGGCTACCGCTCCCCCTTCCATCATACTGCCACGCACGTGCGTGTGGCACAGACCAGAGCCAGACCCAGCGCCAGAGCCAGAGCCAGAGCCAGAGGTTTGTCAACAAGGCAACAACCAGGAGGCCAAGAGCCAGGGCCGGCTGTCATTGACTGCGGATTGGCGTTGTCAACGGTGCAGCAGCGAGGATGATGACAAGGATGATGATGCAACCGCTTTCAAAAGCTGCAACAGACAGCTACGGGCATGGGGTATGTGGTATGGGGGGCATGGACCATGGGCGGAAGCAAAGGCATTCTCATGGCTGGTTATTTATGCGTAATTTCTATGCACACACGCTCTCGGGCCTCAGCTTACGCCTCAGCCTCAGCTTGCCAAAGCAAGGAGGCAGCAGAGCAGCCACTTCACTTGCATGCAAGGCGAGGCAAGGCGAGGATGTGTGGCAGAAGCTCTCCAAGTGGGGCTGGGTGGGTGGAGCAAGTGGTTGGCTTTGGCTTTGGCCTTTGCTTTCTCCCATTGTTTCGATGGTAGTGAAAGAAGCTTTAAGGCCCCGCTGCTCATACAGGCGCACACAATCATCAATCAAAATCAAGGGCCACAGTCTTTTGACATTAATTTATTCAAAAGGGATACAAGCACTTTTCAACTGCATGCCAAAACGCAGAGATACTCGTTTGAGTATATGTGGATGGAGATCGGATACTCCACTCCAACTATGACCACACATTCCTGCACTAGTTGCAAAATAGAATAGTTGAATCTATGGCATGCCAAATCCTCTTCACATTTGGGGTAAAAAATATTCTAATTAATATTTATGAACGACAGAAAGCATCGACGACGAGCACGAGGACGAGGATGCGCTTTGCATAAATCAAAAACATTTGAATAATAAATACGAATTATGCATTTAATTAAGATTTGCCACAAAAATCAACGTTCTGTCGAATTGAGGGGTTGGCGTGGGGGGAGTACAATTTTCCGATGGCTGGGGTTTTTTTTTTTTTGCCTTCATTTCTCTCTTTCTCCTCATCGATGGCGGATGGCGGATTCGCCATTGTTCCAGCTGTCTGTCTGTGCATGTGTAGGAGTACTCGCATCTGTGTGTGTTTGTTTGTGTGTTTTTGCTCTGGTGTGCGAGTGTGTGGGTGGGATTTTGATTTCCTCAGCTTGCATCACTCAAAGTGAGAGAGGGGGAGAGAGACAGCCGAAAAAAAGAGCAAACGCCAGCCGAATTCAATCTAAATGCAAATGCTTTTGGTGTGCTTTTTGCGCCATCCTTGAGCGGAGCATCCGTGCCGCATCGCACCGCCAGAGGAGCGCCAGAAGGAGCGCACCACACCCAGCAGCGACAACAGCTATCCAGGTGAAATCGCAACACAGAAAGCCAATTAAGCGAAGCCGACATTAATCGAAGCTCCTGCCAGATATCCTGCAAATATCGTGGAGAACAGAACCCACCACACGTTAGGTTTGGGAATTGTTGCCTGGTAAATGCAGCGCCAGCGCCAATTCCAGCGCCAGTCCCAGTCCCAGTACCAATGCTTAATGCAAAAATCGCATTTGACCATGGCCAATTGTCTTTCTTGTCTTCTATATTGGATGCTCATGTTGGCACATATTTCCCATTCAATTGGAATTTTCATGCTTTCTATTGTGTTTCTATTGCATTAAAGGCCAATAAAATTTTACAAGCATTGCTCCCGATGCTAGCCAAAGGGATCCTCTCTCTCACTTCCATTCTCTGCCTGTGGGGTGTGTTTGCCCCCTGCTTAAGTATGTTTGACATGAGATAAGCTCGTTTTTCCATGCTCGCTTCATTTGCTCCGACAACACACAGAGCTCCTCCGTACAGCGCAAATTGATAAATTATTGCTGCCAGAGCAGCATGCACGGACTCACGGATGGCAAGGGACTGTACTGGACTGGACTGTCTGTCTGGAGAGGCATCGCATGGCTGCAACAATTGCCGGCAATTAGCTCGGAAAAACAATTAGCATTATGTGATAAGCGGTACATAACATTATTATCTAATTATCAAAATAAATTTTAGGCCAGACAAAGCCAGGCCACTCGAGAGAGATTGAGAGATCTCCCAGAGGCACGGGACAGAGAGGTCAAGGAATTGTAATTGAGACATGGCCCAGCCTCAGTCCCAGCCCCAGCCTCAGCCCCAGCCCTAGAGAGAAGGTCAACGTAAGTCTGCCAAAGCCTTCATCTACATCGATGTGTATGCAAATCACGCGAAGCACTTTAAAGGCATTAGAATCGCAAATATCTGAGACAGAGTATTTGCACACCGTCACACTCACACTTACACACACACACAGACACATACATGACAAGGCAACGAAACTTGAAAAGCCGCGACGTGACAACACGCAAATCGAAGCCTACGAGAAGACGAGACGCCTCCACATGGAAATAGATACAAAATAAATATGCAAAGTCGCTTCGCTCCACAGGCGGCGGTGAAGGCGGCTGCTGGCTGAGGAAAAATACATAAATCAGCGTAGAAGCAGCGGCAGAAATGTGAAATTAAATGCAAACAGTGGCAAAAGCGAAGACGATGGCGACAGGGTCGGCACGGGACAACTCCCGAGGATGCTGGTGGCGATGCGGAAGCATAATTGAACTTTGAGTTTCAGTGGAGTGGTGACGGAGTGGAGGAGGCGCCAGGAATGGGAGGAGGATGTTCCAGGAGCCATTACAGCCCTGCTTCAGACGCTTTCTACTCATTAAAGCCAAATGCAATTTACGCCGATAATTTGCAACAATTTGCATGGTACGTGAGGATGCAGCCACCAGATTCACCTGGGGCTCGATGCTCCACGGACGCTCCAGCACCCCGATGCAATGCACTCTCTACGTGCCTTCAATGGCCACCGTTTTAATTGCAGGGCTTAGCCACGTTCTGGGGGCAAACACGATGGCATTTTGTAAATTTCGTTAATAGGGAAATGTGCATAGATTTTCACCTCTTCCAGGCACCGCACGCGTGGATACCACCCAAGGGAAGGCGAAGGGAAATTTGCATATTGCCATAAGTATTCCAGGCAAGAAAAGCAATGGATCGATGTGTATAGTAGGGGGATTCATTTCATTCGGTTTTAATAGAATTGCAAATGGATATCGCTTAAAGCGATCCAACTCGTTTATCCCTCAATCTGTATTTGCATGAAATCTCTTCATTATTTATAAGTCGCGCACATGAGAGTATTTTCCCCAGATTGTTTTCCTTTCTGCTCGATTGTGATTGCATTTTGCACAGGACACAGGAATACTCGTACGAGCACGAGTATTTGCCATTTTCTGGGGCGACTGTTGCAGCCTCTGGATGTGGAGAATGGCAGAATTTATTATGCATAAAATTGCAACAGAAAAGTCAAATAAAATATGTATTGAAAGTTTTATTGTTCAGCCAGAACTGGTCCTCGCTCTCACACAAACACACATGCATCGCCCATACGTATGCATGTGTATTTGAACATACAACACTGACAATCTCATACACATAAAATTGAATTTTTTTATGCATTTAACTAAATTTCATTTTTTGTTGCTCACTGTTTTCCCCACTACCCACTTTATTTACGCAAATTTTTTGTGTGTCGCTTCGTTTCGTTTCGCTTTGTTTCATTTCGGGGCTTTCCTTGTTTTGTTTATATTTCCCACTCGGTGAGTGGGTGCGTTGTGTAGTGCTCCTGGCTTTCCTTGCCTTTCCTTGCCTTTCCTTTCTTTTCCAGTCCTTTTTCAGTGTATGCGAGTGCTGGCTGGATTTCTATTTGCTTTAATAGAGTACGCTCTGGACATGCCAGGATGTATGCACGATACGACACGACCATACGTGCCACAGTCCCGACTCTCGCTATAGCTTTGATTCTCTCGCTATAGCTCTGTGACTCTTCCTACAGCTATACTTTTGGCCGGGCATGGGTTCTGGGAATACAGAAACTGGGGCCGGTTCACGCCGCTGGCTTAGCAAATATCCTGCGGCGGGTCGCATTTATATGAGTTTATACTATTTTTGGGTTTCAGGGGGAAAAAGAGAGTACAGGCCGGTGCACTGGATTTTGTGATTTGCTTTTTATGTGTGCCATATGTACGCGCTCGACTACACGCATACCAGTTATTTTTTTCTTCTTTTTTTTGTGTGTGGTTCATTTTCTATACAATTTTGTTTTGGGCCATAAAGCATACGGCCGAGAGGCGCTTACAGAAATTTATCCAAAGATTTGTCCGGATTGTGGCCAAGGTTACCTCTTGGCTGGCAAAGAGAGGATGGGATGGAGATTTCTTGGAGCCAGAGGGTCCCCCTCCGTGTTTAATTGGTCTTGGACTCAGCAAAGGTTTTGCCGAGACGGATGAATGCTTGAGCTTATGCGAGATCAATCTTCAATTTAAAAGCTGTAAAAAGTGTCCAATTTGTCCAACTATTCTCATATTCGAGAATATTTTCTCGAAATATTCGAAGACAAACAAGTCTCTGGCATCATAAGCAAACGACGCTCAAGTTGTGTAAGCAAGTTGCAAATGGAAGAAGCTGTAAGCTGCAGGGCTTACAGGGCCACAAATCAGAGGAATGCCATACCCACTGACCACCCCACTCTGATCCCCACTCACTCGTCTATGGGTTTCTTGTGCTAATCCAAAAGGCAGAACAACTTTCAAGGCCCCATCCTCATCGTACTCTGTTCTTGGGACAACAAGTTGGTAACTTTAATTTATGTTTTTCCTTTATCCACAAAACAGAAAACGAGGAAAACTTTTCGCTCCATAGTCACACTCTGAGTATTGTTCTAATGCACTGACCCGTACATACTGTCTGTGCGAGTATGTGGAAAGTGGTGGGGAGAGAATGTCTGCATAAGCAATTTGTATCTGGCGGATGCTGCTCCTGCTGCTGCTGCTGCTGCACTTTCACTCGATGACAATTGTGATAAATTATGCTGCCACGCGACAGACAGATCCACTGTTGACCCCGATGAACTGTTGCGCCCACTCTCTCCTCTTTGCCACGACACAGATACAGATACAGACACAGATACAGATACGTTGTACCACTACAAATGAAACCGCAGTGTGTTATTGTGTCATTAATATCTTTTGCCTCTTTCTGCGCTTTGAGGCTGCCTTTTGTTATACTTTTTTTTGGCACTTAAAGTGCGAAAACTCACTCTTTTTTGTTGTAGTTGTTGTAGCCGTAGCTGTGGTTTGTAGCTGCTGCCACTGCTGCTGCTGCTGTGGTTGGTGGAACCGCTGGCAGTGGATTAATTGATGACCCACACGCAACTCGAGTGGTGCTGGAGCTGGAGCTGGATCTGTGGTTGCGACTCCTCCGCTGTAAAAACGTTAATGAGTCCGCATGACGGGCTCAAATTTCCATATGATTTAATGCCTACGCACTCCCACTCCTTTACCGCACTCACAACTGTTTATCTGTCTTTTCCGCTTTTCCGCAATTCACTTTTCACTTTCCACGCACACTGATTGTTTGGTTTTTTGTATATATTTTTTCGGGTGATTTTTTGCCCGTTTTTCGCACACTTTTGCTTTGAAGGAATACCTCCTGCTCCCGGCTTGTACTTGGGCTTTGCTTTATTTTCCGCTTTTCCACGGTCGGCTGTGTGGTAATCCTTTGGCCTAAATTTCAATTCTTATTTGGTTGTTTTTTTTTTGCTGCTCTCGCCACTGTTCCCGGATTTCGGGATCTCTTTTTCGAGTGTTTTGTTTGCTTGGCGCGTGTTTATTTTTACGCGAAATTAAGAGGCGGTGGAAAACCCGGCACGGGACAGGATTTTCAGGGATTGTCAGGGGGTGGTGGGGGCCGGTCACACGCGACCTGAACGATGCGCAGCACTCCACAAGATCCGAGAGTCACGCCACGCACTAATGTCTTGGCTTTTCTTTTGTTTCCTCTCTAATTAGAGACATAAATTGCAAGTAGCTTTGACAAAAAACTCTGGTTTATTTCTGGCGATATTATCATCTCTCGGACGGAGAGCGATGCGATGCGAAGCTTGCACTGGAAGAAAGGCCGAGAGCAGAGACTCGGAGCACACCCGCACGGCGAACAACACGCAACGAGCCACGGATAAGAACTGAACATATCGCCGCAGCTGCCACTGCTGCGCTTCGCTGCTCGGCTGCTGCTGCCTCTTGCTCTTGCTGCGGCCTTGTTGTTGTTCTTGTTGTTGCTGCCACAGAGTGTAGCACGGAGTACGAAGGCTGCGGCTGGTCGGGCAGAGCTGCCTGCTTGGGCCATATCATTCACAGTTTTTCACATCGTTCCGCCCTTCGTTGCTCACACAACATTCGGCATGCGGCATGCGACACTCTCTCGCCTCGCCTTTGCTCTCTCGTTTCGGGTCGGAAAATGCCGCCAGCAACATGTTGCAGCAACCCACCCGCCCACCTATCCATCGAAGACGTGACCTTTGGCAACTGCCGGAATGTTATTTTGTTTGCAGCCAATTAATGGGCGACGACTCGAAGCAAGGCGAGGCGCTTCCTCGAGTCCTCAAGTCGTCGGTGCGTGTGTGTGTGTGTGTGTGTGTGTGTGTGTGTGTGCCTGTGAGTATCTGTGTGATTTATTAGGACCCCTCATAAATCCCGGCTTCCTCTGCGGCTCTATTCGAGAGCAGCATAAACAAAAACACATGCATAATTTCCATAAATCTTTTATGCCTGCGTGTAAAAAGTTTCGGCCAGGCCAATTATGTGCCCCCGAAACTAGAACGAGGCAATAATTTGACAGCCAAGCGGCCCGCAAGCCTTTCGCCGAAGCTCACGCCACGCCATGGGGTCACTAAACCCCACCCCACCCCGGGGGCATGGAGCAGGTTAATGATAACCCAACCAAAACTAAGCACCTAATTGAGCCATCCCCTGACCATCGATATTGAGTTTGAGCCTCGTTATTCCCTCCTGGCAATAAACGGGCATCTCCACATATCTATTGTCACCTGATGGGGGTCCTTTCATTGTCGTTCAATGGCTTAATTTTGCGGAAGCCTCGCTAATATGTGATAAGTAGCTTAGGATTCAAAGGGAAATGTCTGCGTAGCAAATGAGCATAATTCATTAAAATAAGGCTATTACGAATCAACGGGTTTAGAACCAACGTATTTCATTGCTATGGCATCTAAGCAAGGAGCTTTCTTTATACATATAAAGATATTTATGTTAACTTAAAAAGAGTATTTCTTTTTTTTACCGATCTTTCGTATGGCAGTTATGTGTGCATATGATAAAATGGCCGATTCCGACATATTGTCTTCCAACTTATTCATACAAAAAAAAAAAAATATCCATATCCATAAAATATCCGAATATCCTCCTTAAGGGTAAAACAAGTTAGGTCTTGCTAATCAAACCTTTTTATTTTCCACTTCGAAGACTACATAGCTCGTTTAAAATCTCCTATTTGAAGGGTAACGGGTTTATTATATACAATAACTAAAAAAATGGGATTCCCTCAGCCCTCAGCCACCCAGCAACATGACACTGTCAACAAATGTTGCCTTCGTTAGGTGTCGCGGTAAACAAAGTTGGGACCTCAATGGCAGCATGTTGCCTTCGTTAAGTGCTGCGGCACACAGATGGCAAGCAACATTTGTGGCCATCATTCCGTTGTGAAAATGGAAAATAATAAATAATCGGTATATAATTAATAAATTATATATCTGTAAATGAGCAACCTTTAAGCCTGGTAGGTTGTGGTAGGAATACGGATTTGGTCCGATCTAAACATAATTATTGTAGCTTCCCATGGAATGTTTTTCTTTTCTGCCATAATTAAAAGTCTGTCTACCTATAATTGACAATGTTTTTTTTTAATACAAGGTAAGTCTGAAGCACACATCCATGCAACCCTTGGCCTGCATATCTTTCAATGAACCATAAATCCAGTGGGAAGAACACAAAATGTAGTTCCATAATTAAGGAAAATATGTAACAATTTTAAAGAGTGTTCTGTTTCTGCAAGTTCTCTAACAAGTGCGCGATGGCGTTAAATGGGAACACGTTGTCGTGCATCTGACTCTTCCACTATAATACTTTCACTTGCCAGGCTGTTGCACCTCGTAAGCGAAGCAGCCGCCCGGGGCATTAGCCTTTTGTGCGTTCCCTTTGCCATTGCTCCCGCTGCTCCCGCTCCTCCTGCTCCTGCTGCTCCTGCTCCAGATGCTGCAACGCCAGCGGCATGGCATGCGGCAACCTTCACACCTATGCACATGGTGTTTTGTGTTGCACTTCCACTTGAAGCAGCAGCAGCAGAAAGAACAGAACAGAGCAGAACAGAAAAGCGCAAATAGGATCAAGGCTAGCAAATGGTAGCCAGTGAGGCAGTGAACAGAGAGGAGAATGATGCGGGAAAATGCTTTTAAAACAATACTTGATCCAAGCTGATTGAGTGGCAAATGGGCTTTTAACCTAAAATGGAGTTGGTACATGGTGGAGTGGCGTGGGGGGGAGCTGGGGGGAGTTACAGCTAATTGAAGCATAGCCATGGCACACTTTACTTTGACTCCCACTCTCACTCTCTCCGTCTTTGAGCCTCTGTCTGTGTGTGCCTTGGCGGTGGCATTTGTGCGTTTGTCTTGGATGCTGCACTGGAAAATTGTTTGCCAGGCGAAAAACTTTGCTTATTTCGTTTTAATTGCTTCACAGTCGCAGTGGCGGAGAGCCGAGCGGCTCCCACCAGAGAACCAGAGAATGAAAGAGTCAGTGGGAGAGGCAGAGGGCGGCGCGGGGCGGCGCGGGGCGGCGCGGCAGGAAGATGAGATTGCAATGTGGGCTGCCCCAAGTTATGTGGTTGTATGCATGCATGCATGCATCTCTCTATGTGCATGTGTGTGTGCTCATTAAAACGCGAGGCAGCTACGCAGAAAAGCGACATTTGCATAAAGTGTCTTCGTGTGTGTGTGTGTGTGTCTGTGTGTGTGTGTGTTTGGGGAGAGAGTGCTCCCAAAAGCAGGCAAAAGCGTGCCACTGACACACAACTGTCACTCACACACACAAGCACACGCACACGCACAGTGGAATACGCACACACCAATACACGCATACACAGAGAGCCAAAGTCAAAACTTGCAAATTTTAATGCATCACAAGATCTCAACGCTCAACGACTTTCTCTATGTCTCACAATCCCGAAAAAATCATCACCCAACCCAGCATCCAACATCCAACAGCAGGCTCTCTCACAGCTTGACGCCGAAAATAAAGAAAATCTCCAACTGTCATGTCACGTGCCTGCCACCACCATCCCCCACACCCACCCTATCATTCCACATTCCGAATTCCACACCCACTCATCCCCTATCCAATCTGAGTTGAGGGCTCATTAAAAGCGGCTGCCGTTTCGGCCTCGGGGCTCTACTTTGCTTTGCCATTGCCTTTGCCTTTGCTTTTGCCTTTTTCCTGAAGTCTAATGAAGTTTCCCTGGAAGCCCTTAAAAGGGTAGCAGCTCCCCATAATCGAGGCACGCTCTCTCCGCAAAATACTCGTAGTATTTTGTGATAGCTGCCGTTAAATTGTCGTTTCCTTTTTTACGCACCGAACTACATAAATGATTGACGGCTGGACCTTGTGGCAGACTGACTGACTGACTGAGTGACAGACTGAGACTGGTCGCTTGATTTATGTGGGTGTCGCCTGGTCTGGGCCGTTTGCCTTTCTTTGGCGCTCAATTAAAACCAGAGGCCGGCGAGAGTCAAAAGTCAGCGAGAGAGAGACAGAGATGAAAGTGGAAAGCGAAAACCATTGGCAACCTAGTCTCCGACGGATTAACACATCTCTCTCTTTCAGCAGGGTGCGGGGCCACAAAGGCATCGGCAACCCTCATAGGGATGAGGCTTAGAACTGGAAGACCCGGCTGTCATATAAATCAAACATAATCAACGCGAAATGCGTTGCCTGACTTGCTATAGATGGACTCCGATCCGATACAAGATGTAGAGATAAGCGAAGAGCTCGACGGCCGAGGGGCGCATAAATCTAAATTACACACACACCCCAGGCAGCACCAGGGACACCGGGGGGCAGCCGTGGCAGACCGCAAGGGGATTGTGGGATATACATATGAGGGAAATGCGCGACCTAAGATCCAAATCTCTCAAAGTGAAAGATATGGAGAGAGAGAGAGAGAATGTATGCAAGGGGAAATTGCTGGTGCTCAACGAGCGTTTGTTTGCCTTTTCAAAATGCTTTCTAATGGGCCAATGGGTTCACACCTCCCCAGAACAGAACAGAACAGATATGAGGGTTCCTTAATTGCAAGTTATTGATGAGCATCCCCCACTAAACATTCAATTTGCACGATGAGCGTGTACTCCTTAGAGCACCTTTCCATGGGAAAGAAAAATCTGTAATATGAGCTGTCAACAAAATGAACCTTATGAAAAGTCATTGGCAGGATGCTCTGAAAACAGGACGCTCTATAGGTGCGTGTGGGCGTCGACAACAAAACCTGAACACAGGACACAACGAACAGTCGCTGTATGTATGGTATATACTAAAAAGTATCTGTGTTGGTTGTTTATTGTCTGTGTGTTTGTGTATTGTGCCGAGGCCAAGAAG
Organism: Drosophila helvetica; assembly: GCA_963969585.1. NCBI lineage: Eukaryota > Metazoa > Arthropoda > Insecta > Diptera > Drosophilidae > Drosophila > Drosophila helvetica. The sequence goes on from OZ018403.1 coordinate 36,731,271, forward strand.
CGGAGAGGTAGACAGAACAGAATCTCATTTGCGGTCATGTTGGCGTGTCAAAAGCGGAACAGACAACAACGACAACCTCTGGAGCAGTGGCAGGAACAAGAGGGACAACGGCAACAAACAAGGTTGTCAGGCACTTCCACACCATATGGCAACCATTTGCCTGCACATTATAAAGAAAAAAGAGGAGAAACTAGCCGGAAATATTGTGTGGCGATCAATGAACTCTGCATACCCTTACCCAAAGAAGGGCAAACAAAGGGAAGAGAAGAGAGAGTTGATTTGAAATGGAAAGGGAATATGATACGGATTTCTAAGTGAAAGATCATAATCTTAGTAAAATTAATGGCTTTGTTGCGATGACTGGAGCAGACAGAGAGAGAGCAGAGGACTGATATTCCAAAGAAAATCTTAATATTGGGAAATAAATTCTGGCTTAAATACAATGCAGCCGCTGATGATTGGGGAGGCAAGTTCTCATGGGGCTAAAGAACATATAAATTTGATGAAATTTAAATGAAATGTGTGTGCTGCAATGATAATGATTGTTGGGTAGAGGAGGTCTTTTGGGGTTGGTCAATCGTCAGAGTATCCCTTGCAGGGACAGGCCATGTCTCATTAGCGCACTGTCAGCGCACTTTTTTCACCTATCGCCATATTGATTTTATAATTTTCAATGTGTTCATAATTAGCCACACCCCTCTCTCGGTGATGGCTGGTCGTCTCTTCGCAGAGCCTGTCACAAACACTCCACACTGTTGTTCATTATAATTCGAGACTTTGGGGAGTCTCCCAGTCCCTGCCCCTGTCCTCATTGCTCATCAAGTGTGTGTAATCGGTAACTTTTATCGAGCGATATCTGTAGCTGCCACCGAGTGCGTCTGAGTGTTTGGCTTTGTGTCCTTTGTGCCGCTTTTACGCTGCTCTGCTCGTAATTATAAATGCCACTGCCAATTGTCATTGTCCGACCTCACGCTGATAATTTCACACTTTCCAAAGTCGGGGCTGGGGATGAAGCTCTGATCTGTGTGTGTGTGTGTGTGTGTGTGTGTGCGGTGATGCTCATTAGCCACAAACGCTGGCAATGCAGTTGGCTAATTGAAAACGCTCGCCTAATTACCGATAATTGATCAGTTTAGGCAACAAAGAGAGACAGAAAGAGAGAGGGAGCGTGGCATGGCGGGGCACTTTAGCTGGCTAATAACCAGGTCCAAATGGTAAGTGACCTCGTCGACCCTTTCCTTTCCATTTCTTTCGTCAGAGTGTGCGTGCGTGTCCTGCTGGCCTGTGCCTGTGTCCGTGCCCCATTAGTGCCGCTCAGCGGTGCCTACTCATTTCTCTCACTCCTGCTCCCTGTCTGACTTTTCATATCCGAGTGGCTGACTGGCTGCCTGGCTGACCGACCGCCTGTCTGTCTGTTTTTCCATGCTGGCCTTGGCCACGCCTCTGGCTGTGGGCTGTCGTCCTGCGCCTTTGTCAACTAACACAACAATGCGACCCTTCGCCGCCTCCTGCCATCGTGCCAGCATTGCCAAGTGTTTATTTCAGTCCACTTCAGGTCTCTCTCGCTCTCTCTCTTCACTGAGTGTACAGTGTACACTGCGCAGCACGAGGTGTGAAGTTTGTTTATGGTCAAGTGGTTTGTTCTTGCTGTTTTTTCTCCGCCAACCTCTCGCCAGAGGCCTGCCTCCCGTGGCGGTGTATAAAAAACAGCCTCGCCTCGCCTCTCACTTTGTTTACCATGGCACTAATGACCACTCGGATCTTATCTGGCCATGATGGCACTGCACTCCATGTTGATCTGCTTCTCCGCTCCTCACGCTGCTGCTGCTCATCCTCCTGCCCATCCTATCCCATCCCATTCCATCCTGCGCTGCGCTGCGTGCGAGTGTTGGCTACCAACATTTGTGTGTAGGTGTGTGCGTTTAAAGTGTGCAAATTGCTGGCCGCAAATAGTTTTGCATACGCTATCTATCCATAAATAAAAGTTTGGTGGGTGCACACACACACACACACACACCACCCTCGAAGTGGAACGGGGGAACGGGAAAACGGCAGCTGCGTGTTTGGTCGTGCGGTTTGATGGGGGAACCGAGAAACTTCTGAGCACAACTGAAATTGCATTGCATTGCGGTTGTTGTTTTCCATGCAAAACATCTAGGATATACTACAGTCTGAAATATATTTCGACTAAATGATTTTGGACGAAATTCTAAATTCTTTTTTTTTTTTATTGAGAAATACAAATAATTATATTGCTATAAATATATCTTTATTATACCCGGTACTCGAAGAGTAAAGGGGTATATTAGATTTGTGCAAAAAATTAATGTGTGTAACACCGAGAAGGAAGCGTTTCCGACCCCATAAAGTATATATATTCTTGATCAGCATCAATAGCCGAGTCGATATAGCTATGTCTGTCTGTCCGTCCGTCTGTCCGTCTGTCCGTCTGTCCGTCTGTCCGTCTTCATTAGCGCCTATAGCTCATAGACCATAAAAGCTAGAGGAACACTATTTTGTATCCAGACTCCTGTCTTATCGCACTGTTACAAGTGTATTTCAAAATTTCGCCCCGCCCCCTTCCGCCCACTCCAAGGACGAAAATCTGTGGCATGCACAATTTTAAAGATACGAGAAAACTAAAAACGCAGAATCGTAGAGAATGACAATATCTATCTGATTGTAGAATCTGGATCAGATCGGATAATAAATATAGCCACAATGAAGAAAACCATTTCGAAATGCATCGTTCCCTCTCGCTCTCTCTCACACACAGGGGTAGGCGCTATGCCTGATCGAATTTTTTGACGCCTAGTTCTCAGAGACTATAAGAGCTAGAACCACCAAAATTTCTATCCAAGCTCCTGTGATATCAAACCGAGACGAGTTTGTTTTAAAATTTGGCCACGCCCCCTTCCGCCCCCACAAAAGATGAAAATCTACAATTTTGAAGATACGGGAAAACCAAAAACGCAGAATCATAGAAAATGACTATATCTATCAGAGTATTGAATTTGGATCAGATCGGATCATAAATATAGTCAGAAGGAACAAATGAAATTTCAGTGGCCTCCCAAGCGCAGACTGATTCCCTCTCTCTCTCGCACACAGTCGTGTATGTATATGTAGGAAGTAGATAAGAACATGTAGAAAAGGCAGATGTAAAAAATTTATGTAAACAAATATGGAAACATCTAATAGATCAAAATCTCCGAAAAGGTTCGACTTAAATTGTTTTTTTTTTGGCTAAAATTAAATTTTTTCCTTTTGCGAACATGTAATAAATTACAACAAGCTCACATACATACATACTGACTGAGTACCGGGTATAAAGTAGAGCCGCGGCGCAGACGCGGCTCATAACGTTCCCCCTCGTTATTTATTTATAAATATATCTATTTTATATTATTATTTGTATACATTTTTTACATAAAAAAATATAAAGGACTACAATTTTTAGGGACAAAGCAGAGTTCGATATATTGGTTTTAATACAGGAAGGGAAACAATCTTTAATTGATCAAGAATATATATACAAAGTCGAAAATGAGTAATTTTACCTTAATTTTACCCTTCCGGGTAGCATGTGGAAACAAAGGATCAACGCATGATATTCCCTACTTGGTTTATTTTAATTCTGTTGGTTAATTTTTATCTAAATTTATGAAATAAGCCACTGATAGAATAGCATTCTGTATAAGCTCCGCTTCAAACGATGTTTGCTGCAAATAAATTTACTCTGTGCACCACACGTCGTGTGTGCTGTGTGTGCGTGCCTGTGTGCTCAACAATTTCAGGATGGTTGCAACTTTATAGTCATCGTTAGACTGCTGCTGCTGCAGCTGCTGCTATTGCTGCCACGGCGCGCTGTCGTGTCTGTTGCTCGCTCAGCGAAAATTCTGGAATAACTCAAACACTGTCAGCACACTGGCAACAGAACACCTACGACTACGAGCTTGTACAGCACAGTGCAACACACATGCAACATGGCCATCATCCACTGTGGAAATTGATGTTGAAACTGAATGCCGGCCAAAACGCACTTTATTATGGGAGGAATGTTTGAAACATTTCGCAGTGGGGACTTAATTCGCGATGGTTTGGTCTACTTTCCATTCCGCCCAGCGGTCCAAGGCCGTAATACTCCCCGTAGACCCCTCAATCCACCCCCCTGTCACCAGGACACTAGGAGATGGCCCATGCAAAGTATGAATGAAAAAAATACTCGTATCCCAGGCAGGGAATTTCGATTGGCAACATTTTTGCGTACCTTTCTACAGTTTGCATGCCTGTGCGTGTCTCTCCCTCTCTTTCCCTCTCGCTTTCGCTCTATCTCCCTCTGCGATTGTGTGCGTTTCGCAATCTTCAATAAAATTGTTTCTTCTTTTATTTTTGGCTACGCTTTCCATTTGTTTAAAACGCAAACTATTGTGAAAGGCAACAAAGACAGGGAGTACTCGAAAGAGAGAGAGAGAGTGATGGGGGGGCTTCACCAATACTACTCCAGAGCTCCCCCCGTATACGCTTTTATACCCTTTGGGTTTCCCGAAACCCGCATCGCATCCTTGCCCCATCCAGCAGCAGTACCATGTCCCCCCCCCCACCACCTTCATGGGCACAACATTGTTGCTCTTTTTAAAGCTTTTGCAATTGCGCATTGTATTTGTTGGAATTTTCCTGTGTTTTTCCCCAGTTTTTTTTTATTTTCTTTGTTTTTTGCCTTTGCCGTGAATGAACCGAACCGCTAGTGAAGTGCGGGGGGGAGTAGAGGAGCACGGGAGTGCGGCCCTCAGTTGCGGGCTTTCAGGGGCGGCCACTTTATTTTCATAGCCGCCTCTTTCACAGCCGCATAAAATGCAACAACAGCAAATTGGAATGTGTAACCGCAACTCGTAGTTAATTTTATTTATTCCCAGTTTGCCCTTTTTTTATTTTTAGCCTACGTACTGCTGGCCCTAGCAGCCATTTTAATTGTCCTTCGACGCTTTAAAGCTGGACACGATTTCTGGCCTGTTTTTCAGCAGTGCTCTGCTCTGGTCTTGTCCGTCCGTCAATATGATTTAGAGACGTGGATGGGGGACAAACAACTCGGCAATAACATAAATTAGGCAAATGCTGGAGATAAATTAGCAGGGGACCAAAACGATTTTACGGACTCCTGTCACAAAGCGCAGCCAACGAGAACAGCGAGCCGGACGGAGTTGGGGTGGAGGAGGAGGAGGCGGGCACTCATTTGTTATAGTCGTGTATAGTCCTTTCCAAATAACTCATAAATGCAGTAAGCCACGGGCTGAGGGCGGAAGCCACTGTTCGACAGCTGGCCCTGCGTGCAGTTGCACCATTAAGTGGCACACAAACAAAATGAAACGCAACCCCTCGGGGCCCAGTTACAGATACAGATACAGATAGATAGATAGATAGTCCGACCGAGAGTGCCGTGCCGGGACTCAACTGCGGCTCAATATTAATTGCAATATTTGCTGCCCAGCCCGACGATGATAATGCAATGTTTGCCGGTTCGATTTCAAGGACATTCGTTATATTATGCGTATATGCCAAATCGTTTTGCTGCCGCCTGTTCGCTATAATCACAGCCAAATTAATTACACAATGCTGCGGCAGCTGCCAGGAGGCAGGCGCATCCCCGAGGAACCGAAAGCTGGAAATTCAAGCAGGTGTGCCACCAGCGGGAGTCCCAGTCGCACGTCCTTTATTTAAAATCATTTTCCTGCATCGTACTGGCTCGTACCGGCATTGGATGTTGGGGCATCCGCCCGTGCAGCGGAAACGATGTTGCGACGGTCAGCAGGGGATATTTATTGATAGCAGCAGGCACAGATCTTAAAGACTTTCAGCATGTACATATGTACATCTGGATGCCACTCATTGCCATACTTTTACACTGCCATACTACCACACTGCCACACCCTTTGGGCTTTCCAACCAACATTGCCTGCATAGCTGTGGGACGCACACAAATTTTCGCATAAAACAATTTCGAGAATTTGTAATTAAAACATTTCCCTACTCGTTTTCCCCGGTCTGTAGTCGTGACACTGCTGAGCTACTTCCAGCGGGAAGTATAAGTACTTCTAGTGCGTGGCCATGACAACAAAGCCCTGGGATCCTGGGATGCTGGGATCCTGGGACCCTGGAACAAAAAGGGAAAGCAATCAATTTAAGCCGATTGCGGAATTGGGTGCTTCTTGAAGGAGTACATCAAAGGATTGGTAGGCACTGGGGCACTGGAATCAGTCGCAGGCGCAGTCGGACACCTGTTGTTCGAACCAAGCACTCATCGTACACAGAGGCAGGCCGTAACCATGACCATACACGTAACGTTTCCCCTTGCGTCAGGCCTTGCCTCGCTCTGACTTCTGGCAGACTCATTGGGGCATGGCCATGTCGCAGTGCCACCCATTCCCAATCCCCTTTGGATCCCAATCGATTCCTTTCCTTTCCGTACTCGCACTTTTATTTCGCATCGGTCAAGGGGTGTTTGGATTGGCCCGGGTCCGATGGGGTCGTGTGTGTGTGAGTCAGGGTCCGGGTCAGACCCGGCTGATGGCCGCTATTCAATTTTTAATCGATCTGTGCAAATAGTCAGCCAGGGCCGCCGCTTTCGTGTGGACAGCTGCTGGCCGGGGTCGCAGTCGCACAGCAGCTGCAGCGCAGCGCTTTATGCCCGAATTACGCTCGATTTATGTTTATCTCTGAATTTACGAACCTGCATGTCGCCTCAACGGCACTCCCCTCGCTCCTTCAATTCCGTTCCTCCATCCCCACGATATACCAATCCCAATAGTTCGGCTTGAGTATTCTATAGGTTGTTCAGTAATTCCCTACTTGGAAATGGATGCTTTGGATGCCATTAACCGGTAACTTTTGATGGTGTGCTAGCAGATCAAATGTGGCCAATAGTCAGGTATTGTATACATTTCTGTAGTTTCGGGCTTGTATAGTGTAATCTTGGCTCTATCATTCTCTATCCTTTTCCTCTCGCTCACTTGTAGAATTGGCAGGGTATTTCGATGTTCTAAGGTTCTATATCCTCTCTGTTGTGTTCTCTCAGACCACACCCTTGTTGTTTGGTGCCATTTGTGGGCATTGATTTGGCTTGGCGGTTTGGTTTGGTTTGGTTTTGCCTCGGACTCGGACTCGTATGCGTTTCATTCGATTCGATTCGTTGTTGCTTGTTGGCATCGGCTTCTGCTCTGTTCTGTTCTGCCCTGCCCGGAGCTTCATTTCTCTTTTTTTGCCACATTTTTATTGCGCTGGCAGGCTGGCCTGGCGCTCGTTCATTTTGAGTAAAGTCCAGTTTATTGCGAAATGAAATGCGGCAATCCCAGCCGCTGGACAGGCCAAAGTCAGGTTCGGTGAGAGCTTTAACATACGCCATTCGCGGGTCTCTCTCGCTGAGGCTGGGAAAATCATTCTTGATTGAATTTTTCCCTCTATCCGCTAATTGCTGTTTTGTTGTTTCGGTCACCTGTATTGTTTGGCCGTCTTTTGATTTATTTTTAGCCGGCTGATTGCTCGATTTCAGTCTGCTGTTTCATATAAATCCCCAGCTCGAGCTTATGAACCAATTGAATTAGTAACAGGAGGCAGCAGCCATTGAGCCTAGCACAAAGTTTTGCCCTGAAATAAATACGCACAGCACAAACGCTGAAACAATGGGCTATAGAAGCGCCCTAACCAAGGTTTATTATGTATGAGGTGAGTCAGTTCATAGCAAAAAAATTAAAGAGAGATACACCATTTTTTCAAAAGATATCATGGAACTTGTATTAAAAAATATTTTATAATTTTTTCTTTTATTTTGTTCAACCTTCTTTAAATTTTTAATTTAAGAAACATAACATTTTTTGCATTGTAAAAAAAATTTAGAAAATATTCCTTGCCTTACCTTCTGTTTAATTTACCCCACCACTGCACTACCTATACATGGATTATATAGAATAAAAGCGCATTCGAAGCAACTTGTACGTGCTTTCGTGCGGAAGTTAAAAATGTTCGTTCGTTGTATGCCAACTCCCATCTCTTCTCTCCGTCTCCTTCTTTTTCTCTCTATTTCTCTTTCAAACAAAACCGGAAACGGGCCAAGTTGAGAGAACTACAAATACAGCCATAGAGATCCAATCCCTAGGTCCCCTTCTGTGTCCCGCCATATAAATGACATTAATTAATTGCATTCTGGCTTGTGCATTCACTGGCAACTTTCGTATTGCGGAGACTTTCCAATTGTTTTTAATGCGCCGCCCTCACGCACTACTTCCACACTCCCAATCCCAATCCCACCCGTTCCACGACCCAACTCATCCCCACTCGCGGGGTATTATAATGCCTAATTTTATGCGATTTTTATGTGGCCTTTACATGGCATCCGACCGTTTCTGCGTAAAGTAACAAACTGATGGCTCTACAGATGACTCTCCGACTCTCCATGCTCCATGCGGGTCGGATCGGGTCGGGTCGGGTAGGGTCGCATATCGCATTCGCATAATTAAGCTGTAAAAGTAATTGACGCTTAAGTGGCGAACTTTTGAGCATAATTCACTAAGAGCCTGCTGGACCCCAAAACGGGATAAAGCGATGGACAGGCGGCCAGCGAGGCCAGTCCAGGACACACACAACATAGGCTTCGCTGTCCTTTGGGTCCCACATTTGGCACATCGTTTTCGTCAATCGTAACAATAAAATCAAATATCAGTGTGTGACAAAAACCGACGACCATTTGGACTAAACTAAGTCAGGGGAATAACGAAACAGAACAGAAACCAGCTAAGAACATCAGGGAAAAAAGTTAGGAATGCATTTTATGGACTTTTTATGACTTAAAACTTATGTGGCAGACAGAAGAGAGGATGTCATGACGAAGACGGAGACAGGACGAGACAAATAAAAATCTCAAAAATAGACCCAGCCAATGAAGGAGCATAACAAATGCCATATAAATATGTATCTGAATCGGTATCTCGCCATTGGTATCTGTATATCTATGCAGCACACTCCCCCAGGTTTTATGGGGTCAATCTTTAGGGTGGATGTCGGGGCAGGGGCAGGGACAGGAACAGGGACAAGGGCCGGGGCCGGGGCACCTTGTTATTGTTGTCCCAGTTGTTTGAGTTTTGCCAAAACTAATAAAATTAAATTGAATTGCTTAAAAATTGCCAAAAATGAGACAAAATATCAAAAAGGGGGGCGGAACGGCGCCACAACCAAACGGTTATGAGGCGACCGCTTTCCCTTTTCCTTTCTCTGGCACTTCTCCATTCCCATTTTCCTTTTCCACTCAGAGTCTCAGTCACAGCCAACGGGTCCCGTGGCCACGTTCGCGCATTAAAGTGTTTTTGGCTTGAAATTGAATATTGAGTCGTGGGTCTAATGGCGACAAAGGGGCAACGAAATCTATCTATCGGCCTATACACCCAACCTTTGAATACCCTCGAAGAAAACTTTTGGTGCTCCACCCTCAAAAGCCTACAAGAAACATCTTGTTTGTGGAGCAGTCCGGGGAAAGTCTTCTTTTAGTTGGAATTGACTTGGATTTCCCAAGAATTTAACTCTTTCCATATCTGCTGCAAAATCTAAGAGGAATCTCAAATATCTCCGAATAATTCCCCAAAAGGAAATTCGAGCCTTAAAAGTTGGAGCCTTCTCGCTGTGGAAATCAGAGCGAGTTCTCTGCTCTGCTCTGTTCTGCTCTGCTCTGGAAAGATTTTCTTAAATTGAAATTGATATTGAGAGTTTTGGGCAGGCTGTCTGGTTGCCCCATCTCTGGTTGCCTTGCCCCACAGCTTGGGTGGCGACAAATTGAATTGTGCAGATTGGCAGAGAGTACAGCGGCAGCAATGACTTCAACGACGATGACGATGGCTATGGCGACGGCACAGCTGAAGGTTCTTGGCCCCGGCCACAATATTAATGCAATTAAAAGCGAATTGAACTCGTCGTTAGCATCCGCAGTGACGTTGATATCCATGGCATCAAATTTATCACCGGTAAACGCATCAGCGTGTTGATAATGATATTAAGAAGGAAATGCAATCAGGCGCATGGAAAACGATTTCATTTCGGTTTGCGATTCGATTTGATTGACGGCCCATCGCAATATTTATGTCAAATGCAAAAATCCTGCGTTAAATTTCTATAATTAGTCGACCGAGCCTGGGCTACTGAACATACATTTGCAAAATATAAAAGATTTTGAGAGTAGATACATAACTCCCTAACCTCACTTTCCATACACTAACACACTTTCCAAAATAAAAAGACGGTATGCAAGAGGTATACTCAGAGAAAAATGTCATTGTGGCACAGACATATTTAAATTAAGTATTCGGTTTTAAAGTGAAATAAATTAGAATTCATTTTGATTTGAACAGAAACATAATATTGTTTGTATATTAATTATTAAATAAAAAATACATTTTTATCATGTCAAATGGCAAATGTAAGTAAGTGAAAAGTCTTTATTTTTTTTTTGGAAAATTTCATCGCATGGTTCAAATCTATTTGTACCTATAGATTTTTAAACTTAAATTTAAATCTATCTATTCGGTGCTCAGGTCCTTTTTCTAGGTGAAGCGCATGAACGGGAACGGGGGGTACAAATTCAATTTTAATTCTCTTGATGAAAAATAATATTTACTTGATTGAGATGGGAGTGGCGGAAAGGCGGATCATGAGGACCTCTGCGTAAAAATAAATGGCAAAAGAAATGGCAGCGAATTCAATTTAGCAATTTATTCCCAAAAATATTTAGTACTTTCCCATGAAATGCAAACCAAACGAAGCACAATTGAAATTTGTGATAGTTTTTTTTCGTATTTTTTGTGTGGCTTTTTCGCAGGACAATCAATCAGCTTGTCAATGTGGACATCGGTCAGTCGAGCGCGTCATTTATTTGCTAATATGTCAGCTGTGAAATATTTCCATTTAAATTCTAAATCAAATAACCGCAAAGTGTCGAAAGGGAAGGGGGAGGATAGGGAAGCCAACCAGCCAACCAGCCACCCAGTCGTGATAGGTTCTTAAAGTCCTTAAAGCGACGGCACTCTTTCGGTGCCACCCGAAGCGACCGCCCCATGCGGCTCCGATAGTTGCAGCAAATTAGTATAGCCTAATTGAACACAAATGGCATCCAATTTCAATAAGGCGCAGCAATCCGAGAACAGGGACAACCATCCAGAGGCCCAGACTCGGGCAGCCTCTGGCCGTGAAAGCGAAACCCGAAACGAGCCACACAGAGATGGAGGACAGAGAGCCGGCTCTGCAGAGAGCTGTAGATGTTGCGGTGGTTGCTCCAGAGACGCAGGGTCCGTTTGCAATTTATGGCACCACAATCATTTCAGAGTCGAGTCGAGTCGAGTCGAGTCGAGTCGTGTGGAGGCTGACTTTAGCGCAATCGAACCGAAATGACTCTCTTTGGTGTCCTTTATGATGATAAATGGTTCGGAGGAATGGGTCTGTGATATGCATATGGATATGTCATTTGGCATAATTGCCAGCACCAGTTCAAAAAGTATGCAAATTCCATATTGCAGTAATTAAAGAAGTGCCTCCTGCCAGCTCCCTGCTCGCCGGCTGAAAGTACAGTAGAGAGACGAGAAAATGCAAATGGAAATTTGGATCAGGCCTGCGGACAGTTGGCATAAGAACGCAAACACTCTCCGGTGCAGCAAACATTCACAATGTTTCCCCGGCAGCAATAGGAGAACTCTGTGCAAAAAAATGTAAAAAATTTTTGATTGCAGCTTTTTGTTTTCCTTTCTTTTCTTGCCACACCACCACACACTTCTCTTGCAGCTTACCTTTTCTGCCCCTCTGGCTATATTTGGGAAGATCTACCTAGGAGTCCCCCTCCTTCGGCTGCCAGCACGCATTACCATTGATTAACACTCATTCAATCTTTTACCGTGCACTCCGCTGCCAGCTCCGCCAACGCCACAGCTACCGAAACTTTCTTGCACAGATTGAAATACAAAGTTTTTTCGCTGAGCTCTGGCTGCCACTCTGCATTCGCTTGCCCCCACACCATTCGATTTCTCTTTTATTTTTTTCATTTTTCATTGCCCTGCCTCGCCACATATTTCCCCACTTTACTGTGCGCACTTTTCCACTGCTGGCATTGAAAGTCTTCAACATGAAAAATAGATTTGCCCCGCAGCTAAACACAGCTAAAAAGTGCAACGAAAGAAACTTGCGATGCAATGCAGCGGAATTTTCATAAATCAGCAATAATTCTTGAAATATTGGAAATGTCTTTGGCATTTCCATAATCCATTTAAAAGGCTGACTGACCTGATAAGTGGACCGTTAAAGAACAGAGGAAATTGCAGAGCAGAGCAGAGAAGAAGGAGAAGCCATCTCTGACAAATGCAGACGCAGAAGTCGGACCAAAAGTCTGGTGGGCTGGTGGCCTGGTGGGCGTGGCAGCTAATTAAAGTCAAATGTATGCCACTGCGCAGACGTCTAAAGTTGTTTTGTTTTGTATTGTATTGTTTTGTTTTTTATTTGAGTTCATCTCGTGGCTCAGAGCTCCGAGCTCCGAGCTCAGAGCTGGGAGTTCTGTCGGAGTCGGAGGCTCAACTTTCGAGTTCAGATCCATGGAGTACAATTTTTAATGGGCCAAGCGTTTTAATTACTTTGCCAGCATCAAGAGAATGTGTGTACGGATGGGTAGGCGGTTGGGTGGCTGGGTGGTTGGGTGGCACCGTTGCGCTTAAGCTAGTGGAACATAATTACTCGTCTGTAGCGCAACTCCCGGAAGTCAGCGGCAACCGCAGCGGCCGCAGCCCCGGAAAGTATGCTGCACTCTGAGGCGGCAGCAGCAACAGTGGGCGCGAAATCTGCCATAAAATATTTATATATGCATGTATGTATATGTTGCTGCTAAAATATATATGCCACTGCAAACAACAAAAGTTGGCTGCGCAAAATCAACGCGCTCGCTCCGAGTTTAAAGTTTTTTTCGAGTTTGTTTGGAATTTTGTTGCTAATTAATTGCAAAAGTCAGTGAGATTTTTATGTACCCTGTGGCGCTGCGGCTCCTCTGGGAGTTTATGTGCCACATAACAAATTAAAATGTCATTTTGGCAACAGATTTGGGAGAAACATATTCTGTTTTTTTTTTCTTCAAGAAAGTTTAAAATTCAGTTTAATTTGGCTTCGAATACAGGGTAGCAAGTGTGGGTCTACTCCGATTCATTTCATTAGTTTTTATTTATTTTAGTTCCTCTCAGTTTTACTTTTATACTCCGTGGCGGTACTTTATGTTTTATTCCGCAAACAGGCCCCACAATTTTTATGAGTTAACTTGGCTTGTGTTTCCCTTTTTTGATTAAGTGAAAAGTGGAACACGATGCTCCACATCGAGGGCGTGGCGCAGCCTCCAGCCCCGCAGCCCCCCAGCCACAGTGCTGCTTGCACTGAGGGAATTGTCTGTACATCAGCTGAAAACCACTATACTACACCGTGGTACAAATAAATATAGTATCTGCATCTGCGTTCTGTGCTGATTCTCCCGACCGCGGATGAGCCTGGCTTGGCCGCGATGATTGCACAGCTCCGTGGCTGCCCCGGGCCTTAAGGCTTATTAAATATTGGTTATACCTGGAACCGAGGCCATCGCTGTAGACTCGGAATCAATTTCGCAGCTAAGCAAACACTGCCTGCCCCAGACAGATGGATGGTGGATGTGTGGAATGTAGAGGCCACTCCAGCACTGCCCAAATCCAGGCAATGCTTCTTGTGCACTCCACTCACGCACGCACCCATTGAAAGAACGAGTCAGCCGGAATATAGAGACAGAGAGACAGGGATTCCGGGCAGTGTGTCCTCATGAGGCCACAACATTAAACTGCCCACAACATGCACTGGGGCCAAATGCGTTGCTGTTTTTGGGTCTGCTGCCGGTTAGCTGCCGTTTGTCGGTCGCCGCTCATAAAAGTCAAACTATTTTTCAATTTCAAATTTCACTGCTGCAGCTACAAATCTTCTTCACACAGCCCCGGACTGACTCACAGACTGACCCACTGGCCATAAATATGCTGCGTGCCATGCCAGGCAGTTACAGCTACCAACAACAATGACAGGATCCAGCAGTATACCAGGGATTTTTGGGCACCCCAGCCTTCAGCGCCTGGCCCCTGGCCCAATGCCCTGCAGTAGATCAGGCCAACAAGAGGCCAGCAAAATTTAGAAGAAAAGAAAAACATGAAATAAGGGAAAAGTTAAAGTCGGAAACCAAATCTGTTGATACTCTATTGTACTATCTATGAAAACAACAAACAAATAAGAAATATGAAAATTAGAAAAAAAAACCGCAAGCCAATAGTTTCCAAATGATATCGATAACGAATCGAAATGCGAGACTTTACTCCATAAAACTCTCGCGTTCCGGAATCGATTAAAAAATGGTGTCCCACATTTCCTACCATGTCTTACAAATTTAATTTATTATATATTTATTTTTATAAAAAGATATATAAAAAGATTTGTTCAATATATTTATGTTTATGTTTATTAAACTCTATTTAATTTCATTTATTTTTAAATTTATCAACCGAATATATATTTAAAAAAATTCCGATAAGGAATAAATTATAATAATAATATATAAATAAAGGTAATTTATATATTATGAGCCCTTTTTTGCTTTGCATTGCAAACATCTAATCAAAATCATTAGACCCTCTCTAAGAGTGCACGAAAAGAGAAAAACAAAAATGATAGCCGACAAATAGAGAAAAATAAAGACACGAGCAATCCTTTTGTGGTGTGTCGCAGGCAGGCCACACAAGAGCTGGGCCGAAGCTGGGAAAGTGGGGAAAACTGCACAGCACGCATTGTGTTTTAGCTTGCCGCAGAAGCGAAAGGCAAAGCCAAAGCCCCAGAACCCACCAGCATTCTACTTCCGAAGGTTTTTGTATTTGACGCAAAAATATTCATGGCAAACAACCAAGACAACCAACACCGACAATAGCGACAACTGGCAGAAGCAAACCGGCAGCAAAGTCCGACTATTGGCCATTTGGTAGTCACACTTCCTTCACCCAAACGAAACACATACATTTGCCAGCACATTACTATGGCACATATTTCGCTTCGCCTTCCACTTCTGTTTGTTTTCTAAATTTTGATCACGTTGGCCCTGACCTCACGCCCCCGATTTCGGGGCTACTTTGGTCCTTGTGCGCCTTCCTTCGCCCGTTCGACTCGCTGCCGTGCAGCATTCACTCCACCGCTTATTGTTAACAAGTTTTCGCCGTTCTATGTCTACATGCGTTTTCCATTGTGCCACAATGCTGCTTGCTCGCTCGCAGCTCGCAGCTCGCAGCTCTGTCTCTGTTCCTGACCACTCGACCATGCTGGACAGTGTCGAAATCAGGGCAGAAATAATACATAGCATGGCTCTTTGCGAAACAGCACAACTTGGAAAATTCAAGCGCCACAAAAACGAATTAAATCACTCATAAAAACGGCGAGGCGAGGGAAAATCGCTAAATGCAAAATTTGCATTTACAATCTGGTGGGGGGGTTGTGCACTGAAATATTGCCAACGCTTAAATGGTCGCGATTCAGGTTATTCGGGCAGAGGCAGGTGTCCCAGTGCTTACACACGAGGGGAGCATAAATATTTACAGGATTTTTAAAATGATTCGTTGGGCGGGAAATCGACTCCCTGTGCCAGAACCCAGTCCCAGTTCGTGGCGACGCGACGCCATCTGTTGCCGTTCACAGGACTGGGCTGCAGCAGCATGTAAAACTGCAATTAAGTTGTACATGTCGCTCCCTCTACCCTCTACTCGCTCTTTTTGCCCTCTCCTTTATCTGTTTGCCTGACAGGCGGGCGTGGCAGTCACTCGCCCAAAAGCGTCATGGCAAAAAACAGGCCTGCACACAGTCCTCTGTGTGTGACAAATGTACAAAAATTCCCATATAATAATCGGTGCACAGGCAAATAAACGGCAAGTCATAAGAGCAAACAAAGAGCAAGTCCCCTTCCATCTGGTAAAAAAAAATATGAGAAAAAAGAGAAAAATAATCCCAACAGAAATGAAAAATTGGAGACAAAACGATAGAATGATAGACATATCGGCATGACAAAATGAAAGTTCTTTGAACGAAAAGCCTAAATTGAAACAGACTGCAGATAACCAAGTCAATTAAAAAGCAATCCGAGACTTTAGTTATATAATGCCAGTGGGGAAATGTGGAAATGGGAGACAAGTTGTGAGTGGATTCGAGTCGAGTGGAGAGTCAAATAAAAGACTTGCCAAATGGAAATTTGATGGCAGAGTCCACAAATAATTACTACATGAATCCCCAAAAGTGGCTTACAGCAAATGCAAATTGTTTCGCTTTCGGCAAGGACTTACGAAAGCTGTCAGTGTCAAGGAAACTTACGGCTAATCATTGTAATGCCACCACCAACCATCACACGCCCACGCTGCGTCAGAGGAAAACCCGCTTCTCGAATGACAGGAAGATGCGGAGTAGAGGAAGCCTTCAACTGTAAGTGGATGCCATGCCTGATACTCGGAAATGAATGGGAATGAGTCCTGGCGGCAGGCAGCATGATGCGGCCGAACTTGGCCAGCTGTAAACGAGCAATAAATAGGGGCTCAAGTGTCATAAGTAGCTGACTGGCGCTTGTATCTTGTATCTTTGTGTGCGAGCAAGTATTTGTATCTTCGTTCGTGCGGCAAATCGTGAAATATTAAATACGCCAGAGACTCTGGCTGAGGCATTGTTGAAATTAAATGATACCGAGTAATGTGATTATTGGACCAGTCTCTCCTGCCTTCATCCTTCAGCCCCTCTTTGCCACTGACTCAGCCCATTGTCCTCCTCGACTCTCTGGCTGGGTTCTGTTCTGTACTGTTCTGTCAGATGGCTGCACTTCAGCTTCAACCTTTTGACTGATGTGCCTCCACTTGGGCACGCCCGATTGAGCACAGCAAAAATGTGACTTTGAGTGCGTGTATGTGCTGTAATTTTATAATACACGTGCTCCTCTGCAGTTTTTCCACTGTCATTCTATGGGCTATGAAATATTTAGCCAATGAAGAGGAAAATCAAACAGCAAGCAAGCGAGCGAGCGAGCGAACACGGGGATTGAGCTTCCATGGAAACATGGGATGGGCCAATTATTCGCCTCGTCATGTGTATATGTATTTGGTGTATCTTACAGAATCAGCGCTTAGACTAATTAAACACGAAACGAGGAGGAGTCCCAGTCCCACTCCTCGAGGTTCGCGATGCAGCTTAGTCGGAGCTACTACTCGTGGAGCCAGCAACAAGAACTCATTGGGTCATTTTGCAATTAAGCTGCAGTCGCATGTTGCAGGAGGACAGCCTTCCTGCAATCTGCTGTATCTGTATCTGTATCTGTGGCGTGGCCAACCCACGAGACCCGAGACCCGAGAGCGAGACTGAACTCGATTCCGATTCCTATCCCGATACCGTACCCGACGCCCCTTGTCTGATGATGATGAATGAGTTAAGCGGCCGTTGCCATGTTGGTGCACGTCTAATGAGATACTTTTTCTGCCGCCGCCTCCGACGTCGCCGCCTGCGTGGATGTGGATGTATCTTCATCTACAAGTATACCATTAGCAGACACACACAGCTCAACTGCAAATCATGACTCGCCTCGCCTGCCTTTCCCCCCCTATCCTATCCTGCATCCTATCCTGCAATCCTCTTCTTCCGACAGCTCTTCTAACTATGTAATCTATGGCATGTCAGTGTCCGTATCTGTATCTGTATCTTTAGCTATCTCACAAACACACACACTCTCACATGAATATCCCCCGATGCGTGCCCAGGCACTAATTGCGTCTAATTGAATTGCAATTGACCGTGAGTTGGCGTATTTTTCATTCGTTTTTGCCGACACCGCCAACGACGATTCAGAGATGGAGATACGGACAGAGCTTGAGCCAGAACCACTGCCAGGGGGGAATGAAAGGAGGCGCCACGACAACATTGTTTGATGAAGATTTACGCAGCTGCTTTGATTTGTGTCAACAAGAGACAGAGGCAGCGACAGAGACAGCGACAGACAGACATTCCTACCCATACACTTACGGATGGCGCCTCTGGGGATAGGCAGTGCCCAACTATACAGACAATTGATTTATAATGATTGCAGATTTATATAGACCGCGAATGGGATATGATGGAAAATGCCTGAATAACGGCTGAAGTCGCCATCACATAAACCGATGAATTATTTAGTGGAATATAATTCTTACAAATAATAAATGTGCTTTAAATTGAAACGGATAATGGACCACGTCTCTGGCGCTCACTGTCAGATTTATGCACCGTTTTTTTACTGATTAGCTTTATCTGATACAAATTGACTTTAATGACTGTGTGTTTTATCAATTTTTGAATCAATTTTCCTTTGTCATAAATATGTATGTAATTAAATTAAAATTTGTTTCAATTGTTACATTTGAGGAATAATTTTTTTCATGATTTTTATTTGACATGCGTATAATTATATTTCATTTTCATTTCCAATTAACTTTTTTATATCTAAATAATTATAGCACGATTCAGAATATGTATTCAGAATAGTTTCAAAGAGGGAATTGTCGCCACAGTCAAACGCCCTTTTTCATTGGCAAATTAACAACCTGTATGCCAAAAGTTTTACCAGAAAAAGTTTCTGGCTGAAAGCGGAAACTTGCCAAGCACCTGTCCTGTCCCCACCTGTCCCCACCGACTGGCTGCCTGGCTGACAAAGTTGCCCCGTGCCACGAGATCTTATGCACGGCTCCTGCTCCCGACGCGAGGAAAATGTGAGAAATCGAAGGCGAAGAAAAAATACTTGAGCGGTTTTCAATTTTATGTCACGTTGGTGCTGCTTCTGTTGCTGTTCTTTTCTGTTGTTCGGTTTTGCTGAATTTATGTTTACAACTTGCAGGCAGGGCAGGAATAAAAATTGTATTTTTATGACGAGCACAAAAAGACCCAGAGCCCAGAGCCCAGAACTCAGAACTTTGCCATGCAATAAAATAAAATATTGTTGCAACGCAAAAGTGTCACTGATATGTCAAACTAACAAAACATAAAACGGGCATAAACAAAAAGGCGAGAGCCAGAAATCCCGACCAGAGGATACACGAGACACATGCCAAAGGGACAGGACAGCCACAGCCACAGCCCCAGGGTTTATGGAATGGTAGATATAGATGGACCCTACCCTCTCAGTCGGATACAGAACTGGAGCTGGGGACAGTACAGGCAAATATTTAAAGTTATCTGTGGAAACTTCATGGCAAGTTCTCTTGGACAGGGGCATGGCCAGAGGGGCAGGGGTAGCTGCTTCTTTTCACTTGTTTGTCTTTGCTTAATCTTTTGATAGAAATTGGTATACAAAAGTTGTGTCGCCCCTTCGCCGTGCCATTGTTGTTGTCATTTGGTTTTGGCTAAGCAAAGTTTGCTACATTATTTTCACAAGGACACAAAACACAAACTTGGCAGAAGGTGTTTTTCTTGTCATTGGAACTTAAAGGTGAGACGGCGACTGCGACTGCGACTGGCTGGCCAAAACTTTGCAGCTGATCAGCTAGCCATAGCATATGATGATTATGATGATGAGGAAGCATGTCCCGGCATGTCCTTCGTGGCAATAAGCTGGAGGGGGAGGGCCATAGTTGCCTCTTCTTTGTCACATTTTCTGCTTAGCTTGAGCTTCTCGTATAATTTACAATCGTGTCTTGTGAACTTTGGGCTTGATTTACACTTGGCTGACGTCGGCATTTGCTTTGTGTTCTGTTGCACGCCAGGCAACACAGAAATGAATGCCACATGCCACACAGCAGCAGTGGCACCGGCAGCGGCAGAGGCAGCGACAACGACAGCCGTTGGGTGTTCGTCTCCTTTGTGGCCCTGTTGTTATTTACAACGTGGCTGGGCGGACACTATCGTAATAGCAGAGCAAAGCAGAGAGTACATGGAGCACAGTTAATTTGACGTGGGCCAAATGGGCTTTATAGGGCGTGCAACGTGGCGTATGCGCAGCAATTGAGTGACTGACTGGCTAATTAGACACCCGCCACATTTGACGTTTGCCATACCACTATTCCGCCTTGGGGAACAGGGAAGCAGCATTCTCTCCAGGCAACCAGGCTTCCTCTCTCGTGAAGCTGTAGGAAAATTTAAAACCAAAAGCAGTATTGAAGAGGTTTCAAATTTCACTCCATAAATCAAATTACTGTTGGAAAAGTTTGAAGAGGCAAAGCCTCACAAGAGTTGTCATTCTTTCGACTTTC
Organism: Drosophila helvetica; assembly: GCA_963969585.1. Taxonomy (NCBI): domain Eukaryota; kingdom Metazoa; phylum Arthropoda; class Insecta; order Diptera; family Drosophilidae; genus Drosophila; species Drosophila helvetica. Next base: position 36,751,568 of record OZ018403.1, read on the forward strand.
AGAACACTTCTGAAGCCAACGATTTTCCACGAAAATGCAAGTTTTTCATGGCTTGTAAATGCTAAATTAATTTGCACAATTAATCAGCCACGCCATCTCTCACGAACCATCCATCTACCAAACGAGGATGTGGTGCCTGGCCCCCGAATGTGCAGTTGGTAGCTCTGCCCTCAAGCAATGGCAACTGTCACAGAGGAGCATTTTTCATTTCCTGGGGTTGCCTTTGAAAGTGCATGAACATTTTCATTGCAATTAAATTTGGCACAAAAAGCCAAAAAAAAAAAAAAGTTCTCGTGTTACTGTCAGTCAGAGAAGAGTGAAGAGAGCCCGCCAAAATCTAGCCATTTGCATTGCCACTTAAACACACATAAAGGCGAAGCGTGGAGCATGAGGCAGGGGACAGCACCCCACACACACACACACACACACACACACACACACACACACACAGTCACATATAGTCGTGGAGTGAAGCTGACGGTCGCCGCCCGGCACGCAAATCGAGTCAAGTTGAATAGGCGGAAGTAGAGCAAGAAATGCGATTGCCAAATTGAGTTGAAGGTTTCGCTTGACTGTGTTTTGTTTGGCCAACTCCATGGGCTTGACTGCGCCCTTTGCTGTCGCTGTCGCCAAAGTCTACGCTCCTCGTCCTCGTCCTCGTCTTCGTTGTCGTTCGTTCCTGACGCAGGTCCCAGGCACTTGGCACTTTGCTGCAATTTTGTAGTTTTGATAAAATTTCGCAAGCATATTAAAAAGTTTTGCCCAACTTCGTTTTTACTTTTGCACATGCTATACGGAATTGAATGGGATGGGAATGGGATGCGATGGGGTCTAAGGATGGGCCTGAGGTCTCGGTCTGACTCTGACTCTGCCTCTGGGTCTGGGTCAGGAGCGGTACCGGCATACGGCAGCAGGAGGCGTGTCTCTGCACATGCCACTGACAGCCCAAAGAGGAAGCTGTACCTTATGGCTTTGCCAGCCACGGCTTGTTTGCTGCCAAAAAAAAAGCACAAAAAACTAAAAGAGAAGAGGGAAAGGGAATATAAAAAGCAAGCAGTGCACTTTGCTTCGCTATTTAATTTTGCCGCTCAAAGGCCTGACAAGCTCCTACTCCGAGCGAGCGGTGCAGAGGAGGGGCGAAGAGAGACGAGACATTTTACAAGGCAAAAACTCTTGCAACTTGTTTATGTGAAATAACCAATTAAATTTTGAAACGAAAGCAAATGCAACAAATGCAATAACGCCAGCAACAGAAAAGGCACCCACTCGCCTAGTCCTAATTAACAGGATATATTCGTCCATAAAATAGTTTTCAATAAATCCATCTAACAACTCATGCATATGCATGTACATACGTACAACTATGTACATATATGCCAAAAATTTAACATGATTCGCGAGTGCTGCCTGGGAAATGAAGCATGAATGCAGTACCATTCATTTTTAATTAAGTTATATAGCTGAATTCATTCCTGAAATGACACGGGCTATGGCCAACATTTTCCACATAGTTTAGTGTTCTTTTAGTTATGGCTGCCACTGCCACTGCAGAGCACTGCACTGCCCCTGCCACAGTCGACTGTAGCTACTGCAAATTAAATCCAATTGAGTGTTGCATACTTTTGTGCTGCTGCTAAATTTCAGCCGAATAAACTGTATTATGGCTCTGTCTCTTTTGCCGCAACAAAAGAGCATTTAATTCCGCACAGCACAATACATAAGTCTGCATTATTGAAAAGCGAATGCCACCTCAGCTCCGCTCCCCCGAGGCCACAACAGTGTGCTGCATTGCATAGTTGCTTTTTTTCAGCCTCAAATGTGGCAAAACATTTTAAAGCCCCACAAAAATCATCATTGGACTGTTGACCTACTTGACTGGCTAGAGTGTCAGCCGAAGTTTCATCCGAGACGAGACTTTTTCGGTATGGCGATTACATAAGGGCTTCCTATCAACTCGTTAGGTTGTTAAGGGCTTGTTAGGATAATGGCCAAATCGATGCACAAGCTCAATCACAACCAGAAGTTGTTGCGTACAGAAAACTTTTAAGGTTTTTTTCCATCAATTTATTTTTTCATTTATTTGATTAGCAATCAGTTTCTGGCCAATGTCAGTTGCTATTTCATATTGCCATAAATAACTAATTCGATGTGATTTTGTTCGCTGAATTACAAGAAAGAGGTCGACAAAGGTCTCGCATGACAAAAGCCAACTATTAAAAAACGCCATTGCCGAGTCCGACTCGTAAATTATATTCGCATTGTGTTTGCCTTTCAATGCTCTCAGGCTCAGCCTCAGCCGCAGCCGCAGCTAAGCCTGGCCAGCATTCACACTCGCACTCGCATTCACATTCACTGCCGCTTTCGCACTCGCACTCACATTCACAAACACATTCGCAATGTCGAGGCCTCGTTAAGCAAACACACAACGTTTGAAAAAAGCGAAGCGGGAGTTCCCCGTTCGGTTTGTCGCTGTGGTTATGCGCGCTATTTCACAGATACACACCGCCACAGACACACAATAAAAATGATTGCATTGGCAAGCGCTGACAGGCGAATGGGGGCGGGGTCGGGGGAGGGGAGATGGTAGTCCTTGTGGAGAAGCGAGCGCAGCGACCGGTCTGGGCTGCATTTGATGGATGAGTTTGAAGCCACCAACCAGATGTGACAATTCAAATGCCAAAAATTTCGAACGCACACAGGCGAACGGCAGCCCAGACCAGCGGCGTAGTCCCCCAATATACTCGTATATCATGGACCGGCTGCGATCCCCTTCCGACCACGCACCTGCTCTCGCACAGACCCTAATATTTCGTGTTAAAAAATGCATCCAACAATATGCGAGCGAGGCAAACGCACGAGTTTTTATTGAAATTGAATTGTTGATAAGTTCTGTCAACACAAAACGCAGCTGTCTATGAAAGAGCGCAAGGCTAACAAAAAAATAAAACCTCCATTGGGGAAAAAACGGGCTAGTGCCGTAATTGATTTGCTTGATATTGGTTTTGAAGTGCAGAGAGCTAAGCAATTACACTTTTTGCTGTGCTAGTCCCACCCTTTAAAGAGCTCCACTTTGGATTCTGAAAATCCAACATATCAGAACTCACATAGATTAGACCCACTCGGGCTCTTGTTGCAATGTCGAGTGCCATTTGCTGGGTAGGTAGGTCCTTAGCCAACATCTCTCAGCTGGTTAGGTTTGAGAGCCGAACCGGCAGTTCAAGAGCCCCCAAACCACAAACATTTGGCATTTTATTCGTTTCCTGCTGCCTGGTCTGGTCATTGTGGCAACAAATGTTGCCAATGCTGCGCCACAATTCGTTTAATTTGTGGCAGGCGTACAGTCCGTGATAACCCACATTGGGCCAGGTCCAGAACAACATGTTGCTGACCCAGAGAGAGAGAGAGAGACCGAGACCGAGACACGAGACGGCTACGAGAGAGCGCCTGCGCTCTGGATCCAAGAGAAGGAGCCTCCTTTTGCGAGCGATGCTGCAGTGACTTCTCTGCCCAATTACTCAATAGAATTTCTCAATTGCTTCAAACACGCGACTGTTGACCATAAAACGCCTAACTCTTGTTCGCTGTAAATGAGCCCATTGCCAGACACAGAACAAGGCCTTTAATTGCCCAACGAACCAGTCAGTCAGTCAGTCAGTCAGTCGGTCAGTCACTGTCAAGCAGTTCGTCGGCCAGACAGCCATCCAACCTGCCATTTGTTGACTGGCTTACTACTGTCAGTGGGCCGAGACATTAGCAGACACTAGACATTAGACTTTAGCCTGGGATTCGACTGACAAATGGCAGACACAGACGCTTGTCTCCGATGCGATGCAGACCAGACTTTAACCCATTTGGTCTAACTAGCTTTAGAGCCCATTGACGACGAAATGCCAAATGCGCGCACATCAAAATTTGTCAGATTTTGTGTCTGGCCATCAAAATACTCGTTGTCTTGAAGTAGCTGCTGCTTTGCCCCTGTTAAAGCAGCACCTGGAATGTCTGTGAGCTGTTCGAATTAATCAAAGTACACAAAAACTCTGAGCGGTAGCGAACGACAATTGCAGACAGAGTCGAAGATGGTGTCGGAGCTCTCGACAATTTATGGCAGGTACTTAATTTGCGGGGCCGGGCCCCATGGCATCGACAAAGGTCTTAAAGACTTAAATTGGAAAGCTGCTTCTGTGGAGCAACAACTGCTGCAATTTGCAGCTCATTTGAATTGCAGCCGCGTAAATCAAATCTAGCAACGTGCCACATTTGCCGCCAGCTCACAAATCAAGCCGCAAATTGAAATGGCTGCACAAGGACGAACCAGAGCTATGAACTCGGAACATTCGAGGCCTACATTTCTGTTCAGATCAAACTGTTCGAATCTGAACTTCTCTGGAATTTATTTCAAAGTCAATTCTCTTGGTATTTATTGAGTTTCTTTTTTGAGCACGACGTGAAAATATTAAATATTTTCTCAAATAAATAGCGCGCTACGAAAATGTGGAAACTCAAGGTTTTGGTCGTGCACATTTTGCTGCTTGGCTGCATGATGAACATATATTTTCAATCAACTATTGTGCAGAATCTGGAGCCGCAAAAGACACTGCCGGAGTTGGGGCTGAAGCCACCGGCTGATCGATTGGTGGTATTCATAACCGATGGCCTGAGGGCAGAGTCATTCTTTTCGCACAACTGCAGCGGAGTGCCACACATCCGGCAGCTGCTAGAGCAGCAAGGCATGGCCGGTATATCGAGTGGCATTGCGCCGACCATGAGCCGACCCGGACATATTGCCATTTTTGCTGGCTTCAACGAGGATCCACAGGCTGCCATCACCAATTTCCAGTGGAATCTTACACCCTTTGACTCGATATTCAATCGCAGCCGCCTTGCCATTGGATGGGTGCACAAAACGGTAGCCGACTACTTCACCCCTTTCAGCAAATCGCCACCAATGTTCGAAACGTATCGAGCAACGGATTTCAGTGGCAGATTTATGACCGATACCTGGGTGTACGAAAAGGCCCGCGACTTTCTGACCAACGACGAGAATATCCGACAAGTGCAGAATGCCACACAGGTGGTGTTTTTGGTGTATCTATTTGATCTGGACAAGGCCGGTCATGTCTTCACACCGCTTGCACCAGAGTTCCGGAAAAGGCTGTATGCTACACAAGAGAAAATTCGGATGACGTACGATCTGTTCGAGAGCGCCTTCAACGACAGTCGCACGGCTTATCTCATGACCTCTGATCATGGCATGTCCGATACGGGTATGTATATATTCTTGAGACATCGAAGGGATGTATGACCTTTACTCTTGTTTGTCACAGGATACCATGGCGGGGGAACTGATCCGGAAATAGAAATGCCCTTCTTCCTCTGGGGTGCCGGGATAAGGCGACAGGGACCCCCCACCGAGCATAACTTCACAGCCAACGAGCATGGCCTTCAGTTGCCGCTGCAGGAACTCAACCAGATTCAACTGGCGCCGCTCATTTCAGCCCTGATTGGCCTACCGCCGCCCATAAACAACCGAGCCCCACTGCCTCTGGGCTTCCTCAATGTGAGCGAAGAGTACGAGCGGCAGTCATTGCTCCTGAATGTCCTGCAGTTGCTGGCACAGGCCAAGAGCGTGACGCTTCGCCACGAGCGCAGCTTCTTCCACAAATGGTTGCCCAAATATGAGAAACTGGATACGGCACGGATAGAGCGCCTTCCCACCGAAATCGAGCAGCTAATGGCGACAGGGTACGTCAGAAATGGCATAGAACTTCTCCAGAAAACGTCCTGGAGGGCTCGTCGGTGCCTGGACTACTACCAGCACTACTATCACACCCCATTGCTAGTGGCCATAGGTGCCTCGTTCTTGGGCTGGTTATTCTGTCTGGTGGTGTGGCTGATGCGTGAATTCTCGGGCCAGATCCCGCAGCCAAAAATGGGACTCCAAACATGGATGACGGCTCTGATGTTGCTACTGGGACTCGTGCTCGTATGTTTGCTGTTCCTGCAGCGTGTGCCCTGCTTGACGTCCTTTTATCTGCTGATGCCCATCGGCATCTGGACAATAGCTCTGGCCGAACGCCCTCTGCTTGGCAGATCCATTCCGTACCCGCTGACACACTTGGCCTGGACAGTGATTCCCGCTGGATTGGTGATAGCGACATCATTTATGAACAGCTATGTCGGCCTGCTGTATGCTGGGGTTGTAATTGCCTACAATCGGCACGGCTTCCGTCGACCCACGCCCAAGTTCTTCATCTGGCTGGCCGCCGTTCTGCTCCCAAGTGGCTTCATGATGGTCAAGCAAAACTCCAGCTTTAAATTGATGCCCAGCGAATATGTTCTAGGGTTCAGCATGTGTCTGGCCGTCTTTCTCCCGTGGATCTTGGGACACAAGCATCATGTGCGCGTTTGGCTGATCAATTCAGGCATTCTACTGATTGGAATCTACTGCATTTATCTCTCGGAAAATGATCTGGAGATTACACTATATTTACAGGTTGCCTTCTGGGCTTTCCTCGGCTACGCATTCATATCGGTGCCATACAGCAATGCGGACACCCCAAAAAGCCGCCTACATTTGATTTCTTTCAACCTGATTGCGGTTCATTCTCTACTTTCCCTCTCAACGGGATCGCTCTTCAATCAAATGATGATTACCGAGTTTCTGCTTGGACATGAAATTCATTCTGAGATCAATCAAGCCAAGAAGAACGAAATAAAAGATATGGATGAGCAGGAGAATGCGAACGAAACTACACATAAGGATGAAGAAAACCCCTCAAATCCACTGGACCGCTTGAAGCTATCCTATCACTATGCCGCCTTCATTCTGTTCTACTTCTATCTATCCTTTTTCGGATCAGGACACTGGCTATTCAGTTTTGCCTTCAAACCGACCACTTCGCGCCTGCTGATATCCAGCTATTCACCATACATAATGACCGCCCTCATCATACTCAAGATATTGATTCCATCCATTATTGTCATTTCGGGTGTTTACACTTTTTCGGCATATGCCCGAAAGAATAGCCGCGCCATTTTCATCTGCATGTTCCTGATTAGTGATGTCATGTGTTTGTATTTCTGTTTTTATGTGCAAAACCAAGGCTCGTGGCGCGACATGCGCCGGTCCATGGACCATGTCGTCTTGACCAACATTATTGTCATCCTGCTGCTGGGCTGTTCCTGGCTTATCAAGTCCTTCTTGATTGCCATCAAGTGCATTACACGCAAGCCACCCATCCTTATGCAGGTGGTTTTGGAGGGAAGCCCTGTTGCCGCCCCCACTTATCCCCAGCTTGATGAAGATATCCTGAACTAAGGAGTTTCTTTCAGATGGCAAATGAAACGAAATTATTGTTACAATAAATTAAATGTTTAATCCGTTCGCTCATGCTTGATTTTCTCTTCGCGGCGGGTAAATGCATATGTATATTCATATCTTGTATGGGGTTTCAGTCCAACTACACTCAGAGAAAATCAGCATGGTTAAATGAAAAACACCCATAGTTAAATTCAATATTCAATATACACTTACAGACATAGTGGAATGAAATATAATTCCTTATCATAAAAATACTAAACATATTTTTTTAATATGAATTAAATGAAATATGAAATATATTTTTAAGTCTCATATATTTCTCTGGCTGTAATAATACCATTGACAGCGATTCAATTGCATTTCGCTAACCCGTATGCTAATGGGCCAACGGGGCGGATGTTTGATGTTTGTCATAATAATTAGTTGACGACATTTTCCTTTTTTGCTCATTGCGCTGAAGGTCGGGGTTGGCTGGTTGGTTGCCAGGATAACGGTTGATTAAATGAGCTTTCCCCAAACGTTTAGGGAGCATTCCTTTGATGTAATTTTTTTACTTCTTCTGCCCTCTGGTTTCCTTCTTGTCGCCAGTTATTTGCCATTGCCGGGCTCCAACAGCTTGTTGAGTTGAGCTTATCCTGTCAATATACTCATGGTCTACATAGGGGAAAGAGAGAGTCATTTCAGGTCTCTGACTGGCATTGGATTTCCATTGATTGGATTGATCGGCCAACGGATTGATTAATTGACACTTTGCTGATTAATTAGCTCCAGTGAGAAATCTGCTAGCTAGAATGTCCCTTTGCTATACGTTGGCTTACAGACTTGGCCGAGAGACTTACTGCCGAATTCTAATCTAGTTGCTGAGAGCTGCAATTGATGGTCCCAAACATCTCTGACAAGAAATTATGACAACTATCGCAAGGTTTTTCTTTTAATAAAACTTTCGACGATCCGCCTCCGCCCGCATATGCATATGCGGACCGAATTTATCGCTGATTAATAAACTCATTAGAACTTTTGCTTGTTTCCCCGCTAGCACACGGAGAAAACCCCAACTTTTGCCACGGATTTAATTGGAAAAGTTCGGGCGGGCCTTAGTTTAAGGCACTCCATTTGGCAAGTTCGGGGGGAAATTCGTTAGTTGGTCAATATTCCACTGAATGACCCCTCCCCTCGAGCGGGAAATGTTGCTTCTCAGAACCTCCACGGCATTCGGCAGCCTGTCAACGTTTTGTTATCTTCATTTACCGTGCAAATGCCCGAAGCGGCAAGGAAAAAGAACCGCAAAAAGGAAAAGAGAAAATGTTACCCAGATGAAGACAAAGAATTATGCCTTCTTGTCGGTTATTAATGAGATACGGCTCCCGGGGGCATGTGCACTGAGACAACTTTCAATTTGGCCGACGCCTAATGAAAATGCATTTGAAAGGCAAAATGATTAATGTCAGCACCAGGTTGGGGCCTTACATTTTTGTGGGTTAACCGATCCGACTGCTACCGCCATCGCGACCGCCGTGGCCGCAGATTTAATTAAAATAAAAATCCCCGCATTGCTACACGCCGGCAGCAGTAGCAGCAGCAGCTGTCAAACCCAAAATCTGTGTTGAGAGAGCTCCATTCGCAATTATTACTTTTTGGAAGTTAATTAAAATATTTTTAGAATATAACACAATTTGAATAGATTTTACAAATATTTACCATTTAAAGAATTGTTTTTTATCTGGTTGCTATTTTGCATTCATTGTGTTTATGTTCGATAATTCCACGAAATGGAAAATTTGGGCCAGCTGTTGCTGATGTGGTTTGGACACCCTTGTTAAGGGTATAAGCATTTGAGTATCGACAACTTCTATATCCTATGAAAAATAGGTACCCATAATTCCACAGAATCAAATCTGCTTTACTCCTAAAAATCAGTGCCGGAAAAATGATCATGCAGGTAAAGGTATCTAGATCTTCGGCATCAAAAACTGGTCATCTTTTCTTCCGCTTTCAGTGTCCGCTGCTATTTTTGGTGAAACGCAAATTATGCTCTGCCCGACGGCAATTTAATTTGCTATTAAAATGTTGCCTATCAAATCAATGAATCATACTAGTGTGTATGTACAAAATATATCAAATATGCTTAAAAGTTATATGCAAATTTAATGAATTCGAATACTGTGTGGGGTGTGTGTGTGGCTTTTTTTTGCCGATTTAACGGCCGACTCCCTCCAATGGTCTACATAAAATATGAAATGAAAAACCGACAAAATAAAATCCATAACCGACTGCTGTTCAATTAATTATTATCAGAATATTTGTGGTGCCCATTTAGTAGAGTTTTGTTTTGCCATTTGCAGGCATTTTCATGTGCATTAGTTGAATTTAGTGAAATTCGTTTTTGGGGAATATCACCGATAGCAGCTCAGTTGGCATTGATTTAGAGCGCACTGGCTGTATATTTCAATTGCATTATGAAAGTGGATTAGCAGTGAATGCTTCTAAGTTGTGAATAATTCTCTCGGCAGCAATAGTTAATTTGCATATAACAAAATATATGCAAAACTGCAACTGTTTCAAACAGTTCGGAAAAATAAAATTATACGCATGAATGAAGCGGCCTCATTCGATGTTCCACCATACAATTGAAAGCCAAGTCTGTGATCTCTCAGCCTCTTAAGGTAAGGTATTCGAGCAGCAGCCATCCGATACCCGATATCAGCCATCTTTAATATATTACTATAGCAGTTTCCATCACGTCCAGACCTGCAAACAAACATTCAAAGTCGTAATGGAGTACGCCGTGAGCATGTATAAATAACAAAATTATGTTCTCCTGCTCTCGGGGAAGCACATCTCCTTTGTTTTCTATTAAACAATTGACAAAGTGCCTGTGTCGGAGTGTGCTCTTGTGACTCTTGTGTACTCCTGTTGTGGGCCTTGTCGTCTGATGCGACTACACATATAAATTATAATTTAATAAGAAAGCAAGCGAAAAATTCAATGGCGCCATAAACCATAAAAAGACGCTGAAAAGTTCTCGAGTGTGTGTGCGCGGATGTGTGTCGAAAAACAATAAGCAAACAGCAAAAGTCCCTCCGCTGCCGAGCCCTCCCTCCGGACTGAGATGAGGGTAAACATTGAAATCATCTTCTTTGGGAGCGGAAACAGCCAGAAACCCGAATGGGACGCAGCGAGAGGACTCGATTAAGTGGCATAAAGTGATGATAAATGCGACATTGAGCAACAATAAATTGTTGGCCTTTGTGTCTTCTATTGTCTCTCCCTCGCGTCGCTTATTGTTTCTCTGCCTGCTCGTTCGCACTGCTTGCCATTGACGTGTTTGACTTATTGATGCTGCGTGTCGGGATTAGCGATGAGGCGGTGGCGGCGGCGGCGTCCCACACTGCGTATGAGCAACGCAAATAAACCAAAGAGCATAAAGCTCAGAGAGCAACGCTGATTAGCATTTGTGTGGGTGAGTACGGACAGGATATACGTGGGGGTGTGTGGGGGAGTGGGTGCGAGTATATTTTTGGACCTCATTCAATTGTTTATGGTAATTTGAAATTCATTGGACGGCAGTCCTCTCCATTTGATGGCGCTGCAGCCAACGCATTAAAGCTTAAATTCAATCAAAATTGATTTGTGATGCGAGTGTGCCTATCAATGCGAGTTCGAGTATATGTGGGAGACTCCATTATAGGTCAGATCCCAGTGCCACAAAAATCTGTACAATTCCCTGCCGGACACACATTTGAACTGCATCTGAGGCACACTCCACTCCGGTTCATTGCAGCCTCGGCCACGCCCCATGGCCAAATGTAAGGGAAAAAGTTTTCCACTTAAAAAACGCGAAGTTGCCTCAATGCTGAAATTGTTTTCCCTTCTTTTTCGCCTCTCTCACTCTCTCTCTCTAGTTGGCCGCAAGTCGTGCCACTTGCCATAGAGAAAGCCAAGCCATAGCCGGACCCGAGTTCGAGATTACTTTGGTTTACATTGTGCTACGTTTGTGGTTTAAATATTGTATTAAGTTTGCTGGCTGGTGATTGGAAAGCAACTGCACATAAATAGAAAGAGGGAAGAGCAGAATTCCCATCGCAAGGCACTGCACCTCATGCACCTCGTGCACCACAAAAACCCCAACAGCTGGCCGCCTTTCATTGCAGTTTTGCATTATTTGCAGCTGAATCGGAGTCGACGATCCATTGAAAGCCGAGTTAGCAACCACTTGAGTTGCTTGCTCCCATTAGCCCTCCTCAGTAGCAGCAGCAGCAGCAGCATCAGTAGAAGCCTCAGCATTCACATCGGTCCAGTCGGCCAGGCAATTGCTTAATTGCAACTTAAGCTCAATTTTCCTGCTGCCCCAACCCCTCTTACAATCTTCCAATCCTCTGAAGTCCTGTTCCTGCCACTCACTACCCGCCCTCGGTCTATCCATGTCTGTCTGCTCGACTTGTTTGTTTGTTGCTGGTACATAAAATCTTGGCCAGCTCACAATCGTTGCATGTAATGACTGGAATTTGCGGTGGCTCCAATATGAGCCAAGGTGATGGAGTGCTGAGGATTGTGCGAGGACGTGAGGAGCGCACAAACGGATGAGCGAGGGTACTCCAAGGGTACTCCTGCCGGGCCCTAGATAAACACAGTCGCACTCGGAAGCCCAAAACTAAGCCCTTCAGCCGGAGCCAGCTTCAGCTTTGGGCACTTAAAACCCAAAAGTTGGCCTGCCAGGAATTAGAATCCTAAATGCGGCATGTCCAGAGCAATCCTTAAATGCAGTTTAAGTGTTGTTTACCTGCGGCTTTTGTCAGCCGCAAATGAACCTTTCAATGACGCAAATCCAGTACCGAACGAACAAAAATATGCTATGATTTTTCAATCCAAATCAAACAAATTTTCTTTTAAACTACTACAAATATGAATCAGGAGAAAAAAGCGAATGAGGCAAACGAATGGATGGCTGATGACTCAAAGGAAGATACAGAAACGTCGCTAATTCCGGCTTGTTCGCTGAGGGAAATGGGCTACCGTGAGCCAAGATATGGCATCAATAAGGGACTGTATAACAAAATTGAGTACAAAAAGCACATTATTCGTAAGATGAATAAGATGTTTTCCAAAAAACAGAAGCCTGACATAGTGGTCTATATCCGCGGAAAAGAATTCCAGTGCCATCTGGCCGTTCTTAAAACCTATACGAAATTTACCATAGACCCAAACTTACCGAATATTTTAATTATAAGGCATAAGGATGTCACAGCGAAGGGATTCGAGCTGGCCTACGATTGGATGATTCACAAAAACTCTACACTAAAGCGCGAAGGTATTGTGGAGCTCTACCTGGCAGCAGAGTCCATGCAGATGCCGGAGCTGCTAAACCATGTGTGGAGTCTTTTCCACGAGCAGACTCTCGTCCCTGCTGGCATGGCCTTCCAGATCTATCTGGAGTGTCTGCCACACAGGAAGAGCATGCTGCAGCGTCTGATGCTGAGTCGCGTGCGTCGCTTCTTCCTCCTGGCAGTCTCTACAGAGGAGTACCTCGACCTGGACTCTGAATATGTTTCCGAAATACTGGGCAACTACAATATGTGTGTCAACTCTGAGATGGAGATCTACTACAGTGCGGTGCGCTGGCTCCTCCACGATTGGCCAAAGCGGAAGCAGCATGCCCCGGGGATCATGAAGATAGTCGACTTTCAGCTGATACCCATTCACTACATAACTTCGATTAGAGAGGAGCTGCAGGAGCTGCACAACATTCCCGCAGTTCAGACCATTATCAATGGGGCACTCTCTTCAGAAAATAAGCAGCAGGAGCCAACTAAGCATCTGTGGGTCTACGACGAGAAGATCCCGCATCATCACAACGTCGCCTGCTCCTGGTGGCGATGCCTCGACCTTACGACCTTCAACATGTATCTGGAGCTAATAATCGCAACTGGACCGAACTACACCCAATCTCTAAAGGATGGCGGCAGCGGTTACACTTTGCCCTGCTGTCAAGTTCAATGCAATGGAAAATTTTGAAAAAATAAAGGAGTATATTTCTTGCCTTTTCATACATAGTATATGTGCGTGTGTTTGTGTGTATGAAGCACCCCCTGGGGTCCCATATAATTGGTACAAATAATTTCATTAGTCCGCTCCGGCCGTTTGGGCTTTGGATTCGCATTCGCACTAAGCGTTTCCAATTAGTTGAATGGCTGCCATTTTGCTGAATTAATTGTCAACGTTTATGAACTGAGCATTTGCTCCATGCATTGGTGTATCTGTGTGTGTGAGTGTATCTATGTGGTTATCCGTGTACGTGTTTCTGTTTGCCCAACACTCGCACACACACACACACACACACACAGCATTGGAATGCAAAGACAAGCAAACAAACTACAATCACACATGCAAATGTCAATGCCCCAGGCTGTCAGAAGTCCCTTTTGCACAAACCATACAAAATATCCACAGGGAACGGGAATGGGAAAAAATATGTTTACACAACACCAAAACCAGCGAAAAATAAATATAAAAAACTAAGGGAAATCAACCGGACAGACAGACAGCCATAATCAAAATATTTTGTTAAAAAACACAACACAATTAACAGCAGAAATCAGTAAACAACAAAAAAAGCCGATTGTATTGGAATGCATTGCGAGTCGAGCATTTTTTCAACTGCATTTTTCATAGACTTATTCGAGGATTTCCACGGATTTCAATGCAAATGTTTGTTCAGCTTTTTGTGTACCTTTGCTTTACCATTATCCTGAATTCATAAATTTCGACCGGGTGAATTAAAACAATAATACAAATGCAATTGATTTGCCGCTCTCTGGCCGTTTGCGTAACCTTCGTAACCATAGCCATCACCCCACTGGAAAAGCCAAATGAAAGTAAAAAAATTCCATGTTTTTTTCGGCCACGTAATTTAATTGTCAGCCGTTGAGACGCCATGCGATAAATCAATTACTGTAGATTATGCCTCAGATTATGGAGGACGTTCTCTTTTTCTGGTTGATTTTCAATATCCTAAAGGGCGGCCGTAGCCGTAACCGGAGCACCCGTAAATGCAAATGAAGATAGATGCATCTGGCAGTTGCACTGGCGGAATAATTGACGCTGAATATGATGAATGAGTGCCAATTACAATCTGAGCGAAAAGAATCAGAAGTCGATTAATGAGGGGCACGCAATGAAACGATAAAGTAGGGGAAGCTTTAAATGTGTCTGAGACTTGCAATTAGTGCAACAAATAAAACCATTTCTGGGAATTTCTTTCTATAATGTACAAGAGGAATTAAACCATGTTCTATAACAGAGGGTATAAGATGTTATAATTCCATTACAAGAGTCTCGTGTAGAGGATATCTTCGTCTGTGTAAGATTTACCAATGAACTGGTAAACATTACCCAACTTAATATCCATTTTCTATATTCTCTAGCTCCAGCTCTAGCTCCACATCCGCATGCACACAGCCTCTTGTGTCTCTTCATTGCCATAACAATTAGAACGGGAAATCCTATTTGATTACTCATTGCCGCTTATTGCCAGTTGCAACAAACTGATAATCCTATTGTGGTTGTGTTTGTGCCCCCTTAATTACCATCACACTCCTCAGACCCCCAGCACACAAGCACACACACACACACACACACACACACACACACACACTCACACACATCGAGATATGTACATCCAGGACAAACAAAAGCGGCTTTACTTTCCATGTTTTGCGGCGGCTGCGTTTTTGAAGTTCCATTACTCAAACCCTAAGCGGCTGAACGCCTGAACGGTGAATGAAAGAGAGCAGACAGTGGAGGGTCTGGGTCTGGGTCTGGGTGGTTGGCAAACTATTTGGTGGCAAACTTTATGGCTGGGCCCATTGTTTTGACTGTTCGGTTCCGGCTGGCGAAAAGTTGACCAATACTGCCGCTGGCCGGCTGTCAAATTTTAGGTGCTTCCCGGGCTTAGCTCCCCGCCGCACTTTAAGTCTGATTAGCTAATTGCGTTTGTCTAATTTGATTTGTCGGGATTTCAATCAAAGTCTTCGGCGATAAGGTCACAGGAAACGCCATTTATAAAAAAAATAATGATATGGCTTAGCAGTGGCACAGCGGCAGAAAATTGTACATGAAGCTCAAATAATACTCTACGTGACATAAGAGTAATACTCTAACCGTATAGTGGGACTGCGCAAAAGCTTATAAAATATTCCAATAAAAAGTATTTCCCTCCCTCTCCATGCAGAGCAAAAAGGTGCTCAGAAGGTAGCAAATAGTTTTTAATCCCGCACAAGCTTATAAAGTACCAGGATCCCCAACGGATTAGTCCAGCAGCTTCATTAGAGAGCTACGAGAGCGTTGGAATTTTCTGGGGCATTTTTCAAACCTTCGCATTGCCGACCACAGCTACAAGTATGCATAATTTGCTGTTTGCAATTAAAAGCAATTATGCTCAGTGTCCTGGCAACCACAAACTCATTAGCTTGTTGCACCAAAACCGCAATGCAGCATATCCCACAACATCAGCAGCAGCAGCAGCAACAGCGACAGCAACAACAACAACAACAACGAAATTACTTACACACATTCGAGTGTGAGTGTGAGACCCCCTGGTGTATGCGATTGCGGAGGTATGTGAATGTGTGTCTGGATCGTAATGAAAAGCCACTCCACTCGAAACCGAACCGAAATCGAATCGTTGGCAAATTGCACAGCTTGACGGCATCTTTTTGCCAAATTTCTTTTTGTGTAAGCGCTCAGAGCAGAGGCAGGCGTTTTTCAGACACAGTTTTTGACAAGCGTGTGAGAAGTGCTTTCAAACAAAATGGTCACGGCAAAGTGCCCACAGCCACTGGCCACTGCCCACTGGCCACTGGCCTGATGTGGGCCGGACCGGGTTTGTTTAGAAGGTTTTATGCATATGTCCGACATGTGGAAAATTCCATTAGGAAGTTTTCTTTGTTTGCATACATTTGCATGCCTTTCTCTCTGGCTCTGCGTCGGCCCACCCAGCATTTCTGGATGATTCTGCTCTCTTCCTCTCTGGTTCTCTGGCGTCTCTGCCGGATTTCTATCAGAAATAATTTATTTGTGGCCAGTGCGAGAGGACCAGGCCAAGATTTTTATTATTATTATTATTTTGTAATGGTTTTCGAGTGTTTGCTGTGGCACAACAGCAGCAGCAAAAGCAGCAGCAAAGAAATGGGAAATGATTTGCATAAAATCGATTAAACATTTTCAGCAAATAAAATGCATATTGAAATGAAATGAATAGAAAGTAAGCCATAAACAACAATAGCAGTATGGCTCTGTTCAGAAGGAAGGGCCCTGGAAAGGACCTCCTGCTCCTTTTGGGATCTGCTGACGTGACTGTGACTGCTAGCAGACTCTTCAGTTTTTGTTGCCTTTTGTTGTGCAAAGTGCCTGGCAAAGAGTTGAGCATAAAGCAGAGGCAGCAGCAGGAGCAGAAGCAAAAGCAGAAGCAGGGATCAGCATAGGGCAGCAGGAATGTAAAATGCTAATGTGTGTCCAAAGATTTATCAATATTTTTGGAAGCACAGCCCAGAGCCCATTCAAAAGTAATAATGGAAATGCAGCAGCAAATATTAAGTTCCTGACCGCATTTCGAACCATAATCAAGCGGTCCCTGCACAGCTCAAAGGTTTAATATGTCTGCCACTCGAACTTGTGCTGCCTGCTTGCCCTGACATCTGGGGATAGGCCGTCAAGTCAAGCTAAAATATTCTCCAATCATTAAAATATTGAATATCCAAGCTGCAAACACACATACCTGCCGCAAACATGAATTATCTTGAGACAGATGTGCAGAGTTCTCAGCAATCAGGCCCACAATTACAGGAGGCCCTGGCGAGAATATGAGAGGTCTGATGTGTGCAAAGTTCAAGAGGAATTTTAAACATCATTTACCGTAACACGAGATGTGTGATCTATATTGGCATACAAATATCAAAGTTATTTGTATTTAATTTCTTAGGCAAGCAAAGTTAATTAATTACAGCACGACTTAACAGAAGACAGGGAGAGAGTGTGGGGTATAAATAGTTAGTTTCCTGCCTGCTGCCTGCTGCCTGCTGTCTGGTATGAAATTACAATGATTTAAGTACTTGCGCTTCAACTCACTTGAAAACTTACTCAACAAACTGAAGTGAAGGATGCGGTAATAGAAAAGAGCAGAGCAGAGCAGAGCAAAGCAGGGCTGGGGCTGGGGCTGGCTGGGGAAAAAGTTCCAAGCTCCTTGATGATGATGCAACATCCTCCACTACGTGGCGGCCTTAATGGCAGCTTAAGCTGCCTTGAGATGCAACAATAGCTAGCATATCAAATATAAATGATGCCCTTAGCGCCACGGGCCACGCCTCCGAATATAGCCTGGCCGCAGCAGCTCCTCAGACAGGGGATATGGCTGGAGCAAATGCAAATGCAAATGAAAATGAAAATTAACGCGCATTTCGTTTGCATAGAAAACCATCCGACCCCCGGAGACGACGATCCAAACAAAATGCACCAGCATGAAAAACAATTTGGTATACAATTTAAGATGGATTGTGCTGTTTTTGTTGTGCTGCATTATTTCTGTTGCCGTTCTTGTTCCTGCTACGCTCCGCATGGCTAATGAAGAAAATCAGAGTCCAGATGCGGTGAGCCACCAGGCAACCGAAATGTTTCGACACCTTTCGACTGTGGGGGCAGAGATACAAAACTGCAATTCAATTGCAGACACCAGGCACGAAGGCCACTTTAAGGCCAGGCATAAAAATCCACAGAAAGCACAAAAAGAAGGAAAGGAAAATTGCATGCAATAAATTTCGAATTAAATAGAAATTTGCACAGTCAACTGCTGGAGGATGGGCAGCCGCCAGCCGGCAGATACCGAACCGACCCGAAAAGAGGGGAAGCGGCAAAAAATGCAAATCTCAACTAATTCTTATAAATTATTTAATAAGAAAAAGTCAAATGATTCATTTTTAAGCTGCACCCTTCATCACCAAAGCTCAGCAGAAGCAGCAGGAGCAGCAGTGGCGAAGCAAAAAGAAAAGCAACTAGAAAAGCCATAAAAAGAGCAGCGAAAAAGAAAAGTCAGGACCGGAAAAAGGCAGACTGCTGAACAAACGCAAAATGCTGCACAGCACTGCACTGCGTCTCTATGCGGGTGGCTGCGTGTGTGTATCTGGGTGTATTTCTGTTCGCTTTTTCCCCCCAGCACGTATGTGTTTGTGTGTTTTAGTGTGTGGATGATTTAACGTCAAGCTGCAAGTGAAATGAGGCTGTCAAAGGGACCGCCGCTTGCCTGGGTAGCGCAGCATGTGTTGCCGACAGCCGACCGCCGACTGGGCGTCAATAAGTTGCCGACCAAAAGAAAAACCCCCTTTGTATGATGGCAGTAGGCATCAATATATCCCTTTTCGGCAGCCAGCGACTAAACAAAAGAAACGTAAAGGTTTTCCATCAATTATTCTTCGCCCAGAGCAGAAGTGTACTACTGGCTCGGAGACAAAGTGGCATGCAACACACACGCACACACACACAATCCACACAGTCAGACAGCTAAGAATCTTCTTCGGCCGCGGCGGCAAATTCAAGTTCTTTACTGCATTTGCCGCGTACAATGGGCTACTGCTGCTGCTCGGCAATTGCGATTACTCTCTGCGTTTGCCTGCACACACGCTATACGCCCTCACGACGAGGCAGCACAAAAGCAGGGCCAAGGGGGAGAGGAGGAGCAGGAGGCGCTGCCATACAGAGCGAGGGTAGTCCTGGGATGCAGGAAAAAAGGAGAAACGAGTGCTGTGCAGCAGCAGCAGCATGGAAAATGTTGAATGTTGTGCACATGGCAGTTTATTCATGATTTCACATATTTTGCTCCACACAACCCAGAACCCACAACCCACAACCCACCGCCCGCCATTGTTGGACGTTGCACAGCACAAAAAATATTGCCTTCCCATTGAAGTATGTGTGTGTGTGTGTGTGTGTGTGTGTGTGGGTGGGATAGAGAACATCTAGACGAAGCCAAAAGCCCGGGCAGAGTTTTTGTCGGACTTGGCTGCACTAAGACACACTTTTTCTACTGACTTCTGCGGCTGCTGCCGTGGCTGCTGCTTCTTCTGCATTTTTATGGTTTTAACATGTTTAGTTTAATTTTGTGTATTTGTCTTGTTGGCGTTGCTCTGATAAATGTCCGCAACTGCCAGAAGCCCCAGCAGCAGCAGCAGAAGCAAAAGCCAACAATTAAATTTAAGACTAGGAGATTTGAGTAGTTTTGCTAGTTGATTTTTGCTTTTGATTTTTCATTTGAATTTTACAAAATTCCATAAAATTCAGAAGAAAATATGTTGGAATGATCCAGTCAAGAGGCTCGACAGTAAGATACCCAGTACTCTGACTACTGATGTAGCATCAAAACAACACAAAAGTGTGCTCTAACATCCCTTCTACTTGTAATATTCATACATTTGCACGAGTACAATATCCCCTATTAACACGTATAAATATGCAGTCCCATCAGCATTCGAAGAGTAAGTAGTTTCCAATGCATGAACAATTTGTCCCAAATTCCTATTGGTTCTCAGACGGGTATGCCTCTTGGTTGGGCAAAAATAATGAAGCAGCAGCCCACCCAGTGGCACGGCAATGGCATATTCCAAGAACATTTTTCTCCTTATTGCTGGGCTCAGCAGCAGTTACCAATTACTGGAACCATCTCCTCCATCTCATCCGCCTCATCCCGAACCTTCTGCTGCTTTCTGCTGGGCTGTAGCTCAAGCCCGCATGTATTAATTCTAATTAAATTTGTTATTCAAAACGAAACTCGGGCACGTCCTTGCTAGCCATTTTGCAAGTGTTAACCTTTTTCCCGGCTCCACGGCTGCCACAGCCCGGCCGGCGTTAAGCCTTCGAAAATGGACCAGCCTTTGGATTGGCGACCATTTGCACGAAACAGGCCAGCGATGGACCGATGGATGGTTGGGGATGAGAAGGGATGAGAAGGGGCATCAACCTTGACATTTTCGCTGCCAGTTTCTGTTTTCATTACACTAATGAAGTCATGCGCCACTGTGTGGCGTGTGTGTGTTGGACCAGTTGAGGTCCAGATCCGGGGCAAGCGACTGTCAGACTTATAAAAAGGTGTACAAATATATGTGCAAGGGTATGTGTGTGTTTGTGTGTAGCAATGGCAGCTGCGCCTCATTACCTTATTTTATTGTGCCTAGCTGTAGCGTAGCTGTGTGGCAGGCACAACATTGTCAAAGCCTTTCGCTTTGGCACATAATTAATGCAAAATGCAAACATATTCATGGCAGGGAATGGCTCTGGCTCTGGCTCCACATAACGCATACGTCGTGGGGCCATTAAAAGCCTTAAAGCCTTTAAACTAACTCCGTCCGGCCTTTCGGCCTTGGCCTCGAGTGGGTGGAGGAGAGCAGATCCTCCTCCTTCTACGAGTAACAGAAGCACGGCTGCCAGCTAAATTGTAAGACGACAGAAATATTTCAACAGGAATTTACGACGCGCGCACACACTAAATGCTCATTTAGTTTGCACTTTTATTTAGGAACTTCTTTTGCACGTTTGCCAAATTGTCTGCGGTAGCGAGAGCCAGCCATGGAACGTAACATCCCTCCCTCCGACCCGACCCCGCAATAGAAGTGGTAATTCCTCCTCAACCACTAGTCCTACAACAATTGTTTGTGGGGAAAGTGCAATAATAATGAAGGTAGAGGCGTAAATTTAGCTTTGGCTGTTGGCTGTTCGCTGTTGGCTGGAAGAGACCCGACCGGAGGCTGCTGGGGCGAGAAAAGTGGTCCGACTGCAACGAACCGGGCACCCCGTGGTGGCAGATACTGTGTTTCCTTCACCACATTGCCCATGCACCGTACCGCATACCGCATCCCTTTGGCACCTGTACAGGTGAGCCATGTTGTCAGCGGAAGGCAGCAACAAATTCTCGTTGCAAAAGCTTTTAGTGAATTTATGGCAAGGAAATTCCTTTCGCTTCTGCTACTCGAAAAGGCGGCTGCACTCCTGGTCGTTTGTTTATGTCTTGCTTGGTCCTGTGCCTCCGACTCTTCCTCAAGCCTCCTCCACTTGGGCCCCTCCAGCTCCCACCATCACTTGGAGTGTGTGTGTGTGTGTGTTTGTGTGCGGCTTTATAAACTTCCGGCATAATGCACTCCATATCCAACTCAAATTCGCACTCCCAAAAGAGCCCCCGGGAGGGAGTACGGGTGTGAGTGCGAGTACGAGTACGAGTACGAGTACCTAATGAGCCCCAACAACGACGTGTGCTAGAAATTTCGCAATTGAAATCCAAAGCCAAAAGTTTGACATGTGCCAGGTTGGATGTCGGGGCCGAGGAGTAGCATGGCTCGGGAGCACGCACAATTAATTTGCGAGGGGCTCACGCACAGACACGCCCTCGCCAAACCATTTGCCATATGCATTTCCACCATATTTTGCGAGACTTCGCTCCTTATTTTTTTGGCAGCTGTATCAATTACCCGGCCATGTTTCTCAAATTGCCAAACAACCTTGAAGTGTTGCGCTTCCCCCAAACTTTCAGCCAACCAGTCACCCATCCACATGCTGCATTCTGTTTCATTTCTCTCTTTCTCAACAAAAGTTGATTCAAGTTTATTCAAAAACAAATTTAACTTTTAAGTCATCAGCAGCAGGAGCAATACGACTAGCAGCAGCAGCAGCAGGAGGAGCAGTGGAAAGTGGAAGAATACCTACAGGTAACTGCCATATGCTCCACGGAGAACTCCCATTCTAGGGGCGACCCAAGAACCCAATCCGTTGTCAAGTCAAGTCAACTCTTCTTAGCGATACACCACACCACCTCTCTGTTTATCAAGTGCGGCAGCTTCATTGCTATTATTTTTCTTTTCTTCATGGAATATTTTTTATATTTTTATTGTGAAAATTACGTTAGTCGGTTGATGCACAGAGGGAGAGAAGTACTTATGCAACTGCAGCTGCATCTTTATTCTGTCTTTCATTGTTTAACTGCCGGATTTCGTTTCGTTTTCGCCTGCATCGCCTGGGTCCGGAACCCGGCAAGGCCTGTCCTTGCCCATCCTTGCCTCGAAAGGCATTCGGCAACAGTATTTGCATTCAACTTAATTGCGTTTTAAGTAGATTTGTGGTGAAATGTGTATGCATGCACGATCCGTTTACATACGATTGTCAGTCCGCATATAGCACACACACACACACTTTTCCGGCCCCGACTGCGGCCACGGAGAAAACCCCAGCGAGAGCGAAGTCGTCACGCTCTCGACTTTCCTTATAGCAATTTCCTTGCAAACAGGAACCCACACAAGGGCAAAAGCGAAGGCGGAGGCTTACACTCGTACACGTATGTGGGTGACGGGCAAAGAGCTTTTTCGCAAAGCACCTTAAGTTAAATGGAATCAGACCCATATATATGCGTATATTGTGTATATCATTTAAGTTCAAAAGGTAAAAGAACAATTAAGCTGCGAAAAGATCGAATTGAGAAATCGAGAATACGAGAATACGAGAAAAATATTGCATTAATGAGGAATCTTTTGGCTATCGATACTCCAGAATTAATTGTGTCCCAGAAACGGATTCCGTATTTCAGTGCAGTAATGTTCGAAATTACTGTGGATTATTCCGTCAGCATCTGAATATTATACATGCAAAATCTGCACATTTCCGCCTAAGTCATGACATGATTCTAGCCCACAAATCTCTGGAGCTGTCTGAGCCAGGATGATGTTGTACTTGTATTCCTTACGGTTCCTTTTTTTCAGCTTCATTTTTGTACACGTGTCAAACTAATTTCATATTTGGTTGCCATTTTTTCGCTGGCGCATTTGTGTCACCTGCCCGTGCCCTTGCCCGCACCAATGCCAGACCCTAGACCCAAAACCCAGACTCTGAATCAGAATCAGTGTCTGAATCAGTGCCAGTGCCAATGCCATAGAATAGAGTGCACCGCACCCCTCGATCCACATCCACTGCTTCACAATGCTTGTGGCACATTGAAATTCATAAAATATTTGCACAGCGAAATGGGCTACGAAGGCTGAGGCGGCTCCGGGCGGAGTATTATGTGTCAAGCACGTTTGAATTCAAATTCAAATATTTGCCACAGTCGACAAACAAATAAGCACAAATATGGTAAACAGCAATAAGCAGCTCTGCTCAGCTCCGGCAAGAGCGAACAGAAATGAACTGAAGTTCTGGGATACGTATTGCACGCTCTACACTACATGGTCGTACATTTGTTCATGCAAAAATCTTTAGCACCCAAATATAATGCCATCACCTTGGCTGTCATCTGAGCTGTTTGTTGTCTGAACGTATCTCTGTCTTAATTTCACTCACACCTACTCATACGAATATTGGCATATATTTATTCTGTGGGCTATGGGCAGACTGGAACACAGCCCTCGGAGGTTGGCAAGGTAGAAGGAAACATGTATAAAAATCGGCTTAAAAGCTTGACTCGTCCTTGGCCTTGGCCAGACGACACCAACATCGACAACGACATCGAGGAGGACAATTGACGAAAACACCGAGCAGGCAATTCCTAAGTCGGCTAATCCTGTCTGCGTAAATTGTTTCGTGCTTGTAAAGCAAAATCGAGCAAAGTCTGCAAATTGTGTAATTATATAGTCAGACACGACACCGAGAGAGAAATCTGCACAGAACTTCACAGGACTTTCGTGTATGAATAAGTTTTTGTGAATTCGGGAATGAATTGAAAGGAGGTTTTGGGAACAATGGACGCCCGCATGGTAGGCCCTGTGACAATGTCCCTGGCTTAAAGCCACCGCAGGACTGGGACTGGGACTGGGACTGGGTCAGAGAGCCAATGGGACAATGAAAGGCCGCCTGTCACTGAATCGATTATGATTTGTGGCCAAAGTATAGCATACTTATATGCGTCGCCTACACATAACTTTTCGGTAGGAATATATTTGAGCGTAAATTTGCAAAATTCGCACACTGCCAAGGAATCCGCCTAGGGACAATAAATCTTCGATTGTTTGCCAGAAAGGCAACAGAGCGCTCCATGTCTGAGTGCTGAAAGGAGAGGATTGCCCTTTGTCGAAATCCATTTTCGGGGGGCTATGCCCAGAGTCGCTGTCCTTTGCTCGCCACATTTGACGGCCTAATTGCGCCGTCTGCCAGTTGGCCAACATAAAAACCAAAAACCCAAAACGCAAACACGAACCAAAAAGCTGTCATTACGCTTCAAATACCCCGATATTGCCTTCGTCTGCTGCATAAAAAAAATTGTGATAATTTTTATGTTGTTGTGATAATTGTACCCGTCGTGACCTTTGCGATCGACTATCAAGTGAATTTTTCTGATGATTTCAATGAACCTTCAGCACTACATTCGCATTCCCGCTTAACCTATGCCAATTAATGTGAAAAATAGAGTCAGAAATTCCACTGCCTTCGACGGATATACGAAAATAAGTGAATTCAGCAATAAATAGCAATAGAGAAAACATATATATATTTTTAGTTTAGGTCCTGGTCCTGGTCCTGGTCCAAGCAGCAGACTGCAGGCGACTCCGGACTCTGGAATCTCCGGGTGTGCCAGGGGCCAAGAAAAGATAAATGATGTTGCCAAACTGTGCAACACACACACACACACCCCACACCACACACAGACACTCGTGTGTTCGCCTGTGTGTTGTTATCACTTGGCTGACCATGTTAGCTGCCATTCCGTTGACTTTTTGCAATTGTCTGGCCGGGGATTGTCCTGGCTTCTGACTTCTGACTTTTTCTTGTCGTTTTCGTAATTTTTCTATATTTTCTCTCTCGTTCTTGCTGACATATATCTCATAATGATTATGTGTGGATGGGGATTGTGAAAAATGCAATTATTTTTGATTGTAGTTTAAGGTGTCATGTTTGCATTGCTCTCAAAAATGCCACACATTTATCACACATGTTTTGCTGCGCACCCGGCGCCGCCTCGCCCCGACCCTCTTACACTCTCGATTCGATTTTGCAAGTCGAAACGGAATTTATTGAGGCCGTCTGGGCCCGGGGCCATAGATCAGGCGCAGCATTTTGTCAGGAAGGAATGGGGCCCCAAGCCGAACTTGGGACATTTGCCATTGCCATTCGAACAACGACTCTTATTGAACTTTGTTCCTATTGATTTTTAGAATGCTCAAAATACGTGTGTGTTGGTGTGTGTGTGTGTGTGGTGTTCGTGCTGTAATTTTGGCAATTTTAATGCCATTAAAAGCAGCCTAGCATCAAAAAGTTGCAAATGATGTGCGAAAGATGGAAACGTTTCGAGTATTGTTCGTATTTATGCAATTTGTGGCAGCTGCTCGAACAACCGCAGCGACAACTCTACCACATGTAGCACATATACATACATATACTCGTGCAGAACCACAGCAACAACGAAAACAGCAAGACACATACAGCTCTGGAATTTTCAATTAAATTGCAAAATCAATTTTCAGCAAATTAGCATATTTATATTTGCATATTTTTAATGGGGCTGCCTGTGGAGTGTGGAGTGTAAGGGGAGTCTCAGGTCACAACAGGTGCGAAAAGGGAAATTGCGCCAAATTAAAATCAGATAACACGAAATGACTTACATTAGAGCCACATATGAGAGCTAGGAGTGGGCCAGGACCCGACCCGATCCAGGGTTAGTCGTCACCAGCATCTGTGCCAGAGGCGCGTGTCTGATGTTTAGCCATCAGAATTACAAAACCAGAGTTATATAAGCACACACATACACTCCCCTCAGAAACTCAAAGTCAGCATCATCCTTGTGGCCACGTGCGAGCCCCCTAAGTTCCATAGGTCTGTGCTGAATACACATCCAAACATACTTCCATATATTGTATGGAATACTTGTGGCAAGTATTTCGATAATTACATTTACCAACTGTTTCTGTTCTGCTACTCGATTGGGGCGTTACACGAGTACGCAAAACGGAAGAATTCTCGCTATTAATTGCGGAAAAATATTTATGAAAATTTAAGTTTTGTGGGAGAGGAACTCCAGCTCATTAATGTTGAATTTATTTTAATTTTGAATACAACATTCCTGCACTGTGCATACTTTTCAAACTCCCCAGTAACAGAGCCGTTCTATTTGCATATACAGTTTAATTTATTTATACATTTTTACCCTCAAAATGGCTTCCCTCACACACACACACAGGCACACACATGTGTGGCCACAATTTGGTATACAAATTACGAAATTATACAAATCAACGCCGCACAATTGCTTCAATTGAACCCAGACCCAGACGCAATCGCGTCCCAGCACCAGTTACAGATCCTGCCTCAAGTGGCAAGGCTAAAGATGCTACTCCTGCTACGCCGCCTCCTGCTACTGCTGCTTTTGATGACGATGGTGGGCTGTGGCTGGCAGAGATTAGAGTCGCTCCAGACGAACAATCAAAGACAAAGCGCCCTCGACACCTGCACGGAATTATGAAGCCCACTTGCAGGTGGGCACTCCTACGCAAAGTCCCCGAAAGAGTCGCGGTTGGATCAATCCGATGGATGGGGAGGGGCAGGGTGGTGGGTGGTGGGAGCAAGAGCTTGTGTGGCAAGAGCGGGGCAATTAAGTCATTACTTCATACACGTACTGCCGCAGCAACTGAAGGTGAGGCGTTCGCTCTGCAGGTGTTTTACAAGTGTGCAAACAAAGTGCCACGGCGGTTGCATAAAAACCAGTAAAGCGGATGTAAGTGGATGTGTGGATGTCGAAGGGTATGTGTGTGTCTGTGTGTGTCTGTGTGTGCGTGTGCCTCCCCGTTTGTTTGCTTGAGCCTCTCTTTGCTCTGCTCTGCTCTTCCCTGCCCTCGCATTTCGTTGTGGTTGCAATAAAGGCATGCAAATTTATGTGTACCTCCTGCCTCTGCCCCTGCTGCTGCCCCTGCCACCATTCTATTCTGTCATATTTTTGATAAGCAATTTTCATCGTCCTTTGTGGGATTTTGTGTGTGGCTCCACCCTTGGCCTCCTCCCACACCTTCTGTAATGAAATTAACAAATCATTTCACTTATGGGCGCAGGGGCATCTGCTTCCACTTATTTCTGGCAGTGCTTTGATGCTAATTTGAATGGGAATTGTGTCATTTGAAGTGATTACATTCGAAGCTTATCAGCAGACAGGCAGGCAGGCGGGTAGGCAGGCGGCACAGCTGGGGGGAGTTTCAAACGGAGCACAATAAGTTCAGAGGGTGAGAAGTTACATGAGCGAAACATTTATAAATTAATGTCATAATCGGATACCGCAAATTCATATTTTTAATGGAATACGAGTATGTACTGTTGAGATGACGACGATAGCAATTGAAAGTCATTCAATTAGCGAATTAAATAGTCGATCGTCGATACGAGGACGCGCCACTCCAGGCACTTAAGGCACTCCAGACAGCAGGACCATGGCCAGTCATGAGGCAAATGTCGGGGGAACTGGACTCTTGCTCGCTGAGGCGCATGCATCGGGCGATGAAGTGGCTGGGAATCATTCCCCTCGGAGAGCACTTGTATCTGAAGATTCTGTGCAACCTGTTTCTGGTTATCGTGATCAGCAATGTCATCTTCTGGCGCTTCAGCTTCAACTATGAGTTCACCTACGACTTCCTCAACGATCACATGTCCCGCATCCTCGATCTGACCAACTTCCTGGCACTAATGTCCGCCCATTTCACCATCGTGATGGAGATACTCTGGGGAAATCGGAGTGCTGAGATCGAGCAGCAAATGGAGCAGATCCTGCATGACCTGCGTGTCCATCTGGGCAGAGAGGTGAGCCTGAGGCGGATTCGCCGCTACTCGAATGCCATCTATGGCTCGTTGCTAAGCCGATTCCTGCTGCTCCTTGGTGTGGCTGTGTACAACAACGAAGATCTGGTCTACACTGCAATGTACTCGGAGGTGGTGATGCAGCTGCGCTTTACGGAATTCAGCCTCTACTGCGGCGTGGTGCTGGCCTTCCACCAGGAGCTCTGCTCGACTGGCGCCAGTCTTCTGGTGGAGCTGCACCTGACCCGCTTCGACCTTTGGCCCCTGCGCCGCTTCACATTGGAGAAGCTCTCACGCCTGCAGCGAATCCACGGTCGCCTCTGGCAAACGATTCGCCTCATTGAGCGCAACTTCCAGCGGAGTCTGTCCATTCTGCTGCTCAAGTTCTTCGTGGATACGGCTTCCCTGCCCTACTGGCTCTACCTGAGCAAAATGCAGCACACAAGAGTCTCCATCCAATACTGTTGGTATCATTCTAAGGAATGAAAAGAATCACTCTACACTTTGTTGCCTGCATTTTCCTTGATTCTTGCAGACTGCGCCACCGAAGAGTTCTGCAAGCTGATGGAAATCATTGTGCCCTGCTGGCTCTGCTCCCGCTCTGACCTGATGCAGCGCAGGTTCCGCTCAATGTTCTACAGGCTGGCCACGGGCCGCCGCAACGGACAGCTGAATGCGGCACTGATCCGCATTTGCAACCAGCTGGGCCAGGAGAAGTACCAGTTCAGTGCCGGAGGATTCGCTTACATCAGCACAGAAATGTTGGGCACGGTGAGCAGGCTTTTTTATGTAAATATTCTTCGCTAATTCTCTCTCTATAGTTCCTCTTTGGCGTGATCAGCTATATTGTGATTGGCATCCAGTTTAACCTGAACCTAAATGCCATCAACTCCAGCAAGCTGGCAGCAAAAGCTGCTGTAACGAATGCCCCAATTTGAATCGATTGTAAGGCATCAGACTGCTTGCCAGTCTAGCCGTGTGCTTATTAAATTAAAGTCAATTAACTTAATTAGCAAATTTGATGGCTGCTCGTGCATAATCAAAAAAGGACAACGGCCAATCAAAGCCAGACCAAGAGCAGAAGCAGCAGCAGCAGCAGCAGCAGCAGCGGCAGCGGCAGCATCTGGCAAAAAGTCTTCTTCACATAATTATTCATGCTTAAAAATTCTATTATAAAGTTCGTCCAACGGCCACTGACCGTTGTCGAAAAGGGGATGAGTACAAACATACATTTGGGGAGGGTCCTGGTCCTCGTGCTGGTCCTTGGTCCTGGCCATGTTTTGGGTTTGTTGGCCACGCATGGCCAATCTGTCATGGGCCTAGTTATGCTCCAATATGTGTGGGTGGTGGGTGGTGGATAGTGGGTGTGTGTTTGAAGTTTTCTCCTCTGGCAATTGTTGCCACGCACAGATTCCTGCGCAAGTGGGCATGCATAATGCCTCCAACTTTCTTCATATATCCGCACGAGTAGACCCTGCCCCGTCTTGATGATAAATCGAAGCGAAACGTAGCGCAGGTCATGCGGCAAATCCCATACTTGTAGGGCACTTCATCAATCAGAAGAAATTTTTCAATGGATGCTGCTTTAAAATTGAGAAAAACAGAATTCTCAAACGCCTAAGCCTCTCAGCAGAGGAAGCTCCCTGTTTTGCTGTCATATGCAACATGGCAGGGCCCCCCTCAATCTGTCTCTGCATCCGTCTATCCATTTGCTGTTGACTCTCTGACACTTGACACTTTGGTAATCAGGCAAATTTGGTGCTACTGGCCCAAGGGCTTCCATTCATCGGAACTGCATTTATCAGCATTTCCCAGACAGAGTGCAGCATCATTGGGGGTTTCCCTTTTTTCCTACAGCAGACTACAGCTGCAACACCAGAAGAGAAGCCTTTTTGATGACACACCTTCAATGGCAGCAGCTTCTGGTTTCACACTAATTAATGCTCGAGAATTTGCAAAGACTTGGGCCAGAGCTTGGGCTTGGGCTTGGGCTTTTAGATCGAATCACACTCTAACGGCTAAGTGTTGTAGCAAGAACATTGTGCCCCAATGGCAAATAATAAAAAGCAACTCATAATCGTCTCATAAAAATCAGATGTGCTCACGCACATTAATGCATGGGATGTGCCAGTGCCAGTGGCAGTGCCACTGTCCTGAGTCCTTTGACATAGACAATGGCATGGCTTCCATGTTTCTTGGCAGTGACACACACGCACACGGATACACACCTACCGATGCTTGTATGTAGAGCACACAATGATACACACACACACACACGCATACACATGCTCGAGGACTTTTATAGCGACACGTAGTGAGGCAGTCGCTTGCCACGTTCTGAAGTGCAGGAAGCGCTCGTGTCTGTCTATGATAGAGAGAGTATCTATGTGTGCAAGAGTGTGTGTGTGTGTGTGTGTGTGCCTGTATGCGCAGTTATTACTTTTATGAAGCATGTGATTACATTTTATTTTTAATGCTTTTAGTAAAATGAGGTTAGTACACACTTGGTTAGCGACAAATTACTTTTTTTCTGCCAGAGCCGCCTGCTGCACATGCCTGCCGTTTTTGCCTCTGAGGCGCTTTTTTTTTTTTTTTGGGCAGGCACAAACTTTTTGCGGAGTCTGTAATCACTGCTAAACGCGTGGCAAGCGATATTTGCATTCGCTAATTGTTGTTGTCATTCGGAAAGCGCTTAAGCCATCAGCTATGCCATTGACTGCATTAAACATGTGCGCAATTAACTTCCGCTTCCGGTTATGATTGAACCCCGGCCAGGACCAGGGTTGAGACCCGATAAGCCATGCAAAGAGCGCACACAAACATGGACTCTATGATGAGTTGTGGCTGTAGTAAACTGTTTGCATATTAACGACAAATAACCCGCAATCTGGCAACCGGCAACCTGGCAGCAGTGCAAACTCATTCCCAACCTCGTATGCATTGATGGGCAATGCTTGCCGCACGCCATGGAGTGAGCGATAAGCAATAGATAACGCGGCAGCAGCAGCGGCAGCGGCAGCAGCAGCGGCAGCAGCAGCGTCAGAGACATTCAATAGGTCCTATAATGGCAGACGAGTCTTGCTTTAAATGAAAGCAGTTGCAATAATATTGGTCCGCTTGGCCTCTGGCATCTGTTTGTTCATTATACGAACATAGCGCAATCGACAAACAGACAGACAGACAGACAAACAGACAGGTGGTGCAGTCAATTGAGAGGCAGAGGACAAGTGGCATGATACCTGCTGGACATGACATGAATTTGTATGTGCCATTCACGAACCATCAATGAATGCACTCGCGATGCCTGACATTACAATTAACCAAACGCAGAATCAAATGATTCGTGCAATACCAAAGTTATCAAATTAATCACAATAAAACAAATCCTACAAAAAGCATGTGTCAACTTTTTATCAATCGATTATATTATGGTTATTCCAGAAATGAAACAAAATAAAATCATGGCGCAACAAAAAATTTAATTATTTCTCACAGATGGATGGCCAAACAAATATCAGTTAACCCCTCGATGATACGCAAAGCCCTCTGGCTATTCAACTTTAATTACTTTCCTCAACTATCGCGAACAGCAAATGCAGCAGCAGCAGCAGCAGCAGGACCAGGAGCAGAAAAAATAGACCGCAACTTTTTATATAATCTGTTTATTTGTGGAATAAGCTGTAATTAAAACAATAATCCAGCCAATGCTCTAAGCGAAACTGTCTAAAACCAGGTCAACAGCAAATTGAGCCATGCCAATTGGCCGCACAAGTGCTTTGCCATACTTATGGATCCTGGATATACGAGTACACCAGGAGTCCGCCCAGAGTACGCTCTGGAGTCTGCGGCAGCAATTCCCAGCTGCCGGTTTGGGCCTGCTTTTCGGCATTTTATTTGGGGGTAGGGCTTTGCTGCTGCCTCTCAAAAACTCTCCACAACCTGATCCCCACTTTGGCCGAGTGCCAGCCAATAAACAGAAAGAAAAGGGAAAATATGTTGACCAATATTTCAGTTTGCAGAGACCTTGCCGGGCTTTGGTATGGCTTCACTACCCTTCCGGCTTGTCATAAATTATAAGGCGAATGGCCCGTGCGGAGATGAGCGAGCAGTCCAGCACCTGATTTGTTTATTTGTGGCACACATTTCTCACATTTTGCGACAGTTGACAACGCACAAGCCAAACCCGTGGCGCCACGTGGGCCATCAGTCTTTGAAAGTGGCTTGCAAAATGCTTTTTGGAAACTCCAATTCAAAGTCGATTTCGATCCATTGAAATGACATAGTATTTGCTCGGCACAAACAAACAGACAGAGCGACAGAAAGAGACAAACATTCAAACACCTGAACTAAACATTTAATTGCTGAGTAAATATTTGAGGCAATGCTGAAAAAGTTCAACAGCCGAGACGAGAGCACTGCACGTACTTAATTTTTGCTCGGCAATTGTGTGGCTGCAACATGCTGCCAGAAGGCCCAGCCCCAGAGATTGCCATATTTTCCATGCTCTCTCTGCTTGCATCAACATACTACCCGGCATCTAGTGCTTTGAGAGCCAAAAATTCATTCCATGAATCTGCCAAAGGACATCTCCCAGCATCCGACTGCTGTGTCCTGCCTCTTTGGCTCTGGCTTTCCCCCAGCTTTGCACCGGCTTTCTTTTAGCCTTCTCTGGCCATTGTTCTGACATCAAGCCACCTGCATTTCGGCAGATTTCGGCTTGTGTGCTCCCAGCTGAGGCAACTTGTCACCCCTAATGCATTTGGAAGGCAAGTCGCCGGCTGATCTTTGTGCCGGGCTCGGTTCCCGTGAATTGCAGCTGCACCGCCCACACCTCGGGTATTACACATTGCGGCAGAAGTACGGGAAATGGGAAATGAGAATAACTGAAGACACTATGAAATTTTCGCACTAGTTTTTCTTTCTTTTCTTTAGGTTTCTTTCGAGGTTGGCTGGCCAAGAACCATAAGCATTAGCACCACTAAATAGAAAATTTGGCCGGGCTCCAGACAGCACCCGCTGCCAAAATATTTTTAAATGCTCTTGAGAGCAGTTTTTCGTCCCATTTAAGATGGGAGGCAGGAGTGGGATGGGAAAAGTGTTGCGCTCTTTGGCCATATTTTTTGGTTTTCAATTAAATTTCAATATTCCGATTGCATTTGACCTGAATATATATACATTTATATATATATTAATTCATTTTCGCAAGCAATTTGTTTATGTTTTTCATATTTTCTGATGAATTTGCCCCAATCAACATGAACAGGAGAAACAGATGCAGCCCACACACACACATACACAGATACGAAACACACACAAAGGTACACCCGTACAATATCCTGTCTGATTGGCAGGCTTGTTTAGATTTATTTTATATATACATTTATTATATGAATGCAAACAGTTTCCCCTCCACCCCGTCCCACCGAAACTTGAATTTGTGGTTCGAAATTTGTCTTTGGCCTGGCTTTTGCCACACACATATTTTGGCTTTTATCTAAATAAATTGCGGACTTGAACTTCTTTGAGACTAATTTGAAAAAAGCTTTTTCAAAGATTAAGATTTTCCGCATGGATATGAAAACAAGCAAAGCCGAAAACCAAATCGGACTAATTTTTGGATACCATTTAGAAAACATTGAATGGAGCACGTCTTCTTGTGGCACAGCAAAATGTCTGTCTTGTCTTATCCTTTCTTGCGATTAAGTGGTCGGTGGTGCTCTCAAGGACCTTGACAACTGCTCAATCAACCGCAGCTACCAGCAACCGCTCCATCTTCCATCGCAAGGCCACCTAACCCGAAACGAATTGGATCATTTGCCAGCTATCTAAACGCGCTTCTGCTGCTGCTGCTTCCTTCTGCTGGCTGCCACTTTGGGCCGCAACAAAATAGGGCAAATAACACTTTGACACAACATTGTCATAACTCTTTACATGTCTGAAAGAAGAACGGAAGGAAGGAAGGATGGTGCAGCAGCAGTACAAGCAAAAGCGGTCTGGCAATATAAACAATGGCACAGGAGCCTTGCCCCTAAACGATTGCCTCGTGGATGCCACACACAAGTTGTATTTTTCAATATTGTTTTTCCATGTGATTGAAGCACAAACATTATTAGCATACTCCTTGTCTGCAAGCCCCGTCCTTCTGTCATCTCCTGTGTCCTGCCCCGGGCCACTGGCAGCAGTAGCAGTTCCTTTCCTTTCGGTATAGTTCCGTTCCGTCTGCAAACATTATGCAAACATACATCAATAACCTAGTATGTTGTAATGCACTTGTCTCGCCAGGCGCGCGCCCTATTTACCCTACCCTACCCTACACTGGGGCGGGGGTGGGTTGTGGTCTTTAGACGGGGCTGGAGATGGCGAGATGGGGATCATGGACAGCTGCCGCAATATGTTTGGCATTGTCTGAATGGAGCGATGTAGCGCCTGTAATGGAGCCATGGCACAGGCACAAAGCATGGCCTGAGGCATTATTTCAGCAAATCTTTTTTTTTTCTATCCTGTCTTCCCTGCCTTGCTGGGCACACACACATTAAGTATGCCTCAATCTGCTAAAACACAAATGGGAACCGGGGCAGTAGTAGGAGCAGTGGCATCATCAAATTGCCGCCTAATGGTAATTTGATGCAACTAATTTGATAACAAATTCAATTTCAAAGTGCCAAAACTGTAGACGAGACCCAAATGCACAAATGCTCGTCCTACACGTCCTGCCCTGAGGAGCGACCAAAGGCTGCGCTGGGCTGGGCTGGACTGGGCTGGACTGGGCTGGACTGGGCTTGGTTGGGCTTTGGCTGAGGTTTTAACGCCAATGCAGATTGTGACACATTAACACAGACAAACACCTGCAGACACAGATACTGGCAGCCGTAACGAACATCGGACAACAACAAGGAGGCAGGACAGTGCAGTAAACAGCATACATCCTGTGGCAGGACTCATGTAATTTGCAAAAGTTCAAAGCTTAACAAACTGTTACGGGGAAAATGCAAATGGCAAATGTACTAGATTTACTTCCCGCCTCCCCCACACAACCACAGCACACACCACACCACACCACACCTCATCTCTGGCATCATCTCTCCATTGTGTGCTATAGCACCGTTCCACCTCCTCATCCAGCTATTCCACCCACTGGGAATGCCCCCAGACAAACAAAACGTAATTTAATCGCCCTATAACAACAAACAAACACTCATTCAATCATTGAGCGCCACAAATGGCGCATTCCATGAGACTATTCAATGGGATACAGAATGGAATATATTCGTACTGAACGTTGCGTATACGCAACGTGTGCACCATTTTGCCAATTAGTGTGCCTGTCGATACAATATATTATTAAGCCGCGCAGAGGGGAAACAGATGCACATAGAAGCGGAAACAGAAGTTGACTTGCAGTTTTTCCCCGGTGATAGCATTTGCAGCAACCAAAAGTATGCATAATGCCATGCGAGAGAGCCAACGAAATGGGAGAGGCAGCTCTCAGAGTGGTCTGCGGCCCGCATCTCAGACAAACAGGCACCCTGGGACCTCAGCCCAGCAGGGGAGCCTGGCCAAACCAGAGCCAAAGCCAGAGCCCAAGGGCAGATGCAGTGGCATCTTGCACATTGCCCAATTGATTTCCATGGAAAGGGGCAACCGAACGAACCTCCTTCGGGCTTGGCGTTGTCAACCGAGAGCTACTTTGGCCCTGTCTCCGCTTGGCTTGGCACAAGTCAAAGCTGGTTGGAAGTCAATGCGCTTGAGTGCATTGTAGCCCAGCTTTATCTGTGCTGTGCTGTGCTTTTCTGTTCTGTTCTGTTCTTTTCCTATTCTGCTCTGCTCTGCTCTGCTTCTGCTCCTGCTTCTGTACTGTGTTTTGTGTGCAGTCTTGATTTCCTTAAGCTGCGACAATTAAAGAGTGCATCCTTTGCCAGGAGTCTGCTATTATTTCAGGCAAGTGCGCCGCCACTTACAAGCTATCCGAAAACTTTTTAATATGCTAGCGAAATTTTGACAAAATTGCAAGTTAAATAAGTAAGTACAAGGCAGAGGCGGAAAAGGCTGAGAGATCTGGGAAGGAGGCGAAACTGACTGGCAACTCAACAGCAGAAGCAGCAGGAGGAGCAGCAGTTGCACGGATAAAACAAACACTCAAGCAAACTGACAAAGGGAGGACAGAACCTGAAGACCCGGGATCTGAAACTGGGAGGCTGGCAGAGAGGAAACCATCAACTTAATTTCCCACCCAAGTCAATCCAACTTTGGTGCAATTTGCGTGAACAAAAAAAAGAAAGAAGAGACTGCAAAACGAAGGAGAACGAAACTGAACAAAATGGAAAGAACCAGAAAGTTTGATTGCAATTGAGACAAATACTTGTCGCACTGTGCGAGCCCCGAAAATCTGCACTACGCCTGCCGCATAATAAATGTCCTGGCACCTATATTCGAGGACGACTTGTACTCGTATGCCAGGGCGAAAAAACTTTTGAGCCTTTGATGGCATGTGATGCATTTTATGGATTTCCCATTCGCAGCCAGAAAAAATTTCCTGGAAAAGGAACTTTCTTACAGGACCCTGGCCTGGGGCAAGTTTTCATCCTTGCTCGCCTTCAAAGTGTATTTCATGCAGCTCTGCATTTAATTGAATTGCCAGCAATAAGCAATGCCACGCCACAGGACTTTTGTCACCCTGCAGCTTCCTTTGGCACTTTTAAGAACTTCCACTCACAGTAGGGGAGTCGCAGAGTGGGAGTGGCAGAGCCTGTCAAAGAAAAGGGAAAACACGGCATGACTTTCCCATGGCTCACAGAAAATTCAAAAGGTATATGATTTTATTGGTTCTACTGGGCGGGACACTTTTTCTTTTCAGTCTCAGGTGTCAAAGACAGGCAGCCTTCAAAACCAGCCCGGATTGTCAACAAATGTGCACCCTGCAACTTTCATTATTGCCTCCGAGCACAAAGGGAGCCACAGCAACCATGGTCCACCTGACACAAATATGCCTCTCACCTACGAGAGTGTGTCTCCATGAGTGCCTTGCTGCCTTAATCAAATACGCATGCTCATTAAACTTTTTCAATTTAAGGCCTTTGGGTGTCAAGTTCTGTGGTCTCGTGCGTCAACTCATTAAAGCTGCATGGCAACAAAGTTGCCAACAACTTGCCAAAGCCTGAGTCAGAGCCAGAGCCTGATCCTCGGTTCTCCAACTCCCTCTTGGGCGCTTCCACTCGAAACTCAAACTCAAACTCGAAACTCAAATGGCATGTCATAAATTCAAGCCACAAAATGTATCTCAGCATGCGAACTAGAGTATCCGGGATACGAAATGCAAATTAAATTATCGAGCCCCAGTTTGGGGCAAGAGCAACGCATTAGGTGCTGTCGAGCACAGGCCGGGAGCGCTGGTCAGAATAGAGTGCATGTGCCCTGTCCCTGTCCCTGTCCCTGTGCCTCAGACCGAGGAATATGGTCAGGCACTCGGCCGCATGCGTCGAGTGCGGGACCACAAAAAATAACAGAGAAACTGAGTTGGCCATGTTAAGGAGCTCCTAACCAAAAGTGACAACGTATGCAAACAAAATCACACACAGTATGGCACTCGAAAGGGGCTTTTCGCCTGCAAGCCTGATGGATGTTCTGGGCTGCTTTGACTCCGCCTTTGATTTGGATTATTTTATGCGAAAAAACGACTCCAAATCAAAGATCATGCCTGCTGCCAGCTGCCAAGAAACCGATTCTCTCATCCCATTAATTATAAAACGAAAAT
Source organism: Drosophila helvetica (assembly GCA_963969585.1). Classification (NCBI taxonomy): domain Eukaryota; kingdom Metazoa; phylum Arthropoda; class Insecta; order Diptera; family Drosophilidae; genus Drosophila; species Drosophila helvetica. The sequence goes on from OZ018403.1 coordinate 36,789,430, forward strand.
TATGCCGCAGAAAGCTCGCATTTGTCATGCGGCCAAGGCTCAAGCCGACACACGTTGCCGCACTTGGCCGATTTTAATGAAATCGCACAGCATATGGTGCTATATGTGTGTCAGTGAGGGAGTGCGAGTGCGAGTGCGTGTGTTTTGGGTTGGCTTTGTGGCTCCCACACACACCTGAAGTTTTATTTCAGTGGGGGTCAGGTGGGGGTCGCAGTGGCAGTCAAAGCTGACACGCACACGCACATATTTAGGCTGGGTCGAGTGGGGGGCGGGGGACCCCTCATCCCACCCCCGCCCTGCCTGTGATAAGAAAGTGTCAACACAAACGTGACAAAGCTACAAATGTTTAATTTTTATGGCTGTGGTTGAGCATTCCCCTTGGCCGGAGGCTGGGGGCTGATGGGGCTGGTGGTGGTGGTGGCTCGCGCGTGCCTCTCCGCTTAACTCAACTTATTTACAGTTGGGAAAGGGTTCGGTTCGAGCCGGAGTTCGCCTCTTGGCCACATTTGGTCAAGCGTTTGGCCCGCGCTCGCTTCGCTCCGTTTTTGTGCCGAAAATCACGTTTTTACCGTAAACATGTTGCAAAGTTCGCGGCTGTTTTATCTTGTGGCATAGTTGTGGGGCAGCTGGGCGAGAGCCAGGCCAAAGCGTCGAGAACGTGTCACATTGGATAGAGTGAAAAATGGAGCGAGGGGAGGCACTGGCAATCCCAGCTAAAGGAAAATGTAAAATATTTAAATTTAGTTTCTGTACAAACAAGCTCAAAGGCAAAGCATTCGGTTCGGCCTGTGTTTGGACAACCTTTGAACGAGCTGGGGAGGAGGAAATAGTCTCAGATTTTGGTACAGGTTTAAACAACGCGGATCCAGGCTTAATTTGGTCTTCAAAAAACGACGTATTAAACAAACAAACAAATGGGGAAAAAACATGCGGTAGAAGACTTGCAGGAAAATGTTTTTTTTCATTTTGTGAGTTGCCTGTATTTTTTCCCCTTGGCTAACTTGATTTCTATGCAAGTTTTTCGGCTCGCAGCAGCCGACATCGGCAACGGCTTTGTTTCTCGGCTAAAATTTTAATGCATGCCGGGCCGCAAAACACTCAGATACATCCGAAAACACACACCCGCGTATACCAGAGAAAAAACATAGATACATACGAGCACATACATACATACGTACATACATTTGGGCATAATGAATGTGCAGCAACATTTTTGATGGCGCCCGCTGACAACAATAAATTACTTTTGGCTTTAAACGAAAACCATTAGCATAAAACTTGGCAACAGCAGCAACAACAAAGCGGCGAACGGAAGGGAACATGAGAGCGCAAGCCGAAGGAGGAAGCTACAAAGCTACACATCCTTTTAACGCGGATACTAGGCGTATGCGCAATATTTGTCTGGCTCTAATTTTAGCCAACAATTTGCCAGCACTTACATGATTAAATTGCAGCCCCGATCCCAAAGCTGATGCTGATGCTGACACTGATGATGGGGATTGGATAGCCAGGACGATGGGATGGTGATGGCCAGGACGATGGCGATGGCGATGGCAAATGTTGGGGGAAACTTTTCAAATATGCGAGCCTTTTAATTAACTTGCTGGCTCTTGCATGGGGAAGTGTGTTTTAATATATTGTGCGAATATTCTGAGTCCCCTTTTTTTCGCTAGCATGCTTTTATTAAGCGTTTCATAATTTCATGCAGTAAACTTGCTAATTGCGCCGCCTTGCTTCCTTTTTCCTTTGGCACTCTATGCCACGCCACGCCATGCCATGCCATGCCACTCCACTCTTCACTCCTAAAGTGCCTCAGACAGCACAGCAGCGACTTGAGCTCAAGAAAGCTGCCAAAAAGAAGAAAAAACCGTATATAAAATAATGTGGAAACAAGGGCAAAAGTGCGAGCAGAAAGAAAGGGCAGGCGAAAGCAAGCCAGAGAGAATTAGTTGCCCCAAAGTGTTTTCCGTTTTTAATATTTCCTACAACTTGGGAAAAGTTGCTGTTGCCGGGCCACTCCGGGTCCTGGCCACTCTGGACACTTGGCCACGGCTCGACGCTTGCCTGGTCACTGGCCGGTGGTGGTCCACTTACTCAGTGGCTCCTGACTCCCGACTCCCGGCTCTCTGCTCCCTGCTTACTCGCTCACTTGCTCAATTTCCGCTTTTAATTAAACGAACATTAGGCCGAGACGACTCACACTTGGCCCTTTGCTCGGACCACCAACCACCTGATGATTGGGCTGGCAATGCAATCGCTTTTTGGCTAACACAACCAGTACGATCGCCAGAGCCAGCAAAACTGCGCGTAAATTGCATGCAGTTAGTTTTAAAATTTAAAATTAATTCCTGGCCGTCCGCCATCCGCCAGAAGTCGTAGTCGGACGACTATTTCCGTGTGTTTTAATAGCCGTTAATATTTATGAACTAAAAGTTCAAATGGCAAACAAACAAACAACCAAATAGAGGCAACTGCTGTCGATATTTAGCCATGCATTTTCCTCTGGGGGGAAAGTTGTAGTGGAATGGAATTGGAGGAACGGGAGCTCTGGCTGGCCAGGTGCTGCACAAAACTGCAGCCAGCCAGCTAGCCATGAATGGGGCCATAATTATACAAAAACTGTTTATTTTAAATAGGCAGAGGTCATAATGGCCTCATTGATTAGGTGAGCACTAAAGTAAATACATTTCAATGCGTACAAAAGCTCGAATAAGTTTTGCACGCAGGGAAATAAGTACAGTTTAATTTGTTTTCAGTCTTTTAACTATAATTCCTCAGTTCCGATTTAAATGGAAGACACAGCAAGTTTTTCTTAGGCCAACACACCATTTACTATCATATTTAGAGGTTCTTTACAAATTATATACCTACGAGTAATTTTATATATATATATTTATATATATTTTTACTTATCTTGGTATTTTCATAAGTAAATCTATTGTCTATTTTTATCTTAAAATTTGAATTTGATGCTGACTGCTGTCTCCGGCGTAAAAATATACACAAATCAAGATGAAGATGTCCAAACCGACCAACAGTTTCATTAAATTCAGTTGCAGCAACTGCATCCGGACTATATCCAATCCTAGAAGACATTCTCCGTTCGTGAGAAATTTAAAAATTTAACCAAAAATTCACCATTCTGTCGATGTAGCTCCTGCATCAGTTGTATCTCCAGTTCTGCTGGTAAATCATCCGCCTGCCCCCCGATGGCCAAATCGAAGGTAACATAACGATCTGACAGATCCAGCGGTGGCCCAATAGGAGCCGCTGGGACAAGCCCCAATGCGTGGAGCATTACAAGAAAGGCAGACAAGCAACCTCGACACCGAATCATGACTGATCGGCGAATGGTCATGGGAATGGTAATGGGAACGGGAACAACGCCTTGACGTTCCGTCCGTGTCTGTGGGGGTCTCGCGACATTTGCGCAAATAAAGAACACAGAGAACAATATCGGTATTAATTCTACAAATGCCATATATTTACTCTTCTCATGTACAAATATACGTACTCGTACCTTTGTGAAAAGCAAACAATGACGAGCAATATCCGCTGTGAAGGCCAAGCGACAGACCAGGCTAGACTCACATTGGGGCAGAAGTGGTGGTGGGTGGAGCGACTGTAGTTGCGGGTACTGTTGATGAAGTTAATAGTGTTGTTGTTGTTTTTGTTGCTGCTGGTGCTGGTGGTGCTGCTATGGTCGTTGTTGTTGTTGCTGCTGCTGTTGGAATATCTGCATCTGCTATTACTTTATTTGTTGCTGCTTTTATGGGAGCCACCGTTGAAATTGGCTTCATTTGCTGCAAACTGGGAGTAGTCGCTGGAACATCGCCATCGCTGCCATCATCACCGCCACTAAAACTGCCCATCAGACTAAGCAGACCCTGTAAAGACGGGAAAACTCGCTGTTTATGCCTCCACTTCACTCCACTCCACTCCACACAGTTTCCTCCACTACTCCTTGCTCTCATTTTACCTTTCTAAATTGCTGCCAGAGACCGTCGACGGTATCTGTTGCATGTTCGAGTGCCGTGTCCACTTCATCGTAAAAGCCCGATGATTCCTCCACCGGGTCACCGGCTGTTTTGTTGTGGCTGGCGTTCGTGTCTGGAGTGTCTGCCGTGAGGCTGCCAAGGTATTGCTTTATTCCGCCCATGAAATCATTGTCCTTACTGTCCGACAGCTCAAAGAACATGCCACTCACAGGGGCAATGGAACCGAAGCCGAGGCTGGCCAAGACCAGGCTCATCCAGCAGATTAGCAGATTCATTTTCCTTCTAACCGCCAGCTGCCAGCGGATCCGATCAAATGTCTAACGATAGGTGGATACATTTCAGTTTTGTCTGGGTGCTCGGGCTCTTGAGCTGATTTTAATACTATAGTACGTGACACTATTTAATTGAAAGAAACGGTTGTTTAAGCAGCTGACAAAAAGTCTTGACATCATTCTTTTTTTGGTTAATTCGGATGACGCATACAATTGTTTTCTCCTAAATAATAATACTAACATTCCATGCGTACACACGTTGGCTTTCATTGGGGGAAATTCCGCTTTGATCACTTTGATCAGATTTTCCAGAAATCTCTCATAAAAGCAATTCATTTGGCCCTGGATACTCTGTTCGGCAGAGGCGGACATCTAATTGCCCCTAATATCGCTGTCACTTGCACTTATGCCCCACTCGCAGCAGCACAGCCAGCATTATGGCTTTGATCTGACTTAGACATATGCCCAAGATAATGGCCATGCCAGTGGCTGTGGCAGTTGCAGTGGCAATGGCAGTGGCAATGGCAGTGGCAGTGGCAGTGCTGCACTCAACTTGGGGTGCGACTCGAGCGCATCGGGCTGTGAGCAGGGGAAAAGCATTTCAAATGCATTCATGGCAAGTGGAAATGGAAGTGCAGGGAAAAAGACGGAACGCAGCCAAACGTTTTAAATTACTCACAATGAAGAGTGGAACGGGGCACGAGGCACGAGGCAGGAGGCAGAAGGCGAGTGGCAAGTAGCTGATGACTCAGTCGGTTAAGGGCAGGAGCTGAGGCGTGACTTGAAAACCCAACCCTCCAGCCACACCACACCACACCCTCATCACCATCCACCCATCAAATGTCTGCTGACTGCCATGGAAGTGTGTGTGTGTGTGTGGGAGTGTGAGCTTCAATTAATATGCAACTCGAATTGTGCGCGGCAAGTGCAACATCACGCGTCAGCAGAGTGATTGTTGAATATGGCAAGCATTAGCTACACACAGACACATACATACAGACAATATCGTACGAGTATATGTGTGTATATGGATATGTATCTATTTCCTTTGTCATCTAATTAACTGAATAGTCCATTGAGTGGCACATGAATACCTGTCGTTGGCACTCACTTATCGCTTATTTCAATTGATCAAATTTGCTCAAGGAAATCAAGCTCTGGCACAAAGGACCTCATAAAAACGAGGACCACACTAAACAGCAGTGTCATGGCTCGGCATCAGCCCTGCCGCCCCTGATCTATGGCACTGCAAGTGTCACATAAATTACAAGCGGAAGCATCAAAATGCTGTCAAACCGAGCTCCAGCTCCCAGATAGAGGGAGTAGTGTCGTGTCGTCTCGCCCCGCCCCGCCCCGCCTCGTCTCGTGTCGAGTAGAGTTGAGTTGATTCGAGTCGCGTCGAAAAAGGATTTTCATTGCCGCTTTCTGAGGGCAGACTTCCTTGCAGCAACTACTTGACTTGCTTTCGGCTTGCCTTGGCGTTTAGTTTGCTCGCATTGGCACTTTGTCTTCATCAGAGAGCGACGACGAACGGTGGCCACAACAAGCCCATCATAGCCATCGACGGGCGCATCATCGTCATCCTCATTCTCATTCTCATCGTTGTCGTCATCGTACATAGCATCGCTATAAACATCAATTTAGCAACGAAAATTGGTTTTCAGATAGCTTTCACACACACCAACCCACACACACACACAGTTTTCCAGCTAGAGAAAAATTGTTTTTCGCTTTAAGTGACAAGCAGAGCGGACGACGCGTCGACAACTTTGTTGATGTCTTTCTCGCCGTCTTCTCGCTAGTCCTAGTACACAAGTCCTTTCTTTTGTTTCTCTTTTTATTTATTTGTTGTGTCTTTTTCGACTAGTAAATTTTCGTCATGTCGAAGCATTCGTGTGGAAAATAATAAACCAAAAAATGGAACAGCGACCACACTGAAAATGAAAGTGTGGCCGCGCGAACGAGTGCTGCAAGCAACGAAAAAATTATATTTTTTTACTAGCTTTTTCAATTTGAAAACCCTCACAACTTTATCGCTCAAATATGCCAGTCGAAAATATCCTTTTAGCATTTTTTCATGCTTACAACTTTTTAATATCAGAAACTTTCATATCAATTTCCTGATCAAACGTAGCTTACTTTTCGTTGAGTGTATGTAATTACGCTATAACTATAACTACCCAATATTTTTAGCATATTTAATGGTCTAACTTTGATTTGCAATTTAATAGTATGGCAATACTTTCGGGCAGGAAGGAAGTCCGTTGCGGCGACATTGGAACAAGTTGGCAGGGCCCGGGGGAATCGTCATAAATTTATCATTGCATAGCCCCAGGCCCCAGGCCAAGTCTGGCATGAATAAGACATTCGCGGCGTAGTGGCTGGTGCGGCAAAAGGCATGTAAGGACAGCGACCTTGCCAATGCGGGGGTTTCCTAACGATTAGATTGATTGAAAATTCGATGGTTGAGTGATGGCCTAAGCTCCGAAAGCTACTCGGGGTGTCCATTCCCCGTCCATTCGTAGCAAAGGCTGGCATACCCTGCCCCTTTCGCTTGGAGGCGGGCCACGCCACTGCCGAGCGAGCCAGTCATAAGCCACACACTCCACACCATTTCAGTGGCAAGTTGTAAACGAAAGCGTCAAAAGGGAAAATTATTTAAATTTATGCCCTGGGAAAGTAAGAAGAAGGAAAAATTGAGTAAAAACGAAGAACCACGATGGCGGAGGCAACGACGACTGAACGGAGTCGGGAGTGGGGAATATGTGTCAAATAAAATTCGTTCAAACCTTATGCAAACCTCAACAAATTGTCATTAAAAGCGGCTTCCCACACACACACTCAAACAGGCAGACACACAGACAGGACTAAGCCATAAACAGAGCCGCCATTTGCTTTTGGCCGGCCATATTTATGATGTGAACGACAAGACAAAATGGACTTCCGGCCGGGAAGAGAGGCCCCATACAGAATAAGGGAGAGAGAGAGAGAGAACGTATAGAGTGGCGGCTCTTTGCATTTTAATAGACTGACCCAAACGCTTTGCGGAACCACATGCAGAACGCGAATATACAAACGACGCCTGCTGCATATGTACACGTGTTTGTCTGTGTGTGTTTGTGTGTGAGGTATTTGCATTGCAAATTTGCAAAATTTTAAAAAATGTATGCGGCTTTAATGGCACCTGGCGACTGCAACCAGACCGGACCGAACCGAACCGAACCGGACCTAACCATACCACACCACACCACAGACCTGAACCGACTCGACCCCACACCCGACCAGCCCCAACACCAGACCAAGACTATTCCCGGAAATTATATACTAAATAGCAGAATAATTTTTTGGCATTTGTGGTGCTCATTTTTTCCTTTCACCCAAGCCCTGGTCGTGGTCCTGGTCCTGGTCCTGGCCCCGTGCTACGCCTCTTGTGGCCGTTTTTGTCGACTACATTAAATGCAAATTTATGCCTATTTGCTGCAAGAAACTGTAACGGAACCTGGCCGTTGCTAGCTGCTTGTTAAACTGGCATAAATTTCCCTCGTACCCCCTTTCGAGGCTGACAGTAAGCGGGCCCCAACTATTGAGAGCGTTTCATCAGAGAGGCCATGGAATGGCGGTGGGATGGTCAGGATGGTGCTGCTTGTCTGCTGCATTGGCAATGGAAAAACTATGGGCCAACTATCGTGGCACTTGTGCATTGTGCATTGGAGGAATCCTTGCAACTTATTGTTGTTATCGCTCTTTGCACTTCTTTTGACTTCTTTCCTTGCCACTTGGCAGGCGAAACTCTTTGCAACTTGGCTAAGTAAAATTTATGTGCACTTTTTTTCGGTCGTGTCTTCTTTTCTCGTAGCCTGTCCACTCTGTGTGTGTGTGTGTGTGTGTGTTGGGATATGTCCCAATGGGTTGCCAAGAAATGTTTTCTTTTGTCTCCGGTTTTTATAGGCTCAGGCATTGGAAAAGCGTTAGCTACAAATAATTAGCCATTAACAATTGGCCAGAGGCAACTGCCCCAGACTTTTGAGCGGTGCCTTCTGTTGCCAATTTTCTGATGTTTCGGTCTGGGTCTTGCAAAAGTTTTACGCTTTATTGGCCTTGTTAGCTCAGCCCTTCTTCTCGTACTGGGCACGACTCGAACGAGTCTCTGGCTGTTGCAAGTTTTTGCTTGACGCGCTCAATAAAACGATTTATGCTGCCACTGGCCCCAAAACTTTGAGAACTTTTGCCAACATTTGTTTTGTCTATTGCTTTGTACTCTGTGGCAGTTCCGGCAGCCTCGGCCACTTGCCGCTTGCAACTTGCCACTGGCCCCTCCTGGACGCTGCTCCTCCACTTATTAGTATTAGTGCAGTTTATTTGCCTTAAGATGCTGCATGCGGTTTGTCTTTCGGTGCACATAAATCTGCGCGAGGCAAGTTTTGGACACAGGCAGCAAATAAACACTCAGGGGTCATAAATCAGTGGGCGCGTTGTGTGCTCAGCTGCAACATGCCCAACATGACGTGCAACATGCACCACGACCAACAAAAAGAAAACCAAAAAAAAAAAACACAAAAATGCAACCCCATCACATGGGCCGCAAAAAAGAAGAGTTTGGACTGGGGAAAGCAAATCGAAGGAGCTGCTACTTTCTTCTCGGGGGCGGTGTCGGTGGTGGTGCTGGGTGTGGCTAATGCAAATCATGCAGCAGCGACAACAGCTGCAAATGTTGGCCAAATTGGCCGACTGTGGCGGCTGGCACTGGCTTACAAGATGCCTTGGCATTCATGGGGCCAGCCCCCCACCCCTCCACACGCCCCTGCATAATTTATCATTTATTTGTGCTCATTATAACATTACCAGGCCACTGCGGCAGATATGAATAATTAAAGTGCAGGACTCCGCTATCCAGGCTAATTGAAACACATTCCGAGCCGCTCTGCAAGAGTTCGTCTCGGCACAAGGACATCGATGTATCCGGCACGTTTGCTGCCACAACATTCAATATGTGTTCGGTATAAGTTCGCAGAACTACACGGACTGCATTTTATATTTGGTTTGCCGCCACTCCATACCCAGCCATGGTGCTGCTGCCTCTTGCACGCTGCATGCAGCTACATGTGAGCTCAGCAATCAACGCTCTAGTTGTGGCACTCCTGACAATGTGCGCGAGTGGCGTGGCGTGGCATGGCCTGGCCACGAGGCACCACACCGACTGGAACGCCGAATGTCATGTGTGACAAAAATCGAACATTGATGCCATTGACAGACACGACTTTGGCCAGCAATTGTAATTGGTTTAGGTTTTTGGGACAGGAACTGCTCGTACTGCCACTGCGAACGAGTTGCTGGAGTGTGCGTTAATTACCATGTTCGTGGCTTTCGTTGGTTTCGCGCTGGGTACTGGGTGTATGGGTGTGGCCGTGCTCCAGCGATTATGCAGATTCTCCGAGTAAGGCGAATCATTTTGTGCGCGCAATGAACTCATCGTCAAGGTGGACTTAATCAAATCTCGCAGCACAAAATAGCAGCAGCAGCAGCAGCATCGGGTGGCGTAGCGCGTCGTTTCGGGCACGTTTTCCGGGACAAGCTTAAAAAAATCGTTGCATACTGTGGGGCGCGCTTTGTTTGGCTGCTGGCTCCTGGCGAAACGCGAGCTAAGTAGAGGCCAGGGCCAACGTTGACACACTTATTTACCAGCTGGCCTCGGCGCACACGTCAAGCAGCAGAAGCAGCAGCAGCAGGAGCACCATGGTCACTCCATTCTTGTCGTTCCGCGCTCTTTGGGGCTTGTTGCACGCTTCACGCTCGCCGTGGCACGCGGCGCATAAATCAATGGCAACGATCTTTACGTGCTGCTGGCCCAAAGTTTCTGCTTCAGCATCCGCCCCAGCAGCAGCATCACCACCCACTGCACCAGCACCCACACGCGCTGAGCCCCCTCTCGCAATCTTTATTGCACATTGCGGCTTCCGGACTCTGGCTGCCGGATGCGGATGTGGATGTTGATGTGGATGTTTGTGCTTCATTTTAGTTGAAAATGCGGAATTAAAATGCATTTGGCTTTCAATTTGCTCGCACCCGAGTAATATTTTCATTAAGTGTTTTCTTTTCAGTAATTTTGGCCACGTTCGCCACTCCCCAAAGACCCCAAAAGATGCTCGTAGCCACTGCTTAAGTACTATAAATTGTTAATGAAATGTTAAATGGCTGGGAGTTGCCAAGGAGAACAGAACACAAGTCGACGCCTGCTGATTGGCCATAATGATTGTCCGCAAGTTACGCAAACGAAACAATATAAATTAATAAGCTATTAATTATGACCTCTGTGTCTGCGGGGGCATTGGGCCAGGTGTTTGCCACATGTGGCATTAATTGAGCCTTGGTCTCGACGACCAAGGCCAAAGGGAACACAAACTCTGGGCCAATTAACGGAGAAGAAACAATCACTGGCTTCGGCCTCGGCCTCTGCTTCAGCTAATTAGGGCTAAATGAAGATGTTTGGGTTTTACCCTGAGACCAGGACAAGCTCAAAGCCTGTCCATGTGAGGACCAAATTCCATGCAAACAAATTCATTAATTTCCACAGAAACGGGGGCAGGGCGGCAACCAATCGATGAATCGACACAAAAACAAATGTGTTTTAAGTGCAATGCAAATTGTAAGAACCAGCACCAGAAAAAACGCCAGGCAGACAAGCAAACAACTGAAGTGGAACGCACAGATAGACAGCTGTTGATAACGCCCAGAGACACCCAAAACCCAAACCAAAACCAGAGCCAGAAACAGAAACAGAACCAGAACCAGAACCAGAAGCCCAAGCCCAACAGAATACTCTTCGACACAAACATGTGTAGGACTGCCAAATCCTCTGACTGCAGCTCCCATACAACCCCTACAACCCCTACAACCATCCCATTCCGTCGTATATACTCGTAACATACCATCCGCCCAGCTGCAAATGCGCTTGTCCCTGCTGATCCCTTTAGCTGTTGAATTGCAAATTGTTTGTATCTGGCGTCAACAATTTGTTTTTTGCTGCACGTAAGAGCCTTATGATGGAGTAAATTTAACTATATGATATGGTTTGCCATCCAGATGAATACGAACACATTTATGGGCTTAATGGGTGTCCGTCATCAATTATTGAATGACACTTAATGAAAAAAGCTACTTTTTATTTGTTGGAAACAGATGTAAAAATGATTTAAAGGTGAGAAAGGTCCATTTTGTATGGAATGCAAACCTCAAAAGTCAAAAGTTACTCAAAGGTTTGGGGATTTTTCGCAAGTGTCTCGCTGATTTTTTTTGAGTAAGGCAAGCAAAGAACATCTTCTGGAAAGAGCATTCGTGTCTCGTTTTGTTGGCTAAATTTAATGTTTCTTGCGTTTTTTGCCAGCTCTTGCTCATGCACGCTGACAAAATGTCCACCCATCTGTCACGGCAGGCAGAAACAACTCTCCGCCAGCGGGCTGGCATCAGAAACAAGCATTCAAAAACTTAATTTTTTTTCTACCCCAAACATGCAGCAATTTGTACGATTTCCAGCTGCAGTTTTTTGCAGCTTTTCCATTTTCTCTGTTTGTTTGCAGGTTGTTTTACACACATTTTTGCAAGAAATAAGAAACAAATTTGAATGCGCAGCAAATGGCAAATGAGCAAGTGCATTGTCAGTGAGAATTATTAAATTGCAGAGAGAGACAGAGAGAGCGAGAGTGAGAGTGAGAGGAGGACGGGGGGGGCAGAACAATGGCAGAACAGAATGGTGGATAAAGAGAGCAAGTGCCGCTTAATGGTGTGGCCATGTCGTTTAATTTTGTTCTTCATTTATTTCTGCGCCCTGGTCGGCAGCATTCCGTTGCATTGTGCGCTAAATACTTTGACGTCTTTTTATGCCCCGCTTTCTGGTTTTCCCTATCTCCTTTTTATAATTTTCCCACCCCGCAAGCATTCAAGCCATTTGCATTTACATATGCACATTGCTTGCTGCACATTGTATTTAATTAAAATTTGTTGTACAAGTAATGCTAGAATTGCCGGGAAATGCGGCCATAAACCAGCCCTATGACAGCAGCAAGGACGATTCTGATTTAAGCGCGTACATATTTATACAGAGAAGAAATAAAAAGAGTATTATACACATACATATGTGTACATACAACATCCTTTCCTTTAAAGATAAATGTTACATGCATTTTAAATATATTTTAATTAATATCGTATACTCATCGACCTCTCATTATCAGTTTGAAATGATTCCTATTTTTTTCCAAGTGTAGATATTGCATTATGGCATTCGATTTATCCGTGTATGAGTGTGTGTGCGTGTGCGTGTGTGTGGCACATAGTAAATAATGAATGCCCAAAAATTCAGTAATTTATCGCCTTGTTTATCTGCTACTCATTACGAGGCAGCAGCAGAAACTACCACAGCAACGAAAATCTGCATAAATATCAAATGTAGATGTGTGTTTGTGCCATGTCCTGAAGGGTCTGGCTTGGTCTGGCTCTGGTTCTGGTTCTGGACTGGGGAGAAACCCCCAATGCGAATGGCGATAAGCAATATTCCGTTTTGTTAATGGCCCCCTGCTTGCTCCAATTCAATTTGTGGCAGCACTCCCGGGTGCACCGCACCCCTATTCTCATCGATTTCGTTTGCCAAATGCAAATACTGAAATGATAGGCAAATATTTATTGTGCCTGGCATAATGAGTGGCAAATCTAGTTTTTGGCAACCATGTCAGGTAGTTGGCCAGAAGGGAAGGAAGTCGGCCAACTGGGCTCGGTCCAGGATGCTGTCACTCCACTCTGTCGGCATTTTGGCATTTTGCATGCCAAACAGCAGCGTCATAAGCATTAAAACAAATGTGCCGAAAAGTATGGACTATTTAAAATTTTAACTCAACTTTATTAGCTCCAAAGGAAATTTGTGTCATTTGTACATATTTTTGGGTGTTTGGGTTTGGCCATTGTTCCATTAAGAAAACAGAGCTGTAGATAGCCACAAATGAAAAAGGGGTAGCTACCATTGAACAATGGTGCAAGGTGCATGAAATAGTTTCACGCTAGGTGCTTCCAGGGAAAAGCTTAGCATAGAAGCATCCTATCGGGAAATCGAAAACATCGAAAAACGTATTCAATTCGGTTCTCCCTTCGGTGATAGTCGAAGTATGGCAGCGGTGGAAAGCATTTCGTTTAGCAGCAGTTTCACTTAAGCAATATCCAACCTTTCGTAAATATAATACCCTTAGACCCTATTTTCCACAGTCGCTGCCATCAGCAACTGCAAATACACACACACACACACACAAACTAACACATTAGGCGGCATTTCCTTTGGCAAAGTTGCTTGACTTCATTTCGGGGCTGCCGACACAACGGAGACGACAACAACATCATCGGCAGCAAACAAATAAACTGACAGACACTCGTTTCCGGTTTCAAACAAAACAGACGCCATATTTAAAATTCCAAACGGGCACCCCAGCAACAAGAAAAACATCATCAGCCACACTAAGAGAAAGAAATGGAATTTTCCTGTTGAGAACTAGCAAAGATCGTTAAACTTAATTTGAAATTTTCTAGATATGTGTTCTTAAAACATATCCAAAAGAATATTTTACTATATTCATTTTAATATTTAAATTTTAATGGAAACATACCGAATTTTTTATCAGAGTGTACAAAAAGCAGCAGCAATATAAGCAAGCAAACAAATGAAATAACAGAAAATTGCCGTTTGCTAAAAACTTTTGCTTTGCTTTTTGAAGTTATTTTTTCCATTCTGATGGTGCCACTGCCAGTGGCACTGCCAAAACAAAGAATTCAATTTAGTGGTCCGTGCGTTGATTTTCAGAGGCTCCGTGGACAGGTTCAATGAACGGGGCATGATTCCCCACGGATCCCTCGAATGCGCATAAATTTGATGCTTCCCGGGACTCGAACTAATTGTGGAATTATGCCAAGCAGAAGAGAGGCATGCGGAACGGATGGGGAATCTGAGTCCGCATGCGAATGCGACTGCGAGACTCGCAGCATTTTGACAGCAAATCGAGAATGTGCTCAAGGAGAGCGGCTCCAGAAGCATTCAACTGTTTGGCATTTGTCGTACACATTTCCCCACCCGAAAGCCGAAAACCGAAATCCGAACTCTGAAATCTGAAATCCGAAACTTGCTGACCGGTGGCCGTGACTTCCGTGCACCAGAAATGGAATGGACGATTTATTTCAGATTCGCCTGACGAGATAGAGTTGTGGAAGCAGCGATGGCCCCGTCTCCGGCGTGGCACAAAAGACACGTAGGCAAATAAAAACGCCATCGTTGCACGGACAAAGTTGTATATTAAAATGATTTATCTGGCCAAAATACAGCTCGGCCTATGAATGGCATAAATGATGCACTAATTTCATGAAAAATGCAAGGAGAAAACAATCAATAACTGAGAAGAAACCTCGACCAGAAGGCCTCTCAGCAGACAATGAGCCATTGGGTATCAGATTTTGCAATGAACAAATTCTTGCTGATGACTCAAATGGCGAATAGGATGTGGGGGGGGTGGAAGTACGCAGGATATTCATTCATTTTTCAGGCTGCAGACTGCGCTTAAGGCTGGCGGAAACTGAACCCCTTTAGCTTTAGGGCATGAGAAAAAATCTATAAAATGGCCGGACCCGTCAGACCGTCAGGGCGTCAGGACGCGCCACCCATACATGCCAATAAAATATTTTATCAAACGTACGTGCTGCTATTAGAGACGCCCCTGGCCCCTGCTCCCATCGCACGCACGCATATCAAATGACGGCGTTGATGTGTTGAAAGCCCAGACGGGAGTTGAAAACGAGTGTAGAAGTACTTGTGCGTGTGTGTGTGAGTCTGTGCGAGTGTGAGAGTGGTACAGGGTGCGGGGTGCAAGTGGAGGAAAGCGGGGCAGACAGTCAACCCTTTTTTACGGCTGCTGCTGGTCAGTGGAGCACTCTGGCATTCGGTCTCTGGTCTCCAGTGCTCCGGTACTCCAGTCCGGCTGTCCGGCTATCCGACTGTCCGGTCCCCCGTCTCCGGTTACCCCAATTCTCGTGCTGGTCTCTGATTATGCGTCGGGCGGCCATAAATTTATATTGAAAGACGTGCGCTGTTAATCAAATTAAAGTGTTTGATTAAATTTTAAATAAAAACTCGGAGCGGTAAGCGCTCCCTCATTTTCCCATTGCTGCAGTAAAAAGTGCAAAATGAATATAAAAATGGAAATGAAAATTAATTTAAGAACACGTGGCGTATGCGCAATATTCAATTTATGAATTATGCGCACAATTATTAATTAAATTTTTGTTGTTGTTCTGGACGTGTGTGTGTGGGTGGATGTGTGTGGGTGGATGTGTGTAGGTGGTTATGACTGGGTGTCTTTCAATGATACTGACACTGAAAGGTCACTCGGCTATCCAGGGGCTAAAGAGAATTTCCAAAACGTGTCGCAAAGTGGCTCCGATATTCAGTTATTTTGAAGACTAGCTCCTGCTTCCCGCTCAAGTGCTGCGTGCTGCAGCACTTTAAGGCGCTTAACGGGCCAACTGAAGTTAAATAACAATTTCACTGCTCATTAACCCTAATTTGTATGTAAATTTTTGGGCACCCCAGTCGGCCCTTTTGCCTCTCATCACCGCTCCGCACGCTTCCCACCTTACCCGCGGGAGCCCAGGGGCCAAGAAGTTGTGTGGCGCTTTTTAAAGGATTTCCCGGCCAAACGCCATTTTGTATGTTTTAAGTAACGCACATGACACAGAACAGAGGACGGGGGACAGCGGAATGGTCGACGGGGGAAAGTGCTTCGTAGCCATTACGGAGCGTTGCCTTCTTCAAGTTGCAAACAGTGTACGCCTGGGTGGGGTGGGGTGAGGGGTGGGGCACATGCAAAGTGCAGGAAGCATGAATGAGTTGGCGATAGACCAGGCACCGCAACCAACGCCTGTATCTCAGGGAAGGAGGAGAGGGAGAGAGTACCAGAGATAGCCAGAAAAAGAGAAAAGAAAAATGATGGGGAAAAAAGGCGAGAAAGATTGTTTGCCTGTTGCCCTCATTCTCGCCTTGGCCAGTCGTCGTTCCAGTCCCAGTCCCAGTCCCGGCCCCATCTTCCATTAATTCATCCGCCACCAAGCAAACAAAAGGCCTCGCCACACCAAATGGACTTTCGCCCAGTCATTATTGGGTTGTTTCTGTTGTTTTCCCAGGGACCCAGGCGACAGCCATACGATGGAGTGCGAGCGAGTAGTAGGTGCAGTGCCAGGCACTGTGTATTAAAACAAAAGTGAGTGCATGTGCAGACACTCGCCAGGAGGGGGCAGCCAGGAGCCAGGATCCAGGAGCCAGTAGCCACTAGTGAGGAGGAGCCTCCACCGGCTGCAAATGGCAAACGGCAACTGGCAAACGGCAAACAAGAAATGACAGCATCGCAGCCTTGGTGCCATGCAAATTCAATAAATTACGGCAACGACCATTAATTATATTTTAAATTGCAATGTCCACATGCACACACACACACACACGCACACAGAGAATCCCATGGGAAAGTTTTGCTTTTGTTCCTTGTGCGGCGCGCTGATGGCGAAAAAGTTCCACTCATTCACCGGGCAAATTGTCGCAGTTTATCTCCGCACGCACCGGGGAAAACAAGCACCATCACCACACCCCACTCCCCCACTGCGCCTGCCCCTGCCCCTGCCCCTGCCACTGCCGCACCGCCCAATTCCCACAACAATTCCGTTGGCCATGAAAGCGGCTCCAACAAATAAACCACTTTGGCCATTTCCTGGCATAAAAGATAAATAAATACACAGTAGTGAAGGAAAGCGAAAACAGAAACGAACACAAAAGGGAAAAACAAAATAGCTCCAGCTCCAGATGCAGATGCAGCTCCAACTCCAGTCCCTGCCACTTCTCGGTTATCCCTCGGCATTCACCCATCTGACCATTATTATCGCCTTGGCGAAAACAATGCTCGAAGCCGGATCCGGACCCGGACCCAGGCCCAGGCCAGATCCCGTTGACAATGGCGGCATGTCATTAAGGCCGACGTCAGTAGCTGACCGCTGACGTGTTAACTGCAGAGCGTCCAACTTTTAATTGGTTTTAAGTCACAAGTTAATTTCCATAAAGCGGACAGAAAGTGCTGCAAAAAACTACCACTCAAAGTGCACGGAGAGAAACAAGTGACGGCCATTTTTTGAGATGCATTTCCCATGGCAGATTCATTCAGTTTTATTGATGGTAAACTTTTCCAACGATATTCCGGCGGGTAAAATTAGTCGATTGAAAATGTCTCATGTGAAAGCAGTTCAGTAAATTGTAATTGTATTAAAAATACATAAATCTCAATATTTTTCCCTCAGTGCACTTATTACTTCTTGCCCTTGCCGCGCTTGCCTCGCTTGGGCTTCTTCTTAAACGGTCCCAAGCCGCGCCGCACCATCGTGCCCCGCCACCAGGCCTGCAGCTTAATGGCGCACTCCATGCGATGCACCTGCAGGTTCTGCAGCCGCTGCTCCTCATCTTTCTTGGCCTGGTACTCCTGGACGAACTCCATCCGCTCGGCGTAGATCTCGCGATGCCGCTCTAGCAGCTTCTGCTGCTCGAGGATCCGCAGCTCCCAGGCCTCTCCTTCCCGCTCCACGCGGCGCATATCGGTGGTGTAGCGCGCCTGCCAATCCTTGATGCGCTGCCGCAGCTCCACGATCTCCTGCTGCCGGAAGGCCCGCAGTTCGCCGCTGACTCGCTCCTCCCGGGCCAGGCGCTGCTTGTAGTCCAGGATATCGCGGAGGTAGGCCCGCTCGGCGTTCTCGCCCCAGATCTTGGCCTGGGTGATGCGACCCGCCTCCCAGCGCTGCACCAGATTGTACTCCAGGTCATTGACCCGCGAGACGCAGCGGAGATTGTACTTCGTTTCGGCAGTACGCTCTGCGATGTCCTTCAGCCAGGCCTGGCACTCACTCTTCTGCTTCTCCAGCTCCTCCTTGAGCTGCTTCAGTTTGTCCTTGCCTTCCTGCAGCTGCTTGGCTGCCTGCGACTCCTCGCTGTTGTTGCCACTGAGAGCACTGATGGCTTTCTCCAAAGTCTTTTCCTCTTTTTCGCCCTCTTCCCCTTCCCCATCTGCCTTCTCCTTCTTTGGCCTCAGCTGATCCATGGCTACCTCGAAGACCGTGCGAAGGGCATCCATATCCCGCTCAAACTTCAGGGCATCCAGCAAGCTCTCATCCAGCTGATCAGTATCGTCCTCCGGCTCGCCCAGGAGCGTCTCTAGGCGGGGCAACGTTTTGCCGGTGATCAGGACACGCTCAGGCGGTGGCTTTGGGTCCATCGAGGAGCTGCGGCGTCTCCGCAGCGATGCAGGCAACGCCAGAGGCTTCGGCGCGGTCAGACGCTGCGCCCGCTGCTGAAGGACCAGCTTGTCCAGGGTGTCCTTGTAGAGGCGCAGCAGCAGCAGTCGCCGCAGCTCCTCCGCTTGCTCTTCGGTGTATCCTCGAGGCATTGCAACTGAAGCGGGTATGTTTTATCCATGAGTGTGTCCAAAAGGCACTCAATACGAGTACGACTCACTGGAGGTTGACCCGGCAACTGTTGCTAGGAGAAGCAGTTTATAAATGTTTGCCTCTCCATGCGAAATCGGATTTTTCCGCACCGCACTCCAATGCCCCCGACCATCTCTGCCACTGCGACTGCCACTGCGACTGCCACTGACTCATGGAGATCCCAAAGAGAATGCCAGGGTTCAGGCGGCGGCTTGCATATTTCATTGCTGTCATCGTCCTCGTTGCTTACGTGCAAAAATGCCGTACTGACTGCTTCGTCCCCGTTATTGCACAGAAATCGTTGAATTTATTTGCCCGGCTCCTTTGCTCCTTTGACTTCTCCGGCTCTCTCTGTCTTGGTTATCCTTGGCTCTGCAGTCGCTCCTTGGGGTTCGTTCACTCCTTGGCACATGTAAGTATGTGTCCTGTGTACTATGTCCTGTGCGCTGGCCCCGCTTTAGCCCCGCCATGGGTGCCGGCTTATATGTTTAACCCAATAAATGCCGCGCTGATTGCAAGTTAAATTATTGGCGCGCAGGACTCACAGGACTCCCAGACCCGCATTACAATTAAATTATCGCATTAACCGCAAAACCTGCGCGGCGGCAATGCTCCTCCGCTTCAACGAATCGCGGTGCTCGGGCCAGGGCCAGAGACTTTTCCCAGCATGCCCGCAGCGACGGTTTCCACCAGAACCAACAAAAAAAACAAGTACAGGGACCTCTCTGACATAGAAGTGAAAGTATAGCCTAAGGGATACCCTAGAAGACAAAGAGCAACCTTTTTGAGGAGGTTTCATTTAAATACTTCGAAGAAAAGGAGCAAGTTCCTTGGTAACCTAATGGCAGAATGGTACTCATGGCCTGAAAGGTCTCTTCCGTTGAATGTACCTTCGAATCAGTTGAAGAAAATGGAAAATTCGCTGCTACATTCATAAAAACGAAACAGTTGTCCATCAGTCAATTGAGCATTTCGGAAAAGGACTAATGTATAGCCTACGATTAGCTGACTTGAGCCCTATAGCCCCGATATATCCTAAGGGTAATAGAGCATTTTAAAGGCAGCCGCAAGTCGCAAGTGGTCAATGCACCGACAGGGTCTGCGACCCGGCCGCTGTGAGCAATTGCAGGGCCAACATTAATTTAATGCCCGCCACTGTCTCGCACACACACACACACAAAAGAAGAGAAAAAAGAGAGAAATGAAGAGAGAATCAGCTGCACACACACACACACATGTGGCGACGGCATGGGGCGCTTTTCGCACTTGTCGGTCGCTTCTGCCTTTAGCTGCCATTATTTTTAATAGACTCGAAAAGAAAAGTTTTCAGTTTTCTACTTCATTGACTGCAAATCGGGAAAAGAAGCTCTCGGGTCGCGAAATTCCCAAGGCATTCCACTCCACTCCGCCTTCGTCCCACCCCTGGGGATGCCAGCCAAAATTAAGTGCCCCGAAAAAGAGGACGCTGCTGTGCAGCGTCTGATAAGCATACCCTCGAAAACACACACACACACACACACACACACACACATGCAACAACCTAGAGGTTGCAGCATAAAGTCATACACATAAATTCTGTGCTGGAAAAATGGAACCGATGGAATTTTCAATTTCCATTTGGACCGACCCCCGCAGCCAATGCAAACGTTCGATTATGACAAACTTTTCATTCCATTCCAATCCAATCTGTCCTCCTATTCGAAACTTAGCCAAGGTCTTGCCGCAAATTGCTTCCGCTAAATAATAAATATGCAAATATTGGCCGCCTCATGGCAGGACCTCGAAGTGGTTACACATCCACATTCAATGGAAAATCAATCGGTCGTGTCTGTGGCTCTGTCAGCGCTTGCATGCCGCTAAAAAGGAGAGCGAAAAACCCTTTCCGCAGTATGCATTTTCCGTATTTTCAGCCGACGCTTAGCGACTGCAGTGGGAGGAGAAATACCCCTGTGTCCTTGTCGCCTGGCAACAAGTTCATTTTCACCTAAAGTCCCACCCACTGAAGGTCATTGCTGGCGGCTGGCAGGGGGCTTCAAGATATTTCCCATCCTGAGAGGTAATTTTGTGAATGTTGATCCATCAATCAATTTAATTCCCCAATGCTGACACGCATATTTCGTTAGGATTTAAGCCGGGAGCTGGGATGGAATCCCCACCAGCTGCGACTCTGCTCCACTCTGCCGCGTGGCTACGTGGAACCGCGGAGATAACCCGCCGAACTTATGACGTGCCCCGCCCTCCCTCTCTCTATCTATCTCTCTCGCTCTCTGTCTCTCAACCCTTCTGGCCTACGTTTGTTATCCTGGTACATGTAAATAACCAAAAAATGTATATTGCGGCCCGCAACCACGACACCGTGACAGCACCGGCATATGCCAAGCCCGAGCAGGGGTCAGAGCTAAAGCCAGTGGGCCAGAGGCAGAGCCAGAGCCAGAGCCACAGCCAGAGCCATAGGCAGGACACACGGAACTGTGTGTGGCAGTGGCAGGAACAGGCAGAACAGAGTGGTCAGTGCTGTCGCTGGGCAGGAGATGGTGATGCCTGCCAGCGGTGTGTGGCGGTAAGTGTGCGAGCCCTTGCCGCTCCTGTCTGCGGCCGGAGGACTGATAGACGCCGCTACCATTAATTCACATTCAGGTGCCGCACGCTTGGCCGAGCAAATTTTGGTAGTGTCGGGTGTGTGTGTGGGAGAGGGACATGCAGAGGGAGAGGGTGCGACAACAACATGTGTTTACACTCATCCGGGATGGGGGTGGGGAGGGATGCGGAGCTGCGACTGTCCCTGAAAGAGTGAAGGAAGCTGCGGTCGCTCGTGCAGGCAAATCCCGTGCAATGCATTATAAATGCCATGCCTTTCGGAGGACTCTTCACGTTTACTTTTTTGTGTGGAAAAGTTAAGAATGGTAGCCATGTAACTGACCTACTTGGCCGCCTGTGTAATTAGTGGAACCGAACCCCCTGCAACAATGGAATGTAGAATTCATGAGGCGAAAAATCGAAAGTGCCCCTCTCGCAATGCGTGGCACATTGGGCGAGCCGGAACCGCAGAGGGGAAATCAATATCCCTATGGCCAATGCCAAGCAACCACCGAAATAACTAAACAAAGGAACCAAGCCACCAAGAAACGGCGGCAGTGGCACTGGCAGCCATGACAACGTGACTCAACGGAACAAAACAAATGCCAGGCGGCGAGAGACACACACCACCAGCCGAACACAGGTGTACGAGTGCTGGTGCGAGTATAATGCGGCTATTCAAATACGAGTTCGAGCAGGGTTCCTTTAAAAATAGAAGCCTCTGTCGCATTTATGGCATGGCTTGGTCCCGTGCCAAGCGAACTGTGTCAATGAGGGAGAGTGCCTTACGCCAGTCGAGTCGTAGCGAGCAAAGGTATCGGTTCGGGGCCAGAGAGCAAAAGGATTCGGTGCATTCGATTTGATCCAGAAAAAGGATTACCTCAACAGTCAAACATCATGTTTCCGCAGGCTGAGCTGGAGAACTACAAGCTGCAGGTGGAGCTGCTCCAGGAGAAGCTGCAACGCAGGTGAGAGACAGCAGCACTGCCCAGGGGGGAGAAAACTGTTACCGTAATTACAGCAGACAGAGGGGAGAGTGTACTGTACTCGATTTCCTAATAGGGAATGCAATATGTCCTGCAGCAAGTCACAGGCAATCCTTCCCTGAGCTTCTCCTTCTGTGTGTTTTTTCACAAATAGCTTTCAGACATTCCACCATATATGTATAAGAATATTGTATATACGACTACTTTCCTTTTGCATAGTGAGGATAATCGCCAACAGTTGGAGCACAAGTTGGACAAAATACTTCAAAAGCGCAGCGACCTGTAAGTAGCCTTTGTCATTCCCTAAACCGAATCGAACCGAACCGAACCGCACCGCACCGCATCTCCCATAGCGACAAGTCCGTGCGCCACAAGAGCCGCCAGAAGTACCAGGAGTTCCTCGAGGAGCAGACCGTGCGCAATGAGCGGAACAAGAAGCTCGTCCATATGCTGGAGCGGATTGATGAGCAAACCGTTGCCATGTCGCAGCGCAGCGAAAGGCTTAAGATGATGAAGGTAAGCCCTCAATGCACTCTAGTCCAAAAGTCAATCAATAACACATTTCTCTCCCCCTCTCCCTCTCTCTCTGCGTCTGTCTCTGTCTCTATGCATCCCTTTGATATGTCCATGTGCAGCTGCAATATCAAATGTACTTTGCGAAATTGGTCCAGAATCAAACATTGCGTTGCATACAACAGCAGGCGACGCATGCCACTGCGCCAGGTGGCCCTGGAGTTGGAGTTGCGGCAGCAGCAGCATCAGCGGCAGTGGGTGGTGCTGGCATGCCCATCCAAGTGCTGGTGCCACCCCAAGCAGCAGCGGGCATGCCAGCACAGCCAATGGGTGCTGCAGACGTTCCGCCACAATGGACCCTTGCCATGGCCACACCCACGCATGGGGGCATGCTGCTGACGCCCCAGTTTGCCACGCCAAATGCAGGTGCTACTCCTGGTGCTCCTGGTGCTCCTGCTCCCGTGGCCATTCCTCCGCAAGGCCTGTACTACCCAGAGCTATATGGGGCCACGGGAACAGCTCCACTTGGCACCTCCAACTTGTTCGATCTGCGCGCCACATTGCGCGCCTTTGATAATGAGAATGCCGATTTGCCGGAGCGCATGACTCACTTCAATGCAGCCACATCCAGCCAGGCTGCCCTGACAGGTGATTATCCGGCAGAGGCGAGTGGCAGAGCCACACCGTCATTGGCATCGGCATCAGCAGCAGCAGGATCAGGCGGTGGAGGTGGAGGAGAAGGAGGTACATCCACGACAACATACAGTTCGATGGCAGGCCAAGACAAAGGTGCGCGGCAACTGAGCAGCACATCCTCGACGCTGGCAACATCCTCGTTGACATTTGATAAATTGCCAAAGACGTCCTCCTCGATGACGTTAACGGAGATGCCACTGCCACTGCAACATCCACATCCACAGGCACACCCACTGACGACTACTGCATCCACTGCTGTCGATGACGTTGGCGGGCAACCGCAAATGGCAGCAGCAGAGAGAAGCCAGGAGATGCGTAGGAGCTGGAGTCGAGAGCAGGATCACGAGCAGGAGGGGGCGGCAGACATGGCTGCCTGGACAAATTCACGCGTGACTAAAGTCGAGTATGAAAAATCACCAACTGTCGTTGGCCATAATGAGCCAGGCCAGAGACAGCAGCCCCATCCCCAGCAGCAGCAGCAGCAGCAACACAATTTTGAAGCGTACTTTGGTGAGCTAAAAATCGATGAGCCCTGGCAGCCAGGAGCAACACCGTCGCCATCACAATCCATGGGACGGACAGCCAGCCCGGCCGGAGACAAACGCCAACAGAACGTGCGTCCCGGCGACGGGCGGGATGCAGATGTAGGTGAGGGTGAGGGTATATCCGTGGGAGCTAAAGTTTGCCTCACCAACGATTTGCTGGACGAAGTCATAGCCAGTCGTGCGGCACTGGCAAAAGCAGCGGCTGCGGTTGATGAGCAGCTAGCAAGAGGTAATCAATTGTCGCCGCCAGGCGGCTACAACGAACGCGCGGCCACCACCACTTCCTCCTCCCACTCCTCCCACTCCTGGAACCCTAAGCCCGGTGTGTCGATTGAGAATATTGAAAATGCCATTTACGGCGAACGTTTGACAGGAACTGCGACAGGAGCAGCAGCCCCAGGAGCAGCCCCAGGAGCAGCCTCAGCAGCAGCACCGGCAGAACCTATGACACGAGCACCAACGCAGGGATTTTTCGAGAATTTGGCAACCAATACATCTTCACCAGAGCAGGCAGACCAGCGCACACTAGAAAGGATAGAGGAGGTGCAGAGGGACAGAGAGAGGCAGCCGGAGCCAGAGGTAACCGATTATGGCCAATACGATGCCAGCAGTTATGGCGAATCCAGCGAGCCCATATACGCCAGCATTGACTCCACCAGCCAGCAGCAACACCAACAGCAGCAGCCACCAAGCGCACCAGCAGAGCCGCTTTATAGCGAAATCGGAAATCCCACAGACTATCAGCAGTATGCAACGGATGCCAGTGGAGAGGCTGGCGCTGGAGCTGCAGCAGGACCAGAAACTGATGCAGCTGCTGGTGGTCCTGGTGGTGCGGATGGTGCCGAGGCGAGCGCAATGCAACAGGAGTACTCCAATATTGATTACGGCAACTACGAGGCCGGACAGTACGCGGCCGGCTATGATCCCAATGCCTATCCGGGCTACATATACGATGAGGCCACTGGCCAGTACATAGCCGATCCCAACGCCGCTCAGTACGCGCCGGATGGCAGTTATGCTGGGCAGGAGTACGATGGCAGTGCCGCGAACTACGACTATGGGTCCTATGCCGAACAACAGCAGCAGCAGCAGCCGCAAGAGGAACTGCAACAGATGCAGGAACAGGAGCAGGGCCACCAGGAACAACAGGAAGCCTATCCCATGACCAATGACAATGGCCAGAACGGTATGGAAGTGGGGCAGAGCCAGCAGCCACTGGCCATCACTCCAGCTGCCATCGCGCCGCCCGTCGTGGCGAAAGTAGAACCAACCGCCGCCATCCCAACTACCACACCCGTCACCGTCGCCTCAAAGCCTGTCAAGCCCACGTCGATACTCTCGACGACAGACAAACAAGCGGCGCCTAATGATGCGCAGCAGCAGCAGCAGAAGAAGAAGAAGCGCGTTAATTTCGTTGACAGCAGCGAAACGGATGATAGCTCAAGCGCGAAACCAGCCCCGGCCGCAGCTTCAGCGACAGCCCTAGCCCCGGCCCCGGCCCCGGCAACGGCCCCGACCCCGGCCCTGGGCCCAACTTCTGGACCACCTTCAGGAGGAGCAGGAACTGGTGGAGCCACAACCACAGCCGCAGGCGGCAGCGAGAGTGATTTCGATTTTTCAACGGGCAGCGAGGCGAAGAATTAGAACAAGCTGAAAACAGTTCGAGCTCTAATTTGTTGCCATTTGGGTTAACCAATGAGCGCCCAATCGCGCGACCCATTCAAAGTGAACGAACGACCGCCTCGCCTCGATTTATAGCCAATGCATTTTTCACTTCACTTCCGCAAAAAAAGCTGCAAATCAACAAAGAGAGAGAAAGCTTCAAAGCCAACAAAAGAGAGAACGAGTGCGGGGCGAAATGCTAACAAAAATAGTGGGTCCAGCGGAAACGGAAATGGAAGAAACTCAATCAACACAAAAGTTGCTGTTGCTATTGCTGTTGCTGTTCAGCGGGGGAGGAGTAGGAGGAGGAGGCAGCGGAAAATTCAAAAAAATATCTGACAGTTGCTTAATTCAATTA
The DNA here is from genome assembly GCA_963969585.1 of Drosophila helvetica. Lineage (NCBI taxonomy): Eukaryota > Metazoa > Arthropoda > Insecta > Diptera > Drosophilidae > Drosophila > Drosophila helvetica. Next base: position 36,815,575 of record OZ018403.1, read on the forward strand.
TCTTAGATGCTTGAAAATGAATACAAATAAATATTTAGTCAATCAATTCAATTTTGTTCAATGGATACTTCAACCTCCTTGACACATTTTGCATGTGCTAGCAGTGCGTATACGCAATGTACAAACGATACACGGTATTTTCTGAATTGAAGGTATTGTATTTGTATTGTATTTTCATGTTATTGGCAAAATGTATCGATTCGGACACCATAAACTACGATATATATTCTCTACCATTGAGTCTTCTGCTTGTCTGGGTTTTTCTTAAGAATTATTTATTTCCTTTAAAAATAAGTGTTGGAAGCTGCCGAGCTTTTTCGACCGCTCTGACTCCACATTTACAAAATAAAAGTTTTCTCCGTTTTTAGTTTAATGTTTTTGTTTATCATATATTTGAGGGCGTGCCCGTGAGTTCGAGGTGGTTTGACGGTATGATTTGCATTTGTGTTAACGAAAAAAACAGGGCCGTTATGACGAGGTGTATGATACGCGATGCTGCGTTCGACGACGATTTATACAGAGAGGGTGTGAGTTACGCAACGCACTGCCATATAAGCAGTACCAGCGATATACATGAATGTGTGTGTGTGTGTGTGTGCGTGTGCACCGAGAGCGTGAAAGTATATGAGCGTGGATAAAGAGATATTCAGTTGATTCTCTTAAGATCTACTGAAGGCTGCTGCTCCGAACAATAAGCAAACCCAATTGTTTTCTCTGCATAATTTGCTGAATTATCTATTTATCAACATTCCCGTTAGCATTCCGAAAATTCAGAAAAAACTATGGTATTATTATTATGCAGAAATAATCCATGGAAATCCGCATAGCTACTATGGCTTTTAAAGATAATACACCTCTCCATTGATTTTTATTTAAGCTATTGCAAAAAGAATAAAACAAATTCCATAAATGGCAGTTTCCATGTTGAAATAAAATTCAAACGAAATTACCTTCGGTAGAATTTCCCACTCTTTTTTTTACTGGTTGCAGGCGAAGTAAATCCGCTTAAAGGGTATCCCGTAGCCCTAATAATCACCATAGCGCTCTCTTACTTGACACATACACACAGGCAATGGCCTGGGAAATATTTCATTAACGACATCGGTAATAAGATCAGCAGCTGTTGCTGCCAGGACCGCAATTTATCAAAAGTGCAATTGTCTTTGCAGCAGGGCACCCAAATTACCTTTCGCTGGTCCTGGCAGGTGGGAGACTGCCAATGACACTAATTATGTGCGGCCAGGCGGTTAAAGCCGTGGCCAACAAATATGCTGATTCCTGATACGATGGCCAGCTGGGCCGGTAGTGCCTGATGCTTACTTGGCCAACAATTGCCAACTTAATTGAAATTATGCCATCAGAAGTACAACGTACACCCTGCATACATATATGCATATATGTACGTAGTACACACGCGCTATATGGACTGTCCGCGTACTTGATATTTTTTTCAGTGCATTCGCCATTTTAATTTGATTCACAGTTAAGGCAGTGAATGCGTTAAAAATTTCCATTTTCGACTAGCGGCAGCAACTGTTGCTGACATTTTTCCATCAATTTGAGTGGGCGAAGAAAATTCCGTTTTCGATTTACAATAGCCGAGGAAAGTCGCGCGTCATCAGAGCGGGCGATCGACAATCCCCTTTGGCATGGCATGCATTTTTTTATGGCATTTCCATTCGCTTTTCATGCTCTGAACTGAAGTGTTTTCTCCCCATATTTTTTGAATAATTGTTTGGAGTTTTTTTTAATTACACTCAAAGTAATTTTTTGTTCAACTGTTCCCTCTGTCTCGTTCTCTCTTAATTTAAATTAATTTCTGTGTGGAAAGGACAACAATAAAAATGTAATTAATACACATAATTGGCCTGTCGTTCAGGAAGCAGGGTGGGGCGGCAGGGCGGGTGGGGCGGGGCTCATCAAGCAAGCAAATCAAATGTCAATCAGTTTTTGTGGTGTGGCGCATTAAATACGATATTTATTTACTTAATCGTGGGCGACGGTACACCCAACTACATACATATTTGTGTATTTCCCGTCAGGTATTTTCATATTTAAGGAGAGCCAATAATTGGGAATGGATGCCTCAGATACCTTCTCACTTCTTTTCGAAGCAGCTTTTTGTTTTACTTTTTAATGAGTTGAACATTTGAAGGAGCACCAACGGGAAATGTAAACCAAACCAAAATGAAATGAAATGAAGGAGCAAAATAGCGACGAATCGAGACGAGAAAAGCAGGAAAACGGGACAGACCAGGACAGGAGTGGAACTTTTTCAACAGAAATTTGCAATTAAATGTAACACACAAAACCTCAAAGGCAAATGGCAATATAAAACGTAATGGGCCACGTTTAAATGCTCGAACGAACCATCCCCCAGCCCAGCCCAGCCCAGCCCAGTCAGGACAGAGCGAAGGGAGAAATTCAGATAAATTTCCAGCATCGTGTCACTTCAAATGAAATATTTGCATTGACCCCAAAAGTTTGACATCGGAAAAAAGGTTTTAAATTCCCGGCTAATGACGATGGAAAAAGAAAGGGAGCGGAAAACAAATTTCTTATCGAGCAGCTAATTGCAGGCTCAATTTACAGCAAGTGAAGAAGCCCTAAAATAAAAAGAAAGATGCTTTTTGAAATTCAATCCAAACACTTGGAGTGGCAGTCGCAAGGTAAATATCGAATCAAATCGATTCTGGTTCGAGGTTAGCGACATGCATCCATATATAACCGAAAATCGTGCTTCCATTTCCATTAGCATAAACATAAAGCGTTTTGTCAATGGCAATATTATATATGTATGTATTGTAGATGCCATATGTGTGATGTGTGCGTGTGTGTGTGTGTGCGTGGCGGTACTGTACTGTGCCGAGGTGTGTGGGTTGGGTGTGTCCTTGTCAGCATAATTCAAAAATAAATTGCAAAGCAAATCAAATCGACACGTATCGCAGGTACACGTAGGGGGATAAAGGATTATGGCTGCTCGGCTTCGACTCCCAGTCTGCATAATTGAGTGGCTCTTATTTATGCACCCCTTGGCAGCCATCCAGAGAGTGCAAACAACGGGGGTGCCCCTAAACCAAGGCTCCATCTGCAGATCCCACCAGCACTAGCCCCCCAACGCATGGGAGAAAAGAAGGAAAAATATAATCAGTGCTGAAATTCAATTTTTGAAATAAAACGCAAATCGAGAAGCTGAATTTCCAATGCCATTGAACATATGTTGGGGCAGGGCTCCGATTTGGCTTGCTCCGGGCGGGGGGTCCTGGAGGCGGCAGTACTATACGTATATGGTGTTTCTGTGGGGTGTCGTATGTGTACACTCAGTGAAGCAGAAACAAACAAGGTGGAACCAGCACCAGCACCCACACCAGTACCCGTGGCGTATGATTGACGTTTATGCAAATGACATTTTTTGGGTTTAGGACAAGTCTTTACTGATCATATTTATAGAGCAGTTATGGTATGAATAAAGCAGTTAACTTACTACCGAAGGTTAGACAAAACAGCCTCTGACGGATGGGAACATCCATCCATAGAATTAATTTGGAAAAATGGAATACCCAATACCTAATATTTATGTTTGGGCATTCTGATTTTAGCTATGCAGAGAAAAATCTAAAAAAACTGGTGAATGAATTGTCCAGTTAAATAACCGCATAGTTAGAATCCATGAAAAATATCGCAAGAAAGATAAAACTTAATTTATAAACAATTTTAAGATGGTCCATCCACACATCACAGATTGAAATTTATAAAAATTCACTTCATTGTACTGGTATTCATAATTATCAAAGGTCTTTCACATGTATCAGCTCCAAAGTTATCCTTTCTGTTAAAGAACATGTGTTTTTATGGACTGACTGACAGTTTGAATAGACAACGATACTTAATATACATACTCGCACTACCTTTGTTTGCTGATGCACTAACATGCCTTTGTTTGAGCGCCGATGGGTACGCTGTCCATGCCAAAAATTAGAAACCCATCACATCCCATTCCGGACCGAATGTAGTTGCGGCTCCTTCCAGCTAAAGTTCCTGTTCTTTGTTCGTTGATTTGACATTAACACTAATTGAAAACTGAAATGCGATATGCCAGCTCCTATGGGCACTCCATCCTTGCCATCCCTGCTGATTAGTGCACGTGCAATGCTTTCAACTGTCAGTCGAATGTACACATAGACTACCCTGTGCCACCCTTTGCACCCTGCCAGTGGCAGGGGCAACGGTTACGGCAGCGGCAGTGGCAGCGGCAGCGGCAGGGCTTTCCTGTTCAATTTCGTGCCATTTTCATGGTGAAAAGATAACAAAAGTTTTGCCACACTTTGCCGCGCGCTGGCAACATAGGAGTTTTCCCAACGTTTTTCCGCCAACTTATTATTGTTTAAATATTTACATTGAAAATGGCGGCGGCAAGGGTGCGATTGTTGTTGTCGCTTGCAGGAGCCACCATATGCGCGACAAGTTTTCCTCCGTGCTGCTGCCTTTCAGGGGGAGTTGGAGGAGGCTAAAAAAGTTTTCAGGCCACTGCTCGTGGGCCTGCCCTGAACGGAGGCATCCAGCATTGTCACGCAGTTGTCTGGGCACTCTTTCTTCAGATATACATGATATAGTACGAGAATATGTACATACTCGTAGGTACATACATATATGCTGGAATTCCAATGGGGTTTCAGATCCCTTCAGCATCTGGCAATGACAGGATGTTGTTCAAAAAGCATCCCTTTAAACAGGAAGCCTCGAACTTTGGCTAAGTTTTGCGATTAGTTCATTTTCTGTTTGCCAAAAGCAAGGATTCTCGATGTACATACGAGTCTATTCGTATTTGTCAGATGCTAATGCTGCTCGCTTTCACTGGAGGCAGGGAGACCAGTACTTATTCGGATGATGGGAAAATGTTTTCGCATAAACATCACGTCGGTCACGTTTCACGTTGGTCCGTTACAGCTCCATCTATAGCTACAAAGCTACAGTTAGAGCTACAGCTGGAGCCCCAGGGTCTGCTGGCTGCTGCTCTTTTTTTGTTGTTGAATTGCAAGCAAATGTTGGGCAACACCCAGCCAGACACGTATGACAGTTTTACTACGATGGCAAACAATGCTAATAATCATCATAATGCTTTTCAAGTGGCGCAAATATTTGCCAAGACCATAAACATAAATCAACAGGAAGGATGTGAGGGTTTGGCCTGATTATAGAAAGTAGAAAGGGGGAGGCGGAGGCGGAGCACTACTTACTGGGTGGGTTTAAAAATGTCAGAAGCATAAAGCCATAATATACGATACGTTTAGGCACTGTCAGTCGAAGGAGCTACATGCTGGGCCATAAAATTGGCAATCAGGCAAAACTAATTTGCCCAATAAGCCGCAGGCCAAGAGGTCAGAAAGGTAGACCGTACGGGGCCGACAGTTGCAGGATAATGGCACAAAATCAACTTGAGCTGATATTGACAATTCAGTGCCACAAACATAAAACTTTCAGTTGTCAGCCTCAACCAATTGAGAAATTTCCAAAATGACAGTGAAATTGATTTTCATCGATATACCTACTACACATACATATATACCCGTACAGCCAGCCACACGAGTGCTCCAGTATCTGTATCTCTGTATCTACGTATCTGTGTATCTGTGTATCTGTGTGTGTGTGTGTGTGTGTGTGCGCTTCATATTCATATGCGAACGTGTGCTCCTGTCATTCGAGTGTCCCTGGCCATGGCAGCCAACCGCAATGTAATTGATGTGGATGCCTTGCCTTTCTGCCTTCCCTTCTAAACTTGGCCAGAACCACACTTGTTCTTCCATGTTGTTATTCATTAAAATCAGAGCCAAGTGCTTTTGTCTCAGCCCTAGACTGCGTCCCGACAGTCCGCCCCAGAGGTCTCGAGTGGGTGCCGCCCGGTCCCAGCTAATCTGCATTGTCTGCGTTTCGTAACAGGAAAGAAGATACACATGTCGCATTGTCCTGCTCTCCTTTCAGCCGCAGCGCTATATCTGAAGATGCAGGGATGGTCGCGTGATACGGAACCCCCTCACGAGCCTAGATTTCCATGGAGTTTTCGGAGGCTTCGTCGCCAGTGGCAGCAGCCGGATGGATGGACTCCTACGCCGATAATATTCTTATCCCGCCCCGTATCTACAGGCTTTGCTGGAATTTTCACTTTTATTGTTTAAGCTTTCAGCACAGATTGTGCGCGTATTATTGAAATCCCTTTTGTGCGCCTTGGGGCATGCCGCACACGCCACCACACACACACACACACACAGACACACTCCACTCCTGCACCTATCCTTACTCCACTCCACTCCACTCCGCACTCCGCGTATCCATGTACCACATCTACTCCAGTATTGCATTGTTTCCCATTGCTATCTGGCTTTGGCGATGCCATTACCCCCTGCTTCGCACCCAACTCCGGTTCCTTCGATGCTCCATCTCCTTGATTTGTACAGAACAAAGCCTTGTTGCGAGTGGCAAAGTTATTTGAAAGCATTGATTACATATTGATAGCGATGGCAGGCACTAAGACCTTCAGCAGCGCCAAGTCAAACCAAGTGAAACCACCGACCGCAAGCCGGCATCCGGACTGAGAGCCGAGCACAGACTACCAGACAACCGCACAACCAGCCAACCAGACACCGCTGCCATTCCGCCGGGCTGCTTATCCATGTCAATTGATATTTCCTGAAACTTCATCGAATTTGGGCCAAGTGTTTCCCCAACGGGTAACAAAATGTTTATTGCTCTGGAGCAGCTTATCGCAGATGGTGGGGTCCCTTGAGGGAATTTAGTTGGCTATAGTTGTAGATACGGGTATTGGTATATTAATTAGCAAGCCAGTGCACCATTAAATTAGCTAGGTACAGAACCTTTAAAGGATCTCCGGCGGAGCTGGAAGCAGAGCGAAAGTGTAGTTTCAAAATTGTCAGAAAATACTACGGTTTTTAATTAAAAATGCAGTAAATCAAAGCCTCATTTAGGGCTCATTAAAACAGTATCTGAATGGAGACAGATTCAAGAACTGAAAACCTTACTCGTAAAAGGACTCAAAGAATGAAAATGTTGGGGGAAAAACTGGAAACTTCACGATTTGTATACTTAAATCTGTAATTTGTGGAAGCCGATACAAATCCTGCAAAAACTATAAGTTGTAAACAAAATTGCATTCAGTGATTATTGTGTTGTTTTCCAGGCTTTAAGCTGCGGTGAATCCTTGTTATTTCGGCTTGCACATGTGCATTAAAGTGGTGGCCAATGGCCACTGGCCATGTGATCCGCTTTGCGGATGCCTGAAGAGACGACAATGAGTGCCTTGGAAGGGTGCCTCGCCGCCTGGTCGGGTGGGTCCTCCGGACTGGTCTGAGATGTGGGTGTGGTATGAGAGATGGATGGGCTTGCACTGCAATTTAATGCGCAATGTGCTCCCGGATATCCGTTTAATGGCCATGAATACATAAATAATAAAATTGTATTTGTTTATTGCACGCAGACAACGCAGAAACAAACGCACATACTATACAGCGACAGACACGGCTCTTACACATTGCCTCTATATGAATTTATTTACCTTTGCGTATAAAATAAATCCATACTCGTATATTGGTTTTTTTGTATGTGACTTAATGCAATTTAAACAATATACAATATATTTATAGTAAGAATGATAAAAGCCAATGCAAAAAACTATATATTCAACGGCACGCCACATACGAGTACTCATACTCGTATATTTATTCACATATCGAGTACAATATTCGTGTATATCTGTGTGCCACGAGCAGAGATTGCCTATTATGGCCGGGACTGTGTGTGTGTGTGTGTGTGTGTGTGTGTGGTATGGATGAGGACTTCCGTTTTCCTGTGGCTTGTTAAAAATTATTTAATTTTATTGTATATTCAATTGTTTGTTGCGGCTGGGAGGAAACAATAATCCAAAGTCATTGTAACTTCCCTGCAGTGCATAATAAATGAGAATCATGCAGAATCTCACTATGTCGTGAGAGCGGAGCACTGCAGATGCTAATGCATAGCTATTTCCACTGTCCTTCAGCCAGAGAGAGTGTAAAATAGGGCATGGAACCAGACCCGATCCGACCCACCCCGCTCTTGAGCTGGATCAGAATATGTAGCTGGAGAAAATTAAAAATGCCATTGGCACGGCGCCCTGGCCGTCCAGCATGCAAATGCATGTCCCTGTCATAGAGTTACACAAAGTGCTTAATCAAGCTTAAAAGAAAGGGACTCGAAAAGAGCCGCATGCATGGCACACCCAAAGTAAAACAAAAAACGAACCCATCCCATAACCCAACCCCATCCCAAACCCCATCCCAAACCCCAACCCCAACCATAGATGGACGAAACGAATACAAGTACGGCTCTCATTGACTGTGCAAAGTGAAGTGAAGTAGTTAAAAATTAAAAAGGACTCTTAATCCAGTCAATGTCTGGCCGAACCCGACGAGGGACTCAGCGAGCGCTGGGATTAGCAGGCGGGTCCCCGGTCCCTGCCACGGGGTCTGAGGGTGTTTTCATTTGATTTGCCTTCCATGAATGGGGGCCATTGGGTGGCGCATAGGTGGATGGGCTTGATGGGAAAATGTTTGCACATTTTAGCTCACAAGAAGTGCAATTATGTGCACAAAATGGAAAATGAAGCAAGAAAGTGGAGCAATTGAAAGCGACAGATGGCGGTGAAGCTGGAGGTACTGGGACTGGCTCTGGGACTAGTACTGGAGATTGAAATGCAGATGTAATTGCAATGCAAAGGATAGCAAAAGAGGGGACCCACACACACACACACACACACACACACACAACACCCACACACACAATGCTGATTGCCTGGCCAAGACAAAAACAATTTAACCCACATTTGCATGGCAAGGAAAATGGAAATTACCAGCGTTATGATGTGGAAATGGGACAGGCACTGGGATAAAGATCTTCAAAGGCTACTGGCTACACAAACCACCATCGATCATTGCCCAGCGATATCCGACTAATTAAAGAAATGCACCAAACATTACCTGATTGGCACAGCCTTGTTTCAGTTACTTTCCATTTGTTAGACATGAAGGGTCGTCTGCTGGCCGCAGCTCGTCCGTATCTGCACATATTCTCCGTGTTCGCGCTGACGCCTCCGCCCAACTTCTTTGACAGGACCACGAAAAGGCGTCTGAGGCGGTACTTGATAGTGGTATATGGAGTTTATTCGCTCTTTATCCTCGGGATTCTCATATGTATGTCGTATGTGAGTGTGTTGGCCTTGAACGAGGAAATCGAACAGTTCAAGTTGGAAGATTTTACCAGAGCCATGGGCAGAGTGCAGAAGGTTGTGCTCGCCTCCATGGGCATTGTCAATCATCTGAATATGCTCCTGAACTACCGTCGACTGGGCCACAGCTACGAGGATATTGCAGATCTCGAACTGGAGATTGATGATGCCTCCCAGTGCTTCGGCGGACAGCCGGGGCGTAGCAGTTTTCGGTACCGCTTGGCCATCAGCTGTGGCCTGTGGCTGGTCCTGCTGGTCGCTTTGATGCCGCGATTCACCATTGAGGCCATGGGTCCGTTTGTGTCCTGGCCCAGCAAAATTCTCTCTGAGCTCGTCCTAATAATGTTGCAGCTCAAGTGCTTGGAGTATTGCGTGTTTGTGGTGATAGTTTATGAACTGGTGCTCCGCCTGCGCCACACTCTGAGGCAGCTGCAGGTGGAGCTGGCCCACTGCAATCAGCGCGACATGCTGCAGGCCCTATGCGTGGCTTTGCGACGCAATCAGCAGCTCCTCGGCCGTGTCTGGCGATTGGTGGGTGAACTGGAGAGGTACTCTACGCTGCCCATGATGTTCCTGTTCCTGTTCAACGGTCTAACCATTCTGCACATACTTAACTGGGCCTATATCAACCAATTCAATCCGGATGACTGCTGTCGCTATGGTAACTCTCCCTCAAGGAACTATTCCCATTCCTTTAACTGTACATCTGTCATTTCTATAGTGCGACTCTGCAACTGTATGCTGCTGCTGATCAACCCTCTAGTGGCCTGCTTTCTCAGCCAGCTTTGCATCAATGCCGTGAGTATTTCTATTTACATTACTCGCCAAGCCAAACCTCATCCTTCAATCCCTTTCAGTACAATAGCTTTCCACGCATTCTCCATCAGATTCGCTGCCTGTCAGTGGCTACCAATTTTCCCATATTATCCATGGGCCTGCGGGAATACTGCTTGCAGCTGCAACATCTGCGACTGCTCTTTACCTGTGGCGGTTTCTTCGATATCAATCTGAAGAACTTTGGGGGGGTACTATATATGAGATATATTGCCATTGAGAGCTAACTTATAATCAAATATCTTTCAGCTGGTTGTCACCATTCTGGGATATACTATAATTATTGTGCAATTCAAATTGCAGGCCGTTGCGGAGGAAAAAGGTCGTTTCGATGTCAACAATAGCAAAAGCTTTTAAGCTTCAAATATGTAGATTAAATGTCACTTACATGTACTTTTACATGTCCATTTACAGTACGTTTTATCTACATACAAAATACGAGTTCTATTAATTAAAACAATATTTAAACGCTTGTTTTTTGTGTATAATTTACGTATATTGTGTATATTTTTGGGCCAGCGCACCTGCTGACCCACTGTCATCTAGAAATCGGGATTGGCCTGCCCGAGAGAGGGGATTTACGCTATTATTGTTTCACTTATTGCAATCATCATAATATCATTATAAATCGCGTGTATATAAAGTACAGTATCTAAACGCGTTTCCTTAAATTGAACATTTCATGTTTGTTTCATCCTTTTCGAGAAGTTGTACTCATAATTAGTTTACTAAATAATTGCGACAATCATCAACTTAGGTGTAAATGCTCTTACATGCTATAATCGTATAACCTACTGCCAAATATCTGCCCACCTAGACCCGTCTACAGTGCTTCGATTTATATAGCTATCTTAAGTCTAAGTAGATTGTAGAGTTAGTCAGTTGTTGGATTTATGTTCGCTTGGATACACGATACACGATACAGATTCAGTTACAGATTCAGTGTTGATAACTTTCAATTGATATAATCACAGACTAAATAACTGGAATAACTTTCGGAAGTATTTGTATATTTAACTATCGTTTGAGGAATAATTAACTAATTAAAATGCGCCAGCAAAAACAGTGCTTGGGCAATCGAAATACATACCATACTCTTTTTCCAACAAACCAATCTAAACAATTCTCAACGCGACATTCTAACAGACATATGTTTGCACTTAGTTCTAGTAATTATCTCAGTGATTGCAACACATTGCCACTGGCAGTTACATTTTTAGAGTTTCAAGTGTGTGTGTGTGTGTGTTTAATATAAAGCTCCATTACAGTTACAGTTCATAATAATAACGATTGGTATATATAAAAAAAACGGTGTGAAAGGACACTGGTGGTCTTACATATCTAGGGGCTTACACATTTATTTCTCTTCTTTATAATTACTCTATTTAGTATTTACTTGGGGTATAGCTACTCAAAACAGGTCCATGTTGTCGTTCATATAGCTTAACAGATAGAACAAATAAATAAAAAGACACACTGTAGGCAGGAGATAATTCAGCAGTAGGTTAACTATTATCCCGTCCCATGCTTCCCGTTCTCGAACAGGCCCTTCTTGAAAAAAGACGACAGCTGGACGAGAGAGGCCCGCGTGAGGCCCGGTCCCCCGGGTCCCTCATATATCGGGCATTGTGGTATCTTTGAGCAGACCACAAAAAGTCGACGCAAGTAGAGCTCCAGAAGGCGTCGACGATGCTTGGCCACTGGCTCGCTGTTCGACGCAAACAGCTCACGGCGTGGAAATGGTAATGCAGAGATCTGCAGTAGGAAAAAAGAATAATATAAGTAAATTGTATGCAAGTTCATTTTATGATACGTTACCTTGGCTCCATAGCAGTGCTTCATGCACAAATGCAGCTCCCGGAAGCGACTGTAGCGTCGAAGAATGTTCAGTTTGCCATCGGGCAGGGCGATGCGCACCTCGTACTCGTAGTGCGTCTGCTTGCCAGCTCCACGCATCACAAAGGAGGGTATCGTGATGAAGTGGTCGCCCTCAGCTGCTGAATGGGCGAGATAGAAGCGCACAATGAAGTCCAAAGGCTTTGGGAGAGACAGACTTTGATACTTACGAAACTCCCGCATGGATGGGCAGGATCTAGTCATGCTGGGTGGATAGATTTGGGATGTGGACTCCTCCATGCTGGTGGGACTCATCACACTCGATCGCATAATGGAGCTGGCCAGCTCGTACTGGCGCTCCATTCCGGACCGCTCATCGGCACAGCACTGAGCATGCGCCTCCAAGTCCTGCACGGTCTGGAGCATTTCCTGCTCCATTTGAATGTAGCGTCTCTGCAGATCCTGCAGATCAGCAATTTGCTCATCCAACTGGGTCTTGTTCAGGTCCATTTCGAGGTTCTTCATTATCAATGCCTTCTGGGCGGCAATCTTGCGGCGCAGCGAGTGCAGCGGACAGTAGGGACGCGAAATATCCGAATGCCGTCCCAGTTCGCAAGAGGAACAGGAGCCCGTATCCTCGTCACTGGTGCGCACGCTCTGTTTGTAATTGTTGAGGTGTCCATTCTGGAGCAGCGCCTGTGTTCTGCTGTCCAGGCACACGCCACTGTCGCTCATGACAGCGTGCGAGCTGGGCGTTGCACTGGGCACACCACCTCCGGTGCTGACACTGGCACTGCCACTGCCACAGCCGCTGCCACTGCCGCTGCTCGGGCCGGCAGTGCAGGTGCGTGAGGCATCTTCGCTGCTGCCTGAGATGTCGTCATCCTTGCGTGTGTCTTCCGCCTCGTCCTCTGCCTCGCAGGAGCAGTTGCTAAGCGGCGTCTGTTGGCCCTCCGTGATGGTGGGCGATGAGACAAGCGAGAAATTGGATTGGGCGGTATGGAAGGTATCACAGGTCTCATAAGTGTCCGATTTGGACACATCGTCTGCTTCGTTTGTGCTGGTCGAGGTGGACAGGGACTTGTTGCTGAGCTGCAGTTTCATTGTCTGCTTCCTGGCACGCATCGCCTGCGCCTCTGCCTCGCTATCGGCGCGTTCCAGACGCAGTCGTTCCAATTGAGCTTGGATCTCCAGCATGGTCTCATCCACTTTGGCTATTTTGCTGGTGCTGGCATTGAGAATGCGCTCCTTTTCGGCTATCTCCTCATCCAGTTTACGAATTTCCTCATTCTGGTAAGGGGTTACAAATGATTAATATTGATTTATCATTTTTATCATTTTTTCATAATAAGCCTTACATTTCTTCGAACAGTGTCCTTAATAAATTGAGCGGCAAACAGATCCAACGAGTCAGAGACCTGCAGCAGCAGCTCATCATTCAAAGGAGTGCCTTCCTCGATCTTCATGCCCATCTATAGAATGTTTATATTAATATTTTTGAGTATTCTTAAAGTGGTCTTGTACTACGACTAACTACTGTGGTTATAGGCAAACGAATTCTAAAACAAAAACAAAGAACAAACCTCATCCAGTTTGCCACAATCTTGCAGTTCCTGCAATTCTTTCGCTACATACTCAGAGAAATCGCGTTTCTTAGAGTCGAGCTGCGTCTGAAACGCTGAAATTTGTCTACACACAATGTCGATCTAAAACGAAAATGGAACCAACGGAAAAATAATAAAGAACAAAAGCCAGAACATAGGAAATGATAAGGAGAGATAGAAGAGAGACAGCATCCAGAGACAGGCACATAACAAGCACGCACAAAAGTTCAATCCATTCATTTTGCATGCAACAGTAAGGATCGGATCCAAGAGACGCACCTGAACCTTCTCGTTGGTCTTCTCCCACAGCAGCATGTCCTTGCGGGCAACCAGCTCCTGTTCCCGACAATTCAGTATCTGCAAGCCATCCATTTCCTCCTGCTCCAGCCGTATCAGCTCTTCTGTCAGCTTCCTCACCTTCGTCTTGTATTGGTCGTGCATCTGAACGCGTTCCTATGAGAAAATAATAGATGACACATCTCCTGGCTACACTGCATTCTCCCCATCCACCTACCACATTCAACTGCTTCAGGGCATTCTCAATGGTATCGAGAATCTTGCGATTCTCATCCTGCAACTCTGGATCGTCCCGCGACATGGGGCGCTGCGGATAATACTGCCGTTCGGGGCGCTTATAGGGCGATGCTCCATCCTCGTCAGAGTAGATGCTGCACGTGAGCAGGTTCTCCTTCGACGACGTGATCAGCGACAGTCGCGACATGTCCAGCTGCGATCGACTCAGGTCCTTGCGCAGCTTGGCCGCCTCCGCGGGATTGTTGAAGCGGAAGATGTTCGTGCGTCCCAGCAGTATGATATCGCCCTGCGAAATCTGCTTGGGTTCATCGATCAAATGGGCATTCACCCAGCACTGGGCCAGCGGCCAGGGATGCAGCGTAACCACACCACCCTTCAGCACGATACTGCAATGCTGGGCCCGGATTCCATCGCCCACCAGCTCGATATCCTGCGACAGCTCCGCATCCTCCGTGCCAATGCGCGTCTCTCCCTCCTTGAGGCTGTAGAGGGTCACGCCGGTGGTCACATCGTTGTGGATGCCAATCAGATGCGGCATCTCTGAGTCGAGGACCACGCCCACGCCGGACTTACGCAGACCCAGACTCTTTTGCTCTTGGAGAATGGACTGGGCCACCTTCCATTTCTCCGTCCACTCTTCGGTGAGCACCTTCTCCTGCGCCTCCTTCTTCTGGAGATCGGCCAATACCTTGAGAGATGGCTGCAAAGATTGCTGGAATGAAAGAGCAATTATAGCCAAAACGAACATGCTGCCCTTCCTCGACTTACAATGTCACCCGTCAGCATGGACTTGAGCTTGTTGATCTCCTCTCTGAGCTCTCGAATCAGCTTCACATTGGAATCCTCATTGACTGTGGGCTTGTTGATGATGTTCTTCGCTCGATTGGCGTACCGCAGTGTGCTCAGGGTCTCGCTGTAGTTGCAGTCCGCTGGGGATAGGGCTGCAATCATGATTGTCTTGCTGTTGCCGCCCAAACTGTCCTTCAGGAGCCACGTGAGAATCGAGTCGCGGTAGGGTATGTACAGCACCCGCTTGGTGGCACTATTCGGGGTCGTGGCCAGCGTTGAGTTGTTGTGTGCGGCACTCGTCTGTTCCGCCAAAGCGGATATGACGCTGCCCAGCGTCACCAGGGACTTGTTGATGTGTGCCCCCTCCTTCAGACGCTGACCCGTTGCACCCGTTGCATTGGCGCGCTCACTGAAAAAAACAAAAAAAAAACGAGTCAGAGGAGAATCATTAGTGGATGTGGAAATCGCGCTTTCTAGAGCTTCATGCTCCGCTTACGCACCTGCCCGCCAAATCGACCAAATGGATCTTCGAGACTGTCTCGCTTGGCATGTCATTCATGAAGACCGCCTGCACAAATGTGATCGTGAAGATGGCGTGACTGCGACTGCTCGTGTCGTTCATGTTTGTGCTGGCCGTGGTGCGTTGCGCATTCCCTCGAGCAATGCACTCCTTCAAGGGATTCAACAGTCACATAATTACTATCATTTAAAGATCCATTAAAGGTTCACTCACCTGAATCTCATCGAAATCGGACACCGCATGCTGCGACAGATTCTCCACATAGGGACCCAGACTCCGATGCTCTCGCACTCGCAGCCCATGTCCGGTGCTCTGTGCCGCCAGCAGATCCTTCACCCGCTCATTGTAGATCTCCAGGTAGCTGGCATGAGTGCGATAGCCCGTTCCCGACTCCTGGCCCACGCGCATTCGGTTGAACAGCTCCTCGCAGATGCGCGGTATCAGTCCCGGATTGTTCGGCGTGCCCATCATCGTGAAGGTCTTGCCCGAGCCCGTCTGGCCGTAGGCGAACACACATGCATTGTAGCCTGCAAGAAGTAAACCAAGCAGCAAATGTTAAAAGGTTACCCCATTCATTCGAGCGTGTCCATGGGAATGGGCATGGGAATTAGCTCTGTCAGCGCATGTCAGTGGAGGAAGCTCTGTTGCAAGCAGAGGGTGAAGCTCTAGAGCAGCTGTGGGAATCATGCACACGCAATTTATCTTCTTTTTATGCTATTCTAGAGCATGCTCTTGTACAGCATTTGCTTGTATCCCGGAAGCAAAGACCCCTCAGCTCTAGAGCGTATAAATCTTCCAGACAGATCGATAATGGGATCTCTGCTGCAACTAGAAATTGCCGGAATGAACTTGACCAAGGTGGAAATGCCAGATAAGCTAATTTTCCACTCTATATATAGGTTTTTTGTGGCTGTGAGATTTGAATTGCATCTGCATTGACACTGATCCCATTAAGGTTTAGGGTCATTACCAGAGTATTTGCATAAGATATAGCAGACAACAAACATTCTTCTATCTGTAGGAGACGCTGCTAGCCCCAAGGATAATTATCCACTTAATGAAGCAATAAAATGAGCATTTTGTGTGTGTTGAAAGTACTATTTGTAGCATCGTTGATGTCATAATACCGATGATTCATCAAAGATGTTGCATTCAAAAAGTCGTGACAAAATCACTGACGCCTCCTCCAACCTCTCTAATCTCTTGCTGCAACGGCATCAAGTCGAGTAAAATGGAGAGTGGAATGGCATGGAATGGGGGATGGACAGACATGTCACGCCCACTGGGCGGTTTGAAGACTTCAACGGATTGTTTGGCCTGTGCTCCGGCAGGTGTGTGCAAGATTAGATTTGCCTCAACTTTTCCTCAACTTGTCATCAGAGACCGCACAAGTGGCGCAACAGCAACAACAATTGGCCATCTGTCCAGCGTTTAGGCAGCCACTCAGCCACCCAGTCGCGTCGTTCCACATGGAGAAGACTCATGCTGTGAATCCCAATCCAGACGAGTCATCGGAGCCAGTGGGACGCCACTTGCAGTTTTTGTTTATGGCTCGTTTTTCTTGGCTTGTTTTCCCAACTGCATAATTCATTCAAATGTTTGTCATTCCCAGCCCCAGACCCCAGACCCCATGCCCCATTCCCCATCCACTTCCCAGTTGGCCAATCTTCGGCCTCCGCTTGTAATTCAATATTGAAAGCGTGCCAAACAGCAGACGCCGACATCCATGCAGCCAAGCAGCCAAGCAACCAAACAGCCAAACGGCCAACCAGCCAGCCGACAGCTGTTCCATTTCGCTTGCCATTTTCCGTTTCTGTTGTGGGCGAAAGTTTTTGTTTTTGTTTTTGTTTTAGTTGCTCTTTTTTTTGTTGCTTAGTTTCTATACCCATGAAGTGGGGGGTATTATAATTTGGATCAACGAATGAAGCATCTTCGGTTCTTCAAAGCCACTTCCTCCTCTCACGATCGCTACAAATAAAACGTGCTCTTTCTTCTGGATTTATTCGGAAATAAAACTGCAGTTTCTCTTGCAATTACAAAGAAATGACTCATAATCTTTAGAATTGTATGGCCTTGGGCACGATTCAAGGGTATCAAAAGTCTGCTTTCCTTTTCTGGTTTTGCAATGAAATAATAAATTAGTTTCTGCTTTTGCTTTTTCCCCTCCAACCATCGCCCACTGGCGCTCAAGCTCAAGTGAAAGCGCGTAAAAAAAAAAACTACGCATTAATTGCAGGGAAAATCTTCGCAAGGCACGTGACACCCAGGCACCCAATCCCACCGCCGGCGGTGGCAATCAATCGATCAAATCTAGCCCCAAGTGACATCAGAGCCACCAAGGCCAGAGAGACCGAGCGCCCTGCCTGTGGCATGACCACTAATGGTGGCTCCTCCTCCAGCTCCTCCTCCGCCGGCACTCGAATGGCATCCAGCGGAGGCAGCCGGAAATTTGCATGATTTTTCCAAGCGGCGCATATGCTCGTATGTAGATTCATTCGCGTCGAAGTTTGGATTTGGGTTTGGGTTTCGTGTAAAGTGAAGCTCCTATTTTTAGACCCAAAATGTTGTTTACAATAAGGAACATTTTGGGGAAACGGCCAGGGAAAACCCCCGACAGCCGCCCTCTGCCATATCAAAGCCAATAAGCAGACGCACAAAGAAAATGTAAACAAAACTGTAAGTGCAGGCAAACAGAAAATTAGGGAAAAAAGAGAAAACTCTCGGACCGGTGGGATGGTGGGATGGTGGGATGGCTGTTGTGGGTGTCTCTGTGTGTGGCTAATGGGAAAAATCTAGCTGTCATGTGGCACAGACCCCGTGAAAACGGGGGCCAATTAGTTGGCGGGGGTTAATGCGTCACGCGACAGATAGTCACCTCCAACGGTGGGTGGCGGGGAGGTAGGTGTTGGGTAACAGCCTTCGAGGGGTGGAGCGTGTGCGCCGTGACCCCAAAAATGTCCGAGCTGTATCTCTCACCTTCGTAGGCACAATCGACAACATCGTTGCCGAGATCGCTGTACACCTGCTCCTGGGTGGCAAAGTGCGGATCCTCGGCATCGAATGACCAATACGAGTAGTCGAAGGTGAAGTCATGATGACTGTCCCGTCCGGCATCGCGGATCGACTGCAGCCGGGGCTTCATCAGGCGCGTCTTCTTCCCCTCCATCTCCATGATGAGCTGCGCGTCCATGTCATTTTCACTGCAAAAAAAAGGAAATGAGAGATGAGATGAGAAAATGACATTTTCGTTTATTAGCTGTCTACCAATAATTGGCGGCCTTGCTTGAATGATGGAAAACTGTGTCTGGCCTCGAAATACAGCCCATTGTTACGATTTTATATAACTTTCCGACCTGCTCCCTGCTGCCATCCCCCCCTTTTAACGACTTCTCGTGTCGGAATAAAACTATTTTTATTCCCGCTTTAGCTAGCAACAAAAGCAGCAGCAGCTCTCACATTTTGCTCATAAATATTCCTATTAACGATTTTTGCATGCCCTGAACAAATACAAATGGCCACCACCCCTTTTTCCCACCCGTTTTGAAGAGCCCTGCCATGCAATCCAATTGACATATTCCACTGGCTTGCCCCAGTAGTAGCAAACAGCTCCAAATACGGTCTGGAGCTGTACAGCTCTGTGATCAGGCGACAGCTACAAATTATAAATGAAAATCCGGTTTGCAGGGCATAATAAAATGCTGGAAAACTTGATTGCAACATCAAAAGGAAAAGCGACGCAAATGAAAGAGACGGAAAAACAAGGCATAGAACATTTGGTTCGTTCAAAGATGGAAGGGAACCGGGGAAAACGGAGAAACGGGGAACCGGTTGACTTGAGTTCATAGGGGCACCCCCACACACACACACACTGATAAACACATACTTCCATGTAGTAGTATATACTCGAGCATTAAAGAAAATAAACAGAAGAGCCATCATCCGCGATGCCACACAAACAATTCAATGGAATGATAGCCAGAGAGCAGTCTGCTCTGCCTCTGAACACTCTTTGGAACTCCATTCTATCATGGGGGTCATATCTATCAGAAATAAGAGGAAAAACTATTGGAAAAGACAGACTCGGAAAAAGTGTACGATTTGAAAGATATATGTAGATCCTTTTTTCATGACCTCTCAAATATATTTGTTGCATTTAAAAAGTATTATTTTAGATTATATTTGATAGGAATGATACGATTCTATCATTTGTTGATCCTGATATTTTTCTAGAATTCTCCTGGTATTATTGTAGTATTATTCTAGTATCATTTTAGTATTCTTTTTCTGGTAAAACGGTTATGTTATCTAGGAATATTCTAGTATCATTACAGTATTTGTCTGAGTATGATCCTAGTATTTTTCTACAATTCTTCTAGCATTCGTGTAGTATTATTTTAGTATCATTGGAGTATTCTTTCTGGCATCAATATCTCTTAGAATCTTTTAGAATATTTCAATGATTTTTTAGGATGATTCTAGTAGGTTTTCTGGTATATTTCTAGGATTGTTTGAGTACTGTTCTAGAATGTTGTTTTAGTACTACGCTAGTCTTTATTTAGTTTTTTTTTTTTAATTAGTATTGTATTTAATTCTATAATTAATACGGTATCTAACAAATAGGTCTTCGTGTTGGTTTTAGAATTATTTAAGTACCATTCCTAGTACCATACTAGTTATTTATAGGATAATTTTTGTATCATTCTACTCTGTTTGTTGAAGAATCTTAATATTATTGCTGCTATGCTCACAGCAGAGTGGAAATTACATAAATTTGGAGAACAAGTTCATGAAGTAAATACATACATACATATTTAATAAAACAGATATTTAATTATTGTTTGAAAGAAATCATCTCTTATTTCCCATTTATGTTCTTCCTCCAAAGATTTATGTATCATTTATCAGAGACAAGCGAAGTTTTGATGAACTATTTAGTTACTATTTGCAGAGAAAACCAAAATAACTAGCATTTGAAACGATTCAAGAATTTCCTCTTGAGCGGAGGAAACACAGATTCACAGAGAAATTCTCGACTATTAGAAGGGTATTTATCAAATCGGTCTAGCATTTGCTCCCATTCTCTGCAGTCACTACAATGCCTTGCCCCATTTCAAGCGGCTGTTTTAGGTCATTCCTCTCTTTGCCCCATAGCGTGGCATGATTGCGCTGCTCCACTTGGCCGTTCTCTGCTCTGCTCTGCTCTGTGTAGCTGTGGATCCACTCGGTTCTCAGTGCGTTTGAGTAGTTTTAATTCGTTAATCTTTGGCCTGTTGTTGAGAGCAGCAGACATCCCATCCAGAGCCAGAGATTACGGGAATGAGAGCTGCTTGAGCGGGATTTCGGGATGTGCATTCGTTCGTTCTCTTTGCTGTTGAGAGACAGCGTTGATTCATGTCTTAAATTAAACATTCATGCAGCCACTAAAAACGAACAAAAATTGTTTGTCTGAGCCGTGAGTCATGAGGCAGCAGCAGCACCAGCAGCAGCAAATACCATCATACTTCATACATATACTTCTCGCACAATCCATTATGGGAGAGAGAGATATGGGGGGAACTTGTTTTGGTTTCGGATTCGTGCTAACAATTCGCTCAAAATTCATAGATGTGTGAGTGTTTTTACGAATCGAATTTTGGGTGCAATAAACATACTCGTGTACTTGTAGTTAATTATCGTAGGTTTTTCCTTGTTTTGTTTTTGCGAACATTCAGTCGGCACTCTTGCATGACTGCAATGGAAATATGTGTGCTAAAAATGCGCCTGCTTTGGAGGCTAACAAACACAGATGTACCCCCCAATGAATGGATGGATGGATCTGGCCGAAAGTACAGTGGAGTGCTTTGCATAAGTCCACCACTACCATAATGATGATGATGATGATGTTATTGATGATGATGTCACAACTTCAAAGCGCGGGGCCCCCGGCTGGAGTTGTAGCTCCAGTTTTTTGTTGCTATTATAATTACAGTTTTTGTTTGGTTTGCTCGGTTTTGGAAGTCACAATTAACACACGAGAGAAAACCTATAAAAAAGATAGCTTATATTTTTTTGTTGGCGAATTTTATATCGAATGTGCGAGGAGATGAATGACATCATTACACGGGTTCCATCTTTCTTTGTTTGGCAGCAGTTCTCTTTGCTTCTGTCTTTCTTTCTTTCTTTCTGTTTTTCCTTCGCTTTGTACGCCAAGTAACTGTGCCAAAAGCAATGACCGCTGCGCCACGGATAGACAAGATAAAGACACAACAAATAAAAAAGGTAAATGTTCAAATGTTAATGCTCGCTGCCAGCTTGAAAAAAAATACTTAAAAAAAAAAGAGGTACTATAATGTGGCTTCAGGCAGACAGACGGACAGACAAATTGGGCAAGCCCCCACCCCAGACACGCCATTACACGCCATTCTCCTCCCAAGTAAAGAGTTGGCTAACCAAAAAAACCAAATCAAGACCTTCCACGTTCTACAGCAATCCCGAAGCAATATGCGGCCTTGCAAATCTAAAACGTTGCTCCTATTGCGGGGTTTTCCATTCATTTTCCAACCAAGAGAGCTCTGGTTTTCCGTTCTATAGCAATAGCAATATGTAAATCCCATTTTAATCTGAGGAAATTCAACAGTTCGCCCCCGCATTAGGGGGCGTTTTATAAACATCCACTTTATCGCTGGTCTGGACAAACACTCTAACCGTTCGCATTGCCATTAGCATTAGCATTATAAATCCATAATCCCGACGCTTACCGAGTGTTAAAGGGGCGAACCCTCACAGCAACCTTGAGCGATGACATTTCGGTGGTTGTTCCTGGGATTCTTGTACTCCTTTTATTTTCCTATTGGATCTGAAGTTATGTGCCGCCTATGGGGGTGTGTTCACGGTACAGTAGATCCCAGATTCAGATTCAAATTGTTGCAGCAGCAGCAGGTTTGTCCACTGCCACGTAATTTGATTCGAGAGGGGGGGTTTGTGGTGTTCTTAAAGGGGACTATGCGAAGCACTTTGTGTATTTTTTTTTCTTCTGTTTTCTCTGGCCTTCTTGGCCTTGTTTTAGTCTGTTTTTCTTTTGGTTTTCTTGTGCACCGCCGCACCACCGTTGTGCCTTATGTCGAGCAGCAGCAGCAGTGCTCCTCTGTCCACGACTTGGCCGAACTTTGCGCGCCTCCACAGACAACTGCACATAATACTCGGCGTACTAATAATGATGATTGTGCGCAATATAATTTCGATTCACTTCCACTGGCACCTTGGGCAGTCATCATTATTATTTGGTTAATAGTTTAGCAGCAGCAGGGAGCACGCATAAGTATCTGCTTGCTGCGTCTGCACTGGTGTTAAATTTGATGAGCAAATTGCGCTGTAAATGCCTCAACACACATCATTAAACGCACACGCGTCCATTACAGCGCAAAAAACATCGAACCGTACAACGAACAACGAACACTATTTACTTTTGCCACAATCTTTTATCAATAAGCGTACGGGTTTGTTGATATTAACTCGATAGATTTGGCGATATTTTGTATTTTTGATACGATAATATCGGTGAGAAATGTCACTTTTTGTACATGGCAACTACATGGTAACTACACATTTGCTACATATCAGCACTTTTATTAACCGAGTAAGGAGTAATGTTAAATTCTGTTTTCCAAGCTGCTTTGAAACGTTATTAATAATTTCTTTTGCAGAGATAGACATTATTTGACTTATTAATGAATTTGATTTATGTGCTGTATATGTATATACATATCTCGATCCCTATTCCTTTTGTTTTGTTATTATAAGCTGCAAAATTTCGTTGCAATAGCTTACAAATTTGGAGATTAATTTAGCATCCCAACTAAATATACAAACAAATGTTTATAAAGTCAGTTATTGCATTCGTTGGACAAATATTTGATCAACTCCCTTATGATCTTCCGTGGAAGGGCAGTTGAAAAATGCACCTTGCTGAATAAAAAAAAAAAAAAGGGTATGGACAACAGGTAAAATCCACCCCATTTGCCTAACATACCACGAGGACGGCCTTCCCTGGAGAAACATCGCTTCAATCGATATTGAAAAACAGGCATACGGTTGGTTGTATGAACCGAAAGTCCTGTGCGCATCTGGACTGTCATTAAAAAATGACAGTAGCCATACGCACAGGGCACTTTCGTTCAAACAACAGCAGCGTAAACGTAAGTGATAATGAAATGCGCCAGCTGGATCGGTGGGGGGCATTGATAGCTTTGGCGAGGAGGAAGAGGATTTTGAGGAGATGACCGAATAGGAAGACGATGAGGAGGAGGAGCTGGAGGAAGATGAGGAGGAAATGGATGAAGAGGATCAGGAGCAAGAGCACGACCAGGACCATGACATTGGCGATGAGGAGAAGGTGCATTGGGAGTCGGTGTTCATGGAACAGTTCATGTTTGATAATTTCCCATAGGCAGCCTCCGCAGTTGAGGTTTTTTAATGTGTTTTTTAATGCAGTTTTTTACACACACAACCAACAACAACAAATAAACTACAATTCTCTTTCGCAAATACTGATTCATAGCTGATTCTCCTATGTGGATGCGGCCGCCACTTGAGTACCAAACACATTTTAATCCTCACTGTCTGCTGTATGCCCTGGCTGCGACTGCGATTGTGAGCTGATACCCTCTCCCAGGGACATGCTCTCTGAGTTGATCTGCAATCCCATCCGCATCCAACTCTGATCTTGCATATCGTCAAACGATGGGGGCTCTTTTGGCTGCGTTTCTGGTGGTTCATTCTCAGATCCTTCAATGCCCCACATTCCTGATTCGTCATCAGCCACAACTACAGATGATTGTGCCGGTGGCAGGTCTGGCTGCACAAACGTACTCGAGTTGTGCTACATTTCTGGTATTAAAATAGACTCTGTGGATGTAAAAGATGACTCTCTCTCGCTCTCTCCCTTCTAACGATCCAGTCGATTTTTTTTTTGCTTTTTAAGCTCGCTTTTGGCAACGATATTGTAATCTTCCACGTCTTTGTCTGTGTATGGTGTTACCATTTTCTTAGCTACTGCCTTGACGAGCATGGCATTGACGAAACGATCCGTTTTTCCTGACGTCCTCCGGACTGTACTCGCGTTGCAGATCTGCGGCAGTGACCTTCTGAAAGATTAGATTCCCGGATTAGGTGTGGATTGTCGGCTAGGTTAATGTGATTTTTTTACTTACGCACAGCGGATAATATTTGCGAAAGAATTCCTTGTCGAACTCGCTCTCGAGATTGCTCCAATTCTTTCTTGATATTTACGGAGGTATTCCGGTAGTTTTGAGTCTTAAATGGCTTTAAAGTTTAAACTATACAAATTCTAATAAAAGGACGACAAACAACAAAACAATTTTCTGAGCTCGTCCCGCGCTTTCAGGGATTTCAGTGAATACGACTCTGATCAGATGGTTGATCGGTTTCACCCCTGATTTGAGGAGCGCGAAAAATTGTAATTTAAAAAAAAAAACATTTGGGCAAGGTACAACCATGGTAATTAATTGAATTACTGCAAATGTTTTATTTAATTTATTTATTAGCATTGCAGATTATAGTTACAATTATATTACAACAATTGTTTTCTATTGTAAATATAACTTCCAGAGATAGGGATTTTAAAGAAAAGACATCCGTCATTTCTGATATAATTTTATTGAATGATCTTTTGTATGTTTCTTAAATTCTACTTGGCTGAGGGCCAGCGTAGCTGCGCCGCCAGCAACGCCTGCAGCGGAGCGGCCGCATTTATATGTTTGTTATATATGCCCAGCGCTGTTGATAGCGGGGGGCGCGAGGGGAAGATCCACATGCTTGTGTGGATCATATTCAAGTGCCGTCGGCTATGCTATACATGCCGACGCTGCACTAATGTAGTACCAGGCATATATGTGTGATCGTATTTCGTCGCACTGAATATGCCTGGGAATGTTTATTGCATAAACACTGCAACAAAGTGTTACAGTGTGTTCCCTTTTAAGTACTCTTGGTACAGTGGGTATTGGCTATATATATGCATACTACATCTCCCTCCTTTTGAAAAATAACGTAATATTTATGAAGTTATTTTATAATTTTAATATGATTTATTTAGAAAAATATATTTAGAAAAATTTTTTTTTTTTTTAATTAAATGAATTTAATACTAATACATACATATATATCCCATAGTTCAAAAAAAATTTTTTTTTTTTCTTTTTTTTTTTTTTGTTTTAGTAAAGAAAATTAAAAAGATTTGATATATTCCTATAGATATACTTATGTATGGCCATACTAATTCTATCTATGAGTAAAAAAGTTTTAGTCTATCCTTATGTACTTTTTGTTTTTTGTCTTTTATATTTGAAATTGTTATATTATCATTTTCTCCTATACTATCTACCTTATATGGTCCAGTATATTTAAAATCTAACTTATGACCTGTTTCATTTTTCAATAAAACCTTATCTCCTACTGCTATTTCTAAATCTTTTATTTTCGAGTCATATATAATTTTATTTCTTCTCTTATTCTCCTCGAGCATAGTTCTTGCTCTTTTATAAGCTATTTCTAACCTATATTTACTCTCTTTAGAGTAATCTTCTATGTTATATATAGGTGCTATATTATCTATACTATAAAATTTTGTTGGTATATTTGGTGTTCTACCGAATACCAATTCATATGGACAATAATTATGTGCCATTGATGGTGTAGTGTTGAAGCAGAAGACAAAATATTGGAGCCATACGTCCCAATCAGTCTTATCAACCGATATGTATGAACGTATGTACTCATTAAAAGTTCTATGACTTCTTTCTACTGTTCCTACTGTCTGGTGGTGGTGCGCTGTTGACGTTATGTTTTCTATTTTTAGATATTTACATAAGTCGTTAATGATTGAATTTTTATATTCTGTACCCATGTCCGTGATGAACGTCTTCATTGGACCGTACTTCAGAATAAATTTTTCAAAGATAGCTTTTGCTACCGTATTTGCGCTTTTATTTGATATTGGGATGGCAACTAGATATTTTGTTAATTCACAGATTAAAGTGACTGCATATTCGTTGCCATTTTCTGATCTTGGTAATGGACCTATTGTATCCACTATCACTCTGTCAAAAGCATGTACAGGTGTATCAGTTATTGTTAATGGAGTTTTAGTATGCGTAGTTATTTTCGCTTTTTGGCATTTTGGACATTTTCGTATGTACTTGGTTATATCGCGAGTTAAACCTTTCCAGAAATAATATCTTTTGACCTTGGCCAAGGTTTTTGTTATGCCTGTATGTCCTCCTTGTATGGGATCGTCATGGTATGTAAACAGTATAGCTTCTTTTTCTTTCTCCTTATTTATTTGGGTCACCGGCTTGAGTAGCGCTACTCTTAATGATTTTAGTATCTTATTGCCCATTATTTTAAAAGATTCTATTGAAATAGTTTCAAAGATCTTATCGCTCGGTGCCATCTTGAGTTGGCTAATTTTTAGTATACCGGCTTGTAATTCAAGCCTTTGGAAGAACTGACCTAAATCGAGAATTCCGTTGGTGTACATATTGCCAACATCAATTCTTGCTATAACTTTTTTTCCATGTTTTAGCAAACATTTTGAATCTGTTATTCGCAAGGTCACTACCTTTCGTACTTCGTCATTTACAATGACTTCATATACGTTGGGCTGAGAAGCTTTATTTAGAGTTTGCCTAGGCAAATCTAATTTTTCTGTTCCTGCGCAGGAATTTTTCTGTTTACTTTGGTTTCTGGTAGTGACTTTTAGTATTGTTCCTGTTTTGTGTATTTCTTGTAAATCTTTGATGGTTATTCTTGATAACGCATCTGCTACATAATTATCTTTTCCCTTTAGATACTCGACTGTGAAGTCATATTCCTCTAATTCGAGCCGCATGCGTGTAAGTTTTGAGCTAGGATTGACCATTGAAAATAAGTATGTTAGTGGTCTGTGGTCCGTTTTCACTGTAAAGTGTTTTCCATAAATATATGGTCGAAAATGAGTAATTGCCCAATGAATTGCTGCTAATTCTTGTTCTGTTGTACTTTTGTTACTTTCGCCCTTGGTGAATGATCTGGACGCGTATGCAATTGGAAGTTGGAGATCTTTATGGTTTTGAGTTAAAACCGCTCCACACGCTTGCTTACTTGCATCCGTTATTATACAAAATTCTTTTGTGAAGTCTGGGTATTGTAACAACGTTGGTTTGATGAGTTGCTCTTTTAAGTGTAAAAATGCATTTTGGCATTCATCTGACCACTCAAATGGAACATTCTTTTTACATAATCTGGTTATGTGCCGGGAATAGTCGGCGAAGTTTCTAATAAAACGTCTGTAATAATTGCAGAATGCAACGAATCTTCTAGCGCTGTCCGCGTCGTGCGGGACTGGATAATTTTTGATGACGTCATATTTCTTGTCATCTGGCAAGATTCCTTTATCAGTGCATTTATGGCCGAGAAAGGTCACTTCATGCATGAAAAATGAACATTTTTGTGGATGTAATTTTAGGTTGTGTTTCCTACATACCTCAAAAATATCTTGTAAGTTTTTGAGCATATGTTTTTCGGAACAACCAATGACTATAAGATCGTCCATATATAGGAATGCTTGCGAAGCTTCAAGTCCAGAGAATGCAATAGTCATCATTCTCTGAAATGAATTTGGCGCTATTTTTAAACCAAATGGTAATCGCGTGAAGCGATATGAGCCATTGCTCGTTGAAAAAGACGTTATATTACGTGAACTTTCTTCTAGTTCAATTTGATGAAAACCTGACATTAAGTCAAGGCATGAGAAATATTTTGCTCTACCTAGTTGATCCAAAATGTCATCAATTCTAGGTAGTGGGAATTTATCTGACAAGAGTTTCTTATTTATTTGACGATAGTCAACTACTAATCGCCATTTCTTTTGTTCAGTGCCCGGAAGGACTTTCTTTGGTACAAGTAATAGTGGGCTGTTATATTCTGATACGGACGGTTCGACTATTTTGTCGTCTATTAATTTTCCTACTTGCTTCTGGATCTCTGTAACTTGGCTATGCGGGCTTCGATAGTTTTTGATGTATACTGGTTCGTCATCCTTCAATCTCAATTTTTGTTTATAAAAATTATTTGTTGTTATTGATTCGGTGTCAAGCCCGAATATGTCACTATATTTGGAACATAATTCCGTTAATGGTTGTTTGAATGGAGCTGGAAAATTCTTTTTGAGCTGAGCTAGGACAGTTTGTTCCCTGATTTTAGAAGTTGTTTGAACTACATTGTAATTCGAAAGTGGTTCATATTTTAAATTATTTATATTAATTAATTGGTCGGTACTGGTCGTATTCAGTAATCGGACAAACGCATTTTGCGTGGTTGCAACTGTGTTTGCAACAAAAATACCAGTTTGGATTTCCTGGTTTGGAATTAGAACATTATCTTCACTTGAAGTTAGTTCTATTTTTCGAATAACTTGTGATCTTGCTGGTAGAAGTATTGTATTGTTACCAGAACTGTATGTTATTGGAACATAAATGTGAATGTTTATATTGTTTGGTCGTATTATAAACCAGTCTTCTGAAGGTTTTAGATCAATTTGACAATTTAATGCTTTTATAAAATCAATCCCTATTATTCCATCACATGGGATTGCGAAATTTTTGTTTACTAAATGGAAATTGTGAGGAATTATGTATTTATCTGTCTGTAGCTCTATTGGTGCAAGGCCTAGGGATTTTATAATACCTTCACCTATGCCTTGAATATCTATTTTACTATTTATTTGTATGTCGTTGAAGACATCTGAAGTTTCTTTTATTAGCGATATGTTCGCTCCTGTATCTACTAGGAATGTTAGATGTTTTCCTGTATTGGCATTGTTAAATGACACGAAAATGTTAAGATTGAGATTGATGGTTTGAATCTTTGCTTTTAATAGTTTGGAGTATCTAAAGGAGTTTGGGAGTTTCCCGAAGCCGTCTGGGTAACACGGACATTATTGTTGTGTCCTCTGTTCCCATTTCTGACGTAGTTTTGGTTGTTATGGGATGTGCCGTTACCACGGTTATTTCCTCTATAATTACCACGACCTCTATAATTATTTGGCTGATAATTGTTATTGTAATTGAAGTTCCTGTTTGAATTGCTGTTATTGTAGTAACCACGACCATTTTCTCTACCTCGATAGTTACTTCGGTAGTTACTACCGCGATAAGCTTGTCCTCTACGCGTGTACAATATTGAATTAGCATTGCCAGTCATCTCAGTACTACATTGTATATACTTTGCGACGGCGTCGTTCATGGTCGTAAAGTTACCTGCTTCTAAAATGGTTTTTAGTTTACCATGCTCACAATTTTTAACCATTGTGCTAATGGCTTCTTTTGTACTGAATTTATCGGCATGTTCGGCTGGTAGTCCTTCATCGATGTACGAAGCTTCAAGTAGCTTTCGCAAATTATCGATTTCTGTGGTAAATTGGGTTGCAGTATTTCCTTTTTGGCATACTTTTGCCAATTTTGCTTTGACTACGTCAGACGTTTCACCGACTATAGTGTCTTGTAATTTCTTTATAATTTCATTTATTGTTGTAAGTTCTTGAACTTTGTACAGTGTTGATCCTATAATCTTTGATTTTATTACTTCGATTGCTAAAGATTCATAAGGGCCTTTTGTTAGGTTAACTAATTTAATCGCTGTTATGAATCGCTGCAAATGAAGTTTTTGTCCGTTAAATTCAGGTATGGTGTGCGAAATATCTTTGATATATGCCCGTTGGGCAATTGTGTCGTCTGCCATTCTGATGTGTTTTTGTTCTATCACACTATTCAGTGAATCGGAATCAGACAATTCTTGATCTTGATATTGTGGTACTGTTAATACAGCTTGGATCGTTAGATCGTGTAGATCTTTTTCTTCCACTTCTGTTTCTTGATCAATTGATTCAACTTCTCGGTCAAGTTCTTGAGTTTGACTTGTTCCGGGTTGTTCTATGTCTATTGTCAATGGAGTATTCAAAACTGTTGGAATTGAAATATCCAAATTGAATTTCCTTTGAATCGATATCAAATTTGATCGAAGTCTGATCAAAAATTTTGATACCTGCGACCAATTTTGTTCTTTTATGCGTTCTCTATTTTCATGTATTAGTGTACGTGCCTCGTTGAAACACTCAACTAATATGGTCGCATGCCTATTCACTGTAGCTCTTTGTATTGTCCTATTTTGTGTAAGTGATTTGTATGATTTGTCAAATCTACTTTTATTTTCTTCTAATGATTTGTAAATTTCCTGCCATTCCATTCTTGGTTTTAAGTTTTAAATATTGCAAAGTCAATTACTCTGCCCAGTATCGAATGTTCATTTATTACTGATTTTACTACAATACCTGGAATGGTAGTTAACACAATTGCTTTTTGTGTTTTTGAACAGTCTATTAAGGGCGAAAATTCTAAATGAAATGTACTCATGTACATATATTCGAGCTCTAATATGCTCCTTGGGGTCGTTGAGACCAATTGTAAAATTCTGTTTTTAAAATTTGGGTCCCTGTTATAAACATTCCTAATTGCGTTTAGAGTTGTCATTTTATTTTTCCCTTTCAAATTCTATATTTTGTCCAAATCATTAGCCTTACTCAAATATTTCTTTTTAAGGCATTTATTGTGCAGCTTATAAATTTTGAAAAAGACGTTAGCACACAGAATAACAACAATTATCATCAACAGGGTATTAGTAAAGCCTAAATCAATTTCTTTTGATTCTACTTTATTAATTACATTTGCAGTGGAATCCACTGTCTTGGTGTCTACTAAACCCATGCTGGTGACAATCCCTGTTTCTCTATGAAAAAGTATGCCATTTATATATGGCTTATTTTTGGTGTCATTTCCTAACTTACTTATAGTATTGTCTTTCATTCATATTAGTTTTTGAGATGCTTTAAATATATTTAATTAATATTAAAACTAATTTTTGAAAATATGAAGATAGAGTGTTAGGGCATAGGGCTGATTTACATTGGTTTTTTTTTTTTTTTTTTTTTTTTTTTTTTTTTTTTTTTTTATCAGTCCTATGTTTTTAGTGAAAGCCTAACAGATATTAGTAGTTTACAAGCAGCGTGTTACGCATCGACTTGTGGGTAGAAGTTTAAATTATTGGCAATTCAGGCATTGGCAAAATGCAGCCTTTATTGCGTTACTTTGCATCGCAAAGTTTGTTGTTGAGTTCCTCCAGTTGGGTTTTCAATTTTTCCTGGTCCTCGTTGATTTTTTCTGTCCGTAGTAGGTCTTTGACCAACCTACGTTCCCGGAGCAGTTTAATTCGCTTCCCTCCCCGCTTTTTCTTTGGCTTGGGCTGTTGCGGCTGTTGGCGTGCCCGGTACTCAGCTATTGTGAGTGGGCGTGGTCCATCGGTTGGACAAGCCTCCAGAGCCTCCTGTAGGCTTGGCTTGTCCCTTTGCTCGAGGGGAGCAGCGTTTATTAAATCTGATTCCAGATTGGCATCCACCGGTGGCGTAAGAGGCGTTAGGCCTCTCACGCGAATTTATTTTTCGGCTGCTGATGTCCTGGGCCTCTGGGCTCAGGCGGTTCCGGTGCCGGTCATCGCACAGGTATTCGTCGTACGCTCTATGTAGCGCTGTCGGTGCCTTTTCAGGTCTTTATCTTCTTTTATGTCAGCATGCTTCTTGTTTAATTTTTTTTTTTTTTATGAAAATCCAGTAATTTATTAGAGGCAATTTAAACGTGAAATTTGGATACGCAGGATTATTTTTGGCTCTCACTGTTCACGGTCATTTGGAAGTGTATTTTAAATGCACATTTTCTTTTGTTTTTGCGTGAAAACCGTTTTTGCAGAATTATTTATTTTTTTTTTTTTTTGGTCCTGTCACGGTCGCCATGTAAATATAACTTCCAGAGATAGGGATTTTAAAGAAAAGACATCCGTCATTTCTGATATAATTTTATTGAATGATCTTTTGTATGTTTCTTAAATTCTACTTGGCTGAGGGCCAGCGTAGCTGCGCCGCCAGCAACGCCTGCAGCGGAGCGGCCGCATTTATATGTTTGTTATATATGCCCAGCGCTGTTGATAGCGGGGGGCGCGAGGGGAAGATCCACATGCTTGTGTGGATCATATTCAAGTGCCGTCGGCTATGCTATACATGCCGACGCTGCACTAATGTAGTACCAGGCATATATGTGTGATCGTATTTCGTCGCACTGAATATGCCTGGGAATGTTTATTGCATAAACACTGCAACAAAGTGTTACAGTGTGTTCCCTTTTAAGTACTCTTGGTACAGTGGGTATTGGCTATATATATGCATACTACACTATCCAGCTGATCGGCGTACGGTAATATTAAAGATTTTCATTGGTCAAAAACAGAAATCCAAAAACATCGCAAATATAACATATTCGTCAATTTTGATATTCCGTCTAAAATTACTAGCTAATCAGGACTCTACCCACTAACCACATAATTTTATCTGATAAACTAATCAAATTTTTAACAAGAATTGTACAATTTTAATGACCCCCTTCTAATGGATCAAAAGAAAATTTTTGGGATGTTGCGACCAAATCCCTCCATTTTGCAGCACTGCATTTTTCAATTCAAATCTTTAAACCGTTTTATTAGCAAAATACGTTTTCAATAATAGTAATATAAAACCTAGTTAAAGCCCTTAATCCCTTGCAAATATGCTCCTTTTGTCGTACATGTGACACCACTCCAGACCATACTCGTACCCCAAGAAGGTTGCCGCATTAAAGGGCACAGCCCTGGCGACCAGCATCCAGCTGCCGCGAAAGATGCTCCTCCATCCGTAGGCTCTGTAGTTGACCATTACACAGTGAAAGATGCCGCGGAATTTGTGATTCTCGTCGGCCTGCATCAGCGTCTTCACGACATCGAATGGAATGACACAAACCCAAGAGATAACGCCGGCCCAGGCGCCGGCCAATGTGGTGATCAACAGATTCACGTTCGAGCCATCCGAATGGGCACGCCGCTTGCGCACAAAGTCGCGTTTGCTCAGATAATCGACGGCCTGACGGTAGGCCAGCATATAGATGCCATACGGCAGGACATCTCTGTGGAGAAACACGGATTAGATGAGGCATTCTCTGGGGACTTTTCGTACTAACCGACACATCATGGGCAGGAGACCTCGATAGAGACCGGAGAGGCCATCAGTCTTGATTATCCTTTTGAATGTGCCAAAGGCTGTACGTCGCTGGCCATAAAGATAGTCATTGTAATCTGTTGAGACACAAAGATGAATCAAACTGCTTCTGAGAAGGAACTGAAGCACTCACAGCATTGTGTCTGCAGGCGGACTTTGATCAGCTCCATGGGACAGGCGATGAAGGACTGCACGAATCCGGCCACCGATCCGGCGAGAAACATGTTGTGGTACTCGAGCTGCTCCCGCTGGTAGTCGCTGTGGCACACCTTCCGCAGCTGCCGCAGATGGTTGCCATAGATCCCGAACAGCAGCGAATTGATGGCCCCCGTCGAGATGAATGGGAAGAACATGCCCCTGTAGAAACCGTTGATCTTTAAAAGGATTGCTGACCGGCCAGTCCTCTGCGCTCCCCCCACCACCAACTTACCCCATTGTTGCGCCTGTAGATCTGATGGATAGCCGTCTGGACGGAGGAGTTTGATGCCTGCTGCCATACCTTGATCGTGTCGAGCGGATGGGCCACCACCACGCCGCAAGCACCTGTTCGGATGGGAGGGCCGTGCATAGATTAAATGTTAATTAAAATTCCCATCTTGCCGCATGACCAGCGTACATGTTGCATGTTGCTGCCTGCCAAAGAATTCGAGAACCGCACACAGAAATAAGCCTCGTAGATCAGGGGCGTCGCACGTGAACTTGACCATGGCGCCCGTTGGCTGGTGCGCTCTCCCAACAAGTGGCCCCACAGATGGCCCACAGCCATTGCGTCATCCGTCAACCGTTCCGCCGTTCATCTCTCCACTCTGCCGACTCTCTGGATTTCTCTTATATTTAAATTTACTTACCACCAAAACATCCGGCCACGAAATCACAATAGTTTTCCCACTTCATCAAGGATGCCCAGGAGTTGGTGGAAACTTTGAAAATTGATTTTTCTCGCCTTGCGTTTGACTGCACTTGCACTTGGCAACGGCAGCGACCAACTGCATTCGTTAGCTTTTGTGGCGATGTTGCAAAAGCTCAAAAGCTGAGAAGCTGAATGCTACAGAAAAGTGACTGGAACAGGAGATACCTGTTAGTCTAAGGTTTGGGATATTACATATAGGAGATATCTATTATTCAAATGATATTCTATGTCATTTCAAACTTTAGATAAATTAATTGAAATAAAGATAGAACCGTTCTTTTGTATGCTATATACATATGTATATTCTACAAGAAAATTCTGTCCATTAGTTATGAATTTAAGTATTTTGCTAGATAAAGCGTCAGCACGCAAAGCTACCAAATTGGAGGTCTATATCTTGTAAACTACAAATAATACAGGATTTTAATGATCTCCAAAATAAGGCTAGAACTATTAAGCATTCGAATTGGACACACAATTTATGAAATTTTAAATGGAATTTTTAAAACTCTTCCAATTATCCACTGACCCAGTATAAACCGAATGACATTGATTGGCTGCACAAATTTTCCATAATCGAACTGACACATTCGTTTCGAATGGACACAAATAGGAATCATTCATCAGAAAAATGTTGTATATTTTACAATTAAATTTAAAAAAAAAATATTTTTGTTTCCTAAACCTAAACGACTACTAAATACGCCCTTTCGACTCTACAAATACGGGGTATGAAAAGCTTTCAGGCTCACGAACAAAAGCTGACCGTCACACAACCATCTCATCACATCACATCTCTCGATTTCAATTCAAAATAAAACGAGTTTTTTTTAATTTTTTATTTAATAATTTTTTTATTGTTGATTGATCTCTTTGCTTCTTTTCCCTCCGCTTTCATGCTCCATCCTCATGCGTTTTGTGTTTTTTTTTCTCATTTTATATTTTAATTTTTGTTTTTTTTTCCATTTATTCCTTTTATTTTTTTGGTTAATTCTGCTTGCAGCTAAATATTTGTTTTTTTTTGCAATTGTTTTTTTTAACTTTTCTGCTGCTCTTCTGCTGCGCATTTATTTTCCCTTAGGTTTTTCCTTCCTCATTCGCGTTCATTTCATTCTGTTTCTGGAGTCTCGAAAGCAAATCATCAACTAAAAAAACCTTTCTGTTTTTTTTCGAATGCTCTTTTGTATATATACTTTTGTTTAAATATATATATTTATGTATACATACCTACATATGTATATAGGTATATATCGTATATATATTTATTCCCATTTATTTTCTCATATCTTGTTTCGCGTGTAATTATAATTTACTCTTTATATTTACTCTCAGCATAAGATTTTGTTTAGTTGTGTGATTGAGTGATTGATGGCGTGTCTGTATGAGTGAGTGTACGTGTGTGTGGTTGTGTGTGTGTGTGTGTGTGGTGTACAGTGTAGTACAGTGTGCCTTCAATCCATGAAAACATATCGAAATATCCTCGCACAACACTGTCCTGGAGAACAGAACTAAAGGATTAATAATAATAATAATAATAATAATAATAATAGCATGTGTCATCATCATCCATATACGATAGGTTTTCTTTTCTTTTATACAAGTCTAGAACATAAGAAAATACATACATAATTCACATACATAATTTCCATTTTCCATTATCCTTTATGCTCTTCTCTTCTCTCATCATCCACATTTCCCACTTTGTTTTAGTATCCATAGTATTTTGTTGATTTTTAAATTGTTTTTAAGCGCTTTAACTATCTTTTTTGCTCTTTTTGTGGTTGTGATTTTGTCTGTTTGTTCTTTAAGTTTTTTATTTATTTTATTTTATATACTTTTTGCAACGTTGTTAATGCGACTTTATTCTTTTAGTACACTTCTTTAGTACAGGGTTTTTGTTGTTGTCTCTAAAAGTACTTAACGAGTTTTGCTTTTTCTTTTGCATTTTTGCTTATACCATCATCATCATCATCATGATTATCATCTGTCGCTTAGCCCGACCGATACTAAGCATATAGCTACATACTGGCTACTACATTTTAACATGCTCGATTTATATTTTATACATAGTACATATAAATACAATAATAGAAACTATAGTTAAGTTTACCATACAAGTTCTTGAAAGCAGATACAGATACAGATACTAAACCGATCGATTAACTCAGGGTGCAACGGAAAACGACAATCACAAGAATCACGAAACGGAGCGGAAATTATTATATGAAGAAGGGACACTTACATATGCTCGACTTTAACGAGTACAGTACTACTATATCATCGTTTGTATCCATTTATCATTTCAACATTGGTTTTTTTACATTTTCATCATTCTCTATATAATAATGCTGGTTGTTTTTGTTTTTTATTTTCTCTGATTGGCATCCTATGTGAGCTTCTTCAAACATTAACTAGAGATGGATGGGATGGGATCGGATGGGGGTGGTGCCTGGTGTCTGGAGTGATTTATGGTTTAGGAATTACGCGATATTGCTGCTGGACTCTCTCTGTGTGGTTCTGTTCTGGGTGTTTGTTTGGTTTGTTTCTGCGTGTGTTTTCGTCTTTAAAGGCAGTCAAGACCTAACTTCAGTGTCTATTGCTTATCAATGGCTATCCTTGGATTTTTGCTCTTTAGCTTTCGGTTTTAATTTCGTTTAATTACACGCTAATATAAAGATGCAAAACTTTCTTACACACGTTGCTTAGTATTTAGGCCAAATAGGTTCTTCAATAAACCATCTATCTTCCCCTACTGCTGCTGCTGCTGCTCCTCCTGTAGTAGATGCCCCTTTATACGATTCTTATACGGTTCTCCCCTCGCTCTGCCATCTGCTGCTTTCATATACTTCTTGACGTTTTACAAACATATTTTCATAATAATAACGCTAACGCTGTATGTTTTCTTTTAGGTTTTTCTTAGTTGTTGCATTATATATAGTATATATATGTATACATTATATGGTGTATATTAACTCACGATTCACAGACACAATTATCTTTAATATTATATGAACTTTTCGCGATTGGAGAGACACTCCTCCATTCCTCTTTAGTAGAACTTGCATCGCCTCCTCCTGTCTCTCCTAGTTTTCTCCCTTCCTTCCTATATGTACTATAATGCATGCTTCTATACTTTGTAATGGGGCGTGAGAGTTGAATGAACAAACATACATTATGCATAGTATATTTTTTTGTTAATATATAAATTTTATATATTTTTTATTTCAATTATATATGAGTGAGTGCGGCTAAGTGAGTGTGTATGAGAGGCCGGGGAAAGCAGTCCATTGGTTTTCCCCCCACAGTTGTTTTTTCCAACTTAGCTACATTTATTTACAAATGAAATTATTGATGTTTTAGCAAACCGAATGACAATTGTGCGCATATTTCCATGAAGAAATTGAAACGAGAGAAGACTTTCGAAAATAATTTCCTGAAACTGAAACTGAGACTGGACCGCTTTCCACAGAGATACGTCTTGTGTGTGTGTGTATGTGTGTGT
This sequence comes from Drosophila helvetica, assembly GCA_963969585.1. Lineage (NCBI taxonomy): Eukaryota > Metazoa > Arthropoda > Insecta > Diptera > Drosophilidae > Drosophila > Drosophila helvetica. The sequence goes on from OZ018403.1 coordinate 36,853,544, forward strand.
TTGTATAGGATGGATATCGGATATGGGATATATGTAGATATCGCGTATAGTAGATGACAGTTTTCCATTTCCCTAACCGTGAGGTTCTTCTATATAGATTAACATTTGCTTGGTTGTTGTTTTTACAATTCATATTTGTTTAGTGCCCATGCGCTCTGCTCCGCTCCGCTCCCCTACATACATACATCTCTATATAGATCCATCAGTTATGGGAGGGGGGGATACCATGTGGGTATATATAATTCTGTACTTAATCATATGTATAGATTTTCTGTCAGCTGCATTCTGCTTCTCTTTCTTTCTTCCTAAAACATCGAGTTTTGAAGCGGTTGGGGGCTGGTGAAAATGGTTGGAATTTTCTGTATTTTCGAGAGAATTACTGACGGAGTATGTGTTTGTGTGTGTGTGTGCAACACTTAAAGCTAAGTAACAAAGTTTCGTTTGCATGGATGCTGCATTTTATATACAATTCAGGGATTAAGACACGCCGTTCCTTCGTTCGTTCTATGGAGAGCAGAGCTCTGTGTGGGAAAAAACCAGGAAAATCAATCATCCGAGCAGCGCAGCTTTCAACTATTTTACACACAGTGAACATTTAGGTGTTGTATTTTTTGTAGCAAGTGTTTCTCATTTTTTATGGGTTGGGGTGGGGTTGGGTATGGGATGGCGCTGATCTATATGATAGGGTAGGGGGTCTGGTCTTCTAGTTAGCAGTAGTATGTTTTAGTAGTTAATAATATTCAATGCTCTTTCTTCGACTTCAACAATCAATCATCAATCAATCAATCATAGTTATAGTTATCGGCTCTCTACTGCTTTTCACTTACTAACATGATTTTTCTTTTTATTCAACTCGGGTTTTCTTTTTTAATGCTTAAACGTAATTAATAATATTTTCTTTCTTTCTTTTGTTTTGTTTTTAATATATATATTTATATGTGTCTGTGTGTGTGTGTGTGTTTGTGTTTGTGTGCGCGGGTTTTTATGTGTGGTGTGTTGTGGGTGTGTGTGTCGTGTGTGTAGGTGTAAGATACATTATTTATATAGATTTCCATTGATGCCGCACTCGACGAAGCTTCGGCTTTCTCAACATAACACACACACAGACAGGGCTGCTATCGCTTTGCTTTCACTTCCGTCTCCGCTCTTCACTCCTACTCATACTTCCTCCTTCCTCCTCTCATCAGCCGCTCAAGCATCCTCCTTCTCCTCTTCCTCCATCGCTGATGTCCGCTTGCTTGGTGTCTTCGTCAATCGAGTATACATTTTTAGTGTTTAGTTTCATATTTTCTTGTGTTTAAAGTTTAGCATATGTATGTGTTTTTGTTTTTGTTTTTGTTTTTAGTATAACTATTTATCGCCTCTCTTTCCTCCATCTCTCTCTCCCTCTTTCTCTCTCTCTGTTTGTCTATCCGTCTGTCTGTCTATATATCTCTTACGTGTGGGATGTGGGAACAACAGAGATGCTTTTACGTGTTAGCCGACGGACTGCGCTCTACGGCTCTCGTTTTTGTTTATGGTTAGTTTGTTTTTCGGGCGCATGCCTTGCGTTTAGCGTGTGCTTTGTCCGTTTAGTTATCCGCCGCCTTATCCTGTTTGATTTTTGCATTTGTGGTCGCAGGATTATTGTCTCCGCCGGCGCCGCCGCTGGACAGACTGCCGCTGCTGCTGCTATTCGACTGCTGTTGCTGATGAGAAGAGTTAATGGCGGCTGTGCTGCTGATTGGTGGCTGCAGTTGAGAGGACGTGGACGCCGCCGCGTTGGATGATGATGCGCTGTTCGATGCATTCGCAGCTGCGCTGCCGCCTGCGGTGCGCCCATTGGAACGATTCGATTCGAGTTCGTGCAGCTTCTTCCACAGCTCCTCGCGATCGCGTTCACGTTTCTTTTCCCTGTGCGAAACAATTGCAAATATTATTAATATAAAGATATATATTAAAAGGAGAGTTTCATACTTTTGCCGCTCTGCCTTGTAGCTGGAGGTGAGCTCATCGAACAGCTTTGAATTCATTTCCATAAATGTTTTCAATACGTTATAGACGAGCGCCACAATGGTCTGGTTCCAGTGCTCCTTGCTGATGCGATATAGTGCCGGGAACATGATCGGCATAATCACCGCATTGTTCTCCTCAATCAGCGACATGGCATACTCATTGTTCCACAGATATAGAGCGCGTTCAGCCACCTGCGAATCGGAAACAATGAAAATACAATCGACGCTCAATTTTTGGGATGATTGGAAATGTACCTGAAAATGTGGACTCGATACACATTTGGCAATCTGCCGGAAGAGCGGCTCCTGGATCTTGACAAACTGCGGCGGATCGATCACATCGAGTATCTCCTCAATTTCGCCCAAGAACATGACCTCCTTTTGGGAACACGTCTTTGGCCAGAATTTGAGCAGGCCCCGCACCACCGGCTCGGTAAGGAATGGATCCTTCTCTAGGAATTGTACAATACAATATGCCAGCTGTGCATGATATAGCGACAGGCATTTGACTTTGTGCAGCGGCAACAGGACCTTGACCAAAAACTGTTTATGCTCGGCCTTCAGTGGCAAGGCGAAGCCATTGATGATGCTGAATATATCAGATATCAGAGGATTATTAGTATGTCTTAAGGGAATAATCGACGCGTGCTTTTGCTGACATACCTGCCGAGTATTTCCAACAGTTCGCCCACACCATTGAAATGCTCCGTCTCGTAGATGAATCGCAAGAATATGTTATTGATTTGTTTTCGTATAAAAGCGCGTAAGCCTAAGAACTTCCCGTAGATGCGATGCAACACCGTCTTGAGAAAGTCACGCTCACGTGGATCCTCAGAGTCGAACAGTTCCAAGAGCTACACAATAAAAGGGAATCATGTGATATAAGAAAGATCTCCAATGGTGGAGGAGGAGAAGAAAAGCCACGCACCTGCAAGACAAACTTCTGATCGATCACACGCTTGCCAATGGTTGCTTGGAAATCCTGCGATTCCAGGAAGCGCAAGAACACCTCATACACCAGCTGTAGGTGTGGCCACGAGGCCTCCAATGTTGGATCATCCTCCTCCGGGTCAAAATCTGGATTCTCGCTGGGCGGCAGTGTGCGAAATAAGTTGCAAGAAATCTGTGTACAAATATTTTCGATTATAATATGCATTTCTGTGTAACATTCGCGATTGGTTGTACCATGCGTATTATTTCCGGATAAACGGGTTCCGTAAGGACACCGCGCCCATGCGTTATATAGGTGGATAGATCATTGAGTGCCGCCCGCTTGATTTCCTTGCCCTTGAGGTCCGTGACGGGATCCATAAAGTCAAATGATACGCAACACTGACGCAACTTTCGTATAAACAGCTCCTCCTGTTCGAGGCTGGAGCAATCGGCTATCAATCAAAGAAGGAGATGGAACTATTATGAGAGGGTTATCCCCAAGGATAATGGAATGTCTCGGCACGTACCTTTCAACGGCGGCAATTGCTGCAACTCAACATCCTGTGAATTTCTGTAGCGCGAGGAACCTTGACTCTTTTTACCCTTCTTTTTGAGTGAACGTTTGGCGAACGGGTCGATTCGATCCACAAACGTGCCCCCCGATGACATCTTTTCAGATTTGGGTTCGTTTGAATCGATGGCGGTGGTGGTCTCCGTGGCTGTCTGTGTGGTATTCAGCTTGCCGGCTTTATATCGAACGTTTGCCACTGAAAATTGCTTATGATCGGCTGCGGCTGCACCTGACCCACTGGCACCTGCACCAGCTGCAGCTGCTTCTGCTCCTCCTTCCCCCTCGTCGCCGTCGCCGTCTTCGCCTTCGAAATCGCTCGCTAGGATCTCGACTGGCCGTTTGTTTCGCGATTTGCGTAGCCAACCAAAAATTTTATGTGTTATGTTGGCGACTTTTGCAGTAGAGTTTGGCGTCTTGCAGTTGTTTCCTAGACTTTTGGTTAAGCTGCCGCTACCGGTGCCGGTGCCTGTTCCGCCTATGCAGAGCTCCTCCTGCTCGGCTGCTAGTGCTGTTGTCCTGCTGCTGCTGCTGCTGCTCCTTTGCTGCTCCTCCACCAATGGCAACAAATGCTGATGTGATGGTGGATGTTTCTCTCTGTTCTGTATACCCTGCGGTTGCTGCTGCGGTTGGTGCTGCTGCTGCTGCTGCGCCTGTTGCTGTTGCAGTTGCAGTTGTTGCTGCTTCTGTTGCTGGGTGATGTTGATGGCGGTGTTGAAACGGTAGCGACTTATCTTGGCATCTATCAACCAGCGTCTGCGTGGGACATGAAACGTATCTGTATCTGCTGTGGCAACTGCTGTTGCTACGGATCCTTCTGCTGCTCCTTTTGCTGATGCTTTAGTTTTGATTTAAATTCGTTACAGTTGTATTTACACTGCAACACAAAATATGGGAATCTTCATTAGATGTTCGCCTCTTAATCGTTTAGTCATTAATGAAAAAGAACTCACCTGTTTCTAGATTTCCGCACTGTTTGCTGCCACTTCTGCTGCTGCTGTTGTCTGCTGTTTTCAGGTTTCTTTGTTGCTGGAGGGACTGTTGCACTTTCTTTCTTTCTTTCTTACTTTTGTGGATAATACTCTCGCGTCTCCGGCTTAGCTTCTAGGTTACTTTTGCTGCTCCTGAATGGCACATTGATTTTTCGGTTGAATCTTTCACATATTCCTCTCGCTTCACTGCTGCTCTCTGGCTGGACACGGGCTCTTAGCACTCTCTCTTGGTTTCTGCTGCTGCTGCTCCTTGGTTATATTTTATGTGCTGTATTTTTGTATTTTGGCATCACATGCACTGCAAATAGAAATACAATAAACGAATTGACATTAAAAGACTTGTCAGATAGATAGTCAGGAGGCTCTTTATCAGCCGGGAGGGAAGAGGGAAATTGCTACGGAAAAAAAACCACAAAACGAAAAACCAAAAGAGAACTCTGATAAAAAAATGAAGAAGGGGGGAAGAAATACTGTGTGAAGGTTATATCTAATCGCAGCTCTTTTTTTATTACAGGTGTGTGTGTTTGTGTGTGTGTGTGAGTGGGGGGACTGTGATTTCCTTGTGCTGACAGATAAGAGATAACTGATAGGAGGATAAGAGGCCAGGGGCCAGCCAGTGGGAGGGAATTCATTCCACCCCCCCTCCCATGCTGGTTGCCAGGCAAAATGCCGCTTATGCTTAAGCTTTTGAATGATTTGATTTGATTGATTGACTGATGATTGGACAGTGCAGCAATTGCCAGAATCCTGACATGCCCCTCTGAGGGGAACCTGAAACCTGAAACTGGGAAAACTCTGGCTCAGAGCCGCACAATCCTTGTGGCAAATGGAAATAGGAACCGCGGCGCTTAATTGAATTTCCACATTCCATTTTGATTCTCATTTAAGAGTCCTTTCCCCCGGAAAAGCCATTGACCGGAAACACTAGTTGGGTGCGCCAGTTCGGGGCAGGGGTGCGGAGCGGGGCGGCTGTCTCTTCTCGAAGGAAATGTAAAGCGGAAATGAAGCCAGAAGTGAAGGACGATGTAGCGCAGCTAGGGAGCGGGATAGGGAGGGGGTAGATGGTGCAGCCATTCATTTGCATGAACTTCAATTTTGCCACAGGAGGGGCAAGAGTGTGCGTGCGTGTGTGTGGCTGCCACACACTCGGCTTTTCACTCGTTTTTCCACGGGAACTTGTTTCGCCTCAAAAATTTGCACACAAAAATGCAAGTCAAACCTCGAGCAGAGCAGTCCATGGCCCAAGTCAATTCCCCCCAAGTAAAAACATGTTAAACATGGCCAACACACACGCTGCAGCAGCAGCAGCTCCACCCACACAGATACAGGAACCCCCAGGCGTATGAGTGACAAACAGGTAAATGCGATCAAACTTGGCCAACAGCTGCCTGCCTGCCTTCTGCTGCTGTTGGTAATGGAAACGATGCGTGGGCGCGTCGCTATGACAAACAAACAAACGCCTGCATGTGTGTGCGAGTGTGTGTGTTGGCCAACCGGAACTGGCTGGAAGAGAGAGAGATAGGGAGAGAGAGTGTGGCACACAGAGAAAAAGTTTACCCAGCTGCCTTTTGTCCATACACATTTTATACGCCGCGACGAGTGGGCAGGGTATGTCCATTGTCCATGCGATAAGAGGGTTTGTTTGATGCGCCCAAGAGCCAAGTAAAAGATAGAAAAGAACCTACCCCATAGATACATTTATGTACAAGTATTCTCAATCGCAGTACCGTATAGAATATATTCGGAATTTAAGCTTTCTTTTATATTTTATACATATAGGGGAATATCTGTGATTTTCATCAGTTTAAAGATTTATCGTTACTTTCTCGCAGCATTATATTTAATGATTTTATCTAAAATCAAATCAAAAACAAAACTAAATGTGGTTTCTGCAATATCTCTTTTTTCGTGAAGTTATAATTAAAGTTATTATCTGTCTATTTTCCAAAAATTAATATAATCATTATAACATTCGAAAATGAAAGTCTCGTTTTTTAGAGGCATATTTAATGTTATTATCTACCTATTTAAAAAAAATGTATCCCCATCGAATAATTATTTATGAGAATATTGGGTACCTCAAAGTCGGCCCCGCCCTCCCTCTGTGATTTACAGTTTTCGCAGTGCGATAAAATTGAATTTTCCACAGAGTACATATACTCGTACATACATATATCTATTATATATCCACCTCATCAGCTTGTTTACACACAAAAATTTTGCCCATTGTTCTGCCCAGTGTCTTTGGTTTAATTTATCTCAATAACCTTCGCCGTGGGAGGTCGAGCCCCTCTCCAAAGAGCAGAAAAAAAGCAGAAACATCATCTGTGAACCCCATCGCGACATTTAATATATCGGATAGATCGGGAGAGATAGCATTGCGAAATCTACGGAGCAAGCTGGGGCGCTGGTGGCCGTTCCATTCCATTCATTTATTCCATGCTATTTTTTTATAAAATGAAAGCATCAGCGTTTGGGAGGGGGCGGGCGGGTGGCCCAGTCCCAGCCCCAAGAAAAATGACCAACAACAAAAACAACAACAGCATCGGCAGCACAATGAATGGCTGACCATTAGGCCTGGAAGTGGGGGGCCATTGCTATTCCTCCCCCCCCTTTAATAGGGGGTGGCTTTATGTGTGTGTGTGCGTGTGTGTGTGTGACCTTATGACATTATTTACTCAACAGCAAAAGCAACAACAATAATACTTTGTAGTTGGGGCCAAAAGTTCAGACCCACATATAATCATAGAAGAAACGAAAATAAAAATACCGAGTGCAACAAAAGATAATATTTTATTGAGATATGTATCTTTAGAACTGGTCGACTAGTTTTCATATAAATATACCCCATAGACAGACCAAGGCTTTATTTCTTTGACTATCGAAATGAAGATCGAAAATATATAAATTATAGACGAAATATCTTCAAAAAATCATCATACCCTGTACAACAGGGTACTCCTCTCGGCACATGCATATAATAACAAATGGACAAGGCGGCCAGGCGGATCCCACAAAATATAATGAGACAAGTTTTCGGCTCTTTTCCTCTCTCTCTCTCTCTCTGTATCTATTCTCCTCTTTGCTTTTATTTCGTTTTGTTTTGCTTTGTTTTCATGCTGGCATTTGTACGATTTTTCGCCGCTTAACAACCAACAAACGCCACCAGAGAGACCGGACCGGCCAGCAGCGGCCCACTCATCGTTTTGGCCAGGTCATCTAATGACTAAGCCACTCGCCTCGCCTCGACCCTCGACCTCCATCCAGCCCAACCCCACCCAGCTGTCGGTCGGGGAAATTCTATTCCATTTCCACACTTGTGTGTACATGCCACAGGGCGCTCTTCTTTCGTTCCTCTCTTTCGACGCATGTCTCTTACGTGTCTTTTTTTAAAACATAATCAATAAGCCACAAAACTGTTTCGAGGCTTGGAAATGTTACCAAAGGTTTCCGTCAGCAGACTTTCGTCAATTGTCGCTGGGATTTTGGTTCGATGTGAGGCCAAAACCCTGACCTACACGTCCGTAGCCCACTCCGCCGCTGAAGACCATTTTTATTAGTCGTATTTTTTTATTGATTTATTGGTTTTTTATTGGTCCAAAGAACTTTGACAAAGAACTCAAGCAATCGAAAGTACTTTTCCATACTTGGGAACAATTTTTGGTGCATTTTATTACCCCAAAACATTTTCTTATGAATAAAATAATTTATATTTGATTTCTTGAATAGAATTTTACATATTTTATTTTCCCTGCACTCTCATTAGCAGGTCATCTATTGATATTTTCCATAATTTGCTGAATTTAATGAATTTTCTTCATTCAAAAATGGATACACAAGAACGCAGTGCCACAATCTTTATAAGGAACCCCTATATTGTCCTGCTTTATTGGTTTGCTTACTGTTCCGGGAAAATATCACCCATTCCATTCCGTAGACTGGCGTCAAGTGCAAATATTTAATGAATATGTTTCAATTGATATTTGGACATGTCGGTGGAGCAGTTGTTGTTTGTCTGGTGTCAATGAAGAATCAACTATTTGCTATTTCTATTCAAATAAATTTAAATATATCTACGTAGTTGATTGGGAAGGTTTACACGTATTCCTGTATCAATATTCGTGGAAACAATTGCTTTGCGAACAAAACACAATCCCTCCTTTCTCTTAAAGCTTCCGGACATGGACTCCCGGATTTACTAAACGACTGCTTCTGGCATATTTATAACCTTTAGTACGTCCTTGCTCGCATGGCTCTCATTAATCAACGATATATTTATCCTAGACACCATTGCTTTAGAATTTTTAAAGTGTTTCATACTGTTTTCTAGTTTTTATTTGATGGTAAAAATGATAGTAAAAGTCTAGAAATTAAACCTAATTTTGTTTTGGTAAATAAAATATTCAGGGTTTTTTATCGCCCGAAAATTTATTTAAATTCATAGCCGAAGGTCATTGTAGGTTAATAGTTTGTAACTCTAACCTCGTTGTATATAAATAAATAAATAATTTGAATTCGACTTAAATTTGATTTAATAATATAATTTTTTTTTTAATATTTTTTTTATTATTAGCTCCCATACATTTGCATTCAATAATAATACAACTAATGGCTGAATAGGTTAACGAGTAACGGACTTGAATTTCTCTCTGTAACACGTTTTCCCCTACAAAAAATGTATCCCTAAATTAATCATACAACCAATAATTCATTTATTCCTGTCTGTTGCTGTCACTGGATTTTCAGGGTAATTTTCATCATATTTGTGAGGATTATTAGGTGAAAAGTCGAAGCTTTTGCTCAGGAAAAGCAATGATAATGTCCGCACGAGAGATGATAAGCACAAAAGTTCATCTAGCTTTACGTCTGCATCCATCTAGCCCCCTACCCACCCCTCTTTCCATCATGGGGGGGGCGCGCGTGTTGTGGAAAAAATTGCGCACTGTTTTCATTTTCGCTTTCGCTGCGTACTTGAAACGTGTCTCAGAAACTGCACGCGGGGAAAATACTGCAGAAAACTACGCAGTAAACATCGTAGGAGGGAGGGAGGAAGGAAGGAAGGGGAGATGGAATCTCACACCCTAAACAAAAATCCTACACGAAAAGAAAGGAGGTGGAAAAAAAGAGTTCATGGACGGATGAGAATTTCATTTCTCTCGTCGGCTGCCGCAGCAGCAATGCATGACTAGAATGGATGGAAAATGCTCTCACAGTTTTCACAGTTTGGGGGGGAGGGTGGCGCAGATTACAAGCTGCGTTCCGTTGCGTGTTTGGAAAGAGAGAGGGAACATCGCCAGTCTCCATCATCTCATCATAATCCCGCATGCATGAAATTGATTTCCATTTCCACACAGACGCAACAATTATCGAGGAAAGCGTTCGTTCGGATCGATCCCTCCCTCCCCCCCCCCACATGAAAATGCGAATTGTGGGTGGAACCGTACGGCACGCCCAGTCCTAATAGAATTTGCATCCAATGCGCATTGGAAATGCGAAACCTTGAACTCCCTTGGGTCGTGTCCCTCCCTCCCATCCCCTACCTATGAACCTCTCTCTGTGTGTGTGGTGCCCTTGGTGGCTGTATTGATATCATTAAATCAATCAAATCAGCATCCAGCCATCGACATTTCCATATGCAAGTATGTATGTATGCAAACAAGAGTTGCGGGGGGAGAGAGGGTATCCAGCTGACACACGAAAAATGCAAATGTGTTGCATGCATCTCATGGCACGTAGCACATACCAGATCCACCCCCTCCCCTTGAAGGCTCTTGCTGTTGCTGTATTGCCAACCAAAGGTTTTTTAGTGTCGGTAAATGATTTTCCATTCACACTTTTCGTTGACACCAAAATATACATATAGTCTGCACGGAAAGGGGTTGCATTTTCCAATGATCATATATGTATTTTGTTTTCTTGGTGTTTTCTTCATCAAAAGGGTTTCCTTTTTGTGTTTTATTGAACTTTTATTTTGTTGTTGGTTTTTGGGGACCGACTCAACGCCCAATGCCCGATGGGCAAACAGACAAAGTCGCGTAGAAAGCGGGTCAGGGGACGCAGCTTAGGTGAAGAGAGAATGGAAGACATGGAACAGATTTTTGTTGCCTCATGCAACATATTGGTAATTGCCGGTACATTTTGTGGCATTCAAACTCTGTGTTTACACCTAAATCCAGTTGGTTTTAGTTCTCAGGAAATGATTAAAGATTGATAGATTAAAGTTGATTTTTTTTTCCATTTTCATTGAAAATGCATCGGTGAAAAACGTATCGTGCAACAGCAGCTGCTTTGCGTCTTTGTCCCTACAAAATGCATATCGCAAGGGAAAATGCGACTTGTTTAATTTACATAAAGCTAAAGGAAATGGAACAATAAGTTTTATATGATTTTGTTGCAGCCACAAGAAAAGAGGCAGAAGTGGAGGCGGATGCAACAGAAGCGAAAGTTTTTCGCCACACGAAAGTGCCTGCCTCCTCTCGCGGCGTACTGCTGCTGCTGCTGCGTGTGCCCTCGAGGCAGGAGGCGCCACGCACACAGACGGGACACACACGAACAGGCGAGGGAGAACACATTGTAAATGTCATGTGGGTGGATGGCAGACCAGGGGCAGTGTGGCAGAGCGGCAGAGAGTAGACGCTGGATCTGGTGGGTGGTCAAAAAGTGTAAGATGGCGGCTCCATGCGGCGGCTTCTGGCTGCTGCCTCTGTTATTTCTTTCCTCTTTTTGGTTACATTTCATGGCCCACTCGACATTCTTGTTGGTGTGCCTGCATTTTTATTTCGTTTTTCTTTTCTTTTTCTTTTTTTGCAGGCCCCCAGACACTGAAAGCCCCTTTTCTAACGAAATTATAAGATCTAGATTTCAATGGGAATTGGGTCACTCCTCCTGGGGGGTTGAAATATTGCAAGTAAAATGAATTTTAAATATTTACAGCACTCTCAAGGAGTCACACAAGTCGAAAACAACAACAAAAGCCCAAAAGTAAGGGAGGGAGGAGGGAGGTGGCAGCTGTTGTTGGGGTGGGAAAACTGTCGGCAAAAAGTTGGCAACTCGTTGGAAAATTTGGCAGTTTTCACAGTTAAATGGCAGGCCAGAAATCTCCGACTTTTGTTGTTGGCCAAACTATCGATTGCTGTCCTGTCAATCCACTGGAAAAACCAAAAACTAGGGAAGAGTAGTACATCCATTCCATTATGGGATATTTTTGCAGTAAATCAATATTATTCCAGGTATAAAAAATGGCATCCAGAATGAAATGGCGACAACAGAAGGAATGCATTCGATTAAATGGAAGAAAGTAGAAAGAAAGAGATATGGAAGGACAAAAGATGAACAAGAGGGGGTGGCAGGGGAAGGGGGAGAGGCAATGAAACAAAAGAAAGCAATTCAAGGACGTTTTCCCCAGTGTATAGTGCTTAATGCATTTTAGCAATTCACAATCGACAGGCAGAGGATTCAATTTATTGATAGGCAGGCGGCACTCACTTTACGAACGCTGCCACGTGCCACACCTGGACAGAGGCACCATTTAGCACATGCCACCCGCTCCACACATTCATGCCACCACAGAGACCAGATACCACACCTTTTACCCCCGCCCCCCATGGAAATGCCACTGAAAAAAATGTTGAAATGGAATCAAGGCACGCAATGCGACATTGACACAAAGACAAAGGAAAATGGAAATAGAAATACAAATAGAAGAAATATTAACTTTAAGTTCCGAGGCATTTGAAAGCCCCTGCAGATAACCTTGCTCAAACAATATGTTTAAAATCGATGAGAATATAAAGAAATGAAAGTTGGAATATCTACAGACATGTATCTATCTTTATTTTTTGATCAGGGATCAGAGAGGAATCAGAAAAATGATCAGGGAAATATATTTAATAATATTTCCTAGTGATTTTATCGTAAAAGATGCCAAATCTCTTGTGGTATCAAGTCAAACGAATGTATCCGTTCGCTTATGGGAAATTTTGGTTCATTCCACAAATTTCCCCTAATGAAAAACGAAATATAAGAGATCTGTGCGAAGATTCTCCTCAGAAATGCATCCTTTTCTCCGTTGAAAAACATTTGTTCATAATCATAATAGCCTTCTGCTGCAAGTGATAACCAAGCATTCATAATCAAAGCACCCTTATCCTGCAAAGGACACAGACAGGTTGACAAAGCAGTGTCAGAGACAATGGACAGGCGGGGGCCGCCGACATTTATGGGCCACCAAAAATAGAAACGAACCGAACCGACAACTGCAGAACATTTTGCATCTATTTTTGGAGTGCGAGTGACTCAAACAGCGGTATATCCCAGTCCCAGTGTCAAAGCCAGATCCCGAGCCACCGCAACTCGTGGAGAGTAGGTGGTAGGCTGCCCCCGCCACCGCCCCCACCCACTGACTGGTAAAGCATTTTCCCACAACCACGCAAAAGGGCAATTATAATCCACGTGCGGATGTGGACGTCGGGAAAGAGCGAAATGCGATGCAACAGCAGAAGCAGCCACAGCAACATCTTGGAAATTGAACGATTTTCCATGTAAACGTATTTATATTTAATTATTCAAAGTGAAATGCGTTCAACGAGAGTGAAAATGGAAAGCTTCTCGCACTTGAGAGCGAGAGAGAGACAGAGAAGAAAACCGTGAGTAAGTTTCCTTGGAAAAGCCACTCGAATGGCACACACAAATGGGTCAAGCAGCAATGTCCATGTGAGTTTCCTCGTAAATGATTAAAACCCACAGCCAAAGAGAGCTCCGAGTGAGAGGCAGAGCCAGAGAGCAGGTGTAATTCTGAGGAGTAGTTTCAGTTCCTTGAAAGATTTAGCTAATGGAATGCTGAAGAAGAGTTTCGTTTCCGTTAATTGGCGGATATCGCCCGATTAGAGCTTCAAAGCGAATACTAACTAAGAACCTTGAAACAGGCATCAATTGGGTCACCCACCCACCCACTTATCGTATGGCATTCATATGATTTATTCGTTGATTCAATATCAAAAAGATAGACACTGTTTTGAGCAAATTTTCTTTTAGATCTGTTGTTAACAATAAAATACCCTCCCACTGGCGAATACTTAATATGATTACAGGTCGTTACATGTCGTAATTATTGTAATATGATCAATTACTATATTAGACATTTTCAGCTCTAAAAATGATTGTCATTCTAAACGACTAATGCAACAGTTCCATTTGGCATCGCATTCGCATGGAATATCCTACTTATAAATAATTATCTCAAAGGGCAGTTATCTAACAAGATTTTCACTTGAATCATCATTGCTGCGCGTATCTTTTTAACGAAACTCCAAAGCGTTAACTGCCTTGAAATACTGGTCTTTACTAGATGTTTACGGAGTTCTTATCTGGGAGGAGGAGAGGCTTTTTCGGAGAGTCGCCGCCAAGTAATTTGATTGCCACACACATCTGTCATGGCTTCCAGTGCTGCAACAATGCCTTCTAAGGTTTACATAACGTCTAATGTAACTTTTTTGTTGGCATTAGCATCAGAGGCACCAGCCAGAGGCAGAGCCAAGCGGCAGGGTGGCAATAGGAATGGAAATGGAAAGTAGAAAGCCACAAAATTAGTTGACAATGTACACACAGATACAGATACATTTACACAGATACAGATACACAAAGCTAATTGCATCAGCCGAAAACTGTTATGTTGCTGTTGGCACATTGGAGGGGGTGTACAAAACATTTCTTTCTTTTTTTCCTTTTGGGTAATACTCTGAAATATAGGGCCCAAGAGGCAAAGCCGAAGCCAGAGCCACAAAACATATGACAAATCCGCAAAACACGAAAGCAGACGAACCAAAACGCAGAGCAGAGAGCAGAGAGCGCAGAGGGTGGGGAGGATGGGAGAACGAGAGATGAGACAAGACAACAGCAGTCACAACAATTTCCTCAATTTAATTAAATAATTAAGCGCAGAGACACTGTGCGGTGCGTCTGGTATGAGGATGTGGGAGAGAGACACAATATTTTGACTAATTAAAAAAAAAAGACAAGAAAAAGAAACATATTATTGAAGCAATGTTTAAAAACATAAGAGAATGCTAATTTTGGGGTATATTCAATTTGTATGCAAGTGGGAGCCATGGAATGTCCACCCTATTCTCATCTCAATTCCATTTTGGGTTACTTTCAACTTCAAATAAATTTCAATAGCGGGTCTCCCCCATAATCGGATCATCGAATAAACGATACTCGTATTTGCACTCAAGACTATACCGATAGCAGCTCTCTTTATTCCTTTCCTTATCCTCATTCTCCCTTTTCTTGTGCACACAAACACACACACACACACAAATACTCTGCTTGTGAGTGCAATGTCGCCCTTACTCACTCTCTCGCACACTTAACGTTATCGACTGATCTTCTTTGGAGATCTCAAGCTTTGTTTACACTATGCCGCATTTTCGGCTGTGGAGTCGTCCCACGGTGGGAAGGCATTCGGAGAAAAAACTGTGTAGTGTAAACAGAGCTTAAACATTTTGCGTCGCGCAAAGTCGCGTGATTCTTCGGCTCGAGCATCGAAATAAAACAATCGCAGGGGAGGGGAGGGGCGGTTTATTTTCTCTATTCTCTACTCTTTATGTTTATTTCTTTTTTACGCAATGGGTATCCAAATAGTCGCATCCTCCTCTATAGCCTCTATTTTCTATACGTCAGACGCCGCCTTTCAGTTCAATGATTTCATTTACCTATTGGTGCCCATATCGCGTCACCAACACACCCACAGAGCTATGTACATATTTATTTTCTACTATATAAATCACACAAATAGGCAGGCAAATATAGGCAGGTATTATATGGATTTACGAACTACTTTCTGTGAAATATATATGTCACAATGCAAATTCAATGCCAAAGCATGGAAAATTTTTTGTATTGAAAAGCGCCAGTCTGTGCCCTGCCCACATCTCTCTATTCTCTCTTTCTCTTCTCTGCCTCTCTCTCTCTTTCCGCAATCTATTGGCTGTATTTTTGTACTATTTTTTAATTAAGAGATTTTGAGCTGTGATAAGCACTAGGGAGGTCGTATGCGTCTGTGTGTGTGTGTGTTTGTGTGGGCGTGGCAGACACCTAATGAAAAATCAGCACAAAAAAAATAAATAAAAATGTCGCATAAACAGTGGACTACAAAGACAATCAACCTCAGAAAAGAAGGAAATATGTATCTCAGGTGAAAGATAAGATAGCCATATGGTAGGTGTTCTTGCCACCTGAAAAAAAAGAAAAGAAAGAAACAAAGAGGCAGACCCGTCTGTGGTTGTTGTTATATTTCTGTACCACCTGTGGGGGGTGGAGGCGCACTTGTTTCAAAGCCAAACCCACTTCTCGGGTGGCGGTTGAACAAGTGTTAATTATTAATTGTGCAATGTGCGATTTTATTTAATTGTTGCAGCTGTCTGTCGTGCTGTTCGTCTTTTTTATTGATTTATGGGCGCCACTCGGGGTTTGGCCACAACAGAAACAGAAGGAACCCAACAGAAGGGGGCGGGGGGATTAGTCATTGAAACACGATTGAACCCACTCCGGTTGAATCCTATGCGTTCAAGGTCAAATGACTTTATGCACAGCTGAGGAATTTCCCCCAGAAGCCAAATTTCCATCTACTATATTCTACATTCTATAAATAAACAGTGAACATAAATTAAGAACATTACAAAAATACATTGAACTGCACTTGAGACGACGACGCACGGGTGTTCGCCACAGGATGCCCAGCAGAAAAACGGAAATTTATTTAAGGCCCCCCAACCCCGCCCTACCAATTTTCATCGTTTCAAAACGTAAAAATATCAGCAAAAAGATTTTTGACTGGCACCCAAAATGCTCCCCCGCGTCTAAAATTATATTATGAGCGATGATAAACGTCATTAATTGCGGCAAAAAGCAGCGGCAGCAGCAGAGGAGAAAAGCGAAAGGAAAAGCCAAAAATACGAGTGTGTCTTGGACAGAAAATGTGAAAATATTTCTACAATTTGTGGCAGCAGCAGCCAACAGTCTTAATGAATGTACGAATAGTTTTTCTTAATGGATTCTCAGGGGGTTCTGTTCTCATGGCTTCATCTTCGAACCGATTCAAATTGATAGGAAATTCGAAGGAACTCTTCCTGGAAAACTCTGTGAGATGCTGCCGTTGAGGTTGTTCCTAGTATCATCTCTCAAACTGAATAAAATATCCTCAGCAACTCTCATATCTAAAGGCTAAAGGGTATCCTTCACTGTTGGTGTGCACTCAATTCTCCTTTTATCGTTCCACTTTTTGGCGCCGTCTCTCCCACTTGACAGCGGCTGCCACACAGCAGCTGATTGTTCCACTCGTTAGCGAGGCGTGGCATAGAAAAATGCAAAAAAACTAAAAAAAAAATATAGAAAAAACAAAGTCTAAAATCTGGGGCCTGGCCGTAAAGTCGGGCAGTCCGTCTGGGCAGCAAGTGGTGGGGGGAGGGGCGGAGTAGTGGGGCAATCATCTAATTATAACGAGAGAAACATTTGCCCTCTGCGCTCAGACGGTTGTTAATTTTGCTCCATGTGAAAACTCGTGTATGTTTTTAGATTTTCCTATCCGACTGCCTCTGCCTGCCGCAAGCTTCTTTCAATATTACGACTATTTTTCATCTCTCTAACAAACAAGTAAATAGAACTTCGATTGAATTGCCAATAGAACAAACAAACAAACACAAATAAACGGGGAGCTCTCTATTCCCAGAGTGTATCCGAATCGAGTTTAACGAAAATATTTTCCAACAAATTGAAAGAACTTCTGTTCCGGATCCTGCTGTTCCTTGCTCCTGCTCCTGCTGCTGCGGCAATCAGATTGAATAAAACATTTTGAGCCAAGAATTTTTATCGATATTTGTAGAAAATTCAATGGAAAATGCAAGGCAATGCAATTCGAAGGCTTCTGCCTCGCCTGCTGCCGCAATTCTTTATCACATCGATGGGAAAAACATGGGGGAAAACTCTGTGTAAATCAAGTGTATTTCAATGGAGTTGAAAGAAATATTTAAGTATTCTTGTGCTTTATTTTTAGACCACACAAAGTGCTCTGCTCCTCCTTCATCGCCCTTCCATAACGATGTAAACATACTGGGCAACACGAAGCAGGTGGACTCTGAGAAGGTCTTTCTGCTGTGGAAAATTAAGGAAAGCTGTTCCATGTGGCATGTGGCATCTGCAAGCCAAAGACAAACAGAATGACTAGTGGCAAAAAGTGAGGTCAGTTATGTCAAAACAGACACCAACAGCAACAGCCGAGAGAGAGAGGCACACAAATAAAGAGGTGTATGTGTTGGTCATTATGGGGCCTGGGGGAGGGGGGTGGTGGGTGCACAATTGACTTTAAACACGCTCTTTAACCGCTGCAGCCAGGTGGAAAATGTTGAAGTTGCAACCAAATTAACATCCGCAAGAGTTGGGGAGTGAACGAAGGGGAGAATGTGCGTTCACCAAAAGGTGAACAGACGGCAAGCAGGTCGCCCCGGGAGGAGGAGTAGGACGAGGAGAAGGAAGAAGACTTAATAGAGCTCTTCTTTGGCCACAATGCGGAGCACTTTTCATATGTGCCTCACCCAAGGCATTTATGGCCACAAATTCCGCTTCAGTGAAAACTCCAATGGGAAAGCAAATTGTCTTCGAGTGTGTTTGCGTGTGTGTGTGTGCGTGCGTGCGTGTGGCATAAGCGGGGGAGTCATGCTGATGGCATGGCATTTATTTCAGTTGACCGACTTGGTTAATTCATTTAAATAACTTGGAAATAGAAAACCCCTCAGAATAGATGAAACCCTCGAACTTTAAAGGAGAGTAATAGGAATTATCTGCTCTAAAAAATCTTTAATTTCTTTAGATATTCTGCAATACATATATGTTATGACTTAATTGCAATAATTTTAAGTAAATATTTGGGTTATAGGAAACCGAAAGAAGAATTTTTATCGTTCCAGTAAGACATCTCTCCTCTCCGTCTTCCAATAAGAATCGATGGTTTCCCCTATATGCAATGCCTACGTATGTACTTTTTACGTCAAAGCCCAGTCTGGGCTACAGAGAGAGAGAGAGAGACACGAATATCAGCCCACACGCACACACACACACACATACACAGAGACATGCAGTGGGGCAGTAGTGTCGCTCGAAAGGCAGCTCGGCTCCAATCGGAACGGAATAGCAAGTGACAAACCCGCTTAGGCAAACAAAACACTTGGGGATCTGGGGATCGATCGCGCACAGCTAAAAACAATAAAAAAAAAAAAATTTCTGCCTTTTGCATACGTTTGCGTTTGCTCTACAAATGTTATCGTTCTTTTCGTTGTCTTTATTATTCCGACTCGAAAGAAACACCTTAATTGCATACAAGTCACGTTCAACTTTTGGGAGGGGAATTTCTAGTGCTCGGAGTATCGTGAATTATTATAATTAATCCGGGTGTATTGAAAGAGAGAGAGAGAGAGCCATATATTATGGTTAATGGTTTAATTATATTGTCAAACATCGGTCTGTTGCAAGGCCCTTGTCACCTTGTCCAGTGTGGAGATCCGTGTAGGGAACGGGGGACATTATTTACCATTTTGACACATTTATGTTAATTTCGAACAGTAGGCTCGACGAACGAACATGTTCGCTCATACAATACACATATGTTAGCGTGCCCCTGTATGTGTCAATTGGAGAACTTGTTAATTTGTCGAGCAGGTTCTGGAACCGCCAGCTCACCTCACCATCGATGCCGCTGCCTCCCCGTATTCCCCCTTACCGAGCGACACAATCACTCAATCAATTAGAACCAGTTCTTTGTTCGAATGTCAGTCTGATGGTTGCAAATCGAGAGATTGGAGACCCAAAAATGGATGTAAACTTCCGTTGTTGTGGGCCCCAATGGCCCATAGCTGTCTCGTTTTGCCCTTACGCGAATAAGTCATGGGAGAGTAGAGTGCAGTAGAGTATTCTTTCCCTTAACAGTTATTGAACTGGAGAGTAGATAGTGGAGATACCCTGCATATTCCATGGGATATCTGTCGTCTCGCTTTGTCCCTCTAAGAGACTCTCTTATTTGCAGTATTCTTATTTATTTACAATATCTCTTTCTATTAACAGTTATTGATCAATTCCGGTATGTCATATCATACCTGTCTCGCTTTTTCCACTAATTGGCATACGACGTCACGGGAGAGTATATAGTGGCGTAGCGTAGAGTACTCTCTTCTTATTAGCAGTTATTTAACTATTGTTGGTTTTGGGAGCACTGTAATTGAATTAAAACTGTAGTTTCGCGAGTATTTTTTTTTTTTGCACAACGCAACGCGTAGTGGGAAGGGGAAGAAGATGCGGTGAGGCAGATGGGGTCCAAGTGGGGTCAACACATGTAAATACGATGTGGCGTTAAGGCAAAACACACACACACGCATACAAAGCAGAAGCGCACTAATATATGTGTGTGTGTGTGAGTGCGTGTGTGAAAAGAAAGAGGAAGACACTCGAGTGTGGGGAGACATGAGGTGAGACTTGAAAGCGAGATATAGAGAGAGAGAGAGAGCGGCGCAGCTGTTTTGATGAGGCATTTTTCTCCTTTCATTAATTTCGCTTTACTTGATTTTTCTTAGATTCCCTTCTTTCTTCTGCACAAGATTAGGTAACTTATGTCTATATGAACATAATTCTTAACACATTTTTACTGCCCGACGATGACACACACACACACACAGTTATCACAAATATGTATAGTTCGCCAGCACACACAACCGAACGAAGGCAGGGGAGAGACACAAACACACACAGCCACTCATTTAGAGGCGGCCAACAAAATCGATATTCTAAAAATAATATAAGTAAAAAATATACATGTATATTTGTATGTATGGGTATGCATATATAAAATCCAAAAAACCAACTCAATTGTAGCCACACTCTCTCGTTTTTGGCTTGTTTGTGCATTGGAGTGTTTGAGTGTGTAATTACATATTTATTTATTTATTAAAACTTTGGAAATACTCCTAATTGCGTCTGGATTTCGCCGCCTATACTGCGCACTTGAAAAATTTGCATTCACCACGAAATTATTTGGTATTCTTTAGCATTTCTGCGGATTTACTTGATATTTTGCTCTGCTATTAAAACCGATTAAACAGATTGCGCTCTACTATGCGGCGACGGGTAGAGAGTGTGGAGTGTGCGGAGGTATAGAAGATTTCTATATCTTTCAAAACCGACGACCGAAGGCGGCATACGCATACGGCAAGTGAGACGATACGATATATTTTTTTTCATCTGCCGCCGTTCACTCTCACGCTCTCTCCCACTCTCTTTCGCTGGGCGCTCTCTCTGCTATATGTGTGTGTGTATATACTATATGGGGACAGACAGAGACCGAGCGACCGCACACACACACAGCGAAACGAGTAGTACATGAAAATATTTTTTGTATTGCTATGTTGTACAAACTTGTTGTTTTTGTTTTTGTTGTGGCATAGTAAAAGTAGCGAAAAAATGTTGTAGTACAGATTAATGGGTACGGTACGTTTTGGGGTTGCACACACAGGAATCACACACACCGACGAGTCACACCGCCTCGCTTGGGAAATGAACGGTCCTCACACGATTAAAAAACGGGAATAGAGGATGCAGTGGCATGCCAACATGCTGAGCACTCATTTTACATATTTAAAATAGCGATGAAACCGGAGGATGATTAGTTTAAATGGCATACATTTCGATACCACTGTGCTAGATTTCTGGGTGAGAGCGTGGTGAGTTGAGAAGAGCGGTTAACTCACCACGAATTGTTGTTGCGCGGCGTCTCTTTTCTCTCGCAATCTCTAGCGTTCGATATATTTGGCTATCTGCAGCACGGTCATACTGCAAGGGATTCCTTGACGCCGCCGCTTTTACCGAGGGCGATAGCTAAACAAAGCTATCGTCATCGATTTCTCTCACGCTTACGCTCTCTCGCCCTCTCTTTCTCCTTCTCGCTCTCTCGCTGTCACTCTATATGGCATTCCACTAGCAGAATTTTTCCTTTTTGGTTGCCTTTTTCGCCTATTTATTTTTATATAATTTAGCACAATGTTTGCGGGTACACACTACCAAACAAGATACGGGGGGACTGTGGAGGACACACAAAAAAAGCGCTGCAATGCACACACCTCAAAATTATCTGGGATGCACACACACAATCCTTTGCGTTGGGATTTAACAGCGACTGGCGCACGCACTGGCACAATTTCAGTTGTAAATCACACCGGAATTATGTATTAATGCTTTTCGATTGGTTAAGGCGGCCGGTAGTTGTATTTTATGCGAGAAATATTAATTTTTTCAGCGGCAACTAGAATCGTTCACACAGACACCGTAGAAGTGACGCCATCTTTGATAGCGGCCTATACACGTTCAGACAACGATTGAGTGCTGGAAAACGGTCCAGAAAATAATATTAATATCGATACTTTTGTGCGATAAGCGGAGAGCTTTGTTTTGAAAATATCATTATAGAGACGACATCCAATGTAGTTTAAACCTTATTTTGTAAACAATCAAATAAAAATAGTGCTTTTAATCAGTATATCTTTTAGAAAATTGATTCATCTATCGGATAAAATTATGTGTTCAATGCTGAGGGTTTTAGCTAGCTGGTAATATGATAGCGAATAGCAAAATCGATCAATATGATCTCCGATATTGTACATCGAAGGATTAACCCATTGTAGACCAGTGGGTACCAAAATACACTAAACAAATATGAATTTTAGCCATCGTGGCCTTTTCTTGTAAGTTAAAAGAAAAGATGGATCTGTAAGAAGAATCTACATAGTTTTATTTTCCGCGGTTTCAGCTCAATCCCAAGCCTGCTTAAATAGAGGGGGCTTAAGTGGGTTAAGTTCAAACCTGCACGTGTGCCGCAACTATTTTGTTTTCCTCCAAATGAACTCGACTTAATTCCCGTAAAAACTAATCAATTAAGCAATGGGTGCTAAGAATAAACGGGCCAACTCGGATGCGGTGTATGCCAAGAAGACGGTCAAGTCCAGCAATCCCTTCGACAGTGCCCCAGCCCAAACGGCGAAGCGACAGAATCCGTTCGATGTGCACGTGAACAAGGAGAAATTCAAGATCTTGGGACGCATCTGCAAGCATGACCGGGGCAGGCCCGGTGTGGCGCGCTCCAAGGCGCTGCAGAAGCGCACACAGACGCTGGGCCAACAGTTTGCGGTGAAGCACAAAACGAACAAATTCAAGGATAACCGGATTGGCAGGCACCTGAGCGGCGACCAGCTGACGGAATCCGTGATGAATGCTCGCTATCTGGCCGAGAAGATGTCCCAAGTGCGAACGACGCAGAAGGCCCAGAAGTTCAATCTCAACGACGACGAGCTGCTCACGCACAGGGGACAGACGCTGGAGGAGATCGAGCAGTACCGCGATGAGCGTTCCGATGACGAAGAGCTGGACGACGAGGCTCTGGACGGTAAGCGAATGGGCCGACCGGTTGTCCCAGTCCTTTGTTAGCTGAATCCTTGGTTCTTTTTAGCCGAGTTCACGTCTGCTGCCCATTTCGGTGGCGATGAGAATGAGACCAGCCCGCACGATCGTCAGGTGGCCATCGATGAGATGATTGCCGAGCAGAAGCGTCGCAAAAACGAAATCGACAAGGAAAAGAATGAGGTGTACGATCTCACGGAGAAGCTGGATGCCAACTACAAGCTGCTGCTGCCGCTGGTGGCCAAGGCCACCAAGGACGAGCAGGAGGCAAAGCCGCCGGCGGATGCCTACGACAAGCTGCTCAAGGAAATGATATTCGAGCCGCGCGGCAGTGTCACCGACAAGCTGATCAATCCCGTCGAGCTGGCCAAGCAGGAGGCGGAGCGTCTCGAGAAGCTGGAGAACGAGCGATTGCGTCGCATGAGAGCGGAGGGCGAGGAGGATGAGGCGGCCAGTGCACAGCCCAAGCATCGCTCGGCGGATGACTTGGATGATGGATATTTTGTGGCCGGCGGAGAGGACGACGGCGACGACACCCTGGCCTATGATTTGGACGGCAATTTGGGCACGCACCTTAATGGCAAGGCGCCGGCAAAGGAGGCCAGCGTAGACGAAGGTGCGGAGGCGGAGGCGGAGGCTGATGATGATGAAGATGGCGAAGAGGAGGAGGAGTCCGAGGACGACAGTGGGTCCGAGGGGGAGAACTACAGTGATCTGAATGAGTCCGAGTCTGAGGCTGAATCCGAGACAAAGGACGCCGCCTCTCAGCCCACCAAAAAGAAGCCCAAAAAGGAGAAGCCCCCCACGACCGAGGACTCCAGCATACCCTTCACCATTAAAATGCCCAAGACGTACGAGGACTTCACGGAGCTGCTCTCCAAGCACGCGGCTGTCCAGCAGGCGACCATTGTGGAGCGGATCATCAAGTGCAATGACCCCAAGCTGGATGGCGTCAATCGCGAGAATGTGGTCAAGCTCTACTGCTTCCTGCTGCAGTACATCAAGGATCTGTTTGAGGATGCCAGCGAGCAGGACATCCGGGAGCACTTCCAGCTCCTGTCGCGCCTCATGCCCCACCTGTACAACCTCACCCAGATGAATCCCGAGCGCATGTCCAGCGCCCTGCTGGACGTGATCAAGGAGAAGTTCGGGGACTACCAGAAGAACCGCAAGACATATCCCACGCTGGACACCCTCATCTACTTCAAGCTGGTCTCCAATGTGTATTCGACGTCGGACTTTCGCCATCCCGTGGCCACGCCCACGTACGTCTTCATGGAGCACATCCTGTCCAGGGCGCGGGTTCGAACGCGTCAGGACATTGCCATGGGCCTGTTTGTGGTCGCCATTGCCTTGGAATTCGGCTCCCAGTCAAAGCGTTTCCTGCCCTCCGTATTCAACTTCCTCGAGGGCATCCTCTACATCTCGATACCCAAGCGAGAAGCCGACACTCTGGAGGCACCGCCCCCCTTCGAGCTGAACGGTCCCTTCAGCAAGCTCTTGGCCATTCCAGCCACGGCTGAGAGCAAGGCCTTGGAGCAGCAGAAGCTCCAGGCGGCCGATCTGGTCAATCACACATTCACGCTGGACTTTAAGGTGCGCGCCCTGGACACGGCGCTGTGCCTGATCCAGGAGGCGTTGCAGCTGGTGGGCGAACACACGGGTGCCTGCTATCTGGCCAGTCCATTCATTCCCCTGCTCTCCCGCCTGCGCCTCAAGCCATATCCCGAGCATGTGCACCAGCACCACAGGGAGGCCACCCAGCTGGTGCAACAGTTGGCAGAGCAGAAAATGAAGCCCGTGGCTCTGGCACAGAGGAAGCCCAAGGCCCTGCGTATGCTGGAGCCGCGATTCGAGACCGTCTACGATGACAAGCGGCGACCCAAGATGTCCAAGGAGAAGGAGGAGCGCGCCAAGCTGCTGCACAAGATCAAGCGCGAGAAGAAGGGCGCCATCCGTGAGATTCGCCGCGACACGGCCTTCGTGCAGGAGCTCAAGCTCAAGCAGCAGCTGCAAAGGTTTGTAGTTGACGACAATCCACCCTCCACATGCGATGCAGTCTCTATAATCTGTTGTTCCTCCATTACAGCGACAAGGAGCGGCACGAGAAGGTCAAGCGCATCTACCAGGAGGCCTCCATGCAGCAGGGCGAGCTCAACGAGCTGGCCCGCTCGAAGAAGCGCAAAAAGTAGGAGTTGCAATGAGATGAGAGCAAAGTGTCTTTTAATATCACCAAATCTTGTGCGGCTCTGTCTACCGTGCCGTAGCCGACCTTCAATATTGTACAGAATCAGAATCATGCGAATTATGGTAACCTAAAAATAATATAAACAAATCTAATGTGTCTACTGCTGGCCGGAGATCTGCTTGCAGCGCAGCGTCGCCTGCTCCACGGCCCCCGCGACCGCTGCTCGGAAACCTAGAAACGACATCGACATTGAAGAGAGATGGGGAGGGGGGCGATAAG
Organism: Drosophila helvetica; assembly: GCA_963969585.1. Lineage (NCBI taxonomy): Eukaryota > Metazoa > Arthropoda > Insecta > Diptera > Drosophilidae > Drosophila > Drosophila helvetica. The sequence continues at coordinate 36,878,987 of OZ018403.1, forward strand.
CACTCGCACAGTTATCAGTAAAGTCGGCGTTCTTGACGTCACGCGCACTTACCTGATAGCTCGAGCTGCCGCAGGGCCGCTGCCGTTGAGCCCGCCGGACTGGTAACGCTGTCCTTCAGCTGGCCGGGATGCATGCCGCTGTCGCGCACCATATGCCCGGCACCCAGGACCGTCTGCGAGGCCAGTCGATAGGCCAGGTCTCGGGGCATGCCACACAGAACTGCGCCGTCGGCCAGGGCCTCGATCATCACAAAGACATAGGCGGGCCCACTGCCGCTCAGCGCGGTGACAATGTCCAGCTGTGACTCATCCACAGCCTCGCAGGTGCCCACCGATTCGAGGAGCCGTCGGGTGATCTGGGCATCGGCATCGCTGGCTTGGCTGCCGCGCACATAGACCGAGCAGCCGGAGCGGACCACAGCCGGAATGTTGGGCATCACGCGGATCACACGCGACTCCGGCGACAGGCTGGACTCGAGGGTCTGCAGGGTGATGCCCATGGCAATGGATAGGAACAGCTTGCCGGGGCTGAGCGGCTTGATTTCCTTCAGCACAGCTGGCACCACCTGCGGCTTGACGGACACGAAGACCACCTCGGCCTGCTCCACAACGGGGGCATTCTGCACCACCGTCTCCACGCCCAAGGACTCAAATCCCAGCAGGGACACCTTGTCCGCTGGATGCACGCTGGCAATCATTCCACTCGGCTTAGCCAGGCCTGCGGGGAGCGGAGCACAATATTTTGCAATGGTGCAAGGCCGTGGCGAAATTGCTTCAACTCACCTGCTGAGAGGAATCCCTTGGCCAGGGCCTTGGCCATGTTGCCGCCCCCGAGGAAGCCGATTTTTCCAATCGATGCCATTTCAAAATAAATCAAATCACGGACGGACTGCACTTTGCGCCTTCGCAGCAGCAACTGTTTTGTGAGCGAGCTCCAGTGCCCTCGGGCAGCGGCCGCCGCCGTGTAGACTGATAAGGCAATCTCCTACCCTACCCCCATTCCACTTTCCACCCTCCCCTCTGGCAGTGCAAACAACAAACCCGATGATCGGTGCTCATACATACGACTTTATGGGGGGCTTGGGTGTGTGTTGTGCGGCTTTTATCAGCTGAAATGACCAACTGCGAGAGATTGGGAGTCTTTCACCCGTTTGCTTGTGCGACGAAGTCCGTTCCATTCTGCAAAACAGATGTTTTTCTCGTTAATTGGGGCATTCTGAAATGTATTCTGTACACTCTGGAGCACCTAAATGGAAAGCAAAATAAAATTCGAATCCATTTCACATTTTTAAAGATAACGGCCATTAACCGCTAAGAGTGATAACCCAACCGGTAGGTAATCGAAAATATATCCAGCCCTATGAGCGCTCATTTTCCGTCTCCTTCTCTGGCGACTCGCAAAATAACACTTTAAAAGAACTCTACATAGTTTGTTCAGAAGTCTATTGAGTGCCCAATGCAGCAGCACTATACTATACCATTTTACTTGCTCGAACCACGAGAAGCAAATTCAAAATCAAGTTACTACGCGCCCTCTATTTGCATCAAGTTGCCAATTTGTAGTTATCGAGTAGTATCCATGTAAAAAAGGGGAAATTTGTGTTGAAGTTCTTAGCTTAAACCTAATTTTATAAGAAATCCAATAAATGGAGTCCTTAAAATTAGCCAATAAAAATTAGCAAATAAAATTATGTGGTCAGAGCATAAGGTCCTGATTTTCTAGTCATATTAGACGGAATATCAAAATCGTCGAATATTGCGATATATTTCTGAGTCTGACGGTGGGACTTTTTGTGGGATTTTGCTGAGGGACCAAAACGTGGCAACATCATCCCAACAATGTCCTCACTTACGGAGCACTTTCTGCTCACTTACGTTTATGCTGCGGTTGTTTGAACGAAAGTGCCTTGTGCGTATGTTCTTATGAACCTCGGTATGCGCACAGGGCATTTGTTCATACAACCGTATGCCTTGTTTTCGCGCTGCGGTTGTTTGAACGAAAGTGCCTTGTGCGTATTTCTACCGTGGTTTTTTAATGACAGAAACTCGAGCTGCGCACGGGGCATTCGGTTCATACAACCGTATGGCTTTTCGCAATGTTAACAGACAGCGCTGCATTTTATAAATTGATCGACTCCAGCTGTTTTAAAATGTTATGTGTGCCCGTATTTACTGTATGCCCGTATTCGTATGGCGACTTGCAAAAAATTGCGCAAAAACCGAATGAAAAGAATTTTATTATCTGTAACCGATCAGAGGCTAATATGAGTGATTCCGACTCAAATTCCTTTTACTCCTGCAATGGTAACGAACTGTCCGATGATGACTGCGACGCTTCGTCGTCGTGTCGCAGCGACTCTGACGACAGTGAAGAAGATGCAGATGCAGCTACTGTAAGTTCATCAAAATCTTTCCGAGAACATGTAAGAAATATATATTTTCGCATTGGCAGCTGAATTTGAAGAACAACCATCCCCAAATATTGCCTCCAGTGCCATATGTGCTGCCCAGTATTGAGGCATTCAGTATGGATCGAACGATATTGGAGGAACGCAATGAGCCCAAGCCAAAGGTTTCGGACTCCGAGCAAAAGGCTCAGCCTAAAACCATTATATCGCCTCGTAGACAGTTCGATTTGGTCTTGGAGGCCTATTACCGTCAGGCCAAGCCTGTGGAGGAGGAGTATGTATCGCCTTTTAAAAACGTGCAACCACAGCCACGTCCAAAAGAATTACCGTTGCTGAATGGTTTAAAGAAGCCACTTGAACTTCCTGCTGGCTATGACTTAAGCTCCTTACAAGTAATCAAGGATCCCAACCACTGGGCCATTCGCCCGGGCGTTCGTACTGGGGATATAATTTATTAGGATGTACATTGTACCACCGCATGCGAGTTCATATATTTATAATTTCTCATTTTAATAAAGGCTGATCTAGTGTACAATATGAAATTTAAGCTGCAGCAACTTCAAAGGCAATGTCATACTAATTAAACTATATAAACTAATTAAACAATAATTGATTAATTTCTAGATGCCAATGTTAGACATTGACATGTATTTGTTTTCGATACTGTCGGTCTTACTGCCCTGCAACATAGCTGGGACTGAAGCCACCAAACGTCAAGTTAATTCAATTTAATAAATAAAATTAATTTTAAATAATTTATTTATTCATATTAGTAGTGATGTGACTGAAGCATCGATTGCACCCATTCGATAGGGCTATCGATAGTCAACCAGCTCTAGAACAATAGCACGTCAGGAGAAATTTTTTATAACAAAAACAGAAAATAATGCCCTAAAAGCGTCCAACGCATGCTAATAAATCAGTATTTAGTATCATAAACTAACTGAGAGACGGCAGAGCAGTTGCGGGCCGCGAAAAAATCGAAATTCAGCCTTAATTTACTGTCTGTGTGTGTGCGCTGTTTTCTCCCACACATTTTCGCAGCAGCAGCAGCTGTAATTCTTTGCAATTAGCAACAAAACAGCAACAAACGGGGAAAAGCACTGCCCAGCTCCGACGGCGACGGCAACACTGACATCAACAAAGCAAGCCCCAGCGGGACGGGACGCGAGCACCGTACTAGGCTGTATGCACGGCGGAACAGTAAACAGATCCGAAGAAGCTCCCCGACGAGTCCCATTACTCGAGCACTGGAGTGGGCAGCTCTGGTGTAGGCTGTAGGAGGAGGGTACGCATAGTATGTATATTGTATAATAGTAATGCAGTTCGATTCAATGCCAATTACTTAGAGGCCACGTGTTTGTTTCGGTCTCGGTTGGCCCTGCTCTTATCTGCCTATCTGGCACAAAGGAACAAGTGTGCTTGTGTTCGACAACTCTAAATTTGCGTTCGACGTATCAGTTTCATTTCAGGAAATTCGAATACTCTAAAAATTATATAGACAGGATGACTTCGTCGTCGGCGCCTGGCCGTAAACAGCCCACAGCCGTGTCGCGCATGAAGCAGGATTATATGCGTTTGAAGCGCGATCCCTTGCCGTACATCACCGCCGAGCCGCTGCCCAACAACATCCTGGAGTGGCATTACTGCGTGAAGGGGCCTGAGGATTCGCCCTACTATGGCGGCTACTACCACGGAACACTGTTGTTTCCACGCGAGTTCCCCTTCAAGCCGCCATCGATCTACATGACGACTCCAAACGGCCGCTTCAAGACCAACACCCGACTGTGCTTGAGCATATCAGGTAGCTATAAACAAATATTCAGTATGGATTCATTTAGTCATGGCATTATGTTTGTTTACTCTGTGCAGACTTTCATCCGGACACCTGGAACCCCACTTGGTGTGTGGGCACCATTCTGACGGGTTTGTTAAGCTTCATGGTGAGTCTGTGGAATGCCGCGACTGATGGTAGCGTAATCAACTCTACTTTTGTATGTCTTACAGCTGGAAAGCACCCCGACTTTGGGTTCCATTGAGTCATCGAACTACGACAAGCAAGTGTTTGCTCAAAAGTCGCTAGCATTTAACCTCCGCAACACAAATTTCTGTGAGCTCTTTCCCGACATTGTCGAGGAGATAAAGCAGCGCCTGCAGGGCACCCAGGCGGCAGCAGCGGCTGGTGCTGCCACCGCATCCACGTCGGACGGATCGAGGCGCGCCAATGGCATTGCCAACGGAGGAGCTGTGCTCGCCAATCCAAACCAACCTGCCGTTGCGGCCTACTTGCAGGATGGCGCGAACGGCCTCGATGGCGCTGATGCCCTTGCCAAGGAGGTGGCTAATAGTGTAGCGCCGTTGCTGGACAGCCCGCGCAATTCCTATCTAAATTGGCAGTCTGTCTATTCGAACCTGGTGATCGTCATCTGCTTTGCGATATTTGCCCTTATTGTTAATTACGTGATCAAAAACCTGAATCAGGAATAGAATTAACTACTATACAGCCCCCTCTATATTTCTATATGAATATAGAGAACACATATTTAATCTAGTTTACTCTAAAGTAGTCTTCGTGAATTCAGTACCGCTTCAGAAGTATTTACCGACGCTGCTTTTCCACCCCCACCCCCCACAATGCCCCCCATACTCGTGAATGCCCTCAGCCCCCGTACACGATACCAAACCATATTCGTTCCCCAAATCCCGACTATCGCTGTTGGTGTGAAATTATTGGCAATAACAAATATCAAAAACGGAAAACACCTTTTAAACTCAATTTATAGTCTATAAATTGATTTGTTATGTATTCAGTACTATTAAATTATAGTTTAATGCAACATTAATGAAGCCAGGAATATGTTTGTAAATGAATAAATAAGAACGGCTACATAGTATGAGCCCGTGTACAAATTAGCCAATTTACTCACTGTTTCTAAAATCTTCAATTGTGTGCTTGCTACTCATTTTGATTAAATCTAGAAGTAACCATTTGTGCTTAGCTCACGCTTGTCAAGCGGCTTAGATCTCCGGCAAAGTCGGCCACAAATGTCGCTGCCAGCTGACTATAACTTAGCCTTAGCCTTAGCGTTGGTGTGCGGAAAAATCCAATAATTGAAGCTGGGTGTCGACAATGTTTCACATTTAAACCGCTTAACACAGCCACCGCCACAAGTCTTCCAGCGGCTACTGTGTTGGTCATCTTAAGCCGAAATTACACACATGACGCTTATTATTGTGGACTCGATGGAGACTTTGTACTATGTTTCACCGAATTATGGCATACTTTGTGCCCCACATCGCATCGATGGGCAACCGACACACATCTACAATGTACATACACATCTGTAAGTAGTACAATTACTTTTCAGAGACTTCTCTTTAAAAATCGGAAGCAGGTGGAAGCAAGCTTATTTCCCAGAAAAGGAAATTTAATTAAGTTGAGAATGAGAGGCCAGATTCGAAGGGTTCTACCATCAGCAAGGAAAATATCCTGATTCTCGGATAAATTTAATTTTAATTTTCAAAAGTAGTAAACAGAGAAATCTCCACTCCTGGAGCGAGGCTCTAAGAAAAAGGTTGGTTGAAAGTTTCTTCTGTCTTTCTTTTTATCTGCACAAAGTTAATATACCTCTCGACGGCATGAGTAGCAGGTATGGGAAGCGTATTCTTTAAAATAAATATGCACAGAGAGGAGCAGCTTGCTTCAAGTCTTCCCCATGGAGTAGACCAGGCGGAGACTGGAGACTGAAAACTCCTTGGAACTAAGAGAAAAATTGCGTTTCGTTATGAAAGTTTTTGGCCAGACGCCACAGCGCTGAAGTTGATAATTCGAGTAACGTAAATTTCAAGTTCAGGCCACATCATTGTCGTCGGCAATGGGAAAGTTTGCTGGGACTGTGGCTGGGATTGTGGCTGGGACTGTGGCTCTCCGGCTGCCACTTGCAACTTTTCAAATTTAGTTGTTTGTTTTATGAACTTGCAACAGTTTAAGCCAATTTTGGTTGCACAAAAGAAACGAACAGACAGAACAGAAATGCAACATTAAATGATAGCCCGTGTCCCGAGTGCGGAGTGCCGAGTGCTGAGTGCGGAGTGCGGAGAAGAAAAACCACAACCGAAAGGAGACAAAGCTGCAAACCGAAATTTTATATGAAGAGCAACGACTGCACTTCTGCAGTTCTTATACTCGTATGGCCATGTCATCCCGGCTTGGCATGTGTGGCGTGCGGTGGGGTCGTGCAGGACTGGGCTGCTGGGAGGAAGCAGGGCTGTGCTGGGACCCCGAAATATGAGTCAGAGAACTCGCTCTGGTCTGGTCCGGTCCTCTGCTTTGCTTTGCGGTGCTTTTTGTTGAAATTTATTTTGAGTGCCCACCAAGATGGCGACATGTTTGGCCAGAGCCAGAGCCAGCTGTCCCCGCCATGTCCGCACTATTCTTTTGATGTTCGGACGGAAGCTTGGCCATTTGTGTGCAATTTTTGCTCATTTGTTCGAAGCATTTATAAGCTGGGAGAACGGGTATCTCGTACTCGTACTTGTACTCGTATACCGAAAGAGGTCAGCAGGGTTAATACGGAGTGGAGTTCATTGTTCGACCAGAAGAACTGGCGGATGGGCTAACATGTGCCAGATTAAATCCCCAACAAATGGGTACACGACATTATTAGACAGCAATAAATGTCGATGCTCTGTAGGCCCGATTCTCCCGCGGCACTGGCTAAGCTAAGCCGCTTAGACCCGGGAAATATGCGCCTGACCGACGTACCAAAAAGGCAAAGACAAATACATATAATAATAACGCGGGGGCTACAACAATTGGATGGGCAACAAAGGGAAGTCCGGCCAGGCCATGTACTTGGACTCCGTTTGAGCCATAAAAGTAATGGCCAAAACAAAGCGAGTGCCGGCGGCGGCCTGCGTGCGCCTACGGCCAGCGCTCGAGATAAATAAATATAAATAAATAAAAGTAACAAATGCAATAATCATTAAGTACGCCTCATTGGTGGGCCCGGACGCATACTCCGGAATTATCCATTTGCAGAGGGCCGGCTGGCCGCCCAGCTCCGAGGCCCCAGCAGCATGGCTCCTGGGTCTTGACCAGTCTGTGGCAATAAATGTTTCCACACACAGACTCGGATACAGATACAGAGACAGAGGCAGACGCAGACACATGGTCAAAGTGAGACACGCATATAAATGAAAATGTTTGTTAAATTATGTGGGCAATATACGTTTATGCGTGTGTCAGTGTGCGCAATAAACGATAAAACATAAGCTTAATATGCAAAGGCCACGCAAAAATAGCAACACCCGAAGAGTATGTTTCATTCGCTTTTTATCAATGCATAAACAAATGGCCATCAGCTGCGTGTAACGGATTATGGGTGCCTTCAACAGTCCGCAGGGAGAGGAAAACATCTAACCAGCGATGCCAGATTTGTGGACATGGAAAATTGCTATTCTACGGGTATGGGAATCTGAGGGAACAAATCTTTAATAAACCATATTATATTCAAAACGGAATTGGCAGTGCTCCAGAGGGGATCTGAGTAGAAATTAATGGGCCAGCAACAGACCACTTCCGTGGGAATTTAAGCCAAATATTTTAGTAAATTTAAAAGTATTAAAAATGCAAAAATAAATAAATTTTATTTATTTTGTATTCCAGCTGAATTTCAGCTAAAAAGCCAAACCAGAGGACAGCACTGGCCAAGCAATAATTTCTGCAAAAGTACATATATCTTGGTTCAATCAACAATACAATAATGCTATTATTTTTCTTCCAAGCGTAAGGGTATGTAAGGAAAATTTGCATAAATCGATTAATGATTATGGAATGAATTTAGGCGAAGGCTGTCCATGTGTGTGGGCGCATATGCAGCAGAGTTCGAGGGGCACCACTCTTCAGTTGGTCTGAGAGTGGCAGTTCGGGCTGGACAATTGTGGACACTGCCCAGCTGAAGCCCTAATTCAGCTTGTCAACGATCTGGAGCTCGTTTACTGCCGGAACTCGGGCACTTGGAGGCTAATCTATGGCCCCACGATGTGCTTTATGGGCTGCATTGTCCACTTCATCATCATCATTATCATCCGCATTGTACTCCGTGTGGGGTCGCCTTTGTAAATTGTAAAATTTTCTATGGGTGTTCCAGCGATCTGGCGTGTGGCTGGGCACTGGAAAGAGTCAGCGAAGCACTCAACCACAGTGCCATAAATTTCCATTAGTGCGGATGTATTTGCTTGTATTGCCAATTTTGAATTATGAACTTTGGATTTTCGAGCCCGACTAATTGCTGATTGAGTTGCGCTGCGGACTATGCCCTGGTGGGTGGGTGGGCTGTGTTTTGGCTGGTTGCTGGATCAACTAATCAGTGTGGGATTGTTCAGTACGGCTTAACCGAGAGCCAATTAGGTCACGTGCACACACCCACAACTGAATGTGGGGTGTGTGTGTGTGGGTGGGTACCCCGTTCCCGCGTTCTGTCGCTGTCATGTTGTTGCTGCTCTAACTCTAACAAATTATGAGCACAATAAAAAGTGGCAAGAGCCACACAAACAGAAACAGTATGAGTACAACTACAACACGCGACACTAACATAAGTGGCAGCCACTTCCGACCAGCAGATGCTCCACTTCCTCTTCCACATTCAGTTTCAGTTTCAGCTTCAGCTTCAGTTCCAGCCCTGGCTTTTGCTCCTGCTCCTCCTCCTCCTCCTCTCTGAGCCCTTCAAGTGCTTCGTTGTCGTTTTTATGTATGTCCATGTGTGTGGGCCTTGGCTTGGAATTAACTTGAGTGGCCAGCAAGCGAAGGGGATGGGGGGCGTTCATGTGGTGGTCAGTGGCTGGCATTTATGGATCAGCCTGTCAGTGGTCGCACATTTGTCAAGTGTTTTCATTTACTGATGGATCAGCAGAGGAAGAGAGCTTCAAGGTTAACGCCAGATCCCAGAGACATTTTCCTTGGCCATTTGTTTTCCAGTTCTGCTGCTGTTGCTGGCAAAGTTTTCCTTTTGTGATGCGACAACTTTAATAGATACTCCCACAGAAGTCGTCACAAGAGACACGCACAAGCTCGGCAAAGGGAGGCGGATGCCACCCACCAGAATATGCAAAGCAAGCCAAAGCGTGAGCCAGGAGACGGAGATAGACCGGATAGACTCCACTTGTTGCTCCCTTTCTGTAGTGGCAGCACGAGCACGAGCACAGTGCTGTTGAAAAGTAAAATTATTAAAACTTTTTGAATTAACAAAGCGCCGGGAACGAGCTAAATGACGTCGACGATGTCCGTTGTGCGAGATACGCAGAAAAAAGCAGAATTTAAAGCGAATAAAAAGGGACAAAGTTAATTTATGCACAACTGGAAACAGCAACGGGCGGACACAAACGAGGATGTAGTCCCCCGATCCTAATGCGAGGGCAGAGGAGACATACTCGTAAAAGTAGTGGAAAGTGTCCCGGCGCGTTCTGAACTCTGCAAGCGGAACACTGAACGCCATATTAGATTCAAATGCATTTCCCTGCCGGTCGACACCTCCCGTTTCCGGCAATGCCATCGGCATCGGCAATGGCAATGGCTGCCGCTTGCCAGCTTCCGCTCTGGAGCCAGTTCTCCACTCGGACCCGGAAATGAACAGCAAACTTTTCAATTGAGTTTTCCGCATCTGGCTCTGCAGCAATGGCAACGATAAAGTTTTAGCATTATTTTTGTTTATTTTCTTGTTTATCCATAAAACACAGTCTTACATCTAGTAGCTGCGGGGGCGTGGCCCCGCACCAAGCCAAGCCAAACCCTCCCTAATTGAGCTGAGCTTTTGGGGGCAGTTAGCATAAATTGACAGCGAACCAAAAAACAGCAACAATACGAGAAAAAGTTAATTAATTTACGAACAAATCCGCAACTACAAGACGCTAGGACTAACAATCAAAGCTCATAAATTCCAAACAAATTAAGCAGTTGAAACTCCGAGTCGGATAAATCCAAGTCTCAGACGGTCCGGTCCGGTCTGGTCCCCTTCCTAGGCGTTGGCCAGTAGATGATAATGATGGTAGTTACCAGGCAACCGGAAACAGAAAAACAACAGCAAAACAACAAAAACCCACACACATCAATGGCAATCATGAAAATTGGACAGCCACGTTTAGGCCCAGTAACAAAGAAAATAAAGAATAGCAACAGCCACAGCAATAGCAAAGAAAAAAGAGTAGGAAAATACATACATATATAGTATGTTGAGCCTCAAGAAAATGCCGACAAAGCGCACAGAAAATCAACAGAGTCGGGCAGGGCAGGCCAGGCCAGGCAAGGCAATAAACTGCCTGACAAATGAAAATAAAAGCCGACTGAAAATGAGCTAAAGAGCTACAAGGAACAAGAAACAAGATACAAGAGGCAGAGTGAACAGAAATGAACAGGCCGAGGGCTGAAGTTGTTGGCCCTTCCTTCCGTTGGGCGCCAGAGCTCCGAGCACATCCGCCGCTGGTCATTTCAATCAATTTACTCTCTCACACAGATACGCGCACACAGATACACACAGCTGCACAGAGACATGAATACACATGAGCAACGACTGACTGATAGTATAGCTCCCTACATTCATGGCGTTATATTCAGGCTGGTTTCCTTTTTGCTTTTTTTTTTTAATAAACGTTCAGGCAAGGGGTGGTCGAAAAGCTCAACTGAAATTCGCTAGCCGGAAATGGCAGCCATGACGGAAACGAAGACACATTGTTGCTGTGGCCCAGTGCGGCGGGTCAAAAGTCTCTCTGTTTGTGTTTGGATGTGTGTGTGTGTGCCAGAGAGGAATGAAGTACATACATAAGCAGAGTTTTTGTCATGACGCACACACGTACCTATAGCACAAAAAACTGTTTGCAGCTCAGCAAAACACCGGAAGTCGTAAAAAGTATTTCAATTTAGTGCAAAACGTCGCTGCCTCAGCCTCAGACTCAGTCTCAGTCTCATCCTCCGCTTCTGCTCTGCTCTGCTGTGCTGATTGAAGACATGGCCAGCACATTTTTTTCTCTTTTGCTCTAGTCGTTTCATGTGTGCTCCCAAGGGTGCAAGATGTACGATCCCAAAATAAGAATCCGTATTGTATTAAAGCTGAACAAGGTACAATTCTTCAATTTTCTTGGAACAAGTCCTACGTAAATTTATTGGAATTTCAAAATAATTAAAAGTAAGATTTGATAGCTGAGATTATTATCTGGTTGAGATAATAAAATTTAAATTTAAAATTAAAACGATCGATATAAAAAATTGGGCTGTTTAATCATTACGGACATCCGAGAACTAGATGGCTGGATCCTTGCCTTATTTCTTCCGACTGCCATAAGAACGAACACCTTTAAATCCTGAACTCGAATACCTCGTATACACATCTTATATTTTTTAATCATAGAACGAAATACAAGGCCCCGATGGCGTCTATTGCATCTCATAGATGTTTGTTACTATAATTGGATCTAAGGATTTCACTGAGAAAAGAATGGCTTTTTATGTGCATAGGAAAGTGTGCTGCTGCTTTGCTGCCACTGTATAGCAGTGGTTGGCCACAATACAATGTTCCGCTTTTCCTGGACAACGTCGATTGGCCACCATTTGGTGGAACTTCTAGCGTCACTGTATTCGATTATGCCAGCCATTTATTATAGATAATATCCACTAGGATTATCCACATCCCAGCTGTTTTAAAGGATACCCAATAAATCATCGAATAAAAAATACACAAATATCAATTAAGTCAGATAACGCTCAATTTAATTTTAATTTTATAAATTCAGAAATCATCCTACGCGCAAATACTTAAACTTGTTGATCATCTCTTCGGTGACGATAATTGGGCGGACATTGTGTTCCGAGCCGCACAAGCTCACACCGCACTCTTGACACACTTCGTGATGCGTCTTCTCAGAATGAGGGAAGAGGCCAGACACCGAGTACATGTTTTGGACCATTTCTTTTGGGCGCCTCCTGAGCCAGGGATGGGCTTGCTTTTCGACTAGGCGTCTCTGTCGTTTGGCTTCCTTCAGCTGGGCTTTCTTTAGCTGGACTTCAAGGGCGGCTTTCTCGCTGCGACGCTGCTCGAGCAACAGCTCCATGGGTGACTTCTCCTGCTCAGCAAAATATCGCTCCCAGCCTTTACGCAGCTCTGCCACATTCAGTTCGAACGGCTCGTTCTCGGGCAGTTGTTTACGTTTTCGGGTTGTGGAGGGATGACTTGATGAGCGATTAAGTCGCTCGTGGCGCAGAAGCGACTCTCGGTTGATTTCCTCCGACAGAGTGTCCTCCTCCTGCCCATCATCATCGAGCGTGATATCTAACATGCCTTTGCTGCTAATGGATGTCATGCTGATGCGAATTTGTATACAGCTCATTATGTCCAAAGGCTTGCGACCAATTCCCCTATGGTCTTCTTTAGCCTCTTTTATATCCCTCTTTCTCAGATCAAACGGCTTTTTATGCCCTGTACTCGAAGATTTTTGGAAACCAATAGATCTAATGCAAGACTCTATTATAGAAAGCTCTGATATATTCGAGTCCAAGGAACGTGCAGATTTGACGTATGAGTTCTGGAATTTACCAAGATCTCGTCTAAAGAAGACACTTGTACTACTTTCCTGGGAGTCGGGCTCAATCTCAACGGTCCGAATCCGAGGAAACTTCGCAGCCTTTTTAGACCTTTCTTTCTGAAAAGCAGAACTTGATTCAGCGGTAAAGTTCGGATGACGGACAGATCTTTTTTTGCTAGTGTATTTTTCCGTCCCTTTTGAAGCGGGTGATTCTCTTTTTAAATCTTTATAAACGCGATTCGGGCTACGACTGCGGCGTTTTTTGCGTTCCAGCTTCCGCTTCATCGTCATCGTGATCTCTTGAGGCATCTCCGTCTTCACTTCAGCCTTCTTGGGCCTGCCTCTGGACCTGCGACTGAACCTTCGTTTGCGATCGGGACTTCTCCTGCGATTTTTGGCCATTTTGAGGGCCAGCTCTATTGGCAGCAGGCCAGACATCTCCGTCTTCAATTCAGCCTTCTTGGGCCTGTCTCTGGACTGTAAATATAACTTCCAGAGATAGGGATTTTAAAGAAAAGACATCCGTCATTTCTGATATAATTTTATTGAATGATCTTTTGTATGTTTCTTAAATTCTACTTGGCTGAGGGCCAGCGTAGCTGCGCCGCCAGCAACGCCTGCAGCGGAGCGGCCGCATTTATATGTTTGTTATATATATGCCCAGCGCTGTTGATAGCGGGGGGCGCGAGGGGAAGATCCACATGCTTGTGTGGATCATATTCAAGTGCCGTCGGCTATGCTATACATGCCGACGCTGCACTAATGTAGTACCAGGCATATATGTGTGATCGTATTTCGTCGCACTGAATATGCCTGGGAATGTTTATTGCATAAACACTGCAACAAAGTGTTACAGTGTGTTCCCTTTTAAGTACTCTTGGTACAGTGGGTATTGGCTATATATATGCATACTACATCTCCCTCCTTTTGAAAAATAACGTAATATTTATGAAGTTATTTTATAATTTTAATATGATAGTTATTTAGAAAAATATATTTAGAAAAATTTTTTTTTTTTTTTAATTAAATGAATTTAATACTAATACATACATATATATCCCATAGTTCAAAAAAAATTTTTTTTTTTTCTTTTTTTTTTTTGTTTTAGTAAAGAAAATTAAAAAGATTTGATATATTCCTATAGATATACTTATGTATGGCCATACTAATTCTATCTATGAGTAAAAAAGTTTTAGTCTATCCTTATGTACTTTTTGTTTTTTGTCTTTTATATTTGAAATTGTTATATTATCATTTTCTCCTATACTATCTACCTTATATGGTCCAGTATATTTAAAATCTAACTTATGACCTGTTTCATTTTTCAATAAAACCTTATCTCCTACTGCTATTTCTAAATCTTTTATTTTCGAGTCATATATAATTTTATTTCTTCTCTTATTCTCCTCGAGCATAGTTCTTGCTCTTTTATAAGCTATTTCTAACCTATATTTACTCTCTTTAGAGTAATCTTCTATGTTATATATAGGTGCTATATTATCTATACTATAAAATTTTGTTGGTATATTTGGTGTTCTACCGAATACCAATTCATATGGACAATAATTATGTGCCATTGATGGTGTAGTGTTGAAGCAGAAGACAAAATATTGGAGCCATACGTCCCAATCAGTCTTATCAACCGATATGTATGAACGTATGTACTCATTAAAAGTTCTATGACTTCTTTCTACTGTTCCTACTGTCTGGTGGTGGTGCGCTGTTGACGTTATGTTTTCTATTTTTAGATATTTACATAAGTCGTTAATGATTGAATTTTTATATTCTGTACCCATGTCCGTGATGAACGTCTTCATTGGACCGTACTTCAGAATAAATTTTTCAAAGATAGCTTTTGCTACCGTATTTGCGCTTTTATTTGATATTGGGATGGCAACTAGATATTTTGTTAAGTCACAGATTAAAGTGACTGCATATTCGTTGCCATTTTCTGATCTTGGTAATGGACCTATTGTATCCACTATCACTCTGTCAAAAGCATGTACAGGTGTATCAGTTATTGTTAATGGAGTTTTAGTATGCGTAGTTATTTTCGCTTTTTGGCATTTTGGACATTTTCGTATGTACTTGGTTATATCGCGAGTTAAACCTTTCCAGAAATAATATCTTTTGACCTTGGCCAAGGTTTTTGTTATGCCTGTATGTCCTCCTTGTATGGGATCGTCATGGTATGTAAACAGTATAGCTTCTTTTTCTTTTTCCTTATTTATTTGGGTCACCGGCTTGAGTAGCGCTACTCTTAATGATTTTAGTATCTTATTGCCCATTATTTTAAAAGATTCTATTGAAATAGTTTCAAAGATCTTATCGCTCGGTGCCATCTTGAGTTGGCTAATTTTTAGTATACCGGCTTGTAATTCAAGCCTTTGGAAGAACTGACCTAAATCGAGAATTCCGTTGGTGTACATATTGCCAACATCAATTCTTGCTATAACTTTTTTTCCATGTTTTAGCAAACATTTTGAATCTGTTATTCGCAAGGTCACTACCTTTCGTACTTCGTCATTTACAATGACTTCATATACGTTGGGCTGAGAAGCTTTATTTAGAGTTTGCCTAGGCAAATCTAATTTTTCTGTTCCTGCGCAGGAATTTTTCTGTTTACTTTGGTTTCTGGTAGTGACTTTTAGTATTGTTCCTGTTTTGTGTATTTCTTGTAAATCTTTGATGGTTATTCTTGATAACGCATCTGCTACATAATTATCTTTTCCCTTTAGATACTCGACTGTGAAGTCATATTCCTCTAATTCGAGCCGCATGCGTGTAAGTTTTGAGCTAGGATTGACCATTGAAAATAAGTATGTTAGTGGTCTGTGGTCCGTTTTCACTGTAAAGTGTTTTCCATAAATATATGGTCGAAAATGAGTAATTGCCCAATGAATTGCTGCTAATTCTTGTTCTGTTGTACTTTTGTTACTTTCGCCCTTGGTGAATGATCTGGACGCGTATGCAATTGGAAGTTGGAGATCTTTATGGTTTTGAGTTAAAACCGCTCCACACGCTTGCTTACTTGCATCCGTTATTATACAAAATTCTTTTGTGAAGTCTGGGTATTGTAACAAAGTTGGTTTGATGAGTTGCTCTTTTAAGTGTAAAAATGCATTTTGGCATTCATCTGACCACTCAAATGGAACATTCTTTTTACATAATCTGGTTATGTGCCGGGAATAGTCGGCGAAGTTTCTAATAAAACGTCTGTAATAATTGCAGAATGCAACGAATCTTCTAGCGCTGTCCGCGTCGTGCGGGACTGGATAATTTTTGATGACGTCATATTTCTTGTCATCTGGCAAGATTCCTTTATCAGTGCATTTATGGCCGAGAAAGGTCACTTCATGCATGAAAAATGAACATTTTTGTGGATGTAATTTTAGGTTGTGTTTCCTACATACCTCAAAAATATCTTGTAAGTTTTTGAGCATATGTTTTTCGGAACAACCAATGACTATAAGATCGTCCATATATAGGAATGCTTGCGAAGCTTCAAGTCCAGAGAATGCAATAGTCATCATTCTCTGAAATGAATTTGGCGCTATTTTTAAACCAAATGGTAATCGCGTGAAGCGATATGAGCCATTGCTCGTTGAAAAAGACGTTATATTACGTGAACTTTCTTCTAGTTCAATTTGATGAAAACCTGACATTAAGTCAAGGCATGAGAAATATTTTGCTCTACCTAGTTGATCCAAAATGTCATCAATTCTAGGTAGTGGGAATTTATCTGACAAGAGTTTCTTATTTATTTGACGATAGTCAACTACTAATCGCCATTTCTTTTGTTCAGTGCCCGGAAGGACTTTCTTTGGTACAAGTAATAGTGGGCTGTTATATTCTGATACGGACGGTTCGACTATTTTGTCGTCTATTAATTTTCCTACTTGCTTCTGGATCTCTGTAACTTGGCTATGCGGGCTTCGATAGTTTTTGATGTATACTGGTTCGTCATCCTTCAATCTCAATTTTTGTTTATAAAAATTATTTGTTGTTATTGATTCGGTGTCAAGCCCGAATATGTCACTATATTTGGAACATAATTCCGTTAATGGTTGTTTGAATGGAGCTGGAAAATTCTTTTTGAGCTGAGCTAGGACAGTTTGTTCCCTGATTTTAGAAGTTGTTTGAACTACATTGTAATTCGAAAGTGGTTCATATTTTAAATTATTTATATTAATTAATTGGTCGGTACTGGTCGTATTCAGTAATCGGACAAACGCATTTTGCGTGGTTGCAACTGTGTTTGCAACAAAAATACCAGTTTGGATTTCCTGGTTTGGAATTAGAACATTATCTTCACTTGAAGTTAGTTCTATTTTTCGAATAACTTGTGATCTTGCTGGTAGAAGTATTGTATTGTTACCAGAACTGTATGTTATTGGAACATAAATGTGAATGTTTATATTGTTTGGTCGTATTATAAACCAGTCTTCTGAAGGTTTTAGATCAATTTGACAATTTAATGCTTTTATAAAATCAATCCCTATTATTCCATCACATGGGATTGCGAAATTTTTGTTTACTAAATGGAAATTGTGAGGAATTATGTATTTATCTGTCTGTAGCTCTATTGGTGCAAGGCCTAGGGATTTTATAATACCTTCACCTATGCCTTGAATATCTATTTTACTATTTATTTGTATGTCGTTGAAGACATCTGAAGTTTCTTTTATTAGCGATATGTTCGCTCCTGTATCTACTAGGAATGTTAGATGTTTTCCTGTATTGGCATTGTTAAATGACACGAAAATGTTAAGATTGAGATTGATGGTTTGAATCTTTGCTTTTAATAGTTTGGAGTATCTAAAGGAGTTTGGGAGTTTCCCGAAGCCGTCTGGGTAACACGGACATTATTGTTGTGTCCTCTGTTCCCATTTCTGACGTAGTTTTGGTTGTTATGGGATGTGCCGTTACCACGGTTATTTCCTCTATAATTACCACGACCTCTATAATTATTTGGCTGATAATTGTTATTGTAATTGAAGTTCCTGTTTGAATTGCTGTTATTGTAGTAACCACGACCATTTTCTCTACCTCGATAGTTACTTCGGTAGTTACTACCGCGATAAGCTTGTCCTCTACGCGTGTACAATATTGAATTAGCATTGCCAGTCATCTCAGTACTACATTGTATATACTTTGCGACGGCGTCGTTCATGGTCGTAAAGTTACCTGCTTCTAAAATGGTTTTTAGTTTACCATGCTCACAATTTTTAACCATTGTGCTAATGGCTTCTTTTGTACTGAATTTATCGGCATGTTCGGCTGGTAGTCCTTCATCGATGTACGAAGCTTCAAGTAGCTTTCGCAAATTATCGATTTCTGTGGTAAATTGGGTTGCAGTATTTCCTTTTTGGCATACTTTTGCCAATTTTGCTTTGACTACGTCAGACGTTTCACCGACTATAGTGTCTTGTAATTTCTTTATAATTTCATTTATTGTTGTAAGTTCTTGAACTTTGTACAGTGTTGATCCTATAATCTTTGATTTTATTACTTCGATTGCTAAAGATTCATAAGGGCCTTTTGTTAGGTTAACTAATTTAATCGCTGTTATGAATCGCTGCAAATGAAGTTTTTGTCCGTTAAATTCAGGTATGGTGTGCGAAATATCTTTGATATATGCCCGTTGGGCAATTGTGTCGTCTGCCATTCTGATGTGTTTTTGTTCTATCACACTATTCAGTGAATCGGAATCAGACAATTCTTGATCTTGATATTGTGGTACTGTTAATACAGCTTGGATCGTTAGATCGTGTAGATCTTTTTCTTCCACTTCTGTTTCTTGATCAATTGATTCAACTTCTCGGTCAAGTTCTTGAGTTTGACTTGTTCCGGGTTGTTCTATGTCTATTGTCAATGGAGTATTCAAAACTGTTGGAATTGAAATATCCAAATTGAATTTCCTTTGAATCGATATCAAATTTGATCGAAGTCTGATCAAAAATTTTGATACCTGCGACCAATTTTGTTCTTTTATGCGTTCTCTATTTTCATGTATTAGTGTACGTGCCTCGTTGAAACACTCAACTAATATGGTCGCATGCCTATTCACTGTAGCTCTTTGTATTGTCCTATTTTGTGTAAGTGATTTGTATGATTTGTCAAATCTACTTTTATTTTCTTCTAATGATTTGTAAATTTCCTGCCATTCCATTCTTGGTTTTAAGTTTTAAATATTGCAAAGTCAATTACTCTGCCCAGTATCGAATGTTCATTTATTACTGATTTTACTACAATACCTGGAATGGTAGTTAACACAATTGCTTTTTGTGTTTTTGAACAGTCTATTAAGGGCGAAAATTCTAAATGAAATGTACTCATGTACATATATTCGAGCTCTAATATGCTCCTTGGGGTCGTTGAGACCAATTGTAAAATTCTGTTTTTAAAATTTGGGTCCCTGTTATAAACATTCCTAATTGCGTTTAGAGTTGTCATTTTATTTTTCCCTTTCAAATTCTATATTTTGTCCAAATCATTAGCCTTACTCAAATATTTCTTTTTAAGGCATTTATTGTGCAGCTTATAAATTTTGAAAAAGACGTTAGCACACAGAATAACAACAATTATCATCAACAGGGTATTAGTAAAGCCTAAATCAATTTCTTTTGATTCTACTTTATTAATTACATTTGCAGTGGAATCCACTGTCTTGGTGTCTACTAAACCCATGCTGGTGACAATCCCTGTTTCTCTATGAAAAAGTATGCCATTTATATATGGCTTATTTTTGGTGTCATTTCCTAACTTACTTATAGTATTGTCTTTCATTCATATTAGTTTTTGAGATGCTTTAAATATATTTAATTAATATTAAAACTAATTTTTGAAAATATGAAGATAGAGTGTTAGGGCATAGGGCTGATTTACATTGGTTTTTTTTTTTTTTTTTTTTTTTTTTTTTTTTTATCAGTCCTATGTTTTTAGTGAAAGCCTAACAGATATTAGTAGTTTACAAGCAGCGTGTTACGCATCGACTTGTGGGTAGAAGTTTAAATTATTGGCAATTCAGGCATTGGCAAAATGCAGCCTTTATTGCGTTACTTTGCATCGCAAAGTTTGTTGTTGAGTTCCTCCAGTTGGGTTTTCAATTTTTCCTGGTCCTCGTTGATTTTTTCTGTCCGTAGTAGGTCTTTGACCAACCTACGTTCCCGGAGCAGTTTAATTCGCTTCCCTCCCCGCTTTTTCTTTGGCTTGGGCTGTTGCGGCTGTTGGCGTGCCCGGTACTCAGCTATTGTGAGTGGGCGTGGTCCATCGGTTGGACAAGCCTCCAGAGCCTCCTGTAGGCTTGGCTTGTCCCTTTGCTCGAGGGGAGCAGCGTTTATTAAATCTGATTCCAGATTGGCATCCACCGGTGGCGTAAGAGGCGTTAGGCCTCTCACGCGAATTTATTTTTCGGCTGCTGATGTCCTGGGCCTCTGGGCTCAGGCGGTTCCGGTGCCGGTCATCGCACAGGTATTCGTCGTACGCTCTATGTAGCGCTGTCGGTGCCTTTTCAGGTCTTTATCTTCTTTTATGTCAGCATGCTTCTTGTTTAATTTTTTTTTTTTTTTTATGAAAATCCAGTAATTTATTAGAGGCAATTTAAACGTGAAATTTGGATACGCAGGATTATTTTTGGTTCTCACTGTTCACGGTCATTTGGAAGTGTATTTTAAATGCACATTTTCTTTTGTTTTTATTGGACGATTTGATTTTCAGCTGATAAAAATTACATTTGGAAGTGTATTTGGAAGTGTATTTTAAATGCACATTTTCTTTTGTTTTTGCGTGAAAACCGTTTTTGCAGAATTATTTATTTTTTTTTTTTGGTCCTGTCACGGTCGCCATGTAAATATAACTTCCAGAGATAGGGATTTTAAAGAAAAGACATCCGTCATTTCTGATATAATTTTATTGAATGATCTTTTGTATGTTTCTTAAATTCTACTTGGCTGAGGGCCAGCGTAGCTGCGCCGCCAGCAACGCCTGCAGCGGAGCGGCCGCATTTATATGTTTGTTATATATATGCCCAGCGCTGTTGATAGCGGGGGGCGCGAGGGGAAGATCCACATGCTTGTGTGGATCATATTCAAGTGCCGTCGGCTATGCTATACATGCCGACGCTGCACTAATGTAGTACCAGGCATATATGTGTGATCGTATTTCGTCGCACTGAATATGCCTGGGAATGTTTATTGCATAAACACTGCAACAAAGTGTTACAGTGTGTTCCCTTTTAAGTACTCTTGGTACAGTGGGTATTGGCTATATATATGCATACTACAGGACCTGCGACTGAACCTTCGTTTGCGATCGGGACTTCTCCTGCGATTGCTGGCCATTTTGAGGGCCAGCTCTATTGGCAGCAGGCCAGACAATGCCATGTCCAAGCGTCCGATGATGTCCTTGAAAGGCTTACAGCCCCGAGGCGTCTTGTGGGCCAGCTGCTTCAGCTTTTCCATATTTTTTCTCAGTCTGTTAGACGTCTGCATAGACAGCATACCCTGCCCTTGGGCCAGCTTTGTCTTCATTTGCTCCACCATCAGCTGGATACGTTTCCGGGAACAAGGCTTGCGACGTTTCTCCTTCTTTTTGATTCGCTTAATCTGGCCTGCCACCATTCGCAGGTTCTTTAGCTGCAAATGCACGAGCTTATAGGCGTTCCGCTTCTTTTTGGCTAGTATCCGCAACTCCTTGATCCGGCTAGCCAGTTCCGACATCTGAACTAGACTCTGCTTCATTCTGGTTAGACTGGCACTCGTACTCTTTGAAGGCATTTTTTCATTTTGTATCTATTTTTGAATTTATTTCTAGTTCCAAACAGTTCTAATTTCGGCTTTAAAGGTTTTATTTGTTCATCCTCTTTGACGTTTTTCTAATAGAAACCCATAAGCAGAACGGAATCAAGCTGAACCATCGTTACGAGGAAATATTGCACTTGTGCAGACATTTTTCAGCCTAATTAACTAACTGATTAGATGGTTCAATAACGATATCAAGAGCTTCGCAATCCGAAATTTTATTTATTTAATGTTTATAATCAGTTTAATATCGCTAAGGGACAGAAAATGGGATTTCAAGCTGCAGCCAAACCCATTTCTTGTTAACTTAATCTGTTGGCCATGGCTTAAAGCGTCTCTGGCTTTGTTTTTCAATATCTTCGTTGTCAATCTCATCTGGATATCCTCCATTTTCAAATTCCATCTTGGCTCCATCCAGTGCCGCTCCAACAGTTTCTCCCCGTTCCGCTGCTGCTTGGGCAATACATTTCCAGCACATGCCGCTGCGTTGCGCCTCTCAGCTCCGTGACTTTTCGCGTCTGTATTCGCTGTATTCGCTATTTGCCGGTGATTTACACGTTCTCTGCTCTCGGAATAGTGGGCCAATTTCTTTCTTTTCCCTTGGCCAGCACGGATACGGCAACATTTTTATTTCTTGCTTTGTTGGGTACGGCTGGGGGTTATGCTGGAAGCCAGGAAGGGGCAGGACGACAAGACCCGTGCAACGTGACTATTAGTGTGGCATTTAACAACGCCTTCAGCTGTTTGGCGGCCGAGTGATGTTTTTTGAGCTGGTCGAAGCTGGCTCGAGCACGTAGTTAGCATTCTGCAGCTGCAATCCGTAATACAAATTAATGATTTTCACTCTACAGCGAGAGCGACTGGTGGCTGGTGACTGTAGACTGCTGAATGCTGGGGTGGACTGGGGAGGGAGTACTGTCAATGCCAAGGCAAACAAACAAGCAAGTTGCCATATTTGTCCTATCATATGACAGCTTAGCAAAAGATGCTGATGCATGTTTGCATTTCTGTGTGCTGTGTACTGTATGCCGTCTCCTGCCCGGCGCTCCCTGCTCCCTGCTGTCCTCTCCAGCTACGAGTATGCAAGCAATCCAGAATAAATTGAGTAGCCGGCAAACAAGCTGGCAGTATGTACTCCTATGTATATGGTATGTACATAGGAATATCGGGACATACATGAGCATGAGCATTGTCAAAATATCAAATATGCTTAGCAGGCTAAGTAATTTTCCATTGTAATTTATCTATATCCATGCGCCAGGCTCTGCTTTCGCTTAAACATGATTTTAATTAATGCGTAGGATAAAATCAATTTGCAATATGACCGAGCGACCCAAATTAATGTCTGCGACTACACTGCAAGAACGCAAGACATGGGTGATTTTTCCTGATTTAGCTCTGGCACAAACAAGCCACACTCTCTCCTCTGGGGGCTCACGCTGCGTATGTGTGATATGGAGCTGGTCGCGTACAATGGGGAGAACGTGCGGCTCGTTTGTCACGTGCGCAGTCGGTAAATTGCAATAGCGTGGCCGCACGACAGGCTTTGGTGAGGGGTCGAGAAACGAGAGAAAAGTGAGCAACGTGTGGTTTATTTTTCACGACAAATCAAATAAAAGTGCGCATATCGAATGGAGCCTGCTACGAGAGTTGTCTCATTAATTTCAGGGACTTATCTATGCCTTGAGATCCGTCAAACAACGTTTGTTGTCTGCAGAGGAGCGGTCTAGGGTGGGGAATCATTTCTGAAGAATAATCTTAATCTTGGCAATTTCCTTTCATCATCTCTTTGGCATTCATTTCAAACGTTTTTCATTTATTTTTTGGGATCGTTTTGCTCGTATATATTTAAGTGCTTGTTTTTGTCTAGGCCCGGTCGAGTAAATAAAATTGAATTAATTTGCCATCAGTGGGATACAATTTAATTACCAGCTCCTACGTGACAGTACGAGATACATTTGTTGGATGTCAGGAATAGTTAGACTTTGTTAGGTGTTTCTGGGAGTTCGGCGGTTCATTCGGTTTGCATTTATTCGTACCACTTTTATAATTGTTATTGACGACCATTAGCGCGGCCGAAGCCAACATTTTAAATCATGTCAATGCATTGGCAAACGAGAGTGCACCATTATTATTTTTTTCCTGTGCTATCACTGCCTGTTCGAATGGTTGCAAAAATAACAAAAAATCCAATTATGTGGAAGCACGTATTTTCCATTAAGCAAACAGCAAACAGCAGTCATCGGCCAGCAGTCAGATAGCCACAAGCACATTATGGCCAAAGGCAGAAGGTAGTTTCGGCTCGAACCGTTCTCTTTCTCTCTCTCTCCCACAATCTTTTTTATTTGCAACAATTAAACCCATCAATGGCAGCGCCAGCTGATACGCTTAAGCAAGCCCAAAGACCATTAAGCTCAGTTTGAGTGCGAGTGCGAGTGCGGTAGGAGTCCGCCGGGGGCTCAGGTTCAGGCTGGGGCATGCCTCAGCCTCTGCACACATGGCAGCGCACACTTGACATTTCAATTTCCGCATGCACCTCGAGCGTGCAACAAAGGGGAGCAGAGCAGCACAAAAAACTGTAGCCAATTCCATGCGGGCAACGTCGCAAAGTTGCTTTCAATTACCCAGTCAGGACACGCTGGCTGCCTTTTGTTTTTTGCATGCCCAACACGCCCCCAGAAGCGCCCTAGACCTCTCTCCACTCCACTCTACTCCACTTCACTCCATTCCACTCTCCACTCTCTACTCTCCACTCTCCAGCGACGGTTGTACAGTTCTTCAGTCTATTCACATTTTACGCTTGGTTGCTGCCCCGAAACAGTCCTGGGCCGACTGTCTGCTGCTCCTGCTGCACTTTATTATCCTCACAAAAGTGTAAGATGCAACCCAGAGGGCGGGCAGAGGGGCTGCGGACGACTCTGCCACTTCAGAGGATTGAAGTGGACAGGGCAAAACCTGTCAAGTGGCATTAATAACAAAAGCCATCTCAGATAGGGATAAGCAGGTGCGCCCGGCACCTGAAAGTATGCCGCATTTTTCGCAGGGTATTTTTTTGCTAAGGCTTTGCTCCTTTCGCTTCCTTTCGAATTCGATTGCCGGGTCTTTGAATTATGCTAATTTACTTTTATCGCTTCGCCTGCAAAGTCAATTTAATTGTAATTTTCAACGCGCAACGCATTTTAGTTTTATTTCCGTCAACGCTTTTTTCAATTTTCCCTCCGGCCAGCCAGCCGAACCCTCCTCCAGCCCATTAGCCGTCTGCCGCGTCTTGCATTTTCATGAGAAATAATTTAATTTGCCTTTTCCACTTCGACGTCCACTTTTCAAACTTTGCTTTCGCCACTTCCTTTTGCGACTTTAGTTGTCCGCCCCCGCCATCCAACTGCCTGTCTGGATATATCTGTCTGGCACTCCCCGCACACGCCCTGGCCGGACCCGTGTATCATTTGGAAATTCAAAGCTCGTATTTTTTTCTTTCATTATTGAAAAGGCGAGCTCCAAAAGGAAAAGTTGAGACGAGCGCCATAGAAAGTAGCTGCCAGGCGGGCTCTTTGCCATAATGCGATTGGGGGGCGCGAACTGCCACGCTTTGCCGGTCCCTGCTCTCGTTCCGGTCCTGTCCTGTCCGGTCGAGTCCAGGCCAGCCATATCCCTTCTCGTCTCTTCTAAATGGAAAAAAGGTTTTGTCACGGCTAAGCACTTTCCACATTCACAAGGGTCTGTGCCAACGCCAACGCCTCCGTCAGCTGCTATCCCTGTCCTGTCCCCCCACTGCTCCGGAGCCACAGACCACAAACCGCGGACGAGCTTCCGCTTCGTCTTTCTGTTTTTTCATTTGATTTCAATGGTTTATATAGAATTTTCATGGCTGTGAGCGACTCTGGAGGCTGGGCTGTAAAGTTGTATCATTATAATTGCAAGGAACGGGACACTCCTGGGCGTCACGCAGGGAAAGGCCACTGGAGCACATCTGGCCAGAGGCTAATGATCGAACAATCTACGAAATTATGGAGATACCTCTCGACTTTAGGGTGGGCTTGTCGGATTTATAGCTGAGTAGGCCAAAATCTAGCGAAGTTTCACAGATGAAAAAGTATAAACGATATATCACGACTATACGGTACACAGTTCTCAACATAGGCAGTAATACTGCCAACAAGAACTTTGACATGTACATTTTTAGTTTTCCAGATCCTAATAAATATTTAAATAAATTAATAGATAATATTAAATTACAAATATAATTTAATAATAGCTCTGCAAAGGTAATATACAGTGTGTGCGCTAGGAAATGGATTGGATAAACTGCTCTATATATATAGGCGTCACAGAATTCTACATAGTATCAAATTAGACTTCTTTGTTTATAATCACTTATCACTTTGATAATTATTTGTAAATTAGTAATTTTAGTTAAGACTGATCCCCATTCTGCTCAAGAATGTAACTCGTAAATCGTAACAGCCTTGCGACTCGTTGTTTTAGCAAGCCCCCGCTCAGATGAAATTTGTCACTGATGGCACTTGATCCATGAGGAGCCCTCATCAGTGGATCCCCTAGCTGCTGGGAACGACAACGACAACGACAACGACAATGGCTGTCTGCTTGCTTTGGCCCAATCCCCGTACCCTGGAGCATCCTTATCTGGCGTACAACTCGACAAAATGAAAGGGTCGCAATGACAACTCAATGAAAAAGTTAGGCATGCAAACTAAGGACGCAGGCAGTGGAAGCACCATGAACACGAAGTTTGATATCATTAAAGGCCACTTATGTGTCAAATGCAACACAGCCGCAGCAGTAGCAGTAGCAGTAGCAGCCGCAATGACAGTGGCAGTGGCAGCGGCAGGGACAGTGGCAGGGGCAGTGGCAGGGGCTCGACGACCAAGAAGTCGACGGCACACTTAAATGTCATTGAAATTGAAGCTCACTTGACAAGTAATGCTGGCGCAACAGACCCGCGCCAGCACTCTCATTCTCTTCACTCTCTCTATCTCTCTTTCTTTTTCTCTGCCAAGCCAACACACATACGAGCAGGGGGGGTCTGAGGATGAACTTAAGTCAACTGCACAAAAGCCCTGTCAGTAGACGCTGACAGCTCGCTTCGAGTCTGCCCCGCCTATGTATGTATATCAGACTTGTGTCTGTGCGAGTATGAGCGGTGAAAAATTCTATCTTTTTATACGAGGTACTCTCGTATAGCAGAAGGGTATATTGTACGCGCGAATCAAGAAAAAAACCTTTATAATTTCCAATAATGAAGATGCATGTATGAAAAAATATCAAATATTTATTATAGCTCTTTTTCTTAAAAGGAGGTTTCGTTTGTGTTTTTTTTTCGCTTCTGAAGAGTAGAGGGTGTCTGTCAGTTGGAATGTCAACTATAGGATTTTTGCTCGTTTCCTCGTAAACCGGGGAGATTGACATTATCTACGGACACTGAGTGATTTGCTCAGGAAGATGAGGAGAGACGTTGAGGAGATAGTTGACTGTCGCATAATTTTCATAATTGCATTGCCACGCATCAACGGAAATTGCATGCCGCCAACAAGTCGATGTCAATAATTGCCAGGCCAGACCAGACCAGACCAGACGTACTCCTGCCTTGCCTGGATCCGGGCGGACGTGGCGTATGCGTAACCACCGCACTGCATTCATTCTGTAGTCAAGCAATTTAAATGCCACAAAAATGCATTAAAATCCGAGGGCATGCATAAATTATTGCACTTTCATTAACAAATATTTTCGGACGCACTTTTTCCACCCGCTCTTGACTCGATGGCCATTTAATTAATCCCCTGTCTGGCTAGAGCTCATATTAAACGTTGGCTTAAATGATTTATGGCTTAAACAATTTGCCACTTATCAATGCACACAGGTAAATGAAATGACCAGCCCCAGCACTCGCACTCGCACTCGTATTTCCAGTGCTTCAATAAAACCCAATGAAGCGTGGAAAATGAACCTCGATTGCCCATTGCCTAAGATGGGGGAACGGAAACCATAGCCACAAGCACCCACAAGCCGCAATGGAGTTGTTCTCCGGGTTTTTGCCGATACGCCGCACAATTATCCAACTCAGCGAACCCACAGAATCTGCCAAAAACTATTAATATTGTGCGCAGGAGGTGAGAGCTAAAAACTTTTCGACCTCACTAAAAGTTTGCTGTTCACAGTTGCTGACCCAAGCCGGATATGATCTGTCCGTGAAATTGATGACTAATTTTATCGACTATTTACGAGTTTAGAATCTCAATCTATTAAACTATAACCGTTGGAAAGTTTAACAATTAACTAATGCGGCCAATGGCAACAAGTGTTGCTCTTGGCTCCAGGTTCACTCTCCAGCGAACTTTGTCTTATGATTCACTCACTGGCTGCCATGACTGCTGACTGGCTGGTTATGGCAGGGCGGGTGTGGTTGTTGCTGCTCTTGTAATATAATAAAACGCTTATTAAATTTGGCCGCTGCTATAACAAGCTGAGCAAGTCCCAGCCACAAAATTGCTGCCCTGGGTTTGCCACAGCACCACGCTTCCGATTCGTTCTTCATCTGGCTGTTGGCTGCTGGCTGCTGGCTCCTGCTGGCTGTTGGCTGCTGGCACCGTTGCTCTATTTCTTGCCTTCATGATAATGATGCGGTCTTGTTATGGCTTTTTGTTGGCACCGGCACCAGGCCAGAGACCGGGACTGGCATCATCATCGGCACCATCACCGTCGCCCTCTTTGGGGCCAGACTGTTGCGGTCTGCACCACTCAACAAGCAATGCAGACCTACCCAACCTCTGCGAAAACTTTTCGTGTACTGCCAAACACTTTTTCCTCCTCCTCCTCTTGCTGCTGCTGCTTCTCTTGTAGTTATTGTTGTTGCAGTTCTTGCGGCAAGAGAAAGTTCAGAGTATCCATGGCCCTGGGCTCCAGAGAGGGGAGGAGGATAAGCACCCAAGAGGGGGAGGGCTTGTATTAGCATTGTGTCAGCCATGGCAACTTAAATAATTTGCTTATTTTCTGGGCTTTTTATTGTTGTGGCGTAATTATATTTTAATGACACTTTAAGCACAAATTATGACGTCTCTGGGCGTGTGTGTGTGTCCTAGTCCCGTCGTGGGAAGTGCCTGGAAATTGAAAATGAAAGGTGCGAAAGCCTGATGAACTTGAAATGAGTTTGGAAAAGTTTCGGGACTATTTGTGGGTTATAAAGTTAATTATTATTATACTTATACTTGGCAACTTTCGCTGGGCGAACTCCAAAAGGGTATATAAAATAGTGAAAGGGGCACCAAAGATTAATGATTATTCCCAGAGTACATTGGATGGGTTCCTTATAACTGTGCCACTTTGATACATGTACAACCAAGTGCGTATATCCTTTGCAGATGCCATGTTTCAGAGCCCACGGATGGCTAGAGCTGGATCATAAATAGTCCATTCCTGGTCATAAAATTCAGGCATGCCAACTCGGGTTATACTTATCTAAGCGAAAGGAGAACTGGCACGAAGAGGCACTGCCTGCCGGATGGCCATTAAAGCCGTAAATCTAAAATTAAATGCCGAGATAAGCGGACTACGTAAATTATGCCATTTGCTTGGGCCCCAAGTTCACACCAAACAATTTCCGACACGAAAAGGCGCAAAAAGCAACACACCATCACCATCATGCCACACACATGCGGAAAGGCCGAGCAAAAAGCAACAGGACCCAGCAGCAAAACATCTTCAATAGCTTCAAGCTTGCAGGCCCGGGTCCTTGGTTGTCGGGCCTTGGCCCTGCTTCCCCGCCAAATTATAACAATTTTGTAATTTATTTAAGAGCTGCACATAAATGGCCAAAGTCATTTGTTTAAGCGTAGCCCCCAGTCCTCCATGTTCATGTGGCTGTCCTGGCTCTTGCTTGTATGTGTCTGCTAATAATTCACTTAAGCTGTGCTGCATAAAATGCTTTTAAATTTAATTACAAAGCATTTTCGCCCCTGAATCACACAGTGCGTATACTCAATATCCACGCTGCTTATCACAATACCAGAAGCGGCAGCGTTAAAGCAGAGCCCAGAGAGGAGAGAGCAGAGAGCAAAGCATACCTGTATGGAAATATTAATGACAAAGCAAATATGTTTGCCTGGCAATCGAGTTATGCAACTTCATTTGACGCCCGGCGATGATTTATCGGCCCAAGTGGGTGCCGTGCCCCACCCGCCGGCGGCAAGTACTGCAAATTGAGTGGATTCATCATTTTGCCGGAGCACAGAAACATCATAATGGCTTTCACCTTTCCCCCTCGATACGACCGCACGATATGGGAATAACCTTTCGCATTTGGCATGATATATGAAAATGATAATGCGCTTTGACAGCTGTAGCTCTCAACCACATAGCCACACATTGCCACGTACGAGCATGTGTGCGTCTGTTCAAGTGGCATTCAATGCGTGCAACATGCTCGCCCGCTCGCTGCGTTTCGATTTGCCCTAGGTCAAGTATTTTTTTGAAAACTTTCAGGTTCTGCTACTGCTCTGCCGCAGTCGGCGTCGCAAGAGCGCGCCTGCGCCCTGACTTTGTTGATAGCAGAGAGAGACAGTAGCAGCAGCGGAAGCAACACGTGCTCGACCAATTTATTGAAGAGTGGGGGTGAACATGAAGGGTAAACAAATAAATAAGCAACAACAAAATGTGCGAGCGAAAAACTGAATGACAGTTTACGTTAAAAGTCGCGTAGTAAGCGCTGCTGGCGCTGATAAAAAACGGCGAAGCATGGTCGCGAGAGAGAGAGATGGAAACAGACTCGTGGTCGGCTGTCGTGTTTTATGTAGCATAACTTTTGGCGCCAAAGTAGCATTCGTGCATTGGACAGTCCGTGTGATTTATGATGTCAGATGTCACCGCAGAGGTGATGAAGTGCCCATGGACGGCAGAGCCGCAGGATTGCGAAATGGCAAAACGAGTTTAACTCTGAATGGAAATGGCAAAAAAGTAAGTAAATATAAATAAAGATAGAAAACTAGGAAACGGTATTGAACTTTGTGGTTATTGACAGATGATATTTCTAATATTTTATGAAATCACAATGAATAGAACAATGGCTTAACATTGAATATCCATTAAACAAAATTTGTATGGGTTGTCAAATAAATAATGGAATTTTTGTTATTAGAAGAGCTCAAAGACTAGTTTAAATTCTTAATTAAAAAAAGTCAAAATTGTTTAGTAAAATCTTGGCATTAACGTCCAACGGGTAGCTTTTTTTTGGAAAAACTTTCTACTACTTTTGGGTATTTTATTTCACCGAACATTCTTTTGGTTTTTTTTTTATCTTAGATTTCGTTTTATTTATTTGAAGTTTTAATATATTAAAATGTGAATCATGGACGAGAATGTCAACAACAAGTGTACTCTGCCTCTGCCTCTGTCTCTATGCTTCTCACTTCGTCTGAGAATTTGTTTTACTCATTCTCTTACTCCATGCCACAGCATGCTCTCTTCTACTGTTGTTGTTGTTGCGTGCCAGACAGATAGCAAAGAGAGCGCGTAGCAAGAGAAGAGAAATACGAAAGCCTGCGTCGGCGCTGCGTTGACTGCGGAGCTGGCAGAGCAGTCGGCGCCGTTCGATTGGGGGCCACGAGTGGCAACAGTTACAGTTACAGCCTGGACTGGGGGTTGGGGGCGGGTGTGAAGCGATTACGCTGACAGAGATAAGCTTCACCGACAGACGCCGCTGTCGAGGATGATACGGGCAGAGGTTGCTGGCAGTAGCGCAGCCAGCAGGCAGCAAAGGACGATTGCAGGATTCAGTCATTGCCGGCGTTTCGAACTGTTTGGACGTGTCCATCGGACGAAATCGGAAATTGTTGCGAGTGGTAATGGCAGAATCACAGTGTTTTAGTATTAGTTAAGCATATCCTCACACACACACAAACACACATGTGATAGTTAAAATGTGTTGGTGTATGGGTAAGCGTGTGTGTGCTAGGCACTATTTGGGGATTTAATGGAAAAAGCGTTAATGGATGCTGCCGTTACCGCTGCCGCCTCGGGGAGTGACTAAAGCTAGAGCGCCATCGGTGATAGTGGCCAGTGTATATATATGTATGCATGTGTGTGTGTGTGTGTGTGTGTGTGTGTGTGGCTGTGTGTGCGTGTGTGTCTGGGCATAAAGGGATAAATATGTATCAATGTACACGTGTGTGCCTTTGTGGGTCTGCTGGGCTGTGTGATTTTGTTGCTGCCTAAAACTATGCAACACAATTTTGTTTGCTGACATTTTTGTTTGCTCTCTCGCTTGCTCATGTGTGTGTGTGTGTGTGTGTGTGTGTGTGTTTGGGTCTCTGTTAGTGAGTGAGTGTATGTGTGTGTGTATGGTGTTTGGTTTTATCGTGGATTTTACTGACTTTACGGGTTATTTGTCCGCACGAATCTGTTCATAAAAAATGTAACAAAAGTGGATTTTCGCTGGTCCGAAACGCTTTCTGTGTGTGCCTCGGACGCCCCCTAACATGAACGGAAGCGGAAACGGAAGCTGGCTGGTGCATACACAACACAGACTCACACACACGCACACATCGAAGGTAACCCCTGGCAAGTGGATAAAGTAAATTGAATAAAAGGTGAAATAATTTGAGCGCTAAGCAGGCCGACCGAGTCCTGCAAAGTGAAGGCTAATGGAAAAGTGTGAAAAAGGTTGCAAAGTGAACCCAAAAAGAGAAACGCTGAAAACTGAAAACTCCTTCGAAATTCCAATTTCCCAGGCAGTCGTGGGAAAAATGCAAATGTAGCGGCAACCGACAGCCAACGAACAGCTACAACGGTGACTTTTTGTGAAACTTTATGGAGCGCACACAGGGCTGCCAGGCGGCAAATTGAATCGAATGGCCATGCCGCTGTCAACGCTGACGTGCCGTGAAGCATGTGCCGTGCGATTATCAAAGTGTGATAAAATTGCGGCAACAATAGCCAGAAAGCGAAAAAAGCAAGAAAAAAAAAATAAGGAAGCAGGAAAAAACGAAACGGAAAGAGGAGTGAGAAAAACGGAGGCCAAAAGGGAGAAGGATGGAGAATCGTAGCCTAGTCACAGTCCATAAAAATTTACCGTCTATGCACTGCGTATAATTTATGGTCGCGATGCTCCTTTCTGCTCTGTATCCGCTTCCCTCTCTTCCACCCACTCCTTTTGATTTTTTTCTGGCCACCTTTTGGCAATTGTTGAATGCGGCCGCATTTTTTTTCGTCTAGCATATGTAACCTGCCAGCCATATGTGTTAGTTCATATGTCTGTGCGTGTGTGTGTGTTTGTGTGTGTGTGTGTGTGTGTGGATAAGACATTCCCTGGATGAGTGCCAAAAATAATAAAATCACTATTTGATGCCAGACAACTCAATGTAAGTGCTGGCTGGCCGAAGATCTTGCATGCATGCAGCTTTCCTCCAAAAGACTAAGGACTCCCATTCATTTGGGTCTGGAGCAGGAGCTGGAGCTGGAAAAGCCAGCGGTCTGTGGCCCAAGATAACGAGGTAATTTCACTGAACGATTCGCAGCTTTCATTTTCCGCTCGGCTCGGAGTTTGTGTGTTGCTTAGTTTAAGCAAATTGAGTTGCAGTGGCTTTTTCAGCGCCAATAAAAATTGCACAACTTCGATGGTTTTTTGGTATCCTCTTTCGCTCGTCCTCTAACTCTCTCTCTCTTTCTGTATCGCTGGTGTGTTTTGGGGTCTTGCTTCTGGGATCCGCAAGCTATTGAATTATGCATTGCCCCTAGATAAGCTCGAATGTTGCATAAGGTTGGCATTGCCACTCGAACGGGCTGGAATTGGCTGCCGGTTAGGGGGATTGGGGGTCTGAGTCCCAGGCGGGTACGGTCGTCTATTAAAATTTAATCTGTGAAAATATTTGTATGCAACGAATGAGAGTGAAAAGCCAATCGAGAAGAGAGCTCCGACTGTGATAGGGCGCTTACAAAGCAAAAGGGAATTCGGTTTGCAAGAACGTGTACATTTCTATTGGAATGTTTTACGAGCAGTGTTTTTTCTTTGTTTTTGTTGCTTTTACGAGTATCTTTTATAAAAGTTGCGCATTGCTTCATCCTGGAATTTTAGTGGATTTTCAAAACATTCGTTGCAGCTTTCAGCTTTCATTTTTAGCCTTCACATTCAATCCAATCCAATCCCTATAAGACATAATCGTTTCTTCAATTGCTGATGTAATTTGTGATCTCAAATTACTTGCTCATTCATCACCCTTACTCAACATTCAGCAGTTTAAAGAGTTCTGCAGAGTTGGCTGGCAGCTCTTGTACCAATTAAATGTATTTGTTAGACATCGCCATGGCCAAAGTCCTCGCAATCCACTCAAGTCAACTTTATTCATAATAACAACAAGAACCTCTAGCTGCACGAGATGTACATGCACACACACACACACACAGCAGCGGTGACAGTGGGGTCAGAGGCAGCAACAGCACAAAGGCACTCCAAAACGTCAGAGGGACAAGAAGAAGAACAAGAACAATGATAAAGCGGCAGCCCCCAGCTCGGGGGTCTGTCAATGTGACAATGCAGCATCGCTGAACCGTTAGCTGCCCCCCGCTGCTGCCTATCCGCTGCTGCTATCCCACCTTTTTATATGTACGGGTACATACAATACTATGTATATATGCTAGTATCTGCCACCTCTTGATCCCCGCTGGGAGCGTGAGCGTGAGCGGTGCAACGGCAAACAATAGAAAGTTGCCATGGGAGAAAAAATATGCGCGCCCATTACATTTTGTTGCTTTGCCTCATTTTTCTTGTTGCTGTGTGGCCCCGGCAGACAATTGTTGTGCCAGAATTGATGTAATATAAAAGGTGGCCAAACATTTGTAGGGACACGTGAAATGAGGAGTAGCACTCTGAATAGGGGATGGTGGCAGGCATGGCAAAATGTTATTAGGTGGCTCGTCGCCTTTGGATTTCCGCCCAGTCCCAATCCCAGTCTCCAGTTCCAGTTCCAGTTCCACTTCTGTCCGGTTCTGGGGAGCATGGTACATTGTTCCAGTGGCCGCTTTTGTGCGGGGCCATAGCCATAGCCATAGCCGTAGCCGTAGCCATTTACGAGTATGGAGTCCGCGACGGATGCTCTTTGACTTGCGGCCTAAGCCATTGTTGCCCGTAACCAAAGAGTTGCACTTCAGTCTGGGCGAGTGCAAATGGATCCATTGTTTGGGGGACCGGGAAGGAGAGAGCTTGAAGTGGGTGCTGGCGACAGGAAATTGCTTGGGGGTGGGGCGCTGTTGTGTTGCTTAAAGTCGCCAGCACCTCGTCTGCTGCTGCCTTTAAACTCCCGTTGGGCAGGAAGTCGGGCATATAAATTGCCAGGCTGTCAACCGACGCTAAACGCAAACACATCCGCCCCAAAGTACGGGTACGAGTACGGGTACGAGTACGAGTATGCATCACACAGTTCGTATCGCATGCACTGCGCCTGCAAGCGAGGGCCGAGAATAAAAAGAAAGCAAACATCGCAGGTGATGAGCATTAAAACGATTCAACAGCTCCGACTCAAAGCAAGAAAAATTATATTGCTTAACGCCTGCCACTGCCTCTACCTCTGCCTCTGCCTCTGCCACCCTCTCCAGCCACACCTCTCACCGGATAAGGGCGTGGCAGCAGCGGATGCAGCAACGTTTAACCTCAGCCAGGCACATAGTGGGGGGTGGGCTGTGGGTGGCCTTGCATTTGCGCTCGACTGCCTCTGAAACACATGAAGGCATGACTATGGTTGCCGGTCTTTGAATTGTTGCTATTGCTGTTGCTGTTGCTGTTGCCACACTGCTATTGCTTTTGCTTACGCTGCATCGTGCACCAGCGTGTTGCTGTTGCCGTTGCTGTTTGTTGTGGCGTTTCCCACTTAAAGCCTTTCATGCCTTTCACAAAACATACACGGGGCAAAATAAAACACCTCCATCCGTCCACTCGTGTGCTCAAGGTGCATGCCGGGCTGAGGACTCCCGGAGTATCCAGGCCATTGGCCAGCCAGCAGGAGCAGGTGTCTGCGCCTTTGCCTTTGCAAGTAGCCTCTTTCGGGGATTTCATTGTGCAAGATTGATTGCCCTGTTAGCAACTGTTGCCAATTGTTGGGCTGCTAATGCTTGCTTGGGGAGGCTCCCATTGGCTTATTATCACCTATCTGGAGCTGGAGGATGAGTAGGGAAATTTCAACAGCATTCATCTTACATTGTAAGACATTCTCAAGAAATCCACCTTCCTCAGGAAACTTCTAGGTATGTAACAAAATCCCATAAAGTCTACATCAAGTTGAAAAAACCAGACCCAAGCGAACGTCAAAGACTTCGAGAGTCACTTAAGATTTGTGGAAAAGTTTTTCCGCCTCTGCTTGCATGTCCATTGAAGTGATGGGAATAAGATGAAAATGTCAGTCTGAGGCAAATTAGAGTTAATTAGTTTTCCGCCTTCAAGACGTTTCTAAAGTTTTTCTGTTTGTCGGATTGAAAGGCGAAGGAAATACTCGCTGAAAAATGCAAAACTTAATTCAAAATCATACGAGGGCTGTTCAATAAGTGCCTATTCAGAATGGTAAGAATGTAAAAATTTTGAGCCAAATGTTGAATATTTCGCTAATCCGAAAGTGCTGAATGGCGAATGGTGCTATGGCCAAGGAAGCGTGTGTCCTGCGCTCAAATTTAGGCATGAGTGAGATGGTGTCAAGAAGAAAACTGCATAAGGTCATCGGCACGGATACAGATTCAAATCTGTTCCTGAGTCCCCGCGCACATTCAAATCCTGCTTCGAAATAAAATCGGTCGGAGCAACAGAAATAGTTCACGGGTCTGCTAGTACATCCTATAAAAATGGTTGAAGGCTTAAGACGTCTTAGCATACCACATACCAAACGCATAAATCGAAATTTGAAATCAGAAACTGTTTGAAAATCTTACAATCCGAACTAAGTGCATGCAGATTTATTTTTATTTAAGGGTAAAGTTATTTGCCCGAGTACAAAAATAAAGAGCATTACCAGCAGGCAACTTTTTGGTAAAACTACGATCCATATGGGCCATATTTTAACCCCAGTTGAAGAACCTCTATTGAATAATTCATTGTCAATTAGCGAAACGTTGGGAGAAAAAACTTTGGCCCGCCAGGGACATTGACAACATGAGCGTGTGTTTTTGCCGCCACTGGATTATCAAAACAAATAAACAGCCATAATGATCATAGTCACACATTGCAGAAAAATAAATAAACTAAATAAAAGCAGAGCTCAACACGCATACACACACATGTGCAGGAGCCGGGAGTCACCATAATCCAGAGCGACGCAACTAAAGCGGCGGCCACATACTCGTATTTAGTGTCAAATTTGCTGACAGTTAGCAGTTATGACACCAGGCACACATACATACATTTGAGTACAAGCCAAAGTAATCGCTTTGTGCGACGGAGCTGGAGCGGAGGATGTGGCAGTATCCTGACAACTGGAGATGCCCCGGCCTCGGGTGCCCCCTAACTGCCGCCTGAAGCCGGAGCCGGAGCGCTTGGAGACAGACTCTGGCAGTTTGGACGGGCCAAAGAGCGACACACAAAAGCGGGAAAAATAAAAACTCATTAAAAATGAAAGGCAAACACACCCACCCACACTGAGAGAAAGAGCCCACACACTCAGGTTTCCTTTTCCTTTTATTTCCTCTCTCTCTCTCTCTCTCGCTCTCTCTCTCTTGTTTGTAATGACTGTGACGCCAAGCAAGTGTTAGGCAAAGAAACGAATTGCTCGTGGCAAATCGCTCGACAAAAGACGCTGCAAAAATAAACAAATCATTTAAAATTCTCAATTAAATGCAAACAGAGATGCCACACACACACACACACACACATCCAGACACATGTGTCGAGAAAGTCTACTCCGCCCCGCCACTCAATGAAAAGGTGTCAAGTTGCAAACATAAAAAGAACTCTTCAGTGTGACCCTCACCGCCCAAATAGACCTACTCCTTCTCATCCTCCGGGACGAGCTCTCCAGCTCCTGTCGATTCTTGTAATGGGTGTCATGATGATGTTTATTTA
This sequence comes from Drosophila helvetica, assembly GCA_963969585.1. Lineage (NCBI taxonomy): Eukaryota > Metazoa > Arthropoda > Insecta > Diptera > Drosophilidae > Drosophila > Drosophila helvetica. The sequence goes on from OZ018403.1 coordinate 36,916,813, forward strand.
GTCGCTAAGCTAAGTGCCCGCCCGACTAAGGATGGAAAAGGATTCTGCTCGAACTTTCTACAGGGCTGGGCTGGGCTGTTGAACTCCTGCTTCTCGACCTCAAAACATGTTTATGTCTTCTTCATTGTAGTCGGGCGCTCATGTACGAGTATTCCGAGGGGTTGGGCTCGGAGCAAAGCGAAGAGAACTTGGCCTGTGCCATTCCAAATAAAATTTAATGATGGCAAAAGTCATTCATTTCGTATGCTCGCTCATAAATACTCGTTAAATGTATTTACCAAGAGCTCCTCTACAGCACAGCAAACGGAGGATTGCTCTCTGCGCGTGTGTGTCGTCCTCGTGTTTACGGGTACAACTTGTGGATGTGGTAGTGGCAGAGGCAGTAGAAGCAGCAGTAGCAGAGGCCTCCCAATGCGGAGCGGCGGACTGATGTTGATTTCTCGCCTATGTCGTCGTCTGTTGTCGAGTTTGGCATATTTATAAAGCACTTTGTTCTCTGCATCCCGCATCGTATTGTTGTAATTGTCGCTCGGATTGTTTGCGCAACTCAGACGGCAAATCGTTGCCCAGCCTGTGTCCTTTATTCCGAAAATGATTTGAACTTGACACGAAAATATACAAAACAGTTTTGGGGGAAGCGCTTTCATCGGGTATGCACATGGAAATTTAACAAGACGATGTAGAACTGTGGTGTGAAGAGACTCACTTTGAAGCATGGTTCTAAAAGATTCTCTGAGCTTTTCCACTTTTTGATATTAATCCGAAATTCACCAAATTTATTTTCACTTATCTTTAACTCCAAATTTTCCTTCGTTAAATATGAAACGATACATTTTAGCTTAAGTCTGCCAATCTTTATTTACAAAAACATTTCGGACTGGCCGGAAACACAATTGCTAAAATATCTTTCTTTTTTTTCGTTTATGGCTTCCGAAACTCTGAGTCTCACAAATTGGCCAGCCAAACAAAAGAAAGCCAAACATTTTCATAATGCATATGTAAATTAAAATGTTGGCTTTCGTTTTCTGTGTATTTCAGGTGGCTGGTCACAAAGGCAACAATATAACTGCAAAAATTTCCAAACAAAAACAGAAATCCAGAAATAGGCAAGCAGCAAAAAACAAAAAGCAGTTTATGCAAAAGGCAAACAGAAACAGACCGAAAGACCGACCCGACCTTTGTGCCCGTAGATGTTCCTGCATATTGCATATTGAGAAAACAAACAACCAGCTGGAATAATAAACGAAACTAAGTTTAATTTTCTACATCCAACACAGAATTTACATGCAACGAAATGAGTTTATTAGAGCTTCTTCTTCAAGCCAAGTCAAAAGGTAAGTTCTGAGTTTGTATGCCCTTTCAGTGTACCCTTTCAGAAGGGCTAGACGACTTTTCCCACACTCAGGAGTCGGCAGTGCACGAAAGGAAGCAACTAAAGGGAATGAAATATTATTTGCACGTACTATTTTATGTTAATTTTATATCTGTACGACTGTTACCTTGGAAGCGTATTTCCAGCTTCGGTTTTTGGTGTTTTCAGTGCCCTTCCTATTTGCTTTCACAACTTTCGTTGCACTGCTGCTCCTGCTCCTGTTCCTGCTGCTGTGGCTGTGGCTGCTGGCAAACAAACAGCTCAGACTGCATAAATATATCAGGAAAGTGAATTGCATCCACACAAGCCGCTGCTAAAGAGGCTCGGCGCGCCGGCGGCAGGCGAACGAAACCGAATCCAAATTAACCGCATTTATGAGTTGCACTTGAGGCACAAAGCACACATGGCTGGAGAGGGCAGACTGCCAGCAGCAACAGCTACAGCAACGACATTAAAGTTTTAAGCAAACTATACTCGTATACGTATAACGACAATGTGGATAATTAACCTGCCACGCGCTCTCTTTCCACCTCTCCTTGGGGGTTCCCCTTTCCAGCGCTTACTGCCACAGCATTAGGGCTGCTGCTGCTGCTGCTCGTGTTCCTGCCGATGCCGCCAGTCCTGGCCACAAGCGGCTTACGTGTACCCACATTCCTGCTGGAGCCCGCACCCCGGCTGCTCTTTGGCAACGACACGGGGGCACAGGTTAGCTGCACGGCGCACGGCCACCCACCCCCCGTCGTGTCCTGGGTGCTGCGCGATGGAACGCTGGCGACCCAGGTGCCGGGACTGAGGTAAGTTTTGCGGTCGCCGCAACAATGCGTTTATGTAATAAGCGCCTGTCTGTGAGTGTGTGATGTACATGTACATGTGTGTGTGTGTGCGTATGTTTGCATAAGTATTTGAAGTCTGGCTTCCTGACGGCGGTTTCGGAAGTCACATTGTTGCGGCTTCTGTTTGCGGCGGGCGCTGCATTAAAGTTATTCCTGGAATCGCTTTCGTTTTATTATACCCGGTACTCGAAGAGTAAAGGGGTATATTAGATTTGTGCAAAAAATTAATGTGTGTAACACCCAGAAGGAAGCGTTTCCGACCCCATAAAGTATATATATTCTTGATCAGCATCAATAGCCGAGTCGATATAGCTATGTCTGTCTGTCCGTCCGTCTGTCCGTCTGTCCGTCTGTCCGTCCGTCCGTCTTCATTAGCGCCTATAGCTCAAAGACCATAAAAGCTAGAGGAACACTATTTTGTATCCAGACTCCTGTCCTATCGCACTGTTACAAGTGTATTTCAAAATTTCGCCCCGCCCCCTTCCGCCCACTCCAAGGACGAAAATCTGTGGCATGCACAATTTTAAAGATACGAGAAAACTAAAAACGCAGAATCGTAGAGAATGACAATATCTATCAGAGTGTTGAATCTGGATCAGATCGACTCATAAATATAGCCACAATGAAGAAAACAATTTCGAAATGCATCGTTCCCTCTCGCTCTCTCTCACACACAGGGGTAGGCGCTATGCCTGATCGAATTTTTTGACGCCTAGTTCTCAGAGACTATAAGAGCTAGAACCACCAAACTTTCTATCCAAGCTCCTGTGATATCAAACCGAGACGAGTTTGTTTTAAAATTTGGCCACGCCCCCTTCCGCCCCCACAAAAGATGAAAATCTACAATTTTGAAGATACGGGAAAACCAAAAACGCAGAATCATAGAAAATGACTATATCTATCATAGTATTGAATTTGGATCAGATCGGATCATAAATATAGTCAGAAGGAACAAATGAAATTTCAGTGGCCTCCCAAGCGCAGACTGATTCTCTCTCTCTCTCTCGCACACAGCTGTGTATGTATATGTAGGAAGTAGATAAGGACATGTAGAAATGGCAGATGTAAAAAATTTATGTAAACAAATATGGAAACATCTAATAGATCAAAATCTCCGAAAAGGTTCGACTTAATTTTTTTTTGTCTTTTTAACTAAATTTATCCCTTTTGCGAACATGTAATAATGTAATTTATTACAAGCTCACATACATATATACTGACTGAGTACCGGGTATAAAGTAGAGCCGCGGCGTAAACGCGGCTCACAACGTTCCCCCTCGTCGTTTTAATTGACATTGCTGCCTGCCGGAAAGACGCTGCAAAGTCGAGCTGTGAAAATCAATGTTAACAGACGCATTCCCCAGAAGCCAAGTCCTCTTTGTGGCAACAGTTTCAATGGAAGCATCCCAAACCGAGGGGCCCCAACAAAAGGCGCGCTTTTGCTTGTTGCCTGAAAAGGCCAAAGAAAATGCACAAAAGTAATGCTGCTGCTGCTGCAACGTCATCTGCGGCAGTCATATGTTAATGCCAGACCCCAACCCCAGCCCCGACCCAACCCCCACGCTCTTCAATCTATTTGCCTGCGGCAGCTTTGTGAACATTTAAAATATTAAAAACGTCGCCTGACAACTTAAATGCGATGCAGCATTAATCAAGACGAGTACATTAGTCGTTCCAGTGCAAGAACAAGTAAATCTTTAATTTGTGGTTTTTCCGGCTGGCATCCATTAGCCGGGCTCCACACAATTAACGCATACACTCGCAAACGAGTATATTTGCATCCGCAACTATTTGTTTGGTTTAGGCTGGTGCTGCTGCTGCTGTTAACAAATTGCTGTTGATCCGTATGGAGGGCTCTTAAACGGATTATTATATAACGAAAACACGCGCAAATAAAACCAAACGGAAACCAAAATAAATCGTAAAAAATAGCGCACATACCTACCACATGGCAGGCACATAGCACGACCCGAAAATGAATATCTATAAAACATTGTAAAAACTCACACAGGGCCACCACATATGGCAACGAAATTTACTAAAAGAATTTTTATGTTTCGCAAAATGAAATGTCATTCCAAATACGTGATCTCACACAGCATACACACACAAACACACACACACACGGCAAAAGCCGGGCATTACAAGTGTGTGAGTCTGGCCGAAAAAAAGAGGAAAGCAACTCGAATGCGACGGCAGTGCATAGAAATGAAACAAAATTTATTTTAAGCTACTAAAGAGCATAGTTGAGTTCAAGTGATGGGTAGTATACGTACATATATAGGACGTGTACTTATCTACCCAACCAGCAGACGGATGGGTGGACGGAGGGACGGACGGACGGAAAAACTGTCGACGGACAACGACCAACGGACAACGGCATAGAAAGCTCCTTTTCCCCTGTGCTCCCTGCAAACGCAATAGACGTAAACAAATTGCTGGCACTTAAACATTTTTGAAAACAGCGCTTGATGAAGTTTTCCCTTTTTCGGTTGATGCTGCTTGCCATCTCGCCAAAGGACAACTCTGCATCATTCCAACTCCAGAGCCCAGAGCCCAGACCCCATACAGAGCCTCATCCTTGTCGTCGGAGCTTGTTAGCCCCGGACTCCCGACTGCACTGGAGATGATTAGCGGGCACTGGCACTGGCGCTGAGATTGCAGCAGGACTGGATACAGGATGATGGGGCCTGCATGAGTTATGTGATGGGAACCTGATGGGTTTTGTGTTCTGTTGCAGCCACAACGATAATCAAATGGCTTAAAGCCCTGTGCCAGCTTAAAGTCTGATTTGGCATCCCATGTGCACTGACATCCGGATTACGGAACAAGGCAGGCAAGCAGCCAGGGAAACCCTGGGAATGCGAGAAATATGTTAGTAATTACGATTTGATTTTGATTTCGAAATAACTAAGCAATGCAGAAGACAGAGGCATATTTTGGTAGTCCCATGGCTTGGAATCTCCCAGAGCTACGGTTGCAGAAGCCGCAAACTACAGGAGCTTAGACCCTTCCAAATCATTTATGTTCAACAAATGCACATGGATATATAATGTATACATGTATGTTCATAGTATAGGTATAGGTATAGGTATAGGTATAAGTATTCCTCTATGACTACACACAGCATTACGCTTATTGCATTTTTATGTAAATTCACACTTTGTGCTCCATGTACTTGGGCTTGTGTGTACTATGCTCGTAAAAATACTCGTACTCGCCAGCAAATGGCAGGCACTTTGCTGTCGCTTTTGTGGAACAAATTTGTGTGTTACGTTCTCGCCTCAGTCGGTCCTTCTTCCTTTCAAATAAATAAATAAATACGAAGCCCGAAGAATGTGCCCACTAAAATATTGCATTTTGCCTTTCGCCATTCGCTCCTTTTGTGTACTTCTAGGAAAATATCTGGCAACGGCACGCTGCACTTCCCACCGTTTTTGGCGCAATATTATCGCACGGATGTGCACGAGGCCACCTACCGCTGCAGGGCCAGCAACGAGGCGGGCACCATCCTCAGTCGCAACGTTCAGGTGCAGGCAGGTAAGCGTAAAGTGTAGTAAAGTAGCTGGCCGACCATTCAGAGTGGAGTGTGGAAGGTTGTAGGTACCGCCACTGCCACTGCCGCTGCCACTGCCACTGCCTCCCACCATTAGCATGCAGCACAAACTATGGCGGTGATTCAGAGGATCCCGGGGGGAGAGAAAAGCTGTTCGGCGCATTATGTTGACAGCATTTCGAAGCCTCTCACGTTTGGCGCAGGCGGATGCCTCTGCTCCGATGGGTGTCCCTGCATTCTTTGCGATTCTGCTTTCTGCCATCACCCCGAGCCTGTCACCTGTGCACCAGTTTTTCTTTTTTTCTACCATTTTTTTTTTCCTATTTCACCTCATATAACATTCATTTCCTGTGCATTTCCTGACATCTGCTGCCATCATGCCTTGAGGCGATCAATGCAACTTATTTCCCTCACAGCATTCTGCCCGAAATTAACTTAATTATTTTATCCTCTCTCTGTTGGCATTCCCCCGCATTCGCAGGCCTCTTACTGCTTGACCTCGAAAACAGCGAGCGTTGAGCGTATTTACTTACTGGCCCACAGCCCCGAGCCCAAAGTAAACCAATCCCCCAGCACTGCCCCAAAAAAACCAACGATGCATGATAGTCGCTTAAAATCTCATTCAATATTTACATTCTGCATTTTCCATGTGTATCATTTGTGTCACTCTTTTTCTGCGAGGTACAAGAACAACATACAAAAGGAATCGACTCGGTGTATACCCCAGAAACTCTTTACCATCAATAGCAGCTTGTTCGATATATTCCGACTCATTTCTGTATCCATTTAATATTAAATTGAACTGAATCGAGTCTTTTATCGATTTTCGAGAGGAATATTTGTTTGCTTTAAAACAGATACTGTGAGAACGTGGACTATAAATGGACCTGTAGTACTCGATATCTCACAGTCGACTATTATTTATTTCGATCTGTTCCTTCATGAGTACAACCAACCACACACACACCCATATAGCTACATATATCCTTTCGTCTCTTGTGTGATTCTTTTTCCTTTCTTTCGATTTTCGTATTTTGTCTGCTCTTCAACTTCCGTTTTGCATGTAATTTCAAGCGATTTCATTCATTTAAACTGCTGCCATTTTTGCATTGTGCTACGTTTATTGCCCCCGCTTGGTCCTGCTGTTGTCGCAGGCGTTACCCGACGGTCGGGATGGTCGCCATGGATGGTGCTGCTGCTACACCCAAAAGCGTTTTATGCGCTCATCTGTATGCGCCGTTTGCGCCAACGGGCAGACAGCAACGTTTGTTGACTTTTATTTCCACTCGGGATCCCGCTCTCTCCTCTCCACCATCCACCACCCACCATCCAGCATACGTATATACGATATATCTCTGACAGTCTTTCTTTCTCTCTGACTCTGGGTCTGGTTCTGCCTGCGCCTCCGCCTCTCAGTGGTGCGTCGTCAATTTCATGTGCACGTGGAAAACACTGAAGTCTATTTGGGAAATTCGGCGTTGATTAAGTGCGCCATACCGGAATATGTGCGGCCCTATGTGCGCGTGGCCAGCTGGCATCGCGGGGAGGAGATACTGCTGCCGGATCTGTCGGATGTCGGTGAGTGTTGCCACATTTTTACACACACCCCCCTCAGCCCCTCAGCCCCTGGGTGGGTGTGGGTGTGGGTGTTTATCTGCTACTGAAATTTATGTGCACACAATTCTTTTTGTTGTGTGCTACCAATGAAGTTGCAGTATCGTCCCGGGGGGGCGGGGGTTGGGACGGGAAAGCGTTGACATTTATTGGAAACAGTTACGTATACGCAGTGGGTGCAGGGTGTGCTTTGATTCTGCTGTAGTTCTCGAAGCTTGCTGCCCTTGCTGTGGCTGCAATTGCAATTTCTCTGATCCACGGTTATTATTTCTGCACAGCGGGTCGCTATGTGGTCCTGGCCGCCTCCGGGGACCTGTACGTTCGGTCTGTGCGCTCCGAGGATGGCCTGATGAAGTTCAGCTGCCTGGTGACCAACACTCTGAATGGAGAGCGACAGCGCAGCGATGCAGTGATGCTGCAGGTTAAGGGTAAGCTCCGACCGTCAGCCCCAGCGGGCGAAGCATCACACACATCACTCATTGTATACTTCGACAGAACTAAGCAAGAACTTGGCACCACGCACCACCCAGAAGCCCGTGATGGAGATTCACGTGGAGCGTGGAAACGATGTTCATCTACCGTGCAACATACAGGGCAATCCATTTCCCATATTTACGTGAGTTACCCAACTTCCATATTTTACCATATCCTTTGTTTTCTCTTCTCTGTGTTCAGTTTCGTTTTGGGGGGGATAATTTTCGTAAGTTTTTGTTGGCACTGCCACTGGCACTGGCACTGCCATTGCCTGCTGGCGGCCCAAATCTGTATCTGTATCTGAGTATCTCCGCAGTTGGCAATAAAATAACATCACGCAGCGGCCGACAGGAGGAGGGTTCTAGGTTATAGACAACACTTAAGTGCATTTGAATGTTTGCCAGGGGATGCTGGCTTTATTGCATATTAGGGACTTCTGTTTTAGTGCTAATTAGGTGACTTTACGGACCAGCTGAAAGCACCGGGGCATTAACCGGCACTGGCATTAGCCATGTGCTAATAGACAACGAATCTACTGAAGCAGACGACGGTTCACTCGACAAACAAACTAATAACGGCCCAGGACAAGACTAAGCTCAGTTTGGCTGGGAGTAACTTAATCATTTTGTTTACCCACTCGGAGCGGATCGGCTTACAAAGGCAAACACTTCGATGGCCGAACAATAAAAAGTAATTTCGATGAATGGACGAAAGTCAAAGAATAGCACATATCAAGTAACCCCATGACGGGACGTCACAGCTAATTAGCACGATATATGTATGTTCGTATAGCAGTGAGCACTGTCGATGCTCGTGGGGAACATAATTTAACAGTCTGTTTCACTTAGCAGGGCTTATTAAAATTTCATGCTGTTCTAAACACTTAATACACACAAACTCCGGCATACTCGCAGACCTTCTGCAGAGGACAAACACGCGACAGCGACCGCGACTCAGGCAGTCATTCAGACAGACAGACAGACAGACAGAATGGAAGAGTGGCTGTGAACCAAAAAAAAAAAAAAAAACACAAGGCAAACACGCAAAGAGCAAAGTTTTCCGTGGGAAAACATAAACGCTGAAGCAGACAGGAAAAGTGCCAGAAATATTTTACAAACAGACAGCGAGAGTGGGAGAGCTCCCCTGATTACTATAAATGCGGGAAAAATGCGATAATTTTGTTTTCAGCATAAGTTTATGCGTGAGCCGCTGTCTACGTGGCCGGAATGGCCAACCGAAGTGGTAGTGGCAGAATCCTTATTCAGGCAACTTCCCCACGAGTCCTTTATTGATTTCTCAGAGTGTTTGTGCCCGAACGTGAATGAATCTGTAAGTGATTGAGAGCGTGCTGAAAAGTATTCTATTTGGAATGGATGGAAAGGAAAGCCAGAGTGGCTAAAACCAAATGTTAACCTAAGTGTTTGAGTGAGGATTGTATGAAGTACTTTTGTGGGAAGATTGCAGCACTTGTTTCTCATAATTTCGACACTGAAACATTTTTTTAAATTTGGTAAAATTATTTTTTAAAAATGAAAAGGCTGACTTTTGTTCAAGGTTGATTTCCTTGAACATTTAAACAATATAAAAATGTTATTTACACGAAGCGGGTAGCCTTTGGGAAGAGTCTGTTTCCTTATCAAATTTGAGTCTCATTTCGTATCATTTTGTTCATTCTTTGTCCACATGAACGGTAATCTTCAGTTAAACGAAGCAAAATTTAAATCAATAATGGCTTACAGCCTGGCCAAAGGGCTTTACTTATTTATGCTTTAAACTCTCTGATTTATAGCTGGTATCGCGTTTCCGACTCGGCAGCCCTCTATCCCATACCCTCGTCACAGCGAGTGATACTTTCACGAACATTGCTGCTCATCAAAAACGCTGACGAACGCGATGCGGGCAAGTGGGTAAGTAACCATTAAACATCCAACTGCTGACAAACTGCTGAACGACGTATATGCATACGTATACGCATACCATACCCCCATTTGGATTGAGATTCCATTCCGAACATACTCGTACTCGTACTCGTATATAAATACCAAAAAAATATCTGCCAGTTCCCCTCTAACAGTGGCCTTTCGTCGCTCCCGTTCTCGTTGCAGATATGCCAGGCCTCGAATCAGTTCGGCGAGCAGCGCATCGAAATACGCCTCAGTGTCAATTCGTATGTATCTGTACATATATTGCCGCAAGTTCAAATTGTCAATTCGGGCGGAACGGCAAATTTCAATTGCACCACAACGGGTTCGGCGATCGATGCCATCGACTGGCTGCACAATGGCAAGCCGCTGCAGGCGAATAATGCACTCACCACCGGCAGGGATAAGTAAGTAGAGTCAGCCCGGAATGAACACTGGGATTGGGGATTGGGGACTGCGACCGGGATTGCGATTGTTACGTATATTGGGGCATGGGAGGTCTAAAAGGATGTGCGAAATAGGAGCAACATGCAACCAGGCAGGCAGCCCCAGCCCCTGCCCCTGCCCCAGCCCATATGCAACATTGTACGTATAGCCGATTTCGATTTTTATCAGTTTCGCCAGTTGCAAAACGGTTGCTACAAAGCCTTCCGTCCCAAAAATATTAAAAAAGGAGCCACAGAGAGCCATAGATTACCCTCAGCCTTTTATTATTCGGCGTCGTTGTTAGGGCATTTCTCATAGCGAAAATGTTTTATTGTTACTGTTATTATTATTATTATTATTATTGATGAACGTGGTCGGAGTGGCCGTGGCTGGCAACGGCAACGGGCGGGTGAGCGAACGATTTTTATACGGCAGTTCATTGCCTGCCAGCCGCAAATTCATTTTTTCGCCATTGAACGGGTATGTCAGTTACTTTATACGTATTGTACTGATGTTGGAATAATTCTCTATAATAGTGTAGATATTCTGGTTATATTGCTTTAAGTACTGATAAACATCTGAAATATTTTAGACCATGAAAGAATTAAAATTGGGGGAATAATAAATGCTAGCAGCTTTTAAATGAACTTAAATATTTTGTACAGATTTTTTTCAACATTTTAAAGCCGCCAAAAACATCTGAATTCAAAAGAGGAAAAAGCTTTCACAACACGAATCTTTTATTAAGTCAGAACTACATACATACATATGTATTTTCAAACATATGTATCCGCTTTTTATATCATTTTTAATTAAAATAAACCATTTTTTCATGGAGACACACTAATCCCAAAAGTCAGTTTAACTTTCAGCAAGTGTCACACCAGCATTACTGACGTTTTTCGGTGGCAGTTCTGATTCCGCAGCTGCATTTTATTTTCGTTCAGTTCAGTTCGGTTCGGTTCGGTTTGGTTCGGTTCAGTTGATTGTTTAAAAGCTTTGCTCTGTTTCGGCGGGGTCTGATTGCGTGATGCTATGTAAGGTCAGTGCTCAAAGGACTCTGATTGTTTCCATTGATAATGCTGCATAAATGTTTGCGGATAGTTTCATTTGAATTGGTTTTCGATGTCTGCTGATGGCCAAAAGCAATTAATCCGTAGTGCACTTTGCGAATGCGTTTGCGAGCTGCTCTGTTCAATTAGAAAGGTATATTCTATTGTTTTTAATCAAGGCTCACCTGGCAAATCCAAACACCTACACATATACATGCACATATACATGTACTCGTGCACGGCCAGCATAATGGATGCAAATCCCAGCCCCGCACACCAGTAGTTTACTCAGGCCTCTGGGGGTATCCTTGGCCCAGAGGCAGAGAGATGCTTTGTGCATATTTTCGCCTGAATAGCTCGGACACATCTTGATAATTTAATGCAAATTACACGAAATCAGCATAATACGTAGCACTTGCCGTTGCGAGGGCCAAACCAAAAGCAAACTAAATTCGAAGCCAGAGAAGGCAGAATTTGCACAGCAGCAGCAGCAGCTGGTGGCAAACAAACTGGCCGGCAAAAACAAACATCCTCGGCTCTCTCTCGCTCTTTCGTATCTGTATACTTATGTAAATATGTTTATGTGTGTGTATTCCTGTATCTGTGTGTGTTACTGTTGGCCAGCTGCTGGCCAAGGAAAATTGCTGGGGGGGATAAGAAGGCGAATAGGAGACCGAGCAAATCAGCATTACAAATCAAGCAGAAATTTTTATGCTTATGCTAATAAAATAAATAACAAATTTCGCCTGAACGAACAAAGGGCTACGAGGAGCACACACGGATACACACCCACAAGCACACATGTGTCTGGCTTGGTGTGAGTTTATGGGAAATTGCGGGACTTGCTCGGGATTTTTCCGCAACGTTGTCAGTTTTCAGGAGTTTACCCGAAAAACTTGGCATTTTTAACACTTTTGGTCCTGTTTCTTTTTTTCTTTTTTACGTTAACCCCTTGTCCTTGGAAGCATACGGTTCCTGTCGAAGAGTTCGCTGCTGGTACAGAACGTGGGACGACGGGACCGCGGTGTCTATCAGTGCCTCGTCGAGAACCAGCGCGCCAGTGCCCAGGCCATGGCCGAGCTGAAGCTGGGCGGTAAGTTGACCGTTGACAAGCATAGTTTATGAGTCGGAGTTTTGGCATTTATCAGGCGGTAACCGTCTCTCACTTCTTCCAGACACTGTGCCGGAATTGATTTACACCTTCATTGAGCAGAATGTGCGTCCGGGGCCATTAATATCGCTTAAGTGCTCCGCCAGCGGCTCACCTCCGCCCCAAGTAAGCAGCGACCACCCACTGTGCCACACCGACACCCCCAAATTATTTCATTGGCCTTATTATGCAATATTATATCGTACACAACTCACCCACACATTGCTGAATAATCGCTGAAATTATGACCTGCTACTAGGCGGAGCTCCTGGTTCTTATTGATTTTCCTCTGCTCATTGCAGTTCTCCTGGCTGCTGGACTCGCAGCCCATTATAGACGTCTCGCTGCATCACCGGTTTGCCATCGGGCAATTTGTCGATATGTCTGGTGACGTGATAAGCCATTTGAATATCTCCCATGTGCGTCCCGACGACGGCGGTCTGTACAGGTGCGTTGCCACCAACTCGATGGGCAGTGTTCAGCACTCGGCCAGGCTAAATGTATACGGTAAGTTGATAGATTGGCCTACAAACAGAATTTCCCTTTTGCTCCTGCCCGCCTCCCTTAATCGTGACATATATGTCTTGTGAATGGGTGCCGGTATCCGCTTTGTTATCGCGCCTTCAAAAGCCCCCATTTTGTATGCTGGCCAAACAATGCAAATCACAAAGGACCACGAATTTCGTTACTGCCGCCGCAACAACAGAAACAGGAGCAGCAGTGGAACCAGAAATCAGAAATCGGGAATCGCCAATCGAGGAGGGAGCTGATTGGAAATGTTGCCAAGGCAACGAAACAAAAACTGAATGTGTAAAAAGGAGTGGAGAGTGCAGAGATATGGGGAAAATAACTCTGCTATTCAGCAAGAAAATGCTTGGCTGCGCGACAAAGAAAATCTCTTGAGGAAGCGACATCGACTGCGACAACAAGGAGGAGGATCCCGGCGATGATGATGATGTTTCTTTCATTCCAATCATGCCACACGATATGCAACCAAAGCCACGGCTTCAATGCCTCGGCTTTTGCCCGCTAACAAGCTGCTGCCTGCTGCCTGATGCTGCTCTCCAACTTCTGAGTCTTCTGTGGAGACGAGGGCGCGTGAATTGCCTCTCCCAATGGCTGTTATCCCGCATACAGGCTCACAGATAATCTCTGTGTCACATCGGAGTATAAACTGTAAATATAAAAGTGTCAGCATACGGGAATCACACTCAGTATTCCTTCGCTCGCCTTCTATCGATCTGACTTGGAACTTTTGAGCATTGTAAGCAGTTCCGAATGCGTAATCTTAACGTGTTAATAATGCATAAAGGAATGGATATGTGACAGATATAAATCATACGCCCTGTAAGCCAAATGATTGATGGTGAACGGCTCTGGCAGCTCCGTGCAGCTTTTCAATCCCTGTGTGCTGTATGCTATATTCTGTATGCTTCGGGTCGTCTGTGGCACGATTGTGTGTGTGTGTGCGTATACTTCATATTTAAGTGGGCGTGCGTATTGATGATAAATGATGCTGTTTTGAAAGCTGCCCGGCCCGTACTTTGAGCTGAATTGAAAATCAAATTAGCCATGGCCAGTTGTTCGCCATAGTTGTTGAAGATGTATGGGGAATGTGACTCAATGAGTGGACGAGTGAATACATCAGGAGGCAGAAGAGCTTCCAGCAGAGTGTATTCCCCACCCAATCAATATCCATCTGGGTTTTAGTGGCTTTTACTATACTCCCAAAGACTTGGGCTGCTTCTATTGATGTCAAAATGATTTCGATTATGAGCTCCTGCCACGTTCACACCGCCCATCGAGCTGTCGAGCTCTGCCCGATGAAGCCCATTGGGTGGCAGGGAGGCCACAGGCTTTGGTCCGCCTGTTTAATTATGAATATTGCAATTTATGCAACGCATTCTCCCCATGCAGAGGCTTCGCATTAGCAGCACTAAAAATGCATACACACACATACAGCTGCAGTAAACACACACACACACACACACAGTGAAATGAATGCAGCCTTGTGGCTGCATCTGCATTTTATGCATTAGCGTTGCTTGTGCGCCAAACGAATATAATTGGAATTATTCAGCATTCGTGCCGTTTTCCTGCCTAATTGCATTTTGTAACTAATTTAATAAATTTCTCAATGCCCAAATACGAACACATACAGTTGCGGTCAAAGTAATAGTATTACGGCTACTGCACTGTCACTCACTTGAATAGCACCCCCCCTGTAGTTTTCAATTTTTGTGCCTTAATTGCTGCACAAGCCAGCTCCAAAATAAATGTTGGTAATTCATTTAAATTTTAGATATTATCGATAGTTACAAAACGCATTAAATAACTAATTAAATTTGGCAAAAAATGTCTAAAGAAATGGACAGTGGGAACACTTAAATAAAATAAGATTACCTAAGTTTTAAGCACAAACTACTTGATACAGTTTTATGCATAAGCCTTCCTTAATCGCATTCTCTAAATTTTACCTCAATTATATTTTATGGAAGATAAGAAATAGTTAGGAAACAGTTTCTATATATATGTAAAAACTCATCTTATGACAGAAACTGTACACAACTATGTATCTTATGTATGCTTCACTTCCAGGACCGCCGTATGTGCGAGCCATCGGACCGATCAAAGCCGTTGCCGGGGAGGACATAATTGTGCACTGTCCGTTTGCCGGTTATCCCATCGAACAAATTAGATGGGAGAAAGCGCATCAGGAATTGACAACGAGTAAGACAAATTGGAGAAGGGCGCTCGACAGCACTTTACACATTCCTACTCTTCTCCCACCCTTCCCCCACACAGGCAACCACTACGACCTGGCCACAGTTGCCGAGGGGGGCCAGCTAGTCATCAAGAATGTGGAGCCGGGCCGGGACCAGGGCATCTATACGTGCATTGTGCGGAGTCGGGCCGGCGAGGAAGCGCGCCGTGACATGCAATTGAACGTGAACAGTAAGTAGAGGGGACTCGAGTGTCAGTCCCTGTACTCTTTTGCTCCTCCGGACACCCATTAATGTCTGCCCGCATTGTCGGCTAATCGCTCATCAAGGTCCGCCCGTCATCGAACCCTTTAAGTTCCCCAAGAACCTGCAAGAGGGCGGCCGCGCTCAAATCACCTGTGCAGTCTCCTCGGGCGACATGCCCATCTACTTTAGCTGGAAGAAGGACGACAGCTCCATTCCGAGCAGCCTGCAGGTAAGTCCTTCGTACTTGTAGTCCTTCTTCTTTGTTTCAAACTGTCCAAAATAGCATCGAGAAAGTTTTGCACGTCTTTGTCGCTACCCCTGTGTTTCTTTCAATTTACCAGATTACCGAGAAGAAGGAGGAGTTCTACTCTCTGCTGGTCTTCAAGGACATCAGTGCAAAGCACAGCGGCAAGTACACCTGCTACGCGGGCAACGCGGCTGCCAAGGTGAACTACACGGCAGAGCTGCAAGTGCGGGGTGAGTGGACTCTACTGGGACGGGATGGGATGGAAAGGGATGGGATGCGATGCTGTGTGTCTATTGAAGCGACTCGCTGCTGACTCAAAAATAAATCACACAGGATTTGTGCGCCAGTTGCTTGCCCTTTTTCCGGGCAACACTGAGAGAAAAGGTTTTGAAATCAAGACTGCAGGCTGGTGGCAAGTTCTAATTTTAGCAAGTTTATATTAGAACTGCAAACTAGAAACGGAATAGTCGTATTGGAATATTTAAGAGGTTGAGAGGAGTTCAAACGGAAATGAAGGAATCGATTGTATTTTCATTGGTTTTTAGGTCGAAACAAACATTTCAATTAATTTCTAGAATCCTTTAGAATCTATTTCTCTCAGTGTATGCACACTAAACAAAGATACACTCGCACACACATGCGCACCGACCCGAGAGTTGTTAATTTTGTTGTTGTTTGTTCTTTGTTCTCCGCTCCGTTCGTTACGCTTGGCTCCGGGTCCTGGTCACGTTTCAGTGGCACCTCGCTGGAGCTACGAGCCCATGGACACGGCCATTATGCTGGGCAATACAATATCGATAAATTGTGAGGCGGAAGGATATCCGATTCCAGCCATTACCTGGTTCAAGGGCCAAGGTAAGTTTGCCCATCAAAATCGTACCCCGGACTTAGGCATACGGCTCATTAAAGTCCCTCCCCTCCCGATGGGTTGAGCCGGGCTGCCTACGCCCGGATCCGACTTGACAATTAACATTCGGCAGTGTTGGATTCTGCTCGGCAATTAGTTAAATTAAAAGAGTCCCATTCCCCCCCAGGCAAAGTCTCGAAGGACTTTAAGCCCCTGAGCATGCGTAATCACTCGCTGCTGCTGAATCTGGCCACGGACAACGATGAGGGCTATTACATGTGTCGGGCCACCAACGAAATCGGAGCCGGCCTCAAGAAGATAATACGCATCAATGTGAACGGTAATTGGAAGCCAGCGAATGAGGAGAACCCGAGTGCGGTGCTTTAATGACCCTATTTCGTTCAGAACCCGCTCGCTTCGAGCAGCCAGCCCGCAATATTAGCTCCCGTCGGAATGATCCCGTGACCCTGGACTGCCATGCCAAGGGCGACGAGCCCATCACCATTGGCTGGACCCACAACAATGGACGCATCGATCTGAACAACTTTCGGTTCAGCATCGCCGAGATGAAGACGGACAAGGGTGTGGACTCACAGCTGACCATCGGCCACTCTGATCGCCATGACTCGGGGGTGTATCGCTGCGTCGCAGAGAATCCCTACGGTCGCGCCGAGCAGATCATTTTCCTGGCTGTGCAGGAGAGACCAGACACGCCCTCCAACTTGGAGGTCTTTGAGGTAGGCTCCCGTACAGTGAAGCTGAGCTGGCGTCGCCCCTTCGATGGGAACTCCCCTGTGCTCAGCTATCTGGTGCAGTACCAGGCCCTCAAGTATCTGCAGTCGCATGCGGCTCTTGGTGCGGCAGGGGGCGACTGGAACGGGCTGAACGTCATCAACGTCAGTCTGCCGTCGACGAGCATTAGTCGCAGGTAGGTGCCCGCTGCTCTTCGGTCTGTTTGCCTTTGTCGAACGTTTGCCATGTTGTGTTTGCCTCCTTTGACAGCTATGACAGTGACCTGCGCGAGAGCGCCATTGTGGCGGGATTGACGCCGGCGACGACGTTCCTCATACGCATGCAGGCCATCAATGAGATTGAACGCAGTACCTATACCGAAGCAATCGTCCTCAAGACCCAGGAAGAGGCACCCACTGAGGCACCTTCCAATGTGCAGGTGCAGACAGGCGGTGAAAGCGAGCTAATAGTCACCTGGCAGGTGCGATGAGGGATGGGATGCCCAGTGGCAGTGGGGCAAGGGGGTCACGCGAGTTGCCCTATAATATCTTTAACTAATTGCAGATTCCGCCCCGAGAGTCCTGGAATGGAGAGCTCATTGGCTACACCGTAAACTGTACCGAGGAGAAGCAGAACATCAATTACATTAGCGTCGTAAATAGCTCTCTGAAGTCGGTGATTGTAAGCGGATGGGCCACCACCAAGGCCACGCTGCGGAGTCTGCGGAAGTACACCCGCTATGCTGTCACCGTCCGGGCCCTGAACAGCTTTGGCTCTGGACCCTGGAGTGCGGCCATCTTCGGCACCACGGCCGAGGGAGGTGGGTATCTAATGAGCTCGATTTGCAGTCCTGTCCTACTATAATCCGATCCGGGTGTATATCTGTGTTTGTAACTCTTGCAGTGCCCGAGGCAGCGCCACAGAATGTCAACTGCACTTCCCTGTCTTCGCAGAGTCTGAAGATTTCGTGGCAGGAGCCACCGCTCCAATTCCATGGTGGCATCATACAGGGCTATAAAATTTTATATCGTCCAATTGTGCATCAAAGTGAGTATATGCATTTCCTTCTGCTACCATAGCTCCAGTTCCAGTTCCAGAGTCAGTGCCAGTGCCTGTGTCAGTATCCAGCGACTGTGAATGTGGCTGGGAGTTGGCACTTTATGACGCTGATTTTGTTGATATTGCCAGCGCAAGAGCGCTGTGCAAACAGCAATAGATATGATATGTATCCAGCCAGTCATCCATCCATCCATCCATCCATCCATCCAGCACGATATGCCCGGGCAGAGTCAGTGTCAGAGTCTGAATCAGAATCAGAGGGAGTGCACGAAAGCGGAGCGAGCAGTTGCTTGACTTTATTGGTTTTGGCGAGGAGTTCAATGGGCGGTGCAGTGGCGGCCCCTTGATGAGACTGCAAATTGTTGGTTTTGGCACTGATTTATCAAATCTCATCAAATCAATATTGTCATCAGCTGGATATGGATATATTCAGTTCGTGGACATTATCAGAGCTAAACTTAATTTGGAAGTATTTCTTTCCCCTTTATATTCCCAATAGTTGACTTTCCTGCCAAGCTGGAGATAAAACGCACCTCGAATCTGGAAACCTATCTGCACACCTTGCACAAGGCCAGCAACTATTCGCTGAGAGTTCTGGCTTATACGGCCACCGGCGATGGCCTTGCCAGCCAGCCCTTATACTGCCAGACGGACGACGATGTGCCCGATGCGCCGGCAGCCATTAAGGCGGCGGCGTTAACGGCAGATTCGATTTTAATTTCATGGCTAACGCCGAAGAATCGCAATGGCATCATCTCGCACTACACGGTGTATGCACGGGAGGCGGGCCGCAAGGGCCAGGCCAAGAGTGAGTAGCCCAAAAACGACGCGGGCGGACACGGACAGTGTGCATTGTATGTATACGTATACGTGATTTTTCTTTCCGAACAGCCCACATGGTGCGTGTGGACGAGAATGGGTATCCGGTGACATTCGAGGCACGCAGCCTGGCCGAGAATCAGATGTACGAGTTCTGGGTATCAGCGTCCACGTCCGTCGGCGAGGGCGAGCCCACATCTGTGGTTGCCCAGGCCACCAATACGCGAGGTAAATACAGTATTCGTACACATACTACATATATGCGTTTATACGTAAAGCAGGAAACTTTTCGCTTTAATTAAAAATTGACATTTATTCTGCGAGCCGGCGAAAAGCCACAAAAGCCGCAACATTTTAATTTCGCACACTTCGCACACCTAACTGTTTGCCCTGGGCCTCTGTGGTCCACTCTGTCCTCTGTTCTCTGCTTTTCAGCGCCGGCACGCATCGCCTCATTTGGTCAGGTGGTGCGCAAGGCCGTGGGCACCGGACTAGTGCTGGAGTGCCTGGCTGTGGGAAATCCCACGCCGAGGGCACGCTGGCTGACCCGCGACCGCCCCGTCACTTTCAGTCCCTTCTATGAGGTGACCAATGAGGGCAACCTGAAGATACACCGTAAGTGGGTGGCCTGGACAGCCTTCGCATTAACATTTATAACCGATTTTTCCCATTTCCCTCTCGTTTCCCCGTTTCTCCCCTTTGACTGGCTTTCACTGGCTTTGACTGGCTGGCTGGCAGGCGTCGAAGGTAGTCTGTCCGGAAATTATACATGTACGGCGAACAATCTCTTTGGCAGTGACGAAATCCAATATCAGGTCATTGCGATGAAGCCGCCTGGCGCACCACAAATCATCGTGCAGTACGCTTCCGCCGACAGCATACGTGTCAGCTGGGATGCGCCAGACGATGGTGGCGCCCCGTTGCAGGGCTACAGCATATCCCACCACATTGCCGGCGAGAGTTGGTCCAGCACCGAGCTGCTGCCGGAGAACAACGCCTACACGATTACGAGCCTGAAGTGCGGAAATCAGTACATTATAAAAATGTCAGCTCATAACATGGTCGGCTCTGGTGTGTCCAGTGAGGAAATTAATGTCTGGACGAAAGGCAAAGGTGAGTGAAAGCCAAAACCAATGTCCAGCAGTCCGCCAGTCCGACAATCCGCCGCTGAATGCAAATTTTTTGTGCGCCCGACCGCAAGAGCCACTTGGTGAAGCGACATTCTGAGTACTCATACTCTGCCTACTCTCTACCATCTCCCCATCTCCCCATTTTACTATTTCGATTTGCATTTTCAGCCTCACAGGCGCCCAATGGCAACGAACTAATTGCCACCAATGCGACGTGCGTGAATCTGAAGCTGTCATCGTGGCACAACGGCGGCTGCGGCATTCATCATTTCTCCATAGAGCATCGACCGCTGGGTGAGTGCAAATTAGCAATCAATTGGGAATATCGTAGTCCCTTTTTTGCCGCTGCAGTGCGTAGAATAACCTTTCGATGGATCATTTTAGATTACTCCATTGAACCATTGAAATTGATTTAAGCTCATTTCTATCGGCAATTGGCTGTACAATTTTTAATTAATAAATTATTGCACAAATGCACAATTGAGAGTATACGGCCGTCAGCTTGGCTCTTAGTGTCCATTTCCGCCCTCTCTGTCTATGGATTTCCATTGAATTAAATACAGTTAATATAATTATTTTTGTTTTCAATTAACTGACCAATCTACAGCCATTTGTACCTATAAATATTTATCAAATTTATTCCGTATTCCCTGCTGTGTGCAACGTGGCGTATGATGTATAATTTCCTTTTTTCCTCTCTCTTTATTCCATTTTCCCGTGTGTGTGCGTGTGCGTGTGTGTGTGTGTGTATGTTTGCCCTCGGACATCACCCCGCAGGCGACATACGCTGGACAGTTGTCACATCGGATATTTCGAATGCCGAGGAAAATCGTGAAAATTTAATCTTCTGCGACTTTCTGCCGGCCAAGTGGTATCAGCTGCGCATCTCCGCCACCAACGATGCGGGCAAAACGACGGAGCATTATCATTTCAGCACAACGAGCATTGACGGCATCACCATTCCGCCACCCTCGGTTTTCCCTTCGGAAAACGATTTGATGAACAATCTGATAAATGCAACAAATCCCACCAGCGGTGATTGGTTCTCGACGCTAATTGTCATCGTCATCATCACGGTCTCCATCATAACGATGTAAGTGCGCCCAGGGTGTCGGCCACTCGGGAATTCAATTGGGAACAGAGAGTGGCCTAAGTAGTGCGGGGCTGTGGGGGCCCGCATCGGGGGTCGCTGGTTCTTAATTGCTTGCGAATGTTAATTAAGGATTTATTAACTGTCATGGCAGTGCTAGCGAAGAGCTTCAAATTGGCTTTAGCGAGAATTTTTCTCGCCCACAGTCTATGTCTTGGCTTGGAAAAGTACCACTCACATTCTTAAACAGAATTCAACAGAATTAATAATTACCTTGTGCTTTAAGGATGGGTTTTTCCCTTGAAGAAAATTACTTAGAATATTTTTCTGTATAACATTTTTAGTTAACATTTTTACGACGTGTGCGTTTCGACGATTTGCTCGTCTGTATCTCTCAACATCTCAACAGTGTTCAAACCCCCTCAATTAACTTGTTTTCCCGATCTTTTGCCACATTGTAGGTACACCAAATTACCTTCTGTCAAGTCAAATTTCGAGAGATAATTCTCAGTGTATCCAATTATTTTGTTATGCCAAAGCGAGGGGCGCGCACCATTACTTAGTGATTAGCACAAGAGTCATACTGGAGGAATAATTCTTTCATCATCTTTCAATTAAAGCCATAATGAAGATTCATAAATGTATCTTTCCTTGTGCAGAGCGTTGACTATCAAGCACCGTCGCACTCTGTGCGGACCCATGGCCGAGGGCTACGAGAGTCGTGCTCTTCCTGGGGACTACAAGGAGGACCACGAGAACCGGCGCAACCAGCAGGTGTACAGCGCCTCGCCGGTGAAGACGGTGGACAAGGGCAACGAGTCGGGTGAGTCGAGAGTCAATTGAGGTGTAGGCTGTGTACGTGTCCGGGTGAAGGCAGGCAATCAAAGGCCGCATCCTTGTTTTCCCTCTTTCATTTTTTTTCCCCCTTTGCATGGCTTTGGCTCCTGTAGAAATGTACGAGATTTCGCCGTATGCCACGTTCAGCGTGAATGGAGGTCGCACTGGGGCTCCGGCCAAGACTCCCACACGTGCCGTGGCAGCACAGACCCCACTCGACTACACCATGCAATTCAAGACGTTCGGCCACCCGGAGGGTGAGAATCTGAATGCCACCGCATATCCGCTGCTGCCCACCTCGGGCTTCGGGCACGTGAAGAGCAAGTCCAGCTGGCACAAGCAGCGCTACTACAACACAGATGGTAAAGATGGTGACCGGCGCTGGAGATTGTCTTACAATGATGACGTTCATGTATCTCCCCGACTAGATGAGTCCACGCTGAGCAAGTCCATGACCATTGTGGCTGGCTCGCAGGCTGGCCACTCGAAGAAGTCGAGCGCGGGGCGCAGCGCCAAGAATGCCGGCAGCTCGGTCGGAGTGGTGGCCGAGTCCGAGTCGGACACGAGTATCAGCCCCAGCACCGAGTTTTCCAACATGCCCACCTATCGAGTTCCTTGCAAGTCCTCGCGCAGCAGTGACGGCCGCGCCGTCGTAGGTTCGTATAGAGCACGGGCTCATGGGCGTTTGATCGCACCCAACCCATGCTATCTTGCAGATATGTTCCGGCCCGACTCCAGCACCGAGTCCAACAACGACCAGGGCTCGCCGGCGCCCGAGCGGCGCCACAATACGCCACGCCACGTCCTTGGCCTGGGCGTGGGTGTGGGCGTTGTCGGCGAGAAGAGGAGCGCCGGCCAGCGCAGCCGCAAGCACGCGGCACAGCCCAGCAACCAAACGTTGGAGCGACGAAAGTGCCCTGGTAGTAGCAACAGGTAGTTCAGGTACCTAAACCCTAACCAATCCAAATCAATCAAAAGTTACAAATCGATCAAAAGAGTACAGAATTAGCGGACTAGATTAGCTGGAAAGATAGAGGATCCCATTCTGTTTTTAGTTAAGCAAATTTCTTTCCCTTCCTTTTCTTTCCTCTCCGCCCCATGCGCAGCTTAGACAGTGAGGTCGACGCGGAGACGGCTGCCTCGCTGGCCGCCTCTATAGCAGCCATGGCTGGGGCCGGAGTGGATCTGACGGGCGGCTTCCGTCCGCCCGCTGGCTTCCACGATGGCCGCGAGTTCCCGAGCCAGGACCAGAGCGAGTGCGAGCGCGAGCAGCGCGCTTTGGATCTGGAGGTGCAGCGCGTAATGGAGAGCACCGGGGACGCACAACTGGCCAAGATGGACCGCGAGGAGTTGACCTCACTGCTGGCAAGGTAAACTATCAATCGTGAATCAATTGAATCGCTGCTCCCAGTGCTTGACCGTAGCTTGTATTGCATGCCCGTAGCGTCTACCTACCCCGCACTTGAAACGCAAATAACTAACCAGCCCTGCGCCCCCTAGGTATCACGAGAAGAAGGAGCAGGAGCGGCAAGAATACACGATACACGTATAATACCAAGTACTCAGAACTTGGCTCACACCTTAATGGCGTTTACTAATACCCAGACATCCCGACATCCAGACACATCCAGTCACCCAGAAACACGAACACGCACGAACACAAGGAAATACAAATTGTGGCATTTAAATGCATTTAGCCAAGTCTTAAGTGTTGTTCATTAAGTGTATACATTAACTATACAACTAGTCTAGGCATTAAGCAGGCACCCGAAGTTCTCGCACACTCGAGCAAATTAAAGACTATATCTAGCTATAACTGATCTATAACTATAGCTGACGACTACTGATTACCGAATACCACTTACTGAAGATTCAACTGATGTTATATTCGAAATCGATATTGATATTAATATTGATCTTGGGCCGAGTGCAGATGCAGTTGCAGGTGCAGGTGCAGGCCATTGAACTGTATTTGCTAGCTAGAACCGTTCATTTATATACTACTCGAATGTATCAATCCATCTATATACAAGTACACGTGTTTACACCTAGGTATATTTCATATATGTAATTCAATTTGTTGTGATAAATTATATTGTTCTGAATTACTAGCTGATGTAAAAAACATGTCGCGTTAATGAACAGCGTAACTCGATTGACACTCTCTCTCTCTCTATCTAGAGCAGAGCACTCCTCCGATGGTGTTTGCGGATATGTACTCTGTACTGTATTTTTTCGATGTCATTTGGTTGTCCGCAAAAGGCTTTCCATTCATTTTCAATGATTGATGAAACTGACGCAAATCTGTTACTGCATTTATTGGGCAAAAATTATTGTAATATTTATGGAATTTAATTAAAAAGTAGATAATCAACAATAAAATTGTATGGCTACCATAGGTAAACATTTACATGAATACATATGTACATGTATGTGTGAATAGCACATCTGAATCAATATGTAATGGTGCGGAGATGTGGGACGAGGCGAAAGCCAAAATCCGAATAGCTGCAAATTAATTAAATAAAAGATGTGTAAAAATAAATAAAATCAAATCGTGGTAATTTCATTAAAACCAAATTTGCAATTGCCCGGACAGGCTGCTATCTGACGCCTAACCGAATATTCTACTTACAGGGTCCCCTCTCTCGATGGTTTCCCCACTCTATTGATTTCCGCTTCCCTGTTTGGAGCTGGGAAAATATTTATGCAAGCAAATGAGAGCAGACCAAATCAATCAAAAGCACTGCAGACTAACCACAAGCCAGCGGTCGCCATCCCAGACGAACCAGCCCAATTCCAAACCCAAGCCCGAGCCCAATCCCAGGCCAAAGTTACAACCGGGACAGCAGATGGATCGCACGCCAGTTAGGCAATCAGTGGAAGTTGGAGTTGGCGATGGTCGCCACAATGTGGCTGCAATTTCCCTAGGTAAACGCAACCGCAAGATGCCTTTGACAAAGCACTCACACACTCAAACACGCACAGACTACACCCCCACACACGCGCAGGACCATACTCCTACACAGATGCAGATGCGGATAGAGATATAGAACACGCAACGCAATTGAAGCAGCATTAAACATGCATGGCATGACGCTGCACTGCACTGTTTTCCAGCTGTTTGTTGCTGACTTCAAACTTTGTCAATTTTCACAAATGTTGCCAACTTTTCCGAAGTCCTGTCAGTGTGAGGTAGCATTTGTGCTGTCTGTGGCAGGCTGACACACAGCCAGGCAAAGCCATCTAATGGGATTACCAAAGAGTTAGAAGGCAAATATTCAGTTCACCCTGTGGGAGGTGCAACTTTCATTGCGTTTACGGAGTAAGCCACGCAACAGGAAGCGACAATCGGAATTAAATTGAACCAACTTAGGGATTGTTATCATTCATTGAAAATGGATTATAAATAGGCATCCTGTGGTTTCAGGTGAATCATAATATCATTCATAGTAATATATAAGATATAGATACATATTTTATTGGAATAGTTTACTGTTGCGTAGACTGAAATGGTGTATCACCAGTGGTAACACCAGTGGTAGAAAAATGAATTTTATTTACTGATCTGCGAGCATGGCCCACTGCCTCCTTTATGAATACATTCATATCTCTCAGCCAAGCACATTCTACAGCCCCAATTTGTGAAAGTTTTCCATAATCGCCACTGCCTCGACCTGTGCCCTTAGACACATCCTTTAGGAGGAAATGGGATTGTTTGCAGAGTATAATTGCCTCAAGAAGTTGTTCTAAAGTAGTTCTGCAGGTACAAACAACAGTTGAGTGGAAGAAGAATGCAGAACTCGTTTCGTTCTTGTTTATTGGTTAACAATAGCCTAACGGCCGTACTGTGCCACCTACTCAGAGCAGAGCAGAGCCCCAGGTGAGCTGGATCTAAGCCAAGCACAAAACTTTTACTAATTAACATGAAGCCAGTTGCAAAGTTTCCAATTCTCCTATCGAACTGTTTATGGGGTCCACAAATTTAGGGGGCGTACCGTAATCGAAACGGTAATTGGCTGCACGTCTGCCTGCTGCCATTGTGCAGGCTGCCGTGCCGCTCTGTTGCCTCCTTGCGATATTAATTATGGCATGGGATGAGGATGAGACGGGCCTGATTGTGGCATGTAGATGGGACTCTTACGCTCTCTGGGCCCGATTGCCGTCTAATTAAGCATGAAAACACAAACCGCAGCCATAAGCCAGAAGACAGTTTGTTCAGCCGGCTGAAAGTTGGAGTGCACTTAAGGCGCATGCAAGTTTTATTAGGGAGTGCGAAGGACCTGCGCTGGGTTGCGGAGGTCCAAAAATCGATTCTGCAAACCGCACGCACGACATGCACTTTGGGGTGTAGTATTTAGGCTTAACGCTGACATGATTCCCGATGCCGGCAGACGAGAGACGAAAGACGAGAGACAGGGGACAGGAGACGGTAGACGGCAGCTAAGGAAACTTGGTTCCTTGCTGCTCTCTTCCGCACCGCTTGCCCTGCGTTTTGCCAAAATCGATTTCAATTAGTTAAAGCTGCAAGGCAGGCAAGTCTGCAACAAATAAGCACAAAATTGCAAAGGGATAAATTTGGGCAGCAAACACAATGCAGGGCAATCAGCTCGAGGGCCCCCGAGTACAGCAGCAGCAACCACCCACTCGTCGGCCCCAGCCCCAGCGCCAGGTCCAACAACAACGACAATAATGCAATTTAAGCAAATTCAAAACCCGAAATTGCAAGAGGTTAGTAGTACAAGCAGCACACTTGTTCCAATGTAGTTGTAATGCACACAGGAAGCAGCCCACATATCCCCACACATCCCCACTCCCCCACATAGGACACACACAAACACATGCAGGATAGGACAGCCAGCAGGACGTTAGGCAACCACAGCCCTGGCCCTGGCCCTGTGCCTGTGCCTGATGCACTTGCATTTAATAACATCCTCGTCCCAGCACTTGCCCTGGCCATATATGCCAGAGATAGTCCAGTTCGGTTGGCCTCCTCTACGCAGGACATTATCTCCAAATGCCGGCCAAATGCAAATGTCCTTTGATGCATTTGCACATGGTGCCCCACTGTGCCTCTGGGTGCGTTAGCTCCCATCCGAGGTCGTAGATTGAAATGCAGTTGCCTGCTGCCTTCCGCCTGCTGCCTTCTGCCTGCTGCCTGGCCAGTGCCTTTAATTAAAATTCTCAAATAACTAAAGGTAAATGGCTTTAGTTCCATTCGCATTGCATGTGCTTCTACCTATAAATTGCTGCAACTGTTTTAATACATAAAATGACAGGGAAATTCCTGGGCTCTGCCTGGTCGTTGACATTCTTGTAATTTATTTCCGAAAGAAATTGCAAATTGCTTTCGGCATAAGCTAATGTGTAGGCATTAATTTTGATTTGATTATACCATATTTGAGGTGCCCTCTGGTTGCGAGTATAACTTTATTGGAAAGGCAATTGCTTTAAGTCGTGAAAGGGTTGGGTCTAAGCAAACAGCAGTGCAGCAGCAGCACAGGCAAAAGGAAAGGAAAATGCAAAGGAAGAGCTAACTTAACATAATGAGCAGGCGCGGACCACCATAGTCGAGGTTGGAGCTGAATCAGAAGCCAAAGCCACAGCCACATCCTCATCCTCATCCACATTCAGTAGCCACATCCACCGCCGCAGAAATGCCAAACAGCTGCTGCCAAAGGCACTTGATGCTGGGGCCGGGTGGGTGCAGCCCCGCCAAAGGGCTGACTGGGTGGATGCATGCTTTATAAAGACAGAGCATAAAAAATGCAAAGAAGTGTTACAAATACAAACAGTCAGGGGAGACAGACAGCCAGCCCAGCCGACAGACAGACGGAAAGAGGGACAGAGAGACATAGAGACGAAGCCAGACGCACAGCCAAGTGCAATTCATGTGGGACTCACTTAAATAAAGTGCTTTTGCATTGCCTGTCTGACTGGCTGGCTCTGCCTCTGCCTTTGCCTTCGCCTCACTGGCAGGATGCGGATACGAGTGCGAATGCCGGATGCTGCCATGTGGCTGACTGTCTGCAAGACCAGCTGCATGATTATTTGAATTATCACAGGTTTATCCTCCCCTCTTCCACCTCTCTCTGTTCCTTCACCACACAATTCATGTGCAACATGTGAGGTGTTGGATTCATTATAATTCTTTGCACCGCTCAACTATGTAACACAAAAGCCTCTGTTGCAGTCGCTTAGTCCTCGGTTAAGCATTCAATGGAATTAAATCGTTCCTCCTAGCTTTGACCGACTTCACGCAATGGCCTAACGGGGTGTTTCAATAGGAAAGGTGAGCCACTGGGGTATCTTCACGCTTGGACAGAACGCTCGTCCACCCCAAACTAAGACTTTGTAATTTGTTCCAACTTTTCCCTTTATGCCAAAACCTTTTCATTCCCCTGCTCAGGCTTTTGTTTTTGCTCATTCAACGTTGATCGATTCCCTGTTCCCAGCTCCCTGTTCCCGATTACCAGTTCCATATGGGTTCTTTCGTCTTGTGTGCAGTTGTCGTCGATGCTGTCGACGATGTCGTATCTGAATTGCCCGGGCTATATAGGAACCAATTCAACTGGAAACACTGCCAATTGAGTGTACGAGTACATGGAAAAATTCCAATTGAAATCATTTATGAATGTCTAATGAATTTTACATCGGGCGAAGGGGAGACTGGGCACTTAAATAAATCTTACTAAATTTAATATTAGGGAGGGAGATTTCTTTTATGTTTGTACTCCAATTCGATATGGGGTTAAATATTTTTAATCTTATCATGTCTTTCCTATTTTAGTTTTATTTTTAGTTTTATTCTTTTTGCTAAGTCCAACACAAAGACGTACTATTTTCTTTTCCGAAAAAACTTAATGCCGACATAATGTGATTTTACTTGTAAATTAAATACCATTTTATCCACCCTTTCCGTTCATCCCCCTCATGGCCATAAATATTTCTGTGGCATGACAAACTATGCTTTTACCTTGCCCTTTAAAATCCCTAATTAATTTCGGTTCAATAAACATTGTGCCCAGTAGGGATTGGTGTAGTAAATTCCTGGCATACCCCCCGTTAAGTCCACCCTCTCCCTTTGGCGATTGCATAATCAATATTATTATAATGCTGCCCACAAAATCATTATCGCAACAGTGCAAGGGAAAAAAATCCATCCGGTTTAATTAAAGCGGCGCTAAATAGACAGTTACGGAAACAAGGCAAGGGGATGGGGATTCTGGTCCAATGTGGGCTGGGCAGCGCCGGAGGGAGCTGATCTGTAATCAGGTCAACAACTGCCCGGTAATTTGAAATGTGCATTAAGTCGCACGTCGGGGAATACGGATAACAAACGGAGATGCTGCTAAGGATACGGATATACACAGAGACGCAGATACAGATATAGAAACACTTACACATACAAATAAACAACGGATACAGATAAAGACACAGATATATTTTCAATTGCAGAATGGCCGAAGAGTTGTTATTTATTTAGTTTGCTCTTTGCTTTTTGCTTTTTGTTTATCGACACAACTCGGAGGAATTCAACGAGCACTGATGAATCGCCGGACGTACGTATACGAATAAAAAATTCAGGAAAGGAAATGAAAATTCATGAGAATAAAAATCTAATCAGAAAAAAGCACGAGACAAAGGGGACACTAACAGGGCCATCGGAAGAGAAGACGCAGCAGGACGCCGAAGACGGCGACATAGGAGCAGGAAAATAAGTTGAAAGGCACTTTTTGCGCTTGAGTGCTCTTGCAAAGCGTGTCGCATGCCACCGGAAACGGAAATTCACAGCCGGCCCGGGACTCTCTCGGGCACTGGCTACTTACTCTGCCGGACGGATGGGACGACGTGGCTTGGACTGGCTTCTAGCCACTGCTGGACACAGTCCCATGTCAATAGACAGCGCACGGAGCGACAGCCAGAGAAATACCAAGGAAAAAAGTGTTATCAAAGGCAGAAATGCAAATTCTAAGAAATTGAAACGAGTCGCAATATTTTTAAAAGCAGGAACTCTTTGTATAAAAAAAATAAATATACAAAGCCTTCTCCAGCAGCCTCCAAACCGAAAGCATCCTCATTCAGGGCATGATTATCCTTTCCGTTGGAGTGCACTCATTGGCCATGCATGCTAATAATTTGCATAAAATATGTATGTAATTACTCAGGCAT
The DNA here is from genome assembly GCA_963969585.1 of Drosophila helvetica. Taxonomy (NCBI): domain Eukaryota; kingdom Metazoa; phylum Arthropoda; class Insecta; order Diptera; family Drosophilidae; genus Drosophila; species Drosophila helvetica. Next base: position 36,947,114 of record OZ018403.1, read on the forward strand.
TATTTGCATGTCAAATTAAAAAGAAATACTCGAGAGGGAGTCAGACGCTGAAGGACAATTATGGCGTTAATTGCACGATAAGGATGAAGCTAGCTGGAGACCCATGCCAGGCCAGAACTGAACAGAGCAGGCCACACCATCCAATATTATATTGACAATTTGTGCCTTCAAATCAAAGACGTTGTGCACGGTTGAATTCAAGTCGGGGCTGCATAAGACGTGGCTCTGATTTGCATAAACTGATGCGGTCGCCTGTGTGGCAGGCAACGGTGAACGATGTGCGGTTAACGCATTGCAGGTCGATGTGGCACGGGCCAGACGATGCAACTGCAGACTGCAGCTTATTAATGCAGTGCTCGTTGTCAGGTTTTAATTAGTCTAATTAAATGCTCTGCTGGCAGGGGCATCCACCCACCAGTGGCAAGCGGCCAGGTGCTGGACCACAGGTGCCAATCTGCACAAATTGCACAGGCAACTGGAAAAGATTGAATGGCAGGGCCCAATAAAGGGGTTGGAATGTGTGATATTGATTGTGCTATACATTTATTTGTAATTTTGACTTTAACGATATAAGTATCGTGAGAAATATGAACTTATGTGGTATTCCAAGAGGTAAGTTCATTAACCAAGTCGATAAACTCAGTGAGCTTTAAACTCCCAACGTATGCGTGATGTAGATCTAAGTCTTGGCTTTAAAAGCGACAAGCCCTGCTATGCCTATACCTTGTGGCTGTGCCCTTAATCATAACGCGGTTTCCCTTCGTTTGCCATCAGGAAGCGAAAAGCGGGAAGCGGAAAGCAGGATGCCGGGGCACGAGGCCAAACTGTCAATTGGCTTCAATCAAATCAGAGCATTAAAATCGCATTTGTGCCGCCAGCGCAATAGCAACATCAGCAGCAATTTTATCAAATCTATGAAGATTGTCAGTCAGTCTGGCATGACGAAACTATTTTTCACACGACTAAGCTAAGCGAGCCAGGAGCGGCACGCCCCACGACCCACGCCCCACGCAAGTTGATGCAATGGGGCGTTAACGATAAAATGATTAGCCGGCAGTGCCACCCCAACGCGGTGCACTCGAGCCGCTCCAGGATGCAGTGTGGCGGGGACAGGGCGAAGATAAGTTGTTAAGTAGTTGGGCGTTTGCATGCCCCGCGCACAGCAAAAAACAAATGAAACTTAATGAACTTTGCCAGTGGCGGGTGGTGCTCGGTGCGAGCAGGAGGTTGAAGCTCTGGGGCGGTGGCATGTGGCAAGTGGCAAGTGTGTATGTGTGCTGGGAAAACAACATTGACGGCAGCGAAATTTATCCGAACAAATGGCAGGCACTTTGCAGGGCGAGAGCGGAATCGTGGCAAGTCTGCCATCGCAGCACATAAGCTTCATCTAGTAAATTGATGCATGCACTCGACCCCTCTCGACGCAGCGCAGCGCAGAGCATGGGGCACAGCACTCGTAATGGCTGCAATAACCGCAACCGAATAAAATTCAATCTGTGAAATGCTCTCTTCGCTCGCATTTTATGCTGACAATCTGCAAACATAAGTGCTTCGGAGCAACCAGTCTGAGCATCAGCATCGGCGTCTGCGTCGGCATCAGCCTTAGCCACAGTCACAGGCTCCGCCACAGCATCAAGTTAAAAAGCACTCACCGAGGAGCGAGAAGCAGGAGCAGAAGCGTATCGTATGTAACTACGGAAATGGCAAAAGACATGCTCCCCGCATCCAGCATCCAGCATCCAAGATCCAACCATCCTCCACCAACAGCCACCAACAACCAGCGCCATTTGCGCCCTGCACTGCATCAGCATCAGCATCAGCGCATTATTGGATGATTTATTGACGTCGATATGCTTAGTTGAGCAGCATGCAGGCAGCCATTTTTAGAGTGTCTGCGTGCGTGCCCCGCACACACAGACACAGACCCACAGTACACTCATTCAGACACAGTTACACACCCATAGATACCCCCTTGCCCGCACACACATGACTCTACATTAGCCTCATTAGGCGGATGCATCGGCGTCACCAGGCGCATACAACTGCAACGACGCTATCTTTCACTGCAACGTTTTTCTTTCTTTCTTTCCTTTTTTTTTTTTACAATTTTTTTGGATTTTTCGGCTCTGTCTCATCGTGAACATATGGGTTTAATGTTCGATTGGAATATGCCACATTAAAGATTGGGCACGCGCCTCACCCGAAATTGCATTTGCCTGCTGGGGCCAGAACCATCGAACCGTGCAGACAATTTTTGGCTACGCTACGGGGCGGCGATAACGCTTATATGCACACTCTAATGCCCTTTGGATGGTAATGGTAACGCGACGGCGCTGCCAGCATAAACTAATTGCATGCTAGATGTGGCGGAGGAATCCGTTTTTCCTCGGGAGGAGCTGCCAACCAACTGATGATCAATGAGCGGGGTAGCCGTAGTTCCCAGAGGCAGTGCAATCGATTGCTTTATGCATGTCGGATGTTTGCGTCTTGCAAAGCCATAGAAAATATATTTTCCAGATGCTCTGGCTGGCGGCGGCTGTAGGACGACAACAGACACACTCACACACCCATCCGCTTTCCAAATATTTGCTTCCGTCAAATCAACAAATTCATGCATTTTTGATGGCATTCCAAATGGGGCTCTGTGGCCCCGCCCTCCCCATGTTTGTGCTGTCAGCAAATTTCATTTCTTATTGTCAATTGAGGAGTGATATGCTTTTAGCAATATGCAACAAACGGAAATGCACACTTGCGATTTTATGGCGGATGTTGTAGCCAGAGAGGAAGTGGCATTGCTAGTGCAAGTGGCTGGCTGTGGAAGTAGAGAGAAGCGAGAATTCGTTGCCATTATTTATGCAACACTCAATTGAGTGCAGCCTGGATTTTCCCTTCTTCGATGCACTCCATCCACGCAACATAGATTTTTGCGTTGCACTAATGAACAAAAGCGCATTAGCAAGTTGCCTGTGATGGCTCTGATTGCTATTATTATTATTTGATGGAACAAAAGCGTTATGCAACGAACCAATTTGCAGCTCATTGTTCGGACCAGCCTCAGAGCCAGCTAGTATAATTGGCGGACAAATTAAATAACTCAATTTGCCTTCAGCTGGTCAATGAATTGGATTTGTGTTTTATTTAAATGCAATTCTGTTTTGCTCCACAAAAGCGAAACGGAAAGAGAGCGAGAGCGAAGTAAGGTGATGGCAACGACAGCGACAGGGACAGCCAGCATCAGGCCAGGAGAAATTGGAAAAAGCACTCTCGTTGATTGCGTTACTTAAGTTGGCCAGAAGTAGAAGGCCAAGTCGGCCCCGACTGACTGCAAGGGCGTCTGATTTATCACCAGGAACAAAACGTGAGATAGTTGCCGCCAGTCAGCATTGACAGAATCTATATGGAAGTACATATACCACCCATGCACGCCCATGGGTATCTATGGCACACTGGCAAAGACAATCAAAGTTAGCACGTGTCGTAAATACGTTTATATACGAATGGGAGTGGGAGTGGGAGTAGGAGTAGGAGTAGCCAGCAAGAACCAGCATTAGTATGTGCATATTTATGCTAGACGCAGCACTTAAATAGGTTCACTTTCCACCACGCCCCACACCCACTGCAGGCTACAGGCTACAGGTGAAGATTGAGTGTGCCGACAGGGTAAAGTTTAATTGAAAAATCTTTCTCAAGTGGAGCAACTGTTTCTGAAAGTTTTCTTTCTCTCGAGACCTCTGATTCAGCAGTTCATAAATACTTCTCTTCTAGTGTACTTTTAAATTTACGCCCGGTGTACGATGTACTTATAGGTATCAGGGCATATCGTATTTGTGTAAAATATTCCATAGACAGAACAAAGTTTTTTATTCCTGCCCGATCTACTGCTTTTAGAGTTGAGAGATCTTTCCGATTTAATAATTATTATAACATTAAATAATTATGAGTTACGGGTATCCTATAGTTCTAGTATAGATATCCTTTCTGAAACCTTAAAAACAGCGAACAAGCATCCCATTTTGTTTAGTTGATGTTCAACTCCCTGGGGACATACTGACACACTCTGCCAGCTCTCCCCATGCAGACAGATGTTTTATTCCCACATCGCAACGATTTGTAAAACCAAACACCTTCCCACATACGGAGTGTCCTCGTGGTTGGATGGAATTGCCGCTGCTCCTGCCGGGTGGGAAGACAAATAAAATTGTTCGCTTTTCAAGATTTCATAACGCATGAATGAACTCGAATGTCGCCATCGACATTGTCGTCTCTTTAGGATCTCGTTAGCATTGCAGGGGGTTGTGTTTTTGCGTTTGTTTTAGGGTCTTGTTAGTTCTACGGTTTGATTCATGTGGCGGCTCTTAGGTATGTGGGCTTCCGACTCGTTGTCAGTTCAAATAAGACTCCGCAAAGTTTCCCATAATGAGCCTCAAAGGTCCCAGCACTTCAGGCACAAAAACGCAATTAAACTTGGGCAACCGCTGCCCACCCAGTGAGGGAAACTTTTCAGCAAATTGACAGCTAATTAATTTGCCAATGAAAATGCGTCAGACGCTGGTAGGGAGGCAAACACCTGCCAAGCTGACTGACTTATTTGCAAATTGGGCTCTTAAGTGTCTCGGGAGGATGCGCTTTATGACAGTGACAATTGGAGCTAATTAAGCGGGATTATGCAGGAAGCAAGTTGAGAACTCTCTAAGCAGCGCTCTGGAGCGTTCTGGAAAATAAATGAAATTCGTGAGTTGTTTGCTGACCATAAATTTAAGCATTAACATGCACATTGCTCGGCGAACAGCAGCGGGACACGGACACAGGAGATGGACTGAGTAGGGACACGACGGATACGGAGGGGGATGAGAGATGAGGAAACGACTCGTTTTCGCAATTTACGAGACGTCGATTGTAATAAATTAGCCAAAACTTGTTACGCAAACGGAAGATGCCAATAAAAATGTGTTGGAAAAACGGAGGCTAATAAATTCTAGACCTCCCCCATCTGGCTAGTCTCAGCCAGCGAGTTTAAAGCTTAGCCAGGAGAAAGAATCCAGTTACCTAAAACCAAAACACCAAACAGCCAGCTGGTTAGCCGGCATCCGAAATACCAATCAGTTTAATTAAAGAAAAAATATCCATTGAATTTTATTGCCAGCATGGGGAGAGCGAGCCTGAGGGGGGCGGCAATCACTTAACCAAGTTTTCGGGGCACACATTGCATTAGTTTTATTTGCACAGTGCTCAAAAACGCATTGCACTTCAGAAGCAAATCAATTGAATTGGCGCAATGTTGCCAGCCAGCCAGCCAGCCAGCCAGCCAGCCAGCCAGCCAACTTTGACTGCAGCAGCAGCAGGATAAAAGGTGCAGCAGGAGCAGGAGCTGAATAAGGATCTCATTGTTGCACAAAACTTTAAAAAAACTTTCTAGTGCCCATCCAACTTTACTCCACTCCCTCTTCTCTGTGCTATCTCATTCAGTTGACTTTGAGTGGCTTTTGGTGTCTTTAATCTACTTCAGCCAGTCAGCCAGTCAGTCTGTGAGTCTGAGAGTCTGTGAGTCGCCGTTGGCGTAGACATAATCATTTTGCATATTCAACTTCTGGCTCAGTTAATAGGGGAAACTTACGAGCACGAGCATGAGCCACAGTTTACTTTGCCATCAGCTTCACATTGCAACTTGAATCAGAGTTACTAGTTGCATTACGTATATTTGCATTTGAAATGCAATTCTGCCGGCTCTCATTTTATTTTATGATATTTCTGTTGGCCAGCACTTATATTTTGATAAGCCATAAAAGTTCTGCCGCCGACAGCAGATAATAGACCCTTCTTAATCTTTTTGGGGTTTTCCACATTCATTGATTTCATATTTTGGCATTAATATGGCTTTCAGTACTTATCTAATGGCCCTGTATGTGTTCTTGTGCAGAATTTTAAATTTGCTCTTAGCATTTTGTGGAAATGTTCAATTTAGTTATATTTTCCCTGCCAATCCGTATCGATCCAAATAAGTACATGCTCGTATATTAAAATCCTCCCTTCAGGGTTTTTTGAATAAATGCCAGCTTTCAAATTTGCCACAGCACTTTTCTATGCGACTTAAGTTTCAATTCCTGAAACTAAATCAATCGTAAGGTATTAATTCAAATTGTATTCCCAGCAGAGGATGATGAAACCTTCAAGAACCACGGGTACTGCATTCAAGCGGGAATGTAGTTTGACCTAATAAGGAATGCTAGCATGAAATATTCCGCAAAATCGCTCGTTGAAAGGTTCATATAAATTACGCATACGCAACGATGCCCATCAGCATGTTGGGGACTCGTAATTAAATGTCGGAACCCACAACAAAATCAGGTTTCAATACACTCCCTCATGCCAACGGACAAATTGGGTTTTTATTCGGTGCGGTACTAAGAGGACAGCAACTTCAGGAGTGGCTACAACGAGTACGGGAACAATGGCTGAAACTGCAGCTGGCAGCAAGTAAATATTTATGAAATTTTCCCAACAAACAAAATCTAACTAAGGCAAATAAATGCCTGGAGGCATAACCGTATTATAAAGTGCAATCGGAGCCTTTACGCACACACGGGCACACCACAAATGGAATGGGGTTGGGGTGGGTGTGGGTTGAATATATACGGAGAAAGATACGGATAGAGGAAGACACGTGCTGCCCCAGAGGACAATGTGACCGATATGCAAAAGTTCCGACCACAGCAACGACAAAGTTGAACCGAAGGATGTGCTGACATTGTCCTTAGACAGTTACCTGTGATATTTTGTGAAATGCCCAAGGAAAACAGAGACCTGGCCTGAGACAGCTCCAATATGCAGTGGCGATTGGGTTGGAAGGGCCCGGAGCTGGGCCAGGGAGAGGGTCGGTTCGAATCATCTGCACATACTCGTATAAACAGGATTATGTGTCTCGGGGGGTTATGTAAGTAAGCTTCCGTTGTAAATTGATTTTGTAGCAAGCCGGACACACTGGGGGAAAATGAAAAGGATTTTATCCACTTATTGTTGCATGGGGTCCAGCACGGCCCGGCCCTGCCCGGCCATCACCTGAAACTGAAACTACAAGTCTCCAAACGGACCGATTCGTTTGCGCAAAAGCTGAATATCAGAGGAGTATATGCTGCTCGGGTCATAGTCGACTCGAGGGAAACTGGTGCGGAAAAGTGCCTCGATTGAAGGATATACTTATTTGGGAGAATGCGAAAATATTTTTAATTTTGGCATAGCTCTGATTTGATTGTGTCTGAGTCTGGAGCCAACCGAAACCAAGGACATTTTCCTTCCTTTTTTTTTGTTCATTCTGCGGACCTTAGACCATTTTTCGATTTGTTCGTTTGACATCTGCTAGACGGGTTGTCTCACAGACGGGTTGTCTCCATTTCTGTGTATCTCGCTCTTCCTCTATTGCCATTTCCATCTCCATCTCCATCCCTATCCTTCGGTCTATGCCACTGTCTATGCTTTTGATATTGATGTCCTTTGAAGTGTTTTCAATTAGTTTGCATTTCGCTTGTCGCTGGGCCTTCCCTGTCATTTTTGCTTTATTTCTGTGTAGTCGAGGACAGCCAGCTGGGGACATATTAATAAAAGAACGAACGGAAGAACGAAAGGAATGCTCTGCTGGCATGTCCTGTGACCCGCCAGTGACCGTCTCTTCAATTAGCAGTCGACTCTAGCTAAGTCGTGTCCACCCGGGACTTGTCAGCTTTGCCTTTGCCCGAAATGAGTTCCAAGGGCAAAAGGGGGGGAAGCTGCAGCTACAGCAACCTACAGCTGCCTGTCTACATGTGTCCCCAATTGGCGCTCAGTCGGATTAGCTGCTTTCTGCCATCTCGATCTCCCTTGCCCCTGCCTGCCTGCCTGCCTGGCAGCCTGCATCCTTCTCTATGTATTTTTCGCATACGAAAACTGTGAACAGGTGGCAGGTGGCTAACATTTACGTAAACTGCTCTTCCTTTCGCCTTTCAGAGGGCCATAAATATTTGCGCTGGCTAATTCAGTGAGCATCTGTGTCGGGCTGATCTTTGCCATTGTTGCTGCATAAATTTAGTGAGTCGTGAATGGGCTCTGACCTCTCTCGAGGCCCACTCTCATCTCTCCTCTCCGCCCGGCCGTCAACATAATTTACTTGGACTTCCGCTTTGGCTCACTCTCCCGCACTGTACATATTTTATGCCTTTTATCATAATTTATGCGTTGATACTGCAAATGCATAAAATTAAATTCAATTCCTACACATACAAACACACAAACGCACACACATGCCCCATTCCCATCTGAGTTCTATTGCATCCATTGTGTTTGCCGGACACACAGACTGCTCAATGCATTCAAATTTGATTTAATGTAATGCCCACTCCGGTCACGCCCCTTTTGCTGGCCCTGGTCGGGCTGCCATGGCCGGCACTGTACCATTTTTAGCTCAGTGCAAATGACGCACGCAATTTACATAAATTGCGTTTAATGTATGTATGGATGCTGGATGCTGGATATGGAGTTGTATATGAATATTCCGGTCAGAGCCGGCTATGCAAAACGAGCTCGTACGTGGCTGATTGGATAATTGCCGGTAATCAGCAGCAAACGGTTTTCTAACCGATACGAAATTCTCCCACTTTGAATACAATAAATAAAAAGTAGCTAACACATATTTTCAAATGAGATAAATTACATTTAAATGCAAATATCCGCGTGAATGCTTTGCTAAATTGTATTTTATAAAGTAAAAAATTTTATGAAATTTTGGTTCTAGAAATGTTGAACTTGACTTCAAGTACTACCATTGAATGAGAGTCCCTTGAATAAAATATATCTAAAGTATCCATTGCTAGCTCCCGTGCCATATACATATTTGTTAACATCTTTATATCCCAACAAAAACAGAATTATTTAATTAAGGAGCGAGCAATCCCCCCATTTCGCTTCTAGTTCTATTATCCCTCCCTTTGGCCATCGTTCCTCTTCTCTCCATTTTATTGAATTCGTTCGTGCAATAAAAATTTATTTGCAGCTTCCCCTACGCCTCGACTTACCAATCCAATCCTGCTCGTTCCACGTAGACTGGACGAACGGCTATAAAAAACTTGCAGAATGAGAAAAAGGAAATCATGGAATGAGGATGAAAGCTGATGATTTTATCGCAGCCAGCAGTTTTTCAGCTTGATCTGTGGCAATGGTCTCTTATTCAATTTGCGCGCCTCATTCAAATTGTCCGCACTGGGAAAGAAAGAATGAAAGAAACGGAAAAGTTTTGACCGCCTTTTGAACTTTTTGGCCTGGCAGCCGATGTACTATAGAGCCGGTAAATCGCCAGGCAGTAGCTGGCTGCTAGTAGCCAGTAGCCAGTTAAGCCACAACAGCCAGCTGCTTTAATTTTCATTTAAACGGAGTCGACAAATGTGGACCCAAAAAAGCTGAGCAAAGCACACAACGAGTCGCCACGGGGCGCATAAAGTGCGGCATTAATTTGACAGACAACGTCTGGATGCAGGCATGTGTGCGAGGGCGAAAGGGGTGAAAACTGTCGCTTTGGGGCACAAACAAAAAGGGGAATCTCCCGAGTAACTTAACGCTTCGTGTGGTATCACCATGTGGGAAGCAAGTGATTCCCGATTGCCCAAAGATGGCCACAGGCAAGCCGAGAAGATGGTTTTTCCAGCGAAATTTGATATTGAAAAGTGCTTATGGATTTTCCTTTCAGTTGACAGCACAAAATTTATGTTTATTTTATCAGAATCACACGATTCCGGCATGGCTCTCATCTACTACGATCGCAGCATCAACACTCCCCTCGAACTCATCCTCGCTGGCCTTCGCGAGAGTTCCCAGGCCTCCTCCTTGCAGGATCTGGGTGCCTTTGTTGCCACCAAGACCAGCTTTCCCGCCGAAGTCTGCTACAAGATCATACGAGAGGCCCTCAAGGAGGGCATGGCATCCAAGATCATCCGACAAGTGGGCGAGCTCTACTACGCTGTGCCGCCCAAGCCACGCCGGCTCCCGGCACGGTCCAGGCCAAAGCCGGCGGCGGACTGCGATAATTAATTCATAATGCGGAGAGTATCCGCTCAAGTGGGCCAGAAGTGCAGAGCAAACACTTTATTAAAATTTAAATTTATCTAAATTGCGACAGCCAGCTATTCTCTCCGCAAAGTACTTCAACAACTTCGTCGGGTTGGTCGGGCTGTCTGACAATGACGAAAGGGTGGCTTCCACTGAGACGAGTCGCTGCACCATCCCCCTTGTGGCACTGCACTCCGTGTTGCTGCCTGCCAGTCAGCAGCGTCTTGTGTCTTTCAAACGTCACTCGTGCCGTTGAGGAGCGTGGAAATTGAAAGCTCCACTTTCTTTGACTCAGCCAGGTGCAAAACTCCCAGAGATGTATGCACCCATGGGGAAGCCAGGGCGAGATCTTTGCATTTTCTATGTGTCACTTTGATTTATTATTTTCGACAGTCCTCCCCACAGGCACCCACTTGCCTAGCGCTTGGGGAGCACACTCTGCCCCAGTGGGAGTCATGGGAGCATAAGCATAAGCATCCGCATCCGCATCTCCAACCTCATCCGCGTGTCAGTGTGTGCGGTTGGCCAGGGAGGACGCAACTCGTGCACAATTTTTCATTTCCTTTGCATTTTTTACACGCCCCTGCCACTTTCCGTTCTTATCTCATTTATTTATTTTACAATTAGACAAAGTGAAGTGCACTTCCAGGGAGCCGGAGAGAACAGCTGCAGTTGCCCTGGCCGGGGTTGCAATAGCACAGCACAGCCATGTGCATGTCCGTATCCGTGTCCGTGTCCATGTCCTGTGATGGCAGCACGCCAAGACTGCTAGGATGGGATGGTCTGCCAGGCCTGGCCTTGTGGCTGCTTTAAATCAAAAGCTTATGGCTGAAAATGCTTAAAATTAACATTAAGGCCTAAGTATGCCATTGGCATGGGCATGGGCATAGGCTCAGTCTCAGGCTCTGGCGCACAGATACGAGATACTTTCCTGCCAAGGTTGAGCAGGCAGGAAAGCAATAATCATAAAAGTAGCCCGCATACTCGGTCGCCCTGCCTCTGTATCTGCCCTCAAGCCCTCAATTTCACCCACCTTTGGCTCAAAGTTTTCACATCGACAGAGAATGTTGCGCCGCCAAAACGAAACAAATGGCAAATGGCCTGGTAGAAGAAACACTTAAGCACAAGGTAAGTGAAAACTCAAATAAAAAAGAAAGCACAAAAAAAGAAAGCAAAGAGAAGAATACGAAAACCAATATTCCGACAATAAGATACCCTGATCAGATTCAGTTTTTACTAGACAGGACTTACATCCAACTTCTCCGGTAGGTTTTAAAATAATCAGAACGCATGGTAAACACAAGATAATCCTGCTGGGAGCACGTTGCCTAAGGACCCAAACACAAGGAGCACATCAAATACTCCTAGATATTAAGTGTCGCTTTCCAAACAAATACCTCGACAATCGACTCAAACAACATACCCATCCACTCCTCGGGCACGGGGTATAAAAAGAGGAAAACTTTTACAATGCGCAAGAGGGGGAAGGCGCGACTCAGTGCTGTCGTGGCTGCCCCAACTCGCTTGAAGGCCAGCTATTTTTGGCCAGCTGACAGTAGCGGAAACTCCAGGCTCACCGGATTCAATATCCCGTCGGTAGGGGCTTCCTTTAAAGCGACTTTACCGAGCTGCACTGGACTGCTGCTTTAATTCCGATTTCTCTGGATGGCTGTTGTCTTTGACGCTCCACTTGCTGCGCCTCGGGGCTGTGCAATGGTTTATTATTGTGGCGTCAGCTCTTTGAAGTGCTTTGGCCAGCATAAATTTTGATTGCAAAGGGCCGCCGGCGGACGGCGGACGGCCAACGGCCAACGGCTTGACATTTATTACTGCCTGGTTGGGGCAGGACTTGAAGCTGTTGCAACAGTGGTGGTGGTGTGGTATGGTGTTATGGGGGGCAGTCTGGTTCGTTACCACCCAGGATCAGTCGTTTGGCAGTTCGATTATGAAACTATGAAATTGTGTACGCCTAATTGCGATTTCGGGTCCACTGGTAGCATCTCGACTTTAAGTCTCCAGACATGACCCAATACGAGAGGCGACGACTCTCTGGACATCTGAAAAGCAGAAAAAACAAAAAGCCAAGTTCTATGGCAAGCTGAAAGTTTTCATTGCATTAGCCTGTTCGGGCAAAGTTGAAATGTCAACGCAAAGTCACACAGATACACACAAACACAACCAAGGCAAAGATTCATCGAGAAATATGCTAGCTGCGCACTCTTCCCAGAGACCCCCTCCACCCCCGACACCCACTGGTCAGAGTCGAACAATTTTTGAAATGCGACCCAATTTTGTCGTATCGCAACATGGCAGAGTTCGACACATTTTCGCCCATAGAGAAAGAAGGTGGTACAGTCGGGGGCGGCGGGGGCGGCGGGGGCTTGACCGGACGCTAGATGGCATTTTGTCGAGCTACGCATTTTGGACATGTGCATGTCAGTGCATGCTCTCGCTCTCCTCTGCTCTCCTCTCGCTTCTGGTGGCCCAGTTAAGCCATCCAGGCAGCCATCCAGCACCCATCGTCAGTTCAATTTATGTCACACGGGCAGACCCACACGCACACACACACACAAACACCTTAACACCCAAACACCCACACTCGTGTGTGTTTGCTCTTGCTAATTAACAAACGTTTGGTCTAATTCCGATCCTTGGCCGTTTTTCGGCGGTCAGGCGACTAATTATGCAGCGACTAACGTAATCAAGTGACATGACAGGTCAGTTCATCAGCGAAGGGTAAATCGCTTCATTTAATTTCCGTTTCAATGTGTAAATAGTACTTAACAATGGAAAAGGTAAACGCGGTACACAATAAAAAAATGATTCCGTTTAATTGTAATGCCACAATTCGTTGATTTTATGGTTGTTTAAAATGTTTTTGCCATCGTTCCCCCTGGCTATTTGAGTCGTACTGATTTGCATTTCAAAATTTATTAACAAGCTTTCCAACAAAGAGTTTTCCGCATTACAATGAATCGAGAAAATATTATTTTAAATTATTTCAATGGCCAATAGAAAATTCTGTGGCCAGGAGGCCAATGGGTCTGCATGAAGTGTGGGGCCAATAACATGGTGGAAAAAATTCTAATAATTGCAGCGTTTAAACGCACATCAGTATAAATTATGCACACTTTGTGTAATGAATATTTTTCGGTCTACTTCCCTGTCCCCTTATTGAGTCTGGTTTAATGTATTTAATTCAAACATTCGCTAATGAGTGCACAACATTTTAATTTGAGGCTCTGCTTTAGCCCTAACGGCTATTTTCAGGACATTTCTTCTTAGTTTTTGTATTGGAATAATCGTAGAATTCAGTGAAAGTCGGGGGAAGGTTTGTGGACAGCTCTTCATAAGCTAATTCCGTTAATTAATGTGTATTGGCAAATAATTAATCAGCGCCTTGAATAGGTAATTAGCAAATTGTGTACTAATTCGCCGATTGTCCTGGCACACTGCCACCTTTGGCCATATATCAATGCGGATTATGCTGCTCGGGATAATTCCAATAACAAATCGCATATACGAAACCCGTTTCGGAAAATAGTTGTACGAGTATCGCTCCAGATAACCTGAAAATGTGTTTGTGCAATAACCAAAGCCAAAAAACCACAAAAAGCAATTAGCAAATAAAGCAGAGCCAGGCCTTCTCTTTGGCACAGCGTGAGCCGAGAACAAATAGGCAGCAAAAACCAAAACAAAGCAAAATCAAAGCAAAATCCAAAAGCGAAGGAAAAACACAGCAACAGAAACAAAGGCAGCTTGGAGTCAAATACAAAATGAAAGGACATTAAACATGAACGAGCATTGGGGGGATAAAGTAAACGGCAGGATTAAAACGGCTCTTTCACTCGCACCATGTCGCCCTCTTTACTTTTCCATGACCACACACACACACCCACACACACTCACAGATACAAATACAGATACACAGAGGCACAGACAATTGTGGGCAGACAGACAGAGGGACAGAGAGGCATGGATGGGCATGCCACCGAACGCTTCCCCAATTGGATTCAGCCTCAATGCCGCCACTTAAGCAGCGCTACGTGAGCAAGGAGACACACACGCAAATAACTGCGGGGGCAGCTTTTAATTATCTCGTTATTTTTTAATTTCCAGCATTTCACTGATTTCATTTCGAGCACATTGAGCGCGCCAGGCGGTCGCCTCCGAGAAAGGAGGTCTCTCCTTCGCGCTCAGTATGCAGAGGCGAAGGATGAGGACCTTGAGATGCAACTAATTCGCAGCTCGCTTAATTCTGCTCCGGCTGTTGTCTTTGGTGGCTCGGGCCAAGTCCGGGCCGGGTCCAGGCCAGGACAAGCCGGGACAGGTATAATTTGTTAACGCTCTAATGGCCCGGCCACTTTGAATGGCTTTTAAAGCCCCACAAAGGCGAGGAGAGGCACACTGTAAAGTGAGCTGAAAAACAATTAAGGCAGCTTGCGGCCCGCTGTCCCGCTGCCCCGCCGACCTGTCGACCCATCAACCCTCCACATTAACATCAAATTAGTTTGTGGATTAACACGTTTTTCACATGCCGGTGGCCGAAGGAGGTATGAGACCTTGTGTAGTGTGTGTGTGGGTGTACCAAGCAAGTCAGGCGCCCAAGCTTCATTACGCATACTAGACGATGGCGGCGGTGCGGCAGGGAATGGAATGGGACCTTAGCTCTTTAGTTTGGCCCCATCCCATACCATCCTGTGTGCAGTGAGGCATGTGAAAGGCTTACATATACTAATTATACTCCTGGCTTGCTCTTATTTTCGGGGGCATAGTTAAAAATACTTTAAGCCTTATTATTAACAAGTGCAACAACTATATTAAGAGCTTGTCCTTTTCATCGCACAATTTCTGCGTATTGGGGATTGCCAGTAGAGCAGCTCAGAGCAAAGCCCAACGGAGTGGAGTGGAGGGGTTTCAGAGCTGGCAACGTAACGAGATATTTAAATAAAAGTTTTTTGTTCGACCTGACAAAGTTTGCAGCTACAAAATAGGCTTCATTGCTCTTTTGTCATGCCCGGCTAGCTGGCAGCATATATCTTGGAGCTAAAATCAGTGCCACAATGAGCATATTGTACGGCTAAAAAAATTTAATGCTTACGTGCCTGAAATATCCATCGAGGCACAAAGGAAGCGATTGCAATATATGGATGGACTGGAGCATGTGAGGCGCATCGCATCGACTATGCCGGCAAAGTTCATAAATAAAGCGTCCGAAAACCTCGGCTTGCCTTGGCTCGGCTTGGCTTGGTTTAAAATAAAAGTTTCTTGCCG
Source organism: Drosophila helvetica (assembly GCA_963969585.1). Taxonomy (NCBI): domain Eukaryota; kingdom Metazoa; phylum Arthropoda; class Insecta; order Diptera; family Drosophilidae; genus Drosophila; species Drosophila helvetica. The sequence goes on from OZ018403.1 coordinate 36,962,456, forward strand.
TTGCAACAAAAAAACGAAAAAGCTGCTCTGCAAATGTTGCACTATAAAGAAAATCGTTTACTGATTTACTCGGTGTGGTCTTCTGTGGAGCATGGGGCGCCGCTCCAACTAATAAAAGTTTTCGCTGCTCGACGGCGCTGATGTTGGTGTGCCACACCCATACACCCGATTCGATTGCTGGTCATCGGTTGAAATGTTTGCTGTTGTGGCTTTTCAGCAATTTCAACGCACGTCCAATGGAAGCAAAAAAAGAAAGAGAAACTTAATCCGCCCGGCACTTTAATAATGAGATTTATATTGAAGAGAAATTGATTGCCTCTATGGGAGTCATTAAATGGACTAAGATATATTTCCAACGACGAGGGAGTTCTTTCCAAGCTGGGAATCTTTAAAATATATATTTCTAGCAGAAGTACAGAAGAACATTCGGTAATCTTTAATGTTGCTCTGGAAATCACTGGCATTTCTAATATCCTTACAATAGTATCCCGCCAAGCTGCCCTGTAACACAATGTCTTCTGTTCTTGAAATGAAATGGCTATTTTGTTATTTCTTTTTGGTATTTAATTAATATATATTTAAATTTAATTACATTTACCGAAATAAATTACAATAAATTGAATACTTGGACGCGGTGCTTACCGACCGGGTAAACCGAATTTGGAGGTATACCAGCAATAAACCATATCTTGAGAATAATCGAACCTATTTCCTCACGCGTTCGGTGGGGTTAGTTAGTTAGTCAATGAACATTTTACTATTTAAAAAAGGGCCGTATTCGTTGCTGCGGTTGTTTGAACGCAAGTGTTTTGTGCGTATTGTGTGGTTTTTAAAGCCAGTACTCAGATCATGTTAACTTTTCATGTTAGGAAATGTTATGTTAACTTTTTATGTTAGTAAATGTTATGTTAACGTTAGTAAATGTTATGTACAAGCATCCCGCACTGCTTGGATAAAAAGAGAAACAGTGATGCCATACTGAGAAAAAATGTACAGTTTCAAGCAGTTCACTCAGCAAGAAGTGCTTCTGTTTAGTTAAAATTTAAATTTTGTAAATGCGCCTAAACATAATGTTTACTTTACGTACTCTTATTAAACGGAAATTGTTGAATATCAAAACTATCTATTTTAATTGGACGTTAATTTTTATTGCTGTAATTTTATGGCATGGTTTTTGTCATATAAATATGTACAGCAACACAGCAATACCTTGATATTTCCATTGAGAATAGGCTACAACTGTCAGCTACAGGATCTGTTGGCCTTTAGTCAACATCGACATTATAGGAAAGCTGACTCGAAACGGCTCATTAGTAAAGCAGAATGTTACCATACCAAACCGATCAGAATTTTGTAGCGTAGGGATAAAGGGATAAATAAACAACAGCACACTTTTCAATATATTATTACTTGAGATTAGTCCTGAGTGAAGATTACAATCATATAACTGTTTCTGTTTTTTAAGCCATATTTGATTGAATTGCTATGCAAGGGGTGAAGTGAGTTCACAAGCGAGAGTTGGCCCCAGGGAATAGGAAATCAAAGTATTGCCTGTAATGATTTAGAACTATAGAAAAAGCTACTCCCTTCATAGTTTATGCTGTTTGCATTTCCTGTTTGTAAATATTGAAATCTCCATACAAATACCAATACCAATATCAATCCCAATTCTACGAGTACTTCATGCTACGGCTGCACCAAAAAGAAACGCAATTAAACTGGATAAGTTACATGTTGAAACCAGCGAACAACTGCTGTGAAAAGCACTCAAGAAAGTGGTTGACTACTCTACTGCCAGCGGAAGTGACATTTTGCCAGCTTGCTGCCGGCGAGTACATATTCAATTATGTGGATTTGCTGTGGAGATAAATTGATTAATTTGCTCGAACAAAAGCATAGCCCAACGGCAGACTTTGTATAAATACAACAAGAACTCTTCAATCCGGCAGCAGTTATTCTAGAACCAGTTTCCAGCAAACAAACTTGTTGCCAACGCCGACCCGACACTTTTTTGACCAGACACCACCACAGCCTCTGCGGCCCACACCTCGCCGCCAAAACAATCAACTACCGGTAAGTGTCGAGTACCGTTCATACGTCATTATAAAATCACTCTGCTCTGCCAAAATCATATGTTAAAACCCGGCTCAAGTGTCACGCCCACAAAGCGGCTGGGCTGTGACGTATTTGCGGCATAAATCGCCGCGGGCTTATTACTCATACGCTGGCGCGTGTTGCCTATTAGTTAGGAAACAAACAATTTGTGTCGCATAAAATTAACATAGCTAAAAGTTTTCCCACGATTCAGTTGATTAGTTTATATAGTAAATGTATATTTTGTTTCGTTTAGTCTCCACATTCTGTTTCGCTTGGACGGCATCCATTTAAATCGTTTAAAGAAAAGGCAGACGCCCAAAACCAGTTGCAGTGCCTCAGCAGCGTGTCCGGTTGGAGGCAGATCCGTGTAGGACAAAAGAATACTCATTATATCGCAGCGTAACTTATTGTTATAGCCAGGCCCACCCAACTCCGTTCTACACGCTACAGTTTTACAACATTTTTAATGCATTCACAGCGCCATTAATTAATGAGCGATCGGGATCGGATCGGCAGACCCGGCGCTTGCCATTCGCATACAATTTGCATTAATTACGGCCACAGTTCGGCTGCTTGACACTTCCTGCTGCTGCTTCCACTGGTGTAGCTTTCCGAGAAGTTTTCCTAAAGCCGCTACTTTCTTTCTGAACTTCGGTGACTTTTTTGCTGTGCTCTTGAAAGTCGGGGAAATTTTTCGCCAGCTATAAATAGCATTTAAGTAAAGGATGACAGATCTGTAAACTAATTTATGCAGGAGACGGGTCTTCTAACACGTGTGTATTAAATTGCCTTACAACAAATTTCTGTGGCGTCTCGATTCAAGCCTTATCAGTGGCATTCCATAAATTCCATTCATTTAATGGGCCGAACATCCATTTAGCAGCCATAAAATCTGTTCACCTGATAGTTATGTTATGCAAAATAAAACAGCAACAAAACAGATCTCTGAATAGGAACATTTTTCTGCGTTTCGCTCGGTACAAATCGAAATTTGCATACGCTTAGCAACTATAATGGCAGTTTTATTGAATTTGTATTGATTTCGATTTGCTGAAAGATCTGACGTAGCTTAGCGCCACTTGGGTTGGGACTGGGCGCTCGAGTGTCTGTGTCCGTCAGCGATCCGACGGCTTCGTCTCGCTTCTGCGCTTTCAGAGACCGGCTTCGGCAATAGTTGTTTTTGTTGCTTGTTGCTTTTGTTGTTTCTGTTCAGACTTCTTTACGTTATTAAGCTTTCGCATCTGCGTTTGGGCCGAGAGCATATCTATATAAAATAAGAAGACAAACGAGCGATAATAATTATTTCCACTCCGCTCTAGACCAGCCAAGTCGCAAGCCAGCCAGCTCCCGGCCATATCTGACAAATCGGACACAAAAATATTATCAACACAGAATCTGTAATCCATCCATCATGAATGCCAAGCCCTTCGTTCTGTGCACCGTTGTGGTAGTTGCCCTTTCCCTGCTGCAATTCGGGGAAGCCCTGCCCTCCATCGGGCACTATGGCAAGCGTTTCGGTAAGTCTGCAATCACTCGAGTCCCTGTCCCTCATGGCGTATTCAATTTCAATTTTAATTGCTTACTTGCAGATGCGATGGGCGGCATTGATTTCATTCAGGTTTGTCTCAATAAATCATCTTGAACCGATAAAATATGGCCAATTAACACGTTCACATACTCCTCCTGCCAACAGGTGTGTCTCAACAACTGCGTTCAGTGCAAGACCATGCTCGGCGACTACTTCCAGGGCCAGACCTGTGCGCTCTCCTGCCTCAAGTTCAAAGGCAAAGCCATACCCGACTGTGAGGACATCGCCTCAATAGCACCGTTCCTCAATGCACTCGAGTAGGGTCGCCGCAGAGGCGTCTCTTGGCCCAGAGGGTGCTTTTGTCTGTGTGTGTGTGTGTATTTTTATATGGCCTGTGACTCAGATGCGGATTGGGGTCAATGCGATGCTCAACACGAGACGATCATGGCTGCTGATTTCGACTCGACCACAACGATTATGAAACTGACTTTTGCTAAACAACTGAACTTACAGCACGTAACCAAAGAGTTCCTATTAATTTAGGTATAATGTTATCTTAAATAAACTAAACTAATTATGTGTTAATACTCAAAAAGGGTTTGTTTTTTGTATTTGGTCGTAAATGGGATTTCAGAGGTTATCATCTTTTCCTTCCACTAAATAAATGGTGCGAATATGTGGGGTTTCCCTTTCCAATAATGCACTTATCGTTCTTACGTTTAACGTTGATGCTTCAGAGTTCCTTCCTGATACCAATTCCTTTATTCTTAAAACCATATGCTGGTACTTTGAACAATTAAAAAAAATATTTAGATGCACAAATTTCGCTGTTTAAACTTTGCGAGATGCAAGCCAGCACTTCCAAAAATAAGCCAGTCCATCCCATTTGGTTTGCTCTTTTTAAATTATTAATAAACTTAAGGCAACTAAATTAATTCCTGAGCGTAACCTTCCAAGTAAATACAAATTCTTTTTTGTTTTTATTCTTTTTTATTTAAAAAATAGTTGCATATACAAAAACTTACATCGAAATAAATTTTATAATTATTAAAGGTTCTTTCTTGTTCGGTTTTCCGGTCTTCGATATCATTTAACTTAATCGCTCTATTTCTGCTATTTAATAATAATATATACAAAAAATGTATGGATTGTATGCATGGAAATGCTGGAAAGAACTCTGAACTGAAGAAAATGGCAGTGTCAAACTACTGACTGGCTATAGAAATGCTGTATGGAGAGGCGAATGGTGAGCATAGACTAGTAAAGAGACTAAGCAGCAGTGGGAAAGAGGAGAAATGCAGAACTGCGGAGGAGAAAGGACAGTGTATGGAAGCCAAAAAATGAATCCAGATTGTTAAACAAGCCTCAACCAACACAAATGGCATTTACTTCCTAAAGTTGAGTAGCGTATCGGGTATTTCGTTTATGTAATTCTGAAAAATATAAGATGTAAATAACAGAATCTTTTCTAATCAATTTTGGCAACTTACATAGAGAGAGGGATCGACGCCATGATTGCCAAAGTCGGCCCATTTCGAAAGATCAATTGATGGTATAATACCGCTCTTGCAGGGCACTCGAGGGTTACTAAAAAACATCCAATATATGAAACTCTTTTATCAATACATGTTGATCGATGAGTTGTACTTACATTTCGTGATCCGGCAGTACCATGGGATAGATCTGTACGGTGTCTATCAAGTCAGTGTTGTCGCAAATCAAGCGGGAAAGCTTCGCCTTGCGTATCTCCTGCAGCTGCTCGGGGGTGAAGGAAGAGGGCTGGTTGGGCAGTTCGTACCAGAAGCGATCGCCGCGGCGCAGGTAACTCATCTGGGTGGCAATGACACAGGCAAAGGTCGGGCCCAGCATCGAGCCAGGCAGAGACTTCTCCGAAACTCCGCCAGACCACAGATCAATGTCAGATGGGTGACTACAAGGTAAGTAAACTGTAAGTACTGATCTAACACGAGTATAAATCAGCGAGAAACTTACTCGAATATGCTGCCATAACGCAAAACAGTCTCATTGGGCATCGAGCCGTACATCTCATCCCAGGTGTTGGAGGTGGGCAGACCACAGAACTTGCGGAACTCCATGTAGCCGGGAATACCGAACTCTCGGCCGCGCTGCATGTTGAACGAGACCAGATCCATGCCGAAGCGGGCGCCCTCCTTCTTGAACAGATGGTTGGTCACCTCCTGGGTGATCGAGTCGTCCATGGCCTGGGCCACTTGGTTCATCAGACCCATGAAGTACTCATCGAGAACACCAGCGCGGTACAGATCGTAGGGGCGACGAATCAGGTCCGACAAACGTTTCGAGGCAATGAACTTGTGGGCCTTCGACCAGCGTTCCACGGCTGTGGGCAGCAGCGAGTGTCCAAAGCGGAAGGCGGCACCAGCAAAGGAATCAATGATGCCCGGATTCACTGCCGAATCATAGCCATCCCAGTAGCCGTCTTTCTGCAGCACCAGGCCGAACTTCTCCATCACCTCCTTGCCCAAAAGAATGGGCAGGAACTCGTTGTATGTCACGTGCTGGACAATGGCGACGTTGATGCGTCGTGCCTCCTGGAACAGGGTCTCGTCATCCCAGTGCTTGTTGATCTGCGCCAGACCTGTGGCCAGGCGATTGTGCTCTCGTGCCATCAGCGTGTGCATGCAGGTGAGGACCAGCTGTTCATTCACTCGAATCTCGCCGCCCTCGAAGCAGTACATGCTCTTGTTGGGTCGCGTGCAGCCCTCGTCGGGTATGTCCAGCTTGAGGGGCAGCAGGTCTTTCAGGCCGTACTCCTGGAACACGGGATTCATGCGCATCAATCCACCATAGCCAGTGCGAAGTTTGCGGGCAAAGGCTTCCTTCACTCCGTACACAGTGTTGGCATCGATGACGCCGGTAAGAGTGTTGAACTGTTGGCGCGAGCCTGCAGTGGAGTGGAATTAAGCGGCGTGTTAGGAGGGCTCCCATAGGAAAAGGTCGATTGAAACTTACCCAGTCGGCAGCCGGGTCGGGGCGATGGGAAGCCGCGCACGAAATCGATGCACTTGACATTAAAGAGACGATAGAAGTAGTCATCGTCTGGCACGCGGATCTCGTTGCAGTAGGGGTGCTTCAGATGCAGCGGACGCTTGCAACACTCCTCCGGATCGTTGCGGTTGATGGGATCTGTGGGGGATTCATGATTGTATTTACATTGCAGCTGCTTAAAGCCGTTTGTAATGCAGCTCGAGACCTACCCAGCGGAGTTCCTGTGAGCGTGAAATCGTGATCCATGAACTGACCCCAGGCGATGACCATTACAGTGCCCGCGTGATCGTGATAGCCATCGTCGGGGTGCATGGTGCGTGAGACGACACGCGAGAAGGGCAAGTCCCGGCCGGTAACCGATATCCGTGGGGCGTTGATACCGTCCGCATATAGGGGACCAATCAGTCGCTGGAAGGGAGCATTCGCCGCTCCCCAAGTGGGGTGCTCGATGTTGTTGCACAGCCCATCGAAGCGGCGGTATTTTCCTGGTCGGCACTCGACGCCCGCAAAGAAGGGCGGACACACCTCCCGAATCATCGTCTTCGAAGTGTCGATCGTGGGCAGACCCTTCTCAATCTCCTCATAGGACAGTCCATAGCTGGAACAGAAAGTGAACGGAATTGAGTTGCCAGTAATTGCCTCTGAATGCGGTTCACGTTCGCGCAACTGCGGATATCGCTAAACTTGGCTCTTTCCTGTGTCTCTGTCTGCCCTGACTGCCTGTCGAGCGATTCTCTACACTCGAAATGTTTATTGGAAAATTGCAAAATTAACGTATTAGCCCAGTTAGCAAACGGCCCGGTAATTAACGCGCTTTTGGTCTGGCTACCACTGACAGATATTGATGTTGATGTCTGACGTTGACAGTGGCAAATTTTTTCAATTGGTCCTCGGCTTTTTTGTTTGTTTCAATTTTGGCCCGAGAGTTTTATGCTGACAAACGTGTATTTATAGGCAATTAAACAGCTCCAGAAAATGGGGAGAAAACCGCAGTGCCGGCACATAAATATCCAAAGGGACCGCCACAGACGTGCAGACTCTTCCTCAAGTGAATGAGAAAGCGAGAAAAGCCAAGGGGAAATTGTTTCTGGGCGGCTATTGTGTGGTGTGATAGTGAGATGGGAAGTGGAAAGCTGTAAAACTTCACAGCCAATTGGGTCTTTCAGCGAGTCTGCAATTTAGATGGTACCCGTGGCATAAGGTCGTGAAAATCGCGAAAGTACAAGGCAGTAGATCTTGTAGGTATATTCCATCCGTTACGGCAACAAATCAATCGTCCATCATTGATATACATTACATTTGATTGCATCTCTTCGTTTGCATTCCATCCTGTTTACAGCCGACTCTTTGTTTTATAGAATGGCCATACACAAAACAGGCAACAGGCCGCCTTGGCTGTTTACAACATGTTATAAGCCATAATAAAAAGATTATACAACGGACCAACCAGTCGCAGCTGCATCAGCTGTAGCTGGAGCTGGAGATGAAGATGCGGCAGGCGACCCGAGCCAGCCTTAGACGCGATGAGTGAAAGTCAAACACATTGCACTGTGGGCAGAGGGGACAAGCTTTGAGCACATGATCTGGCCTGGCCGCCAACTGTGGCCAACTGACTTGGCAACCCGCTTACCCAGATTCCGCATCACTCCACTCCACTCCAATGCAATAGCCAATCGTTGGCCAACCCCAAAGTGAAAAAAGAAAAGCTTCGGGGTCGAAGATGTAGATACCCTTGAAGATATGCTAATATTCGATATACTCATGGAATTTGGATAATTTACTATTGATCATAGGATAGTCTGTGCCAAGTTATTGCCTTATCTTCTAAGTTTTCTGTGTTCTGCAACGCCTCCTTCTGCCTGTGATATCTGTCTAGCACAAATACAATATACCCCTGTGCTCCACGTGTACGCGGTATCAAAAGGAGAAATAAAACTGGAAATGCTGTGTGGCATCTTCCGCAGCTTCTTTGGCCTGGGTGTGGGGGGGTGGCCGCTGCGAGCGGGTTGGATCGGAGTATTGGGGAAGATAGTCACGCGCACTCTCACTGGGGCTGTCTGGCACAACGGTTCGTTGCATAATCCGAGTTTGTTTTCATCTGCTGCAAGCTCAGCAAATAGCTGCAAATATTTTTGTATGGCAAAAATGCGGTTGCACCAGTGGGGGTAGCGGGAAGCGGGAAGCGGGCGCATGGAAGAAGGCCTCGTGTGCACCTCAAGTGCCTGTGCACCAGTGACTGGCCATCACTCAGAGCCGCACAGGCAGAAGCAGACAGAGCACAGTTTTCGGCAGTGCAATTAGCATTTGCATGTGCCAGACTTTCAAAAAACTCCATATACATATCCCGCAGATGCTTTTATGTTCCGATTTCGGTGGAGCACAGAACCTTGAAGGCTGGCAAGACAAGACAAGACAAGACAGGCCGAATCTCATACATATTCGATGACTGCAGGCGGTCTTAGCCGTGTTGCACGACTTAACTGCCTTGTCATGCGTTATTTGGCAACGGTTATTAGTGCCGAGGGAGCGGGTGGGCGTGCCAGAGCAACTTTCAAATGCGTTCAGCGTGGATTACTTACGTGCGGGCCAACTGAATGGAAATGTCGAGCAGCAGCTCGCCCACGGTGGCCAGCTCCTCCGGCTTCCAGTCCGACTTGGGCTGTGCCACATCTGCAACACACATAAGAAATTATATTATCCGTTTTGCGAACTCTTTGTGCAGAGAATCCCCATCGCCACTGCCATTGCCATGGCCTCCCACTTACGTATACGCTTCCGTGCATCCAAGTAGGCAGCATTGATGGCATCGTAGGTGATGCAAGTGCCTGGTCCATTGTTGTAGGGGTTCCTGCAAAGAGCCACAATTGATTGATGTGAAAGTGATTTCAATTGACATTAACAGGCAATTTGTCCCTTATCACATGCTACCACAAGCCCAGCCCCCTCCTCCACCGCCCCGGCTGCTTCAGAGGCCTGCGCAGTGGGGGATAATCCCATTATTGCCAGGCGAACGCATCAAGCTGCTGGCTCGTTTCCGATTCCTGGCCACAGTGCGGAACGTGACTTGGTCGAGGCAACATCATCAGAATGGATCTGGAGCAGGCACACAGCAGGCTCAAACAAATACTGAAAAGCCATAAGCCAAACTATATCGGTGGGCATCTTCAGGACTTGCTGCTCAGCTCAGGCCAAGCCTCGAAATTTAGTCCAAAATTGGTAAAATGGCTAAAGGGGTTTCTGGTGATCATAGTGCTGCTATTCAGTTTGAAGTACTATCGCGAGGAGCTACAGGGAGAGGTGAGGGAAGGACTAAAGTGATCGTATACTTTGCAAAAAATCCATAACTAATCAGTTTTTCCTTTCGAGGAAATGGTGTATAAATTCTCGAAAGGCATCCGGTTTGATACATTTGTTTTCCTCTCTCTGCCTCTTCGCCCCTAGAATTGTGTCCTTTCATTGCCGCGTCCCTTGCGGTATGCCCTTCGTCCACCCGAGAGTTGTGAGTTCTGTGCGAACATCAAAAATGTGCCACGCCTCCAAGAGATAAGTCCCAAGGAGTTTGAGAGAAAATATGCGTACAGTGGGGCCCCAGTAATTGTCAGCGATGCCACCCAAAATTGGACAGCGATTTCGGTGGGTATTACGATCATTATCGTCAAAGCTCTCAACAGTTGAGATCATTTCGGAGTAGCTCTTCAACTACTGGTACTTTCGCGATGTCTACGGCAAGGCCATGCGGAAGCAACGCATAAGGGACTGCCAGTTTTTGCCGTACAAGACGGGATTCCAAGATATCTATGAAGCCCTGGAAATGCCGGAGGAGCGGGTTGCGCTGAAAGAGGGAGAGCAGCCCTGGTACTTTGGCTGGAGCAATTGCCATGCGGAAACGGCCGAGGAGTTTCGCAGGCACTACGGAAGGCCCTATTTTCTGCCCGAAAGTTCGGAGAACAATGCAGTGGATTGGTTCTTCATTGGCACATCCGGACTGGGCGCACAAATGCATGTGCGTATGCATGTCCACTTCGAGGACTTATTGATTGATTGATTGAATCTCATCCCCATACAGATTGACAATGTGAGGTTGCCCTCGTGGCAAGCGCAGCTGGCAGGGAGCAAGCGGTGGCTGCTGGTGCCCCCACCCGAGTGCTATTTCCAATGCCGCAGCTTCGATGTGGTGGTGCGGCAGGGTGACATTAGTGGGTACAAATTGGATTATATTGGCCGATAGCTAATCGATACTCTTCCAGTTGTCTTGGACACCAACAAATGGTACCACCAGACCTTTGTCCAGCCCGGAGCCATCAGCCTAACCATCGGGGCTGAATATGACTAGACTTAACCAGCTCGCGGCGGTTTTTCCATGCATCAGGAAACGGCTACCTCGACATCTCCATCTCCATCGCAGAGGCACTGGCCAAAACAAACACGGACAGCCGGACAAATGTGGCTTTAACTGTAACTGTAACTGTTACAAACTTAACTTTAACATTGCATATTTTTCTCGATGTTTGCCAGCCGGTTTGTTAATTAAATGCCAAAAACACGCAAATTTCTTATGTTGGGCAGCTGCCCGAGAAAATCTCCCCCAAAATGGGGGGCAGCAACTTCCTCGAATGGCGCGACATGTAAAACGCGTGTCAGGCGACAACGATGCGTGTTAACAATGCGTAAGTATTAAGTAATTACAGCAACAACCGTAGAAGCAACTACAGCAGCCAAATACCAGCACAAAACGAACAACAAAAATGTGCAACAAATGGCAGCGACATAGACACATGGCCAACACACGCAATGCAAAACCATTTCAGCTAAAAGCAACATTTTTCACGAACTTGTAGCCATTAAATGCGTACCCGTTAATGGAGCAGAGCATACCCACGAAGGCATCATGTTTGAATGCGTATCCGTATAGAGAAAGATTTAATTCAAAGGATTAAAAGGGATGTAAATATTGATATACTGATATTTCGTGTTAGTAAAAATACTAATTCAATTAATAACATTTCCCAAATATACTATTGTTGTTCTCTTTGGTGTTACCATTATTTAAAACTAATTTTGTCGTATTATTTAAGGCATAGACTGACGGCAGGTATAAAAGTATGAACATGAGCCGAGCTCAGAAACTACGAAGAAATTTCGAAAATGAAATTCCGTGATAATACTACTAAAATGGGTAAGAGATATTAAATATAATATTTGTCCTTCGGTCTTATCGTATCTATATTTATATTTTATTATAATGATTCGACCATCCGACACCTGTATGTATTTTAAAGATTTATTTATAAGCCTTTTAAGGTGAAATAGCATATGGCCTATTTATTGTTAGTGCATTTTACCTTCGCCTTGGCAAGGCAACAATTTCCCCTGCATTTTTCTTAAGCAAATTTGTCAAATCGAAATCGAAAATGGCAATGCCTGGCACTTAACTGGTCTGCCAGATAATTTTCCAAAAGCAAAAAAAAAAAAAACTAATTTAAGTAAAATTTACTACGCCTGGTAAGTTCAATGTGCGCATAGCCGGAGAGTTTTGGGCCAACTAGAAAGTTGCTTGCATGCGGCACGCACTGCCAGAGTCTCTGTGCTCGGACCTGGACCTGGACCTGGACCTGTACTTGTTATCCTGATTGTGTTGCTGCAAAGTAAAAACTAATGTTACGAATTTTGGGCCGCGGATCGTGAATTTAATATACGCTCGCAGGTGCGCGGCCACCACTTCCTGATCGAAGCAAAACCGTATTGAGTTGCATGGGCCGCTGCGGCGTATGCGTAATATTGTGAATAATTGCAAAAGCGTGTCGTAAACGCGCTGGCAAAATATTCAAATATCATTTATCTATGCGAGAGCGGGTCTCTGTTTCTGTTTCGCCTTTTCTCGACATTTCGGGGCCCCATGGCATAACCATGGAGGCGATCGTTGTCTCTCAGGGGCTACTTCGCTTACGCAGATGGAGACGAAGACGGAGATCGAGACAGAGACAGAGATGCAGTTGCAGATGCAGACTCCGATACAGATGCAGTTACAGACTTGGGGTAGACAAACAGTTTTGCAGAGGCCGCAATGAAAGTGGCCGTGCGAAACCTGTATTTAACATTAAGTAGGTTGCCGCTTGGTTGCCAATTGTTGGCTGCATTTTTCCCAGCTGACCGCAACGCAGCCAGGTTCAACATCCAAGCCAAAGTCAGCTTTAACGATCTTGCAGACTCACGTTTTGATGCCCGGCGACCCCGAATTAGCTTCAATTCCAGATGACCCCCGAACACAGATACACAGATACTAGTACACCATCAAACAATTTGCTGCGGCTCAATCTCGATCTGGATCGTGTGACATTTAAAATATAGATATATATATAGATATCTGCTGGTGGCCAAGTGCCATAAGTGCTGGCTGACGCTGAAGTTCACGTCGGGAGGCATTGTGTCTTGGCAGTATTTCAAAGTCACTTTTCGAAATCATTTCAAGACAAAAGTCTACCCTCTCAATGGCGGTATGGGCCCCTCGGCAGCACAGGTGGGTTTGTTTTTCCGTTTTTCTTTTAACATCTGCAAGTGTTGCAATGCCATTTGTTTAGATGCTGGCTTGCTAGTTTGCTGGTTTGCTGGTTTGCCGTTTTGCTATTTATGTTTGCGGCTTTTTGTCGTGCGGTTTGCTTTTTTTCCATTACTAATAAGTCGCTTTGGTCTGTCATGTGACTTCATGATGCGTCTGTCTGCATCACATGTCAGTGCTGTCGGCGCTGTCGTCACTCGAGGCCTGTTCGAAGCCAAAAACCATCTGCTGCTGCATACCTTCCCCGTACTTGTTGCACCCTAGAACCCATTCTGAGCATGTGATTTGGGTTCGGTATGTTTTGACGCCTTTTAAAGTCAGCTCTGGTACTATATAAGACCCATCCAACCATCGACTAGAAGATCCTGAACCCCCATAGGTTCCGGTAATGTCTTATGATTTCCCTGTAAGCTCGAATGAAGACGTTGGCTGTCATATGTATGTGGTTAATACTCGTAGGCAGCAGCAGATCGCATCACATCACTCAGCAGGCGCACTCACCATGGTACCTCTATTCAGCGGCTTGCGCTTGACCTTCGCCTGCACTACGTCTAGGGGAATTATTTCATACTTATATGCTACATTTAACGTTACAACCAAATATTCCCTATTTTTACTACTGAAATATAACATTTACATTTATAGATTTACATTTTTCCGATTTTGGTTTTACAAATGATTCAGGATTTTATGTTTATTCATTTATATTTTTTTTTACTGTGCTAGTCATAGTGGCATAAGGATCATCGGAACTTGGAGGTGGAAATTATTCTGCAGAAAAATTACATTTATTCGGCATTACTTCTAATGTGTATAATTATTTTACAAAAATAAAAAATTAGACAACATTTTATAATTAAAATGTTTTATTTCGTAATTTTTCATAAAATAATATTGGAATAAAAATTAAATATGAAACAGAACAAATATCAACTTAGCCAAGTTTCAAGCCGTTGCAGCACCGTTACTGGTGCTGCCTGAATTTTGAAAAAAGCCGTTTATTTCATGAAGATATCTTATTTCGTTCAGAATTTATGAATTTAGCAAAGAGAAATACCAAAAGGTCCCATCCTTATGTGTGGCGATGTCCTATGGCTAGTGTCAAGTAGCACGTGAATAGCAATTGTATTTTTAATGTTCGCGAGCACGGTATCTGAGCGATCTCTTTTATACACCCCTTCCCTACGCAACCGAATTTGGAAGCCGGATCCAGCACGTGCTTTCGTGTCGGATACGCCCACCACCCGATCGTACAGTAAGTGTGATATGCTACAACAGATACTCGTACCACAAACGATTTGCTGCGGCCCAATCTCGATCTGGATCGTGTGACATTTAAAATATAAATATATATGCTGGCGGCCAAGTGCTATAAATGCTGGCTTACGCTGAAGTTCACGTCGGGAGTCATTCTGTCTTGGCAGTATTTCAAAGTCACTTTTCAAAATCATTTCAAGGCGATAGTCTGCCCGTTTTTCCGATATACCATTTTCCTTTAACATCTGCTGCTTTTAAAAGTTCTGCAATGCCAAACCATCTGCTGCTGCAGATGTTACATCTTACAGTCCATTCTGAGCATGTGTTTTTGATTCGGCCTGTTTTGGCACTTTTTTAAATCAGCTCTGGCACTATATAAGACCCAACCAACCATCGACTAGACTAAGAAAATGTTGGTATCCGGCAGAATGAAATCGCCAGCAATCCTGCTTTTGTTCATTGGCCTCAGCCAGGCCGAGAATCACACTTCTCCTCTCAGTACTAGTACACAGTCCCCAGAACTCCGGACTAGCTGCTCTCTAGAGTATTTGCCAATCTGCGGCTACAAGCCATATGGAGGCGGACGCACCGTTTGCACCTTCTTCAATATGTGCTTCTATGACCAATTCGTTTTAGAAGCACGACAAGGTGAGCTGAAAAATAATTGAACTTGCTCCGTATTTCATGAATAATTCCTCTTATTGGCAGAGTGGCACGTAGAGAGCAACGAGCCTTGTCAGTGGCCGACAAATGATTGCCACGAAGAAGTGAACGAAAAATTATATCGCACCAGCGCACTACCTGCACGAAAAACCAAGAAACAGCGCAGGAAAGGGCATACAAAATCATCAAAGTCCGATTTAAGAGCCTCGAAGCTTAGCAGTACAGATATTCTGAAGCTCCAAGGCTTAAGACCACCTCTCAAAGAACGGAAATCAAGGGACCTGATAGATGAGAGCACAAAGACACCGAAAATCTCAAAGGATGCTAGCTGGCATTTAAATCAAGAGGTCAAGTATATAATGACAGAAACGCCCAAACCCACAAAGAGGCCTGGTAGTCAATCATATTACATAGGAAAACATCACCGCAGGAAAATGTCCGATACAAGAAGCCAGATTCAGCACAAGAAAGAAGAAGATATTGATGTCAGAGACATAGATATGTTTCAATAAAACCCCCATAGGTTCCGGCATATGTCTTATGATTTCCCTGTAAGCTCGCATGAAGACGTTGGCTGTCAAATGTGGTAACTCCTCAGGCGCACTCACCATGGTACCTCCCAAGGCACCGCAACCATGCCTTCTCCTGGCAACTGGAACGTCAGCCACGTATACTCGACTCTCACATCGGCTGTCCCTGCTGCTGTTTCTAATGATTAGCTCAAAGCTTGTGTTAGACCTTGTTGTCGTAGGTGTAGAGCATCGACAGGTAGCAGCCCCATGTTGCCACTGCTCAAACAAGCAGCAAGCAGCAACCGCAACCACAACTGCAACTGCCACAGCCACAGTCTGAGCCAGAGCCAAGATTTATGGCTGTCAGTCAGGCATTTGCGCCGTTTCGGTGTCAACGTTCAAATATTTGAGTCTCAAACATAACCCAGAATGCTGCCGAGCCACTTTTTCTGCAAAGCCACAGCACAGTTTCTATTTGTACTTACAGAGTGCCGCGGAATAGATTCACATTGTAGTCGTAGACGGAGGAGCGACCAGGTCCGGCCAGCAACAAGGCGCACTCCGATCCGTGGGCCGTCTGGAGCTGTTCGCCAAACTGATGATACTGCGCCTGCGCGGCGGCCAGAAGGGAGAGCAGAAGTATTCTGGAAGTAGACGAGTGGCAGAGAGGCAAATTAATACGTTATGTATGCATATATGCAGTGGAGGCGACACGCCTCTTTGACAAATAGAAACACGCCCGTGGCCAAGAGCATTAATCAGCCAGCAGCCACAGTTCGGCACACACAACGGCACATGTGGCAGCCGGTGCTGCTGCTGCAGCTGATGCCAATAGGCTATTTGTGTTTTGGTATGGGTATGGGTATATATATGTAGGTCCAAATAGGCATTGCATTTGGACTGGCCATTGTTTTGGGCGTTTCGGTTACTGTCAGCCAGAGGGAGGGCATGGTAGGAGAACCTGACATCTGACATCTGGCAGCCTTGCTTTTATTTTTCGATTTAATGCGCTCAGATTTATGACTCTACTCTGGGCTCGGAGCTCGTGTTAATGCCTTGTTGGCTTTTGTCGCCTGACCAGGTTTTACACAACAGAAACGCAGCAACAAAAACAAATTTTCGGGAATTGTTAACGCCTTTTGATAATTATTGATATTGATTGCTTTTGTTATTTCTGTCTCTGGCAACAGCTAACAGTGAAAGTATTTTGCTTTAATTTACAACCTTTTCAGTGTTCCCCCCTTCCCAATGGTTTCCTTCCTTTTCATATAAATCAAAGCATAGACTGCCTCGAATACCCTCATAGCTCACACAATTTATACCAACTTAAGGCAGTTTACATATTTAATTGCAATTTAAAGAGTAATTTCTCATTTATTTAAATTAATGAACTTTGAGTAGCTGAACTTTAAGCAACTTGCTGCAACACCTGGCGGACACTCATCAATTATATGAATTAGCAAATAATTATAATTATTTACGTGCTTTTTGGGGAATGTCCAGGTTTTTTCGCGAGATAAAATTGGTGTGTTAGCGAAAAGGGATCTTCATGTTTGTATGATATATGATATTTTAAAGTAGGACAATAGTTGCTGGACCTAATAAAATGAAAATGGCACACAGGATTGCCACCTTTCGATATGATTGCTCTGATATATACTCAGTAAAAATCTAGGGTAGCATTTACAGGAGTATGAAAAAACGTTTAATTTTTTTCGAAATACCCCTTAATTCTTTATGGATTGCCGTATACTTTCTGACTCTAGGTACATACGTAAAGTAATTGCAAACCTAGCACGGGAAAAAGAAAACATATTTGAATAATTTTTAATGATGCTCAAAAATTGTTTTTGTGTATAGTAGTAAATTTATGCTGTACCTTTTGATGCTGCTGACACTCAGTAAATACAACAAAGAGTGAAAGTACTTTGCTTTTCATTGAAAGACAAGACCCACAGAAGGGCAAAGCACCCTGGGCAGCAGGTTCGCTTATATAAGTACGAGCCAGAGCAGAAACAATAACGCACTTAAATCCTTTCACTTTTCATTTGACACAGTAGAGGCTTTCTTTTCGAGAGACCACATAAAATGTGATACTTTGTCGGACGTGCCACAACATGGGCCTGTATTCCATTACAGGGTGGGGGGTCTGAATATAACTGGCGAGCAAAACTGGGGATAACCCCATTGAAATAAATCTTTAAGTATGTACAATGAATGAATATTATTGTACGAGAATATTGCAGTATTTGCACAACTTGTTCGCTCTTCTTCTGCTCAGAACTTTTTCTGGGCCCTACCCTATAAATAGCCATCTCCAGAATTGACGATCATTCTCAAAAGTCTTGTCAACATCATGAGATCTGTTTTTATTACTCTTCTGGTTGCTTTTAGCTGCCTGGCTCTAGCTGAGGGACAATGCCCCAGGGTCTGCAGAGAAGAAAATAGTCCTGTCTGTGCATCTTGGACACGTCGTGGCATAAACGACATTTGCACTTTCCGCAATGACTGCAGACTATTAGTTCAGAAATGCCAGCGCAGACAGGGTAAGTAAACGATATTTTTCGAATTATTAAATACAATTTTTTTTTCTTTCAGATTGGATTAAAGTTGCAAATACAGCCTGCCTTGCAGAAACAAGAAACTGTAGATCTCTCGTACAGTAAAAAGATTTTAATTCGTGTTGCTCAAAACCTAAGTAAATAAACTGGCATATGGCCGTGATTATTCACGAGAGCACAAAATGAACTGAAGATTTGCATACTTTTCACAATTTCACAGGCATAATTTTTAGTTACAGCGTACATGATTTTGATTTGTCCATGCTCCTTGGGCCTTGACTGGGAACTGGCTTAAGTGCTTATTAAACCTCGTGGCCGGAGATCCATTTCATTTAATTTTGTTTTTCGCTCAGAAATGAATTCAGTTCAAGGTTGCCCTTTAAATATTTCGCAGAAATCAAAATGTTATGGACCACAAAGTGCATCGAGGTATTAAAGGGCAGCCACTGTGCTAAGGGATGAAGATGGAACTTGGATCAAATCGGACTTGGAAGCAGAAACGTTTGCTAGAAATGTAGAGACCTTTTTCACCCCAGCCGATATAGCACCTCAAGACCACATGGGAGCAGTGTCCTTTAATTTAGAGCGGCCCTGACAGTCTCTACCAACCAAGCCAGTTTCCCCTCCTGCTGTCAAAGCTTAAGTTAATGTCCTTGTAAAAAATAAAGCTATTGGCCACGACTTAATTGATAACCGCATTACAAAAATTGCTTCCTCTCAAGGCAATTTTTTTTCTCGTTCCTACATAACCATTTTTATACCCGGTACTCGAAGAGTAAAGGGGTATATTAGATTTGTGCAAAAAATTAATGTGTGTAACACCCAGAAGGAAGCGTTTCCGACCCCATAAAGTATATATATTCTTGATCAGCATCAATAGCCGAGTCGATATAGCTATGTCTGTCTGTCCGTCCGTCTGTCCGTCTGTCCGTCCGTCCGTCTTCATTAGCGCCTATAGCTCAAAGACCATAAAAGCTAGAGGAACACTATTTTGTATCCAGACTCCTGTCCTATCGCACTGTTACAAGTGTATTTCAAAATTTCGCCCCGCCCCCTTCCGCCCACTCCAAGGACGAAAATCTGTGGCATGCACAATTTTAAAGATACGAGAAAACTAAAAACGCAGAATCGTAGAGAATGACAATATCTATCAGAGTGTTGAATCTGGATCAGATCGACTCATAAATATAGCCACAATGAAGAAAACAATTTCGAAATGCATCGTTCCCTCTCGCTCTCTCTCACACACAGGGGTAGGCGCTATGCCTGATCGAATTTTTTGACGCCTAGTTCTCAGAGACTATAAGAGCTAGAACCACCAAACTTTCTATCCAAGCTCCTGTGATATCAAACCGAGACGAGTTTGTTTTAAAATTTGGCCACGCCCCCTTCCGCCCCCACAAAAGATGAAAATCTACAATTTTGAAGATACGGGAAAACCAAAAACGCAGAATCATAGAAAATTACTATATCTATCAGAGTATTGAATTTGGATCAGATCGGATCATAAATATAGTCAGAAGGAACAAATGAAATTTCAGTGGCCTCCCAAGCGCAGACTGATTCCCTCTCTCTCTCGCACACAGCCGTGTATGTATATGTAGGAAGTAGATAAAAACATGTAGAAATGGCAGATGTAAAAAATTTATGTTAACCAATATGGAAACATCTAATAGATCAAAATCTCCGAAAAGGTTCGACTTAAATTGTTTTTTTTTGGCTAAAATTTAATTTTTTCCTTTTGCGAACATGTAATAAATTACAACAAGCTCACATACATACAAACTGACTGAGTACCGGGTATAAAGTAGAGCCGCGGCGCAGACGCGGCTCATAACGTTCCCCCTCGTTTAGCTTACTTCCCGTAATATCTAAGCTATCTAAGCTATGAAAGCATCCACAGCATCCATTTATATTTCGATGACAGAATAACAAGTTCCAAAGTCAAAAAGCATTTATCGTTAAAAACAAGGACGAGATATATGAAATAAATAATCTCAAAGTCGGCGATCGCCAAAACAGCGTTCTTGGCGCAATTTTCCATACTCTACACTCTACAAACGATTTTCCAAAAAATGGAATATCACAATAAACGAAAGTAAATCACTCAACGAACATTTTAATTTAAGATATAAACATTCACAAGTGCTTATCTTCAATGGAAATGTTATCCCGAACAAGAGTCTTCACTGCTACCTGGGAGTTCACTTTGATAGACGCTTGACTCGGGAAACAAACTGTCAAGCTACTGTCATTAACCCTGGACCGTCATCGTTATTTGATGTACGTTTGACAAGTAAAAATTTGTCGTTTTGACGAAGGCTGACTGTCTAGGGTTAAAGAATTATGCAAACAAAAACCCTAAGGGCGATCACAGGTATTTCTGGTTTTGTCGGACCTTAATACTTAAAAGAGATATCCACCTGCCTTAAATTGGCGATCAAGTAAGCCATCACAGTAGTCGATATAATGATAGGTTGTTTAATCATCCAAACGAAGCAGCTCGAGGACTACTTTTCATACTCAAATCCAATGAAGACTTATGTCTTCCTAAAAAATATAAATGTACATATAAGTATGTATTGACACAATGTAGTTCTTTGTTGGACGTGCCACAACATGGGCCCTGTATTACAGAATGGAGGGAGTCTGAATATAGCTGGAGAGTAAATCTTTAATTGAATCTTATTGTATGGTTATAATGCAGTATTTGCACAAATGTTCCGCAGATAATGTACGGATAATTGAATTATTTTCTTCTGTTTAAGGGCCCAACCCTATAAATAGCCATCTCCACAATTAACGATCATTCTCAAAAGTTTTGTCAACGTTATGAGATCTGTTTTCATTATTCTTCTGGTTGCTTTTAGCTGCCTGGCTCTGGCTGAGGGACAATGCCCCAGGTTCTGTACCAGGATTTATCGTCCTGTTTGTGCCACTTGGATACGTCGTGGCATAACCGAAGTCTGCACTTTCTCTAATGAATGCGTCCTACGTAATCAGATTTGCCAGCGCAGACAGGGTAAGTAAACGATATTTTTTTCTAATTCCATGAAATACTATTTCTATGAAATATTATTTTGTTTTCTTGCAGATTGGAAATTGCAGACACGTGCAGCCTGCAGAAGTGAATCAAGAGACTGCAATGTTATCCGACAATAAATGAATTTTAATTTGCCTCGCCAAAATCAAAGTAAATAAAATGTTTTACTTCAATGATTAATCACGAGATCATAAAATGAACTGAAGATTTGCACTCTTTTGGCCATAATTTTCATAATATTCAGTTACAGCTGACATGATTTGCAACTCCATGCTCTTTGGGCCTTAACTGGCTTAAATGCTTATTAAAACTCGTGACCGGCGAGCCACTTTCATTTCATTTTGTTTTCGCACAATAATGAATTTGGTTCAAGGTTGCCCTTAAAATATTTCACACAAATCAAAATGTTATGGGCCACAAAATGCGTCTAGCGTGCAACATATAAGTATTTTGCTTTATGAGTGGAATGCTCACCAAATGGCACTTCGTTCATTAGCCATCATGACAGGGCAATTAGAATGCCAACAAAACGCATGCGCCCACACGGACTAGAGTTTGGGTTGACATGCTGCCACGCCCAGACACTGCCACGCGTGCGCGGTGCACAAATTGGTCAACAGAAGGGGGGGATACGATATGGTACAGACCAGACCGCTGACTTAATTGACTGCCTGGACAGACGCAGAAGTCAGAGATGCAGATCAGAGTTGCGGGCCAGCAGGCCACTGCGTAAGTCAATTAATTGTTGCTCGCCTTTGGGGCGACAACTTTTGTGAAAGGCCTGCACGCAACGTCCTTCTGGCCGACCAGCCTCAGCACCAGCCCCAACAATTTATGCATACTCACACTCAGCTGCATATAGATATCTGTATGCACAATATGGATGTATATAAATATATATGGTATCTTTACACCTGCCCGCGAGAGGCAATTAATTTTGGCTCGTCGACCGGTGGCTGGCCAAACGACTTTTACATAAATCGCAGCTTCGACTTATCTAAGTCACTTGCCCAGAGAAGCCAACATATTTGGATGACACACATCTGTGTGACCACAGCAGCCACCTTTGCGAACCAACCTTTTGGGCTCGGAGCGAGTCCCATGATCAACGCCACAAACCACGAAAAAAGAACGGGCGCAGTTGGCCAATTAGAGTCGCCAACTTGGGAGAAGCCCATCCAGATATAGGTCCTGCACCCGAACCACTAACCAGATCTGTGCATATTTTGAAGCGCATCTTAAAGTTGACATTTGCTATTAATATTTTTTCTGCATCAGCCGTACGTTAATTGCCCGATGCATTGTTAGACAATGCATATGGCTGCTGATTGTATCGTACTCGTATAGTTTTGCTCTGATGCTGCTACTTATGTCATCTTTGCTGTAATACCTGGGACATGCCTCCGTCCCAAGCGAGAGACAGAGCCAGGGCCCATACCCCATACCGCTACCCCTAGCCTACCCAAGCCCCCAGGGGCGTGCCAAGTGCATAGGACTTTTTGTTTGCCTCTTTCTTTGTTTGCTGCGGCTGCCTGCCGCTGCTGCTTGCCACATCGCTCGCATTGTCTGCCAGGTTTTGTATGGAAATCCGCTGCTCGCCATGCGGCTGCTGGCTTCGGGTTGCTGTTGATGCTTGTTGTCATGCAAATGTGTCGAAATGACTTCGGTAACGTACTAAAGAGAAATTCATAATTTATCTTGACGGCATTTTTATTGATAGTGATTAAGTTGATAAATCTTTAGAGTCTATCATGATCATTTGATTACACATGAAACTAATACTTCACGGCTTCTCAGTCCCATTCAACTCACATTTTTGAGAGATTATCTACGTTTTTCACATGGTAGCTACCCTCCCGACACTCATGGGAAGGCTTCCATTAAATTTTCGCACCATTTCGCTCCGATTTTTGCCTGGGATTGCATGATAGCTGAGTGGAATCTGTGATTATATACACGTAGTCTTAAATGCATTTATTGGGTAAATATATGCTTTAGTATATTTGATTTTTTCATTGTTTTGCTATAATTCAATGGCAAGTATTCTGTTTAGGAACTCAGTTTAAGAGCTCTGCTATTAAGGCATGAAGTTACCATTTTTAAAGTCTGACTAAACGCTTCCATTCTTTTGTTCTGGCCCCATAATAAGCTTCACTGAGAAACATAGTTAGAAACACAAAAACAATGAATATGTTCTCAAGATCCAGAACGAATGAGTCAAAATTACTTTGACCAGCAAAAATCATAAGTCAAGAATATGTTCTTAGCTTTACGATGCTTGTTCTAGAAAACTGAAAATTAAACATGGCTTGTGGGACTTTTTTTTGTGAAGAGTTCTCATTGAAATAAGTTGTAGTTTTCAATTGACATTCATGTTTTTGGTTGTCTCTGAATAATTCCGTATAGCAATCAATTTAACATCATTATTTGATTGCGATTCCTTGCCAAGTTTCGATATTTAAAGATACACATATGTTGCTTCAGCTCCACTTATAACCAAGTGAACCCATGCCGAGTGAATCTCGTTTTTATTGCTGATTGCTAATGCCAGTGCCAGTGCCCGTGCCCGAGGCGCAATTAATTGTTGCACTTAGCTTTGCTCAACGCTTTGCACCGGCCAATTGCTTAATTGATTCTCAGATCTCTGAATCTGTTGCAGACAGGTAGCAGCCTCATGTCTTCACATCCGTTTGGCATTTCGAATGCAGCGGTGTAAAAAGCTGAAAGCAAATCAAATCAATAGAGAACACATGGCGCATACTTGATACACAGTCAGGCAATCAGGCAGCCAGGCAGGCAGACGGCGGCAGTGGCAATTGCAACATGACGCACATTTATGTGGCATTACTGTCGCCTTCTTTTTTACTGGGCCATAAATTGGCAATGCAGATTTGATGGGACACAGTTATGGGCCAGATAAGCGGGCCAAAGCTGCCTTAATTCGGTCTCTGACCCACAAAGCGCTCACGATCGTATCGCACTGAGGAAATCCACTCACAAGCTGGATATTCGGCATGTGAAGGGTTTGATATATCACCAAAAAGCAACCAACTCGGCCGACGCACGCAATCCAGATAGCCATCGGACACGGCTTACGTGCAGTTTATGGACTAGGCTCGAATAGAATGTAACCGAACTGAAGCTGTAGCCAGCAAACGCTAACTGGCTAACTAGCTAACTGGCCAACTTGTGCAGTGTCTGGGCCGCTATCGGGGGCTAAAACACCGCCGATCTTTGCTCTGACTGATAACCGAAGCTGGCAATCTGACGGCATTTTACGCTTTTAACAGCTTATTAATTGAGAACCCGCCTCTTGCAGATTTATACTTGGCAAACTCTCGGCTAATTGCATACAAATTGCAGTGGCTGGCCTGGCCTGGCCTGATCCAAGTAAAACAGCCAGTCAGCCTCATACTCACAGATGGCAATAGATTCAATGCCAACTTATTGACCAAAATGTTCAGGCATTATGAAGTGCAGCTCAATGCAAAACTGGCTGCTGTCCAGACCTGCCATTGATTGTACATAAATCAAATGAAAACAACTTTTGCATCTGATGTCTATTTTGAATGCCTTTTTTCGCCTTTTTTCTAGCAAGTCAACTGCCTTGACTTTCTTAGCGGAGTTTGAAGTGCACTTCTATGAGACGGCTGAGCATCCTCAGAATATGACAATGTAGGCGGCCATACTCGTATGAGTACGCCACGTGATGCTATAGCCAGAGGCAGACCAGCCTTTCACCAGGCCGAGTCCCAGATTTCCCCCAAAAATAGCTGCAACAATTACCAAATTTTTGTAGCCTACCTGGGCTCATGCATTCAATAGCAGCACAGCTCGGGTATGCCTGATGATGTCTGGCAATTGGCACATCGTCTTGATCATCATCATCAATTTGAGTGCGAATGTTGCAAGCAAACACGGAGAAACACTCCACTTGGACTGCCTACAAATGAGCCAAGTGATTATTCGGGTTCGGTTCGGTTCGGTTTGCTTTACTTTGGGCTTCGGTATTTTCGGTTTGTTTGAATTTGAGTGTTGCGTAGCCCAGCATGCCGACATGCAGCATATTTGTGCGCTTGTGCTTTATTTAAATACCATTTTTTATTTGTTTTCAAAACTAAATATAGGTATATCTATTCGTAACCAGCAGTTGCATCTGTTTCTCTTCAAAGTACTTCTGCTGCCTCTGCCGCTGCCTGTGCCTGTGCCCCAGGCTGCCTGCCGCATAGTTTTGCCCTCAGTTACCACATAATTTTGACGGGTGCATTTGGGTTACCTCGGCTCTCACGATCCGATTCATAGCCGTATCTGTATCTGTTCCGAGTTGAGGCTACAATTTGCAGCGAATTGCGTCGACAGCTTCTGCATTTCAATTAGCAGGGGGCTCCACTGATAAGCGCCAAGGGCTGCCTTGATCTGAGTCGGTGTTTGAAATGAATACATGAATACACACATTTCACTTTTGGTTCTCACGCTGGTAGGTGGATGCGATGCTACTCGTACAATTGGTATTTCATGTGGGCCACAATAAGCAAAGTTTCATATTGTCATAGTTATTTGTAACACTTTCTCGCCCCGTGAGTCAGCTATAAACCAATGAAAGACTCTTGAAGCTCGAGCACTTTTCAGTGGCACAAAACATGTGTTGTACACCGACCCTTTCGGCACTGAACCTGAATCACATCAATGTAATAAGAGGCCCACCCCTGGCGTCCATTCATAGAGGGCACTCTTCCACTCATCACTCATCCACTCAATCAAGGCATCACCTTGCTATTCATGATCCCTGCTTGTTCGACTTTCTTTTGTTATAACATCAATCAATAAGGTTCGCGAAATCAAAGCAACTTCAGCTAATGCAAAAAAAATCTAATTAAAAAATATATCGAAAATGGGAAACCAATTCAAAAGGTTGTTGTGGGCAGGCATGACGTGAATCGGGCTTTTTGAAAGTGAAATGATTTTAAGTTATTTACGCTAATGTAGCGGCCTAATAGCGCATCATCAGCATCATCCACAGCTGAAAGAGATCTTTAAGTCAAAAGTGAATGTTGACCAACATTCACTTTAAGAAATCGAGCAGTTGCAAAATATTGGTACATACAATATACATATGTACATCGATAGATGTGGTAGTACATCCATCTCCATCTCCATATATCCATCAATGTGAGGCTGAGCAATAAGTCGAGGGATTGGGATGGGGATTGCATGAGTTGTGCGAGTAATTGTGGCAAACACATCAGGCAGGCATTATGCCCAAAAAAAGAGGAAAACAACGGCAATATGCTACCACAAGTCATGGCTTTGACTGCCGTTGTCTGGGCTCTTGGCTCTTGGCTTGGGTCTTGTGAACCTTGTAAGGCAGTTTATGTAACGAAGCCAGCGGCCAGAGGCAGAGGTAGAGTCAGAGTCAGAGGCAGTCATAGCCTGGTAGCCTTTGGCTGTTATTTGGCCATAACAAAGGCCCCCACACTGATCGATTTGGCACTCATTAATACGCAGCCCAATGCGACTCTTTATCGCCCAGTCCCGATCTCGACTTCGACTTTGATTCGGACTTGGATTGAATGCACCTCGCGCTTTCCAATTTGGCACCAGCGCCCAGCCCAGGCCCCAGCCATGGATCGGGCCGATTGTTTGATTTATGCACATGCAAATCGGCAAACTGCAAGTTGGAGTGCTGGCAGCCTTGACACAAATTCACCAGGAGAGCAATCAACGCTTCCCGCCTACCAACCTGCCTGGCCTGGCTGCCTGGCTGGCTGGCTGCCTGCTTGGGTAGCTCTCTATGGCCACAATTATGTCTTCATTTTATAACATTTGGCCAGTCCAAGCCGTGCCGTGGCAAGGCGAACCGAGGCACGACGAGCTGGACTGGATTTCTGGCTAGTCACGAGGCAGATGCAGCCAACAATTGCAGGCTGCCAGTCAGGAAATCAACCCGTTTGCTGCTCCGTTTCTCGTCTTCTACATTTAAGGAGAAAGTAAAACGTTGCCTGCCGCTGCCTGATCGATTTCAGCTGGCAACTGGTTGGACATGAAGTTCAACATCCAGCGGGGCACACACACAATTGTGACCAATTGTGCAACCCGATTTGAACTTCGCATCCAATGTTAATGACCCCGTTTGGCCAGAGTAAAAAAAAGAGCGGAGCTCAGTCTGTTCTTGGTCATAACTCTATTTTATGGTGGCCTGCAGTCGAGATTCGGAAAAACAAATCAACGAACGAGGCGACCCAGCAGAGCACAGTCAATTAGCAGCCACTCGCTAAGTCCCGGCCAGCCGGGTTTTATGCTTATTGCAGCCGTTAGTCTGCTTCTTGGCCAGTTGGGTGTGAGCCGCCACCAGGTACTACCGTTAGGCCGTAGAACATGCCGGCGAATTATGGCCAAGTCAACAACTAAAACAACAGCAACAACATCTCAACGGGTCCCGGGAATGACAAATAGCCTGGACACGCCCGACTGCCTGGCTGCTTGGCTAGCTGATTAAAATGGGGGCGGCTGCCTAGCCTTGGTGCAAAGCGGATAAGCCCCAGCCAGATCGCCTTGCAACTATCATTGATAGTTGATACTAAGGAAAAACAATTAAAATATTAAAACTATACGTATATTGCCTGCTTGAAGACTTATCTTTCACCTTTAGCTTAATTGCTATTTAAATCGAAACCGAAAACCGAAAACCCCAGCTGAGCCCCATATTAAGCCCGCATCTGAGGTGTGACTTTGGCGGATCAGTTCGGAGCGCTGCGGCCCGACTCAGTGGAAGCTGAGACGGCCAAGAGCGTGACCTGTATGCTCATTAATTTCGCTGCTGTTGGTGCTGATTTGTTCATCATTACGGGCTGGGAATGGCGCGTGGCCGGGGGCCAAGAAACACACTCGCTCGTAGAAAGTGGCAGGAAGCCATTAGCATGGGATGTTGTTAGACAAGACCAAGACAGAGCTTACATTCATAAAGCCCAGCCTAGCTGGGAAGAGAACTCATCCAACCCATGGCTCATGGCTCACGGCTCAACCTGAATATAAATGGAAGAATCAAAGTTCTAATATGGCGCAATGCCGCTTTATCATGCAGCCCAAAATCATCAGAACGCCGCATACCAACGAAAACTTTCTGTGCCAACGAGTCAGAACTTTCCAGTTACCAACGCACACACACGCGCGCTCAAAATACATAAAGTAAGAACACTATTGCACACATTCCGACTGTAAGATACCCCTTTCTTTGGAACAAACGGAGATGACAATCGGAAACGCCTTGTTCTTCACGAATGCCTTATACTTATATTCGAAAAGTGCTGGGTACAAAATGGAAAAAACAAGAATTTCGAAAGAATTGTTTACAGAAAGTTGTCATAACAAAGCGCTAGACGCGTAAAAATTACATAAAAATGGAAGAAAAAAAGAAGAATGTTAAGAACCAGTCGCTGACTGTGCTAGACATTTCTTTGCCACTAGACGACGACTCTGACCACTTGCCACACACGCGGCTTGGCGTGGGGCGGCCTCTAAGAAAATTAACTGGAAACATTTGTACCAAAAATGAGAATGCAGCTCATTAAAAAATAGCCAAACCAAGACACCTTACATACCTTAAGATCATTTCGTTGACGTTGCACGTTGCCACTTGGCCGTTGGCCGTTGTTGGACTTGTTAATGACTTCTTTAAATGCGTTTGGCTGTTGCCTTTTTTTGTTTTTGGTCACCGAATACTTTTCGCACGCAACGGCTAAAGGCTGCAAATTAATCCAATTATGGCCGACAAGGCAATAAAGTAGAGACGATGGCCCACGCTGTGTTCGATGCGGGCTGTGTTGGCCTTAATTAATCTTAAGCCTTGTTTGGCTGGTGCGATGGTACGATGGTGCGTTGGTACGGCGCGGCAGCCGCAGAGTTAGCCGCGAGTTCGTTGCCAGAGTCTTTTGCACTTTCTGAGAACCCAATGGGGGGAGCACTTGTCCGCGACTGAGGCTTTTCCCTGCAGCAACTTTTACTCTCGAGTTTCACCCTTTGTCACTGGCCTTTTGGTTATTTCTTTTCTTTTATTTTCGATCGAAAACACTTGCTGGCTAGCGGCCCGTTTCCTGCTTCGCGTCGCGTCGCGGCCACACTTTCACACACACAGAAGATCACTTTGTATGCACTGGGTGTTGGGTACCGTTACTACCATGTACTGTCCGCCTGCACAACCGCCTCGGAGTGAGTCCAAAAATTAACTGAACGCTGCCGGTCGAAGCTGCCACAGAAAAGCCAAAAAGAAGAAACAGCAGCAGCAGCAGCAACATCAGCAGCACAGCAGCGATCGGAGAGGCCGGCTCCGGCGTCAGCACCGACAGCGACCGCAGCAGCGATAGCAGTCAATACAACGGCTTTTTTCTTCGGTTATCACCAGCCAAGTTGCCGGCATGCCATTGGCATCGGCATCGGCAAACGGAGCAGCAAAGACGAGAGCAACGCCGAAGCTTGAGCTTCGCTCGATCGTCGGGCTTGAGTGGAAGTTGTGTTTATTCGAGTCGAGTTGAGTTCGATTTGTGGTGTGGTGAAGTCAGCGCTTTTGAGTGTTTTCTAATGCGAAGTTCGCTTCCTAAGTCTTTTGATTTTCTATTCCGCTGATCGGTAGATAACTAAAGTAAAACATAATCATTTATCTGGGAAACTTTATGATAACTATGAGAGTCATAGACAATTAATTTTTTATAATTTTATATAAATCGTTACCCATAAACTTCAAGATCGTTAATAAGAGATCGTTAGATCGCTCTGTTCTGATGAATACTGAATGAATATAAATGATGGCAAATAGTCAGGAAATTCTTTCCCGCTAAAATTATATTTACCGCGACTGCAAGGACCCATAATATTAGGACCAAACAGAGGACATTATTTAGAAAATACTTTTGGCAAGGACCATTTTCAAAGTTAAAGTATTCTCGTAACAGATGCTGAAGTGATGTATGGTTGATTTTTTTTTTAATGCGGACGAATTACTGACCTTTATAACACAAAAAAGTGTTCTTTCAATGTAATTTTTTTTACAATAATAACAATATAGTTGTAATAATAAATAAAAAAATTTTGAAAACAAAATATGTGTTTTTTAATTATCATTAAATTAACCTCCGTAGGAACAGTACAATTGACGCGAAGGACATGTATCTGTTCTGAATTATGATGCTGACTATGATATATGTATATATGTACATATGTACGTAAATGTAATCTATTTCTACTCTAATTATTCTTCTAATGGTACTGATAGAATAAACACATTTAAAATAACACACCCAATTATAAAACACCCATTATAGGATGGACCTATTTTATCGTAACCTCCGAGAAACTCAATTCATTTGTAGTGGCAGCCGCCAAAACAACCGCCAAAACAACTCACTATCCGCAATCTTCCATGACCATATATTTAGGAAATCTAAATCTGTAGTAAGGTATTTTTCGTATATTTCTTTCAATTTGCCAAAACAAGCTGCACCTCAAGCCGACCAATCACTTAGAGCCTCGTCCCAGTCCGAGCCAGGGCATATCAGTTGGAGCCAATTAATTTAATTTGTCAAGCCGCACAGACAAATCAGGAAAGCCTTCAGCATAACTCAAAAATTGGGATTGAGTACGAACATACAATAAAATGAGAGATACAATAATACAAATAAGCCAGAGTGCGGCCAAAAAACGTCAAAATGCGAAGCAGTTGAAATTAATTTTGCCTAAGCACCGCAAAATGATTTTTCTTGTGGTGGCAGGGGCTCATTCTCCATAGCAAAATTCATATCGATTTTGTGGCCTTTGGCTTTGGGCTTTGTCGTATTTGACAATTGCTTTGCATGAACGCACGAATATTGTGCAACAATTTTTTGGACCACAGCAGCAACAGCAACAGCAACAGCAACAACAACAACCAAAACCGTATTAACAATGTACGAGCCACGCATTTTTTGGAAAAGTTGTTTGGGCTACGTTTTTGTTCTTTTATTTAACTCAATTTTCGTTGGGGCCGTCGCTGTTGTCTAAGCATAAGGCACCGAAATTTTGTATTATCGACCCGGTTTGACTGCATCGAGTTTTGCTCCTTTTTCTCTGCCTCTCTTTTTGCAGCGCCTGATTTTCTGTTTCTTCGGTTTGTTTTTTTAAACATGCTATTAATTTTTAATGGCGTGTGACATTTTTGTTTACGCATAGCCCCAATGTAGAGCAAAACATTAGCATGTCTGCGGTATTAGTTTTCAATTTTTCTTGCTGCCATTGAGCCATTTGATGGAGCCTTAATTGATATTTATCGTTCGATGGACCCTGTCCATGTACATCATAATAGAGCCATGGAGTCGTGTAGCCGACAAAAATCTCATTACTCGTTGGCCAACGGATTGAATGGTAAACGCGCCTACAATTTGGCCATTTGATTAGCCTCACCTCACCATGGTCGTCTGGGCCAAGCACACCAGCAGGCCCCAAATGGCCGATCCGATCCAGTCCGGCACATAAAACCCAATTTAATTAAGTTAGAGTCTCGGATTGAGACGGAGTTTGAGGATCGAGACTAAGACCCACGCCAACAGCCACAGCAGAGCCAGCAGCAGCTGCTCCGGCAGACAACCTTGCCAGCATTCTTAACATGTTCAAGATTTTTACCAACGCACTGCATTTAGGTTTTTTTTTTATTTCTTGTGTGTGTTTCGGTTGGCTTTGCTGCTGCGTTCACTTTTCAAATGCTTACGAAATGTCAATATTCGGCACAAAGTTATTTGTTATTTGATCGAAGCGATTGAGCAATTGCTGATATACTCACACAATTTTTTCCTATTTGTTTTATATCTGTCGTTTGATTTTTGTTTTATTTTTATTGATTTGTTTGCTAATTGTATACGAAATTAAAATTAAAACAAGCAACTGGAAACCCGAAACGCTTGCATGTCAGCCCAACAAATACAAATAAATAATTAAAAAAATTGTTCACACTCTGATCGCACAGCTGGCGACAACACTGCGTATGAGTCATGATACCTCGAGTAGGTTCCAAATTAAATGGGATATTTTTGTACCTTTGTACTTTTGTGAAGTTAAGTGTTGACTGGTTGAAAGCAATTCACTTGAGATCGAGATGGTTTCCAGGGATTGTTCTGTGGTTTTTGGTCTGCTAAACTTGAGAGTCCGAATGGACGAACGAACCCATACATACTTCACATATGATTAGATGAAATACAATACAACCAATTGGGCTTTATAGCTGAATGGAGTACCGCAGTACCCCAGTGACCTAAGGGAATTTATGCATAAGAAAAGGTACACTTTCAAATTGCCAATGTTTGGCCAATTTACGTAATTTTACTCAAGTCTGGCCACCATGACATATCATTTTTGCAGATTTGTTTGTGCTATTGCTCGCCCATCAAAGCAATTGGATTGGCAATTTCTTAGACAATCGTAAGCCTAATTTGCTTTCATTGTTATGGATAATAACCTGACCCTGAGCCGTATATGGCAAGGTTACCAAATACTCTTATTATTTCCAGCCTATGTTGAAATGCATTTCAACAAATGTTCAATTTCCCTCAAACCCAAATAATGGTTTTTTTTTGGCAAATCTGGAAATGGAAAATGGAAGCCTTAATGAACTCTTCTATATGCCAATTAAACCAATGGCAGCTAGTAATGATAGATATACCATAATTTTATGAAAAGAGGCTTCTGCGCCTGCTCTGGCCAGCACTTCATGTATTATACATTGCTAGAGGAGCTGGCCAAAAAAGTGTGGAGTGGTTAATCTGGCAAGACATGTAATGCATCGAAGTTAAATTTACTGACACGATATTTACTCTGGCTCGTTATTTTGACTTGCTTTAATTAACTTTCAAAATGTGTCTTGCCAATTACCCCTAAACACACAAAAGCTGCTGACTTCTTGTGACACTTTGAAGCACTCTTAATTACTTGAATAAGTTAGCGATGGCTTTGATGGTTTTTGTTTCAATGGTCTGGGCGATGCAGTTCCACGAGGTGGGGTCTAGGATAAATATATCCCTGAGCGCTACTTCGATCAACTTGGCAAACAAATTAAAGTACTGCAAGATGCATGTTGGCTTATAAAATAAAACGTATTCAAATAAACAACACCAAAATGGTTAAAAAATTACCAAACCAAATTCTATTTAAAGGTATTGCCTACTTTGTAGCTTTCTGAAATTGTGGAGCGGAAATTGTATAGCTAGAAGATAATTTATCGTTCCATTATCTTTTGGGTCTGTTCAAACTCATATTCTACATCACGATAACATCTTATGTAAATACAATTGTATTTTATTTGCAATTAATATAAAAGAAACAGATAATTCGTTTGGGAGTTCGGTTCAATGGGTTGAAGTCTGTCTTAGTAGGGTTTCTGATTGGGATTGCGATTCTGGTGGACATGACCAGATGCAATCTGAGGCTGACGAATGGGTGTAACTGGTGCCCCAGTCTGACGAGGGCGAGTGGCAATGGAGTGCCCACCAGCAGCCCGTTGGTAGAATCCAGAAGCCTGTTGGCGAGGAGCAGGGACTGGAAGAGCATTTTGATGGCGGGATCCAGACACACGACGAGTGGAGCCAACTGGAGCTGGAACAACTGATCCATGGGCGGTGAGTGGACGCTGAGGCTGGTGGACAGCTGATCCAACGACAGGTCGATAGTGTCCTGGAGAACCGGCAGGGATACCACCAGAGCCATATGAAGCGACGCCTGAGTTACGAGTTCCCACAGTTGATACTTGTCCAGTAGAAGGCATTGGCGATCCCTGGGCCAAGACGACCAGGACACTGAGCACAGCAACAATTCGGAATGCCATATTTATTAAGGATGTTTGAGGATGTGGGAGATCGATTGAAGTATAAGATGTTGGAGAGACAACTGATGCTACAACCGACGAAAGTGAGCATTTTTATACTTGATTCAAGAAAAGAAATTCAGAACAGTAAGCAATTTTTTTTAAAGATTATCTCAAAAATGTGAATAAGCCCTAAGTGGAATTTCAGCATCGAACCAGCACTTCACACTCAAGTTTTACTGTGAACTCTCCAGAATATCATTCTCAGTTTGTCGAACTTAAGTACATCTGTGAAAATGCTTGATACCAAGCCACAGAGTGCAACCGTTATGGGACTGAAAGGTTCTACCAACTTTAATAGGCCACCTCACCATTATAGGAACACATTGTTCTTATACCCGGTACTCGAAGAGTAAAGGTGTATATTTGATTTGTGCAAAAAATTAATGTGTGTAACACCTAGAAGGAAGCGTTTCCGACCCCATAAAGTATATATATTCTTTATCAGCATCAATAGCCGAGTCGATATAGCTATGTCTGTCTGTCCGTCCGTCTGTCCGTCTGTCCGTCTTCATTAGCGCCTATAGCTCAAAGACCATAAAAGCTAGAGAAACACAATTTTGTATCCAGACTCCTGTCCTATCGCACTGTTACAAGTGTTTTTTACAATTTCGCCCCGCCCCCTTTCGCCCACTCCAAGGACGAAAATCTGTGGCATGCACAATTTAAAAGAATCATAGAGAATGAGCATATCTATCAGATTGTTGAATCTGGATCAGATCAGATGATAAATATAGCTACAATGAAGAAAACCATTTCGAAATGCATCGTTCCCTCTCGCTCTCTCTCACACACAGGGGTAGGCGCTATGCCTGATCGAATTTTTTGACGCCTAGTTCTCAGAGACTATAAGAGCGAGAACCACCAAACTTTCTATCCAAGCTCCTGTGATATCACGTCAGTACAAGTGTATTTCAAAATTTCGCCACGCCCCCTTCCGCCCCCACAAAAGATGAAAATCTACAATTTTGAAGATACGGGAAAACCAAAAACGCAGAATCATAGAAAATTACTATATCTATCAGAGTATTGAATTTGGATCAGATCGGATCATAAATATAGTCAGAAGGAACAAATGAAATTTCAGTGGCCTCCGCGCAGACTGATTCCCTCTCTCTCTCGCACACAGCCGTGTATGTATATGTAGGAAGTAGATTTAGACATGTAGAAAAGACAGGTGTAAAAAACGTATGTAAACAAAAATGGAAAAATCTAATAGATCAAAATCTCCGAAAAGGTTCGAATTAAATTTTTTTTTTTTGGCTAAAATTAAATTTTTCCCTTTTGCGAACATGTAATAAATTACAAGCTCACATACATATATACTGACTGAGTACCGGGTATAAAGTAGTCTAGTTCCCCCTCGTTCAATTAAAAAATGGTCCAGTCCATGAAAAATATTTCATTTGAAAATCTTTACCGTCGCTGATCTCTTCACCAGAAAACTTAATAGAATTAGTGAATGCCTAAGCATTCCTTAGACTAATAGATAGCAGTGCATGCCTTTCTTAGAAAAGTAGGACCACTTTATCGGATGAAAGCCTTCTGGTAGTAATACCAAGGAATTATAAAAAAAGTACAAAATAATTATAAAAAATATGAAAAATTAATTTAGATCTTCAATAATTCGATATTAAACTAATTGTTGGGAGTCTTTGCAGCCTCTATTTAGTCTAAGGAATTCAATCTACCATTTACTTGTATGAGAATCTAATGAACAAAGTGTCGAGGGATATTTCTGAAGCTTGTTTTGGAGTTGAAGTTCGGAGAGATCTCAGAATTTCGAGCTTAAAAAAATCAGATTGTCAATTTAGAGAGTTGAAAGTTCAAAGAACTTGAAAATATGAACAACATGATAAGTGGGAAATCTCCAGTGTGGGTTTACTTGTTTGTAGCCACATACCGTATTAATTATTTTATATTTACCTACTGATATATTTTATTTTTTATACTTACTGGAGCTAAGTATAAAAGTTCTTACTTTTGTCAGAAGTAGCATCAGTTGTCTCCCGAGCATCCCTCCAGCAATTTATAACTCAATCAATTTCGCAAAACCAACTGACAATATCAATATGGCATTCCGAATTGTTGCTTTGTTCAGTGTCCTGGTAGTCTTGGCCCAGGGATCCCCAATGCCTTCCACTGGACAAGTATCAACCGTGGGAACTCGTAACTCAGGCGTCGCTTCATATGGCTCTGGTGGTATCCCTGCCGGTTCTCCAGGACACTATCGACCTCTCGTTGGATCAGCTGTCCACCAGCCTCAGCGTCCACTCACCGCCCATGGATCAGTTGTTCCAGCTCCAGTTAGCTCCACTCGTCGTGTGTCTGGATCCCGCCATCAAAGTGCTCTTCCAGTCCCTGCTCCTCGCCAACAGGCTTCTGGATTCTACCAACGGGCTGCTGGTGGGCACGCCATTCCCGCTCGTCCTCGTCTGCCTGTAGCACCGGTTTCACCCATTCGTCAACCTCAGGTTGCATCTGGTCATGTCCACCAGAATCGCAATTCCCATCAAAAACCCTACTAAGAGAGCCTTCCACCCATTGAACCGAACTGCTGGCAAAACTTGTTGATGTTATTTTGTATGTGCACAATATTTATTTAATAAACTTATTGCAACTAAAAACAATTTTTAAAAGAAAAATATAAGTTTCTGGAGGATCTTAAAGCTAAGATATGGTTATGGTATTTGTTACACTGAGTCGATATGAATTTTACCTTGGATATCGCATTGCTTTTAACTCTCTTTGTATAGAAAAGAGTAAATATTTATGTTCGGAATGTAGAATTATTGCATTCTTGTTAAATATATTAATTTTGGGTTTGTTTTATTATTAGCTTGGTGTTTGTGTCGAAGGTGGCTGAGCACCTACCAAATTACTTACCCTCGGCGCCACTTCTGACTTCGTCCTGTTACCAGGAGTTCCATTGCGGTTGCAAAATTCGAGGAAGGCATTGCCGAAGTGGCCCTTCCATGCGATTGATATCGGATTGCATTCGTGCTTGTGCGGCAGAATTTCAGTTATCATTTTAGTCAATTTTTAGTCATCCAAGTGGGCCTAGCATATGCTTTCAAATCAGAGCTAGAGTTCATTCTAATAGTTCATAATTTATCGAATGAATCAAGATATGAAGAAAATTGAATTGCACTTTCGTCTTCAGCGTAAGCTCAAATGCGAGTATTTTGATGCGATTCCCGGCAAGATATGGGATCTGCTGCTATTCCGCTTCTGCGCCGCCACGCTGCTGTGCATAAACTTCGACTTGTTTTGCCTGTTCTGTTCGTGTTGCCAGAGCTACCTGCTGGGTGTCCTGGAGGGCACCTTCGGATCTACTCTACTGCTGATTATTGCGCAGCCAGGGGTGGCAGCCTATGGCCTGCTGCTCTGCCACATCCACAATAAGGCACCGATCTGCTATCAGACACGACTGCAGCGTCTGCAACTGGAGATCAACCTGAGGCTCCTGCTGCTGGGCATAGTGGTCTACGTGAGTATCCTCACTAACTGGATGTACGCCCGCCTCATCCCGGACATCTTTGGCGATGGGCTCCCCGGCTTTCTGCTAATCCACGGCTGCTGCTCCGGCATCGCCTACTTCCTGGCCGAGCATGGGAGATGCCTCCGGCGGTTTTCTTCATCTGGTATGGATGGCCTGTACATATGGCAGTCGATCATCCAGAGCACGTGCAACTCCCATAATGTCGGACTAGTCGTCATGACAACGCTCGTCTCTGGCCTGTTCCAATCGTCCTGCTGTTTCCTTGTGCAAGACGGTGACTTCGGACAAGGATGGAGCGCTGCGAAAATGTTTTGGGCCTTGTTCCTGGCCACCCTCGTCCTGACCAAGCTGCACATGATCAAGAATATGTACGAGGTGGTCATGCAGCAGGAGTTGCCGCTGGTCCTCCTTCCCCGAGTGCACCTGGGATACAACGAGAGACTCTGGGATCCTGTAATGTTGTGGACCTGTCGCCAGCATCTGTGGCCACTGCCGGAGGGACTGACCGAGATGCAGCTGTCATACCACATGGCCCTGGATGAGAAGTGCCTCTACGGGTTCCGCCTACTGGCAGCCAGCGAATTCAACGTAGCAGCGGCCAGCAAATGCGACCTTCTCTGCCCAATGATCTTTTCGCCGGCTCACACTCACACCGTAGCCTGGCAGGAGCTGCGCGAGGACATAATGGGAATGGTGGACGAGTTCGTGGCCAATATGAAAAACACCATAGAAGACACCAAGTCCCGCGATCAGCTGCTCCAGAAGAATCCAAAGAACGGACCCCGGAATGAAACAATGAGAAATCTCTCCACTACGCCGCCGAATCTAAGGCGTCGAGTCCCAAAGGCGGGTGCCCCCGTGTGCCAGCCCATAAAAAAGAACGTGCCCCATAAGCTGTCCATCCGGTCCCGTGACCTCTGGGAGCGCTTGTGCAAGAAGCTGTCCATCTCTTTGCGTAGCCTCTGGGAATCCGTGCCTGTGCTCCCCGCCTGCGTGCACTATTTCTTCGACACGGATCCCTTGGCCAAGATTAATCACACACTGCGCAGCGCAGAGCACCTGGACGATGTGTTGCGCGGGCTCGTCCGCATCTGCATTCGGTCGCTGAAGGAGGACAAAAACGGATTGATTCAGTCCGATCTGGACCGCTTCCTGAAGGCCCTGCTTCTGGTGGAGGGGCAGCTAAGTACGGCCCAGAATATAAAGTTGCTCAGGAACGGCCGACTGTGTGGCACACACCAGAAGCTACTTGAGGGCATCAAACATTGCCTGTTCTGTATGCTATATAATTTTTCACCCTATCTGGATTTTATCGTGGACGACGACGTGAAGATGTTGAAGACTCTGAAGTGCTGGATGGAGCGCCTTGGCATACCCAACACACACATTCTATGAATCTGTCTACACACACTACCACCTCTACATGCTCACTTCCCGACACCTACACACACACAGAAACACTGCACTCAGAGAGCATAAAGGAAGAGCGAGCTACGAACAATAGAGCTTTCTACTTTGAATCATCCTGCTAAAATTTCTTCCACTAAAGGTAACGACCTTACAAGTTTTTCCAGCGTGCACTCCGAACTAAGGCCATATCAAATACCACCTTCTAGCCGTTAAAAACTTTGTCTGGAAAGGATATACAAAATGGAAGATAGCTCTTCGAACTTCGTTCTAAATGCATAAATAACAATTCTTTAAAAAATGCCTTTATTTGTAATTTGTCGATCGAAAGTAACAGAAAATATCAAGTAGCGTCCACAAGAAATTTCTTTTGCCAGTGGTCAGATTATTCATCAGATATTGGGCAGGCTTAGTAGGGACTCTGACCTCTGGGCAGATGATGGCACTCTCCATGACTAATCGGCCTTAGGACTGCAAAGGAGGAAAAAAATTAGCCAACAAATTGGGAGAAGAAATTAAAAAATACTTCTTACATGATTTCAGTTCATTGCGACGCTTGCAGTTGGCAATGGCCAGGTCGCAGGAGCTGTTAAGCCTGTAGCAGTAATGTCCATCGGAGGCATAGGTCCGACTGACAGAATGGGGGCAGTGAATGGTGGCATGGCAATTGCGATTACGATGCACATGAGCCACAATTGGAGCCGATGCCCCATGGTGATGATGATGATGATAAACGGGAGCTGCCACCTGATGATATGAGTCTGGAGCGACGGATCCGAGCACATGTTGAGCCGGTACTGAGCCATGTGCGATTACATGACCGTGGTGTTGAGGAAATCCTGGGCCTGCAGCAGACAAATGGTGTCCGTGTTGAGCTGCAACGCCATAGTGGTGGGATGCTCCATGGCCAATAGGGATAGATCCATGTTCCACCGGGAGATATTCACGTCCCACAGATCCATGTCCCACGGCGAAAGGTTCATGAGCCACGGGAAAGGATCCGTGACCGACATGGGACAGATGCGATCCGTGAGCAAGTGCGAACACGGCACTCAGAAGGACAATTAAACTGGCCATTTTGTTTGAATTCGCTTTCAAAGATTTGCCCAATCGTAGCTTGAGAGTCAAATGATGCTGCTTTCGGAAGAAGTTGGCACTTTTATAGCCGCATCTCATGCACGTATGACGGCAAAGGCAAAACTTAGTGACAATTACCAAAACATTTCCAGAATTAATTAAAAGATAAGCACTGCAAAGACATCTCTACCAAGCAAAAACGCCAAAAAATACGCAAGTGAACGGAACACATAAATCATAAGCAAAATAAGCATGATTCAACCGGAGTTACCCCATTGATCCAGTTGTTCTTTGAGCTCCAAGAGCTTTGTCCCCAGACATATCCAACAGGTCAGACTGGGGTTAACTGAACTCGGTAACACGTGCTCAAAGCCGCCAACACAAACAGGTATTCTGTAGTCAGAGAATGCTTTATTTGCTTACAAAAAACATTATTTTTTTCGTCATTAGCTATCCCACTGGACTCTCAACGCATTCCCCAACGGCAAAGTAGGAGTAAGCTATTCGGAATACGATTTTTCGTTGAAAGAAAAGAGTACATAATAGTCTAGTCATTGGGCTACTCACGTCTCTCATTCTCGCAAAGGCTGTTGCGCATCTCACACTCGTTGCTGAACGTGATGTACTCCTCCTGGAAGATCTGCGCACACACCGGGTCGTACGAATCCATGCAGACCTTCACGCAGCTTGGCTTGCATATTTCCCTATCCGTTTCGATCAGTTCCGATCTTCCGCTGACCGTACGGGCACACTGCTCCACCATCATCAGACATTTATTGTGAAAGACAAAGCAGCGCTCATCAGCTGTGGCCCAGACCAGTGCCTTTTCCGCCGAACACCTGTACTTCGCACTGCAGTCGAAAAGGGTGAGCTCTTCTGCCCGAATGCATCCCAACACGGTGAGCAGGCTGCCTAGAGCCAAAATCAGCTTCATGGTTCCGTGCATCTCATTCGATGTTTGCTTGTCCAGCGACTGATCAGCGCATTCAACTGCTGTCAATATTTATATGATTATATCCCATGACTTAACCGTCTATTTGTCTTCTAGGGCTTTTTCGACCCAAATGAAATTAATAAAAATAAAGGCGAAATCGGGCCAAATTTCCAATATGCCCAAGATTTTTAGATTATTATTAATTAAAATAATAATAATAATAATTTCAAAAAAATTCAAATTAAATTAAAAATGTACAGCTCATACCCAAATACAATTTATTTGAGGAATGTTTTTGGTAAATTATTATCCTAATAAATTTTTTGATTTATTATAGTTAAAGGCATTTTATGCAGTCAACATTTTTAATTTCCATCCAACAAAATGAATTGCTTCTAAATTGCGGGTTAAGAATAGCAAGCCGATGAAACCAACTGCTTATTAGTGCTGAGCTCGGGGATTTAATTCTCTTTTTTTTAATTATTGCTAAGATCTATGATAGACAACGTGCTTACATTCTGAACAAAGATTATTTCCATGACAAAATACCTAAAACAAAGCATTTATTGTCTCTCTTATGAATATTCAATTAAATGTTATCTGCGAAAATTATAATTTCACAAATTGGGAGAAATATGGCAAGAATCAATGGCCCAGAGATCCACATCAGCCATTATGAGCTCTGTATAAATAAACGAAACTCTCAATTTATGGCATGTGTATTTGCTATACAGAAAAATACATAGAGAAGTAGAATAAATATAAAAAAGTTGTTTTCAGCAGCATCGTTTGTTCAACTGTGGACAAAATGTTTTTATTTTCTATTTAGGATTGTTAACTTTCTCAAAAATGTTTCGATATAACTAACTTTATGGCTTTAACTTTAAGATTAAATCACCCCAACAAAGAGATTTTCCCAGATTTTTTTCTCGAAATACAATACAGGTTTCTGGTATATCGCTTTATTTAATCCCACAAGTAATTCAAACGTTGAATCTTTTTAAATTGGTTTACAAAAAAGCTGTAACGAAATTTAAACATGTGTTATATTCGAATTTTCTTAAAGTGATTCTAAAGCACACTTACTCTCTCCAGTGCGACAGCTGTGAGCATTTCTCTCGCAGTCATTGCTGAACTCTCGAGTCTGACCCCTGTAAGTGCCCGTTGTGGGACGAAACAGCAATGGGCAGATTTCGGGGCAGAACTTCTGACACTTCTCCTTAGTGCTGATGGTCAGGGCTGTGGGAATTACAATTATTTGTAGTATGATTCTTGGACACCGTCACCTGATTTGCTTACCTGGCTTGCGAGTACAGTTCGCCTTGTCAAAGTAGCACTTATTGCGGAAGACACTGCAGCCGCCACCACCAGGGCTCAGAGCCCAGACTACCTCCTCCTTGTCCGGGCATTTGCCGGAGCAACTAGCACTGATTTGAGTCAGAGCCAGGACCAGGAACAGAGACACCAATAAGAATGATTTCATCTTGAGAAAACAACACTTTCGAACTACTGTCAGCAGAGTTTGCGGAAGAACTAACTCCTCCCGACATAATGATGAGCTTATATACTCGCAGCTCTATCTATCTAGGCCCATGGAAATGTTTCTCAGAGTCAATATTTACGGAGACGTCACAGGTGTGCCAGATGTGGGGACTTTTTCTGCTCAACTCTTCTCTACCGATCGGGTTTTGGTGTCGCAGCCATAAGATTGGTCGCCTACGAAATACCCAGTGATCTTTCATCTGATAAATCTATTAATAAAATGTTAATTTACAACCCACAAACAAACAATCTTCCAAAACACGACTCAAGTTTCTTTTAAACGTTCTTATGTTCATAAAAAATAAAGTACAATCTTCCAGCGATTTTTTGCTATTCTACAAAAAGGCTGCAAGTGAAAAAATTATAAATATTTTATAAGCATTCTTAAGCGGTTTGTAAAGTACACTCACTTTCGCCAGTGTTACAAGTGTGAACAATTTTTGCGCACTCATTGCCAAAAGTGCGGGTTTGCCCCTTGTAAGTGCCTGATGTGGGTTGATATACCGCGGGGCAGGCATTAGAACACTTCTTTTGGCACTCCTCCCTAGTGGTGATGGTCAGAGCTATAAGAAGTCCATATTTATAGAGCTTATCGAAGAGACTCACTCACACTTTGCTCACCAGGTTTGCGAGTGCAATTCTCCTTGTCAAAGTAGCACTTATTGCGGAAGACACTGCAACTGCCACCATCAGGGCTCAGAGCCCAGACAACCTCCTCCGTGTCTGGACAGTCCCCGGAACAATTGGCTCTGACCTGGCTCAAAGCCAGAACCAGAAGCACACAGACCAATAGCAATGATTTCATTTTTGGTTTATTTATTAGCTGCGATAGCGGACAAAATACCGCCAGGTGTGTGCTATGATGAGCTTATATAGGAGACCTGACCGGGGCTATGGAAACATTCATTATTGTTTATTATTATCCGAGTCTGTGGGGGAATTTTCTGCCGTGTTGTTGTTCAATATATACATATGTTTCAGGTAATAAAAAAAAGCATTATGGCAGAAAAATAGAGAGTGCTGGCGACGGGGATGCTCAGTGATTGGAAACCACCATAATAATATGTATTAAATAATAATAATAATCTAATAATAAATAATAATCTAGCGGCTCGTTTTTCGAGTTTGGGGAATTCTTGTTTTTTTTTTTTAAATAACAAATGTAATAGGTCCGAGTGTACCAAATATACCCTAGAGCGAAAAGAATGAGTAACAAGGCTAATATATTCAATGGGCCAGCAGAACCTGAACGTGACCTGGTCAGCTGTTTTAGCCGCAAACTGGTTTCTAGTTGTTCTCCATCTGCTTCCCCTTGACTAACTCTCTTTGGAACTCTCTCTCTCTCTATCTCTCTCTATGGTTCATTTTGTAGCCAAGATTTTGTAGGAAATAAAAAACAAATCTTAAAATGTTTACTCATAAAAGTCTAAACGTGTTATTTAAGCGGCTGGGGCAAATCCGATCCGCCTCTGGGCCACATCGAAGGCCGTGTAATAGCGCCCGATGAAGACATCGCCCAGAATCCAGAAGTCCGTGTCCATCAGGGTGAAGGCTGACAGACACACCGAGGAGCCATCATCGTTGGCCACCTGCATGACGTAGTCCCTCGGCTGCAGCCCAAAGCGCTGGCCCCCAATGACGAAAACGATCTCTGGCAGGCGACCGATGTCCGAGCACCGGAGCAAGTACTCGCCACTAGCCGTGGGCAGACCCCCGAGGAGGCTGTTG
The DNA here is from genome assembly GCA_963969585.1 of Drosophila helvetica. Taxonomy (NCBI): domain Eukaryota; kingdom Metazoa; phylum Arthropoda; class Insecta; order Diptera; family Drosophilidae; genus Drosophila; species Drosophila helvetica. Next base: position 37,006,767 of record OZ018403.1, read on the forward strand.
ATTATCAGATACTCTCGCGGCGGGGCTGCCAGCAGCGAGGTGCCAGTGTCCGCTACTGCCCGACGCCCCTGGCTGATGGTCTTGCCACCGATTTCCACGCTCTCCATTTGAAACTGCCAGTAGTCGGCATGGGTGAGGGGTACGTAGGTAAGTGGCGCTGTGAATCGGCTGGCATCGATGCCGCCGAATAGGAGCTCGCCACCCTGATGGGCGCTGCCATTGCGCTTGAGGTAGAAGGAGAATACGCACTGTTCCACCAAGCCCTGATCGCACATGTTCTGGAAGAGCGGAGTGGCCTGCTGCTCTGCAATCGAACGGAAGGCCAAGCCCACAATGCCCGCAAAGTTGGTATCCACAAAGGTGGAGCCAGGCTCATGGATGGCCATGCCAAACGTTTGATTCTGCACCACCAGACGACCCACAGAGACCGTTTCCTGGGCCAGCCTGCCAGATAGACTGCCGGTGCCATAGGCGATGGCGAAGCGCCGACCGTCGGGCACATGGCTGCTCGAGGCAGAGGCGTTGTAGCGATGATGGTGCTGGCAGGCCACATTCCTAGCCGAGCACTCCGCACTGGGCACCCACAGGTTGGCGGATCCCGTGTCGAACAGCATATTGAAGGGCTGTGGGGGGGTGCCAATGCTGACGGGACCGGCATACTCAATGTTCAAGCGATTGTCCAGCGGTTCACTGACTCCACCACTGCGTTGCGTCACCTCACTGTGGGCCAGTTTGTACTTGGCGTAGAGCGACGTCTTGCCTGCTCGGTGCTGTCGCCGGGTGGCTATGAAGGACGCCTGAAACTGCATGGGAATGCGTATAAGCTGACCCTCCGATAAGGTCCCGGCCCAGGACAGGGCCCAGACGGACACCAGCCAAAGGAGGCACAACATCATCGATCAACCGAACGCACCGTGGATTTCGTTTCAACTAATTGGCTCTGATTCTTGCGGCGATTGTTTTATAGTGCCTATAAATGGGCAATTTTATGGCCTCAATGTCTGTCTGGTACTCAAATCGGACGAATGAATCGGTTAATGTTGAAATTGAACGCATTTCAATGCTTTGGTAGATAAACAGCTCATTTAATTGTACAATGTACACAACGCTGCGAACAATCATCAACAAATTAGGTTCCAGCGCACAGTGGACCAGAGGCGTTAAAAATAGAAAAACAAAATTTCAATGGATCAGTGTGAAAGAATATAAATCACTCCACAATGCATATATGTTCCAACTTCAAATGGGAAATTTACTATTTACAGACGGCACTTATTTGATATATTTTCCATACATTTTGTTGCATTTTTCGGAACAGTCAAATTTAAAAAAAATTCAATGTAAGTAAAATAGTAATAAAAATTATTACTTTTTGTCACTTTTTGGCTATTGCTTACTTTAAAGTTTGGCTTGAGAAAATATCGTAACTGAACTATATCTTTTTTATGCTGTACATCTTGTTAAATAGGTTCTTAGACCTCAAAAATGACAGTGAGGAATTTTCATCATCGCTCGAATACTTGGATATATTTTGTAATAACATTAGCCACTGGAAAGCAACCACTGTTGTTGGCAAACTGAACTCTAGCCTTTTACCGCAACATCTGGAACCGCCCTGGCCAGACCGACTCGCTTCTCTGTGGCATCGTAGACCGTATAGTAGCGCCCCAGAAAGACATCGCCCAGTATCCAGAAGTCCAGATTAACTGCAGTAAACCGAGTTATGCAAACCTTTATATTGTCCTCGAGTTGGATCTCCTTTACGTAATCCTTGGGAGTGATGGGAAATGTTTTGCCTCCGATCAACAGTTTGATATTGGGCAGTTCCTCAAGTTCGCAGGTGACGAAGGTTAGTTCATAGTCCGTCGTGGCTCCCATGGCCTTGTGCAGGATGTCGAAGCTTTTCTCGGGAACCAGGATATTGGATGTACCCGTGTCCAGGATTGCACTCACTCCCAAATCGAATTTTTCAGAGCCCACGGACACTCTCGATATCTCAATCCGCCAGTAGCCGTACTCCGTGATCGGCACATAGTGAAGGGATCCGCTATAGCGCGACTTATCGGTGCCGCCGATCAAGATTTCGCCGCCTCGCAAAGAGCCCGGCACGCGGCGTAGGTACACAGAGAACACACACTCATCCACCAGGTTCTGGGCACAAAGCAGCTCCAGGAAGGGCGTCGAGTTGGCCCAGGCCCTCAGACCCAGGCCCAGACCCACAATACCGTCAAAGATCACCGCGTCGAACACCGCCTGATACTGGAACATAGCCTCGCCAAAGGTAATGTTTTTAAGCTCGACCCCGCCAAAGTGCAGTGTGTCCTTTGAGAGGTAGCCAACCACAGTGCCAGCGCCATAGAAGAGGGTGAAGTTGCGCCCGTCTTTCACATGGCTGCTCGACCTGGACGAGTTGTAGCGCCTGTGGTTCTGGCAGGCCCAATTATTGGGAGCACAGTTGCTCGAGGGCAGCCACGTGTTCGAGGATCCTGTGTCCAGCATCACTTTGAACATCTGCTTGGGCGTACCCATGCTGATGATTCCGAAGTACTCCACGTTATTGCGGTTCCGCAGCGGCAGACGGATCCTATCGGTCAAGTTGGTGGTTGTGTTGATTGAGAGGAATCGATTAGACAGCTCCGACCCAATGGGATTTTCGGCAGCATGAAGGGATATGCGGAACTGGCGATTGCTGGCAAAGGTCACAGCAAAGCTGATGAACAGCAAAAGCAGAACTCGAGCCATCTTCGATGAGCGTACACCGAGCACTGAGCCAGCTAATCGAGCACTGAGCCAGCTAATCTTCCGTTTTTGGCGAGAACCCTCCTAGGTGCTTGGTCATGTAAGCGCATATGTTAGGCGTAATTAAAACGAACAGTAAAACCCATTAGTTAGGCAGGTGATTCCGTAGATTGACTGCACTTTAAGTAGGTCTTATTTGGTGGCTGTCAAGAAATACAGAATACAGAATATAAACATCACTAGTGGAAAGGAAAATGCACCCTTCTCTGTGCTTCCATCTTCTGGAATGGATACATCTTTTATTTGAAATCAGACTCAACAGAAGACTTTGAATCGAAATCATTAAAATCGAAAAGAAATCAAGTTTACGATGAGGCAGCGAATCCAATGCGGTTCCTAGTCACATCGAAGACCGTACAGAAATTCCTGATGAAGGCATCGCCCAGAATCCAAAAGGACGTGCCCATGTCAGACACCGCCGAAATGCAGATTGTTTTGCCCTTGGTTGTCCTCACCTTGAGCTTGATCTTGTTCCCCGCAACGACGAACTTCTTGCCAGCTATAACGAAGGTAAGAGCCGGCACCTTCTTCGCACACGACATCCAGCACTCGCCGCTGGAGGTGACGGTGCAGCCGAGGATCTTGTTGATCTCGTTGAAGATACTCTTGGGAGCCGCGATCAAGGAAGTGCCCGAGTCCACAATGGCCTGGGTGCTGCCACTCACTTTAGTGTTGCCCATATAGAAGCCCTGTAGGTCGAACTGCCAGTAGCCCTTCTTTGTAACGGGCGTGTACGTGTAGGTAGTGGAGCCAGTGTAAGCACTGGTGTCCGTGCTGCCGAAAATGAGAGTGCCGCCCCGCTTCGAGCTGCCGCCGCCCTTCATGCAGATGCTGAAGACGCAGTTCGAGATGACGTTCTCCGCGCACATATTCTGCACCAATGTCTTCACATTGTCCACGGAAATGCTGCGAAAGCCCAGGCCGAGGATGCCATCAAAGTTCGACGTGGTAAAAGTGGTGCCCGGCTCCTTGGTGGTCATTGCGAACGTCTGCTTGGGCACAGCCAGACCCGCCAGCCGTACGGTGTCCCTGGCAAGCGTTCCCTTGACACTCCCCGAGCCGTAGGTGATGGCGAAGGCGGTGCCGATCTTTACATAGGTACTGGACTTGCCCGGATGGTATTTCTTGTGGGTCTTGCATGCCTTATCGGTGCATTTGGGGCCCGGCACCCAGATGTTGGAGCTGCCCGTGTCGGGAAGGATTGTGAACGTCTGCTTGGGGGTGCCAATGTTCATCTTACACGTGTACTCCATGTTGGCCGTGTTTGTCAGAGTAGTCTTGCCCGTGGTCGCGGCAAAGCTCTGGCCATATCGGCTGGCCAGGAATGACTTCTCCCATCGGAGATTGTTTGTGGTGCGTACAAAGTTCTGGTCAAAATCGAGGGGCAGGCTGGTATAGCCAGATCCACTAGTGACGATGAGGCAGACCAGAGCACAGATCAGAAGAAGTTTCGGGCGCATTTTGAGTCTTAGTCAAAGGAAAGCAGTAAGCCAGAGTTCAGAGAACACTTACCCCAGAATTTCTAGCCGATTTGGTTTTATAGTCGCTGGCCTAGTCTAAAATTGAGACTGTCAGCCTATGTCACTGGAAAACAGCTGCTAGAAAGCTGGAATTTCCCACCCACCAACGTGAGAGAAAGAGTAAATAGCACTAAGTCTAAGAGTGATCAAAAGACAATTGAGCTTAAAAATAGATCATATCATACAAAATACTTTAATTGCACAAATTAGGTTTCAGATGGAAAAATTTCCATGATGGCTATTAAATACCTAACAATGTCAGTTTAAAAAAAATTAAAAATATTACCTACATATTTGTTTGTAAGAAAATTAATCTTAACTATATCACATGATATGTTCAAAATCGAATACTCCAAAAACCAACAATTTGGATCCGAAATTTTATTTCGCTATCATATACGAAGAGAAAAACAACTGATTGATTTTTATTTTTAATTATAAATCGTTTAAATAATCGGAATAAACCTAGAGAATTATTTGCATATCATGTTGCTTTGAATAAGTTATTTGTTTTCATTTTCAACGCACTTAACTCGAAAGTTTTAATTGCGTATACGGTATACCCTACATCAAAAACATGTCAAGAATTTGCAGACATCAGTTTTATTTTGGCCCAAACAAGAAATCCACATTTATTCTGCTAAGACGACAACATTTGCAGAGCAAATACACGCCACAGTCTGGTCTGTGTTGTACTTGTTTTTAGGATCCTCCCGATCTACTGCAAATATCTTTGCACTTTCTCATTTCCGTGACAGTCCACTCTATGAACAGATGAATATTAAATCGCATTAGCTTTTATAATAATTTGAATAAAGGTATCTAGAATATAACTTACTTAAACGATGGATACAACCGTTGACTCCCATAAGGCAGCTATTGCTGAACTGGGAGCGCACCAATCGACCATTTAGTCGTGTCTCTCCGCAGACCGGACTGTAGACTGCCGGGCAGATGGTGGGACAGGGTTCCCCCGATTGGACTTCGAATAAGCTACAAGCCAGGAGCAGCCCAAGGAGTAGAAGAACCGACTTCATTGCTATAATGATGAGACAGATATTCTGGTTCATCACGGGCTGTCAGATGATGTTTTTATAGGGCTGCCTCAGCGGGATGAGTTGTCATTGTCAACAGAGCAACGCCCTCGGAAACAGCTGTTAAAAGTTCATTTAAATTTAAATATTACATGCGATTTTACTTAGCTCAACTCTAATTGGAGTTCAAGGGCCCTTTTGGAGATTGTCAATCAATAGGTTATGCTATTGAGAGGCTCCGAAGTTGCCTCCCCTTTATCACACACCACAGCCAGACACAGACCCATTCCGCACCCAGCCAACTCGCAGCATTCATACATTTGAACTGGTTAAGAGTTTTAACCTTCAGGCATTACAATTCCCTGGCGCTAGGCTTGGACCGCCTTAAATGGTCGGACTCTGGCCAGAAAACGTGCTGTTCAGCTTAACAATTATATGTTTGATTTTCAATTTACGGCGATCATTTCATGCCACAAACCGATTCGGTTCGTCAACGACTTGAACTCCCTTCCCAACAGATCAATCCAGTCTCAATTGAAAGTTGGTCATGCCGGCTGTGTGGGTGTGGATGCTGTATTGGCTCATAGCACAGACATTCAGCGCACGGATCGTTAGAGAGCATGTTCGTATGCGGTCATCGGGCATGATTGTCCATCATCATCCATCTGAGGTTCGCAGAGCATACGTTATGTACGTGGAGGAGTCCCCTACCTCAGTCCAGCCAGCAAAAAGTGTAAAAGAACGAAAAGAAAGGGAAAAGAAGAAAGCCATTTTGATTGATCCAAAGAAAAAATATTACGTGGTGTCCAACAAACCGAGAGAAAAGAGATACCATCAAAATGTTTACCTCCTTTTGAACCCTAAGACAAACCAACAAGTAAAAGTCGCCTTTAAGAATGGCCTAAAGGACAAGCGAAATGTTCGAGTCCTGAAACTAAGTCGGTAATTGGCGGAGCACTTTATTAAAAGAGTTTCAAAATAAATGTAAATAATCCCAGCACTCTGGGCTAACAGCATTCGCGGCTAACATTCACTTGGCTTCGAGACGCTTGTCATGTCAGCCCCGTCGGAGCAGGCCGTACCGGGCTGGGGCGGGCCTGGCCGGGCCGGGCCACAGCCAGACCAGACAACCAGACCGGCGGGTGGGCGTTGAAGTTGGTCAACCAGATACGCACACTGGCACTCACACGGTGTCGTTGAGCTGACAGTGCCGGAGATTTATTACTTGAGGAGCTTGAACATTTTGCTGCTGCTTTTTTGGTCCAAATTGATACACCTTTAAGAGACAAAGTCAATCAAAAATCCGAACAAAAACAAAAAGACATGCGCGTGCGTTGATTTTACTTTCAAAATGAATTATCCGTAGCAATGACTTTCAAAATTTCAATCATATCAAACGCACTCCACGAAGACGATCTTTTCGCAGCTCTTTCTCCAGATTTTTGTTCCAACAGACAACAGACCAAGTAAGCCTACTAACTGGTTCACAACTGGCTTAAGTCGATTGAAAATTGTAATTTTCAGGCGGGAAATGGGAATTAGTATGGTTGGAAGTTGCTGATTCATTTGCAAATCGTTCCTGCTGCATTAAGCAAAATGAACGCTTGTTTTATTTGCTTTTGCTGTATCATTGTTCTGCTATCGGCTTGTCTCGTTCAAGGCTCAAACCTCACGAGACTAAATCGATTCAAACGCACTCTCCTATCCATCGATCGTATAAAATGCAGCAAAGGTCGCGTCTGGACTCCCAACAATCGCTGTCGCCTGTTAAGTGATAAATTTGATCAGTTTTTTTGCAAATTTTAATTATTTTCATTTAAACAGATGGCATAATAAAGAGAGAACAAAGATCCCAAGTAATCCCGCAGCTGTTCACACAACGATTCACGAGGAACTAAAGATATTTAGCTATATATGGCGACATCAGGACACACAAACACTTACTCATCTGCCATCATCAGCATGGAAGTCCACAAGTTTTATTTTCTCATCGCTTTGCTGGGGGGAGTTATCCAGCTGACTGTCGCCCAGACCAGCGACTGCTCCAGAACTTGTATTTCCAATGTACGATGCTCGCCCTACTTCAAGGATCTTGTCTGGACAGTTGTGGATGGGGCATGTCGCGTCTATCAAAATGGTTGTATCTTTGGAAACGAGAACTGCTCGAGGGCCAATCAATGCCTGCCACGTAACCAAATCTAGTTCAGATCTCTTTTTTTTGCATAACTTATTTGTCATTCCATAGCTTTGGTTGCCACTTCCCAGGATAAGTGCAAGGAGTTTTGCCAGAGACGCTGCCCCCGTGGGGTTGTGAAAGTTTGTGGATGGTTTCCATATAGCGACAGCACTGGTCGATACATGTCCTACCCGAATCGTTGTCTGTTGGATCAATATGCCTGCCAAAATTCTCGAGGTTTGTTTATCTTAGCATCAATATTAATTCCAAATAAAGTCTTGGCTAATTTGAAATATTTTCTACTGTGCAGCCTATGTAGGTGAACCAAACCTGGGATCCTGCCCCCGCAACACGTTGGCCATTTGAAACAGAAATCAAGTTCAGAAATTATTAAATATTCGTATAAATATAGGTATATTTCCTAAATATTAGTTCATTTTTATTAAATAGAGAGCATAATAAACAGAACAATTGTTCGCAGCTGTTTACACAGAATTTCTGAAGATTATTGCTCTATATAGTGGGATTCTACACCGGAGAACTCTCAGTTGTCTGCTATCATCATCATTAGCAGCATGGATATCTACAGGCTGTCGTTTCTCGTCGTCCTGTTCGGTGGATTATTACATCTGAGTGCCGCCCAAACCAAGGACTGTGCAAGGACTTGTAATGTGTTTTCTCGATGTTCGCCCTACTACAAGGAGCTGGTGTGGGCCGTTGTGGATGGCGTTTGCCGCGTCTACCAGAACGGTTGTATCTTTGGAAGCGAAAACTGCACGAGGGTCAATCAATGCCTGTCACGTGAGTTCTCTATTTCCCCATTTGGTATAGAGTGTACAATATCTTCTCCCATTAGCCATGAATACCACCTCGCCGGATAAGTGCAAGGAGTATTGCCCCAGACGTTGTCCGAGCGATGGTCAAGAAGTTTGCGGCTGGTTCCCGTACATCAATAGCAAGGGGGTAAACAGTGATCGTTACATTACCTTCCCCAATCGCTGTCTGCTGGATCAATATTCCTGCCAGAATGATATCGGTTTGTACACTTCACAGATTTCTCTATCCCCTATCAGCTATAGTTTTTCTTTATTTTCAGCCTATGCATATGATCCAACCCTTGGACCCTGTCCCTAATCAAGTGTCTCTCTCTAAACGATAACAAGAAGAATAAAACTGAAAAGAAATAACAATAACAAGCACGTATTTTTTCCTATTTTTCCATTCATTTTGGTTAAACAAAAAACATTATAAGGAAAGAACAAATATCCCCATCAGTACGGCAGCTGCTTAAACAGAAATTCTGTTTCTGGATCTGAAGATTATTGTTATGTATATAAATATGGTGTCATCCATTGGGGAAATCAGTCAGTTCAGCGTCTTCATGGATATCTACAAGCTGTCGTTTCTCATCGCCATATTGGGAGGTTTCCTGCAGCTGGGTTCCGGCCAGGCAAAGGACTGCTCTGGTGCCTGCACGTTGCAGGCACGTTGTAACCCCTACCATAAGGACCTGTTGTGGGCCATTGTGGGTGGTTCTTGTCGCGTCTTCCAGAACGGATGCTTCTTTGGATCAGCCAACTGTCAGAGAGCAAATCAATGCCTGAGGCGTAAGTTTGTCCTCCGTTCATACTCATCTTTGAATTGAAAACATATTTTCCATTCCGTACCCCAGCCATGGTCGCCTCTTCACCGGGAAAGTGTAAGGAGTTTTGCCCACAGCGCTGCCCCCTGGGTGGCGAAAAGGTGTGTGGCTGGTTTGCATATGTCGACGTTAGGGGTGTCAACCGGGATCGCTCTATGACCTTCCCAAACCGTTGTCTGTTGGATCAATATGCCTGCCAGAATGGGAAAGGTCAGTATCTCCGAGGAAGCTTCAAATCAAACTCATTTCCATCTATAACATTTAAAGATCATTACTGCTTAACAATGTTTCATTACCTAACAATATCACTCTTGTCAAAAAGTCACAATATTTTAAAGTCTGCCTTTTGTGTTGTATTTTATCTGTTTTAAGCTCATACAGTTTGTTGATTTCCAATTACAGCTTATATAGGAGAGCCATCCGTTGGAAATTGTCCCTAAAAATGTGCTCGACGTAAACAAAATGTGAAGAAATTATCCGAAACGAAGTATTGCCAGTAAAATGTGTTGTAAACACAAATCAATAAATATTATGCATATTTAAAATGTTTATTATTACTATTATTATACGGGGTTTCTCACACTGAGTAAATGAGGTGTGAGACTACATGAATCGCTTAAAATTAGCTTGGCTATAGATTGGGCTCTAAATGAATCACTACACAAAATGATAGAGCTGAGGCAGCGCTTTCCTCCTAAGCATGCGGCGGGTTGACATCCGATTTCCCTGGACAGGCAGAAGATATACACCAGAGAATACCCTGTTATTCGCTAAATAAACATCCGATATATATACATGTCTGCTACGGTTGGCGACACTTTAATATTCGGCCATTAACATTGACTCTTTTTATTACTTTTGATCTGAAAATTGGAGTTTAGGCAGAATTTTTGTATTCTTAAATATATCTTCCAAAAGTAAAAATAACTAATATCTCTATAGCGAAGCAGCTGTTAAGACCATCAGCTATTTGCACAGCATTTCTGATGATTGTTACAAAGTTCGAAGATCTGAAGTCAATTGCTATATATGGTGCATGGATGTGGTGGAACCCTCAGTTGCTTTTCGTCAGGCCCATCTTTAGCATGGAAGTCTTCAAGTTGTTTTTCCTCATCGCTCTGCTGGGAGGTGGCCTCCGACTTAGTAGCGCCCAGGAAAGGGACTGCTCGAACAGTTGTATTTTCACTGCCAAATGCTCGCCCTACCACAAGGATCTGGTCTGGGCAGTTGTAAACGGCGTCTGTCGCGTCTACCAGAATGGCTGTCTTTTTGCACACGAAAACTGCATGAGGGAAAACCAATGCTTGCCCCGTGAGTCCACCACCACATCTTTTGAATGTAGAACTTGACGTCTCTCCCCACAGCGATGATTGCCACATGCCCGGGAAAGTGTAAGGAGTTCTGTCCGAAGCGCTGCACGCGTGAGGGTCCGCCAGTCTGTGGTAGGTTCCCCTACATCGACAGCAACGGAGTCAACAGGGACAGGTATTTGTCCTTCGGAAATCGCTGTACGCTGAATCAATATGCCTGCGAGAATGCTCAGGGTACGTATTCCAAAAAAATTGTAGGCCCAATCCTAGCTTCGATAAGTTTTATAATTGGAGATCGTTTAAAGTGCGGGGCATTCAAATTGTCATTATATTTTTTTAGACTGTATCTACAATTAATATCAAATTTGATGCATTTAGAAATTCTTTCAATAGTCGTTCTATCAGATATACACGATTTATTTTGTTAATCGATTTGTATCCAATTTTCAAACAAAATTGATCGAATTAAGAAAAGTGAATTGAGACGATTCCCGGCAAGATCTGGAATCTGCTGCTATTCCGTTTCTTTGCTGCTACTCTGCTCTGGGACTTTTCCGACGGCATCTTCCTGTTCTTTATCTGCTATGGATGGCCTGTACATATGGCAATCGATCATCCACGCCATCATTCGATCAAATTCACACCATAAAGAGAGTGGTGGAGGAGTTCGTGGAAAATATGAAGAACGCAATAGAAGACACCAAGTCCCCAGATCAGTTGCTCCAGAGGAATCCAAAGAATGGACCCCGGATCGAAGGAACGAGGAAACTCTCGACTACGCCGCCCGTCGAATCGACCCCAAAGTGTTTACCGTATCATGATCCGAGCTGAACCAAAGGAATCTAAAGCAATGAGGTCCATCATAAAAGATGGCGTACGTCCAGTTGATGAGGATACTCACGTAGATCACTATTCCCAGCAGCAGGAGCCCCAGTTGCATCTCCAGATGGCAGAGCGTTGGCTTGTTGTGGGTGTGACAGAGCCGCAGTCCATAGGCTGCCACACATAGCTGCACAATAATCAGCAGTACAGTTGATCCGGAGGTGTCCTTCAGGACACCCAGCACAAGCAGAGCAGGAAGAGAAAGTCAAAAAGACTCAGGGCATCGTCGCAGCGCAGAAGCGGAATAGCAGCAGATTCCAGATCTTGCTAGGGATCGCATTTGGGCATTCACTGGGGACGAAACTTCAATTTAATTTTGTTTATTCGATAAATTACTGTCTGATGGGATTGAACTCTAGCTCTGATTCGAAAGCATACACTAAGCCCACTGGGATGACTAGATTTATTTATTTATTTGCCCGTTTCTACGATTAATGCCTCCAATGATATAGTTCTCTAATTCTAAATGGAAGGAAGATCAGCCTGCTTAATGGATTCAGTCGCAGCTCTGGTCCCCAGATCCAGGCTGCAGTTGACCTCGGTATTTTAGGTGCCATTAACAGGGATGAGCTTGGGGGCAAGTGCACATCTGATATTTTTCATCAGATAATATCAGATAGATTTCATTTATTTTGCTGATTTATTTCTACTATACGAGTATTTGTATGTGTAGCTTGAGCAATTTTTATACAAACTTTAAGCTTTTTTAGATGAAATAAAATTTTGTACACTTACAGCATATGTAGATGAACCAACCATTGGGGTCTGCCCCTAAATAATGATAATGGAATCGAATCATTGGAAATTCATGGAAAATTTCGACAATAAAACTCTGTTCTCAGAACTTTTCAATGTAAAACGTGATTTTAATTTCTATAAATTAATTTGAATGATTTAACTTATTCCATTCTGTATACATATAGTAGATATATAGGTTTTACGTATGGTATGATTGCAGTAATTTAATCCTTTTTTAAGAGCCTCTAGGCATTTACCATTCTTTTTTTCCTTCCTTCCTGTACAGACATAATTTTTTCTATTTCTAGTTTCTTATTTTCCAGTTTTTTTTTATGAATTGATTTTAATAAATTGACTAATCGTACTTTTGATGAATAGGCAGGTTCCTGTCAATTATTAAAAATAATTTTAGTCTTATCCGAAGTCCCATGGTAAAGTCCCAAAGATGTGCTGGGGTCCTCCCACCGTAGTTAAGCGACGATCTGGGTGGCATGTGGAGGATTATTGTAATGGGTGGCACCCATCCAATTTCATCAAATCGGGTCCTTTCCGCCTTTAATCAGAGAAACTTTGGGCTTGTCTATAAATAAGAAAGAATAACTTAATTAAGTAAACAACAGATGAACAGAACAGCTAAATCTTAATAAATGGGATTGCTAAATTGTGTTTTCGCCCAGAATCCTCTTAAGAGCAAAATATTCTGCGACTGGAATTATTATTTATTCTACAAGCTACATTTTAGTAGACCCCGAAAGTAGGCAAATGGGAATTGAATAGCTCCAGACACAGGAAATGGAGGCGATCGGCGGTCGGCGGTCGGCGGATCAAGACGCTTTTCCAAGAGGCCAGCTGCAACACATGATCCTCATTCCTGGTCAAGGACAAGATGTTCTGCAGCCTCCGCCAGATATTTAGTGACAACAACTGGACTGGAGGGATTTTTGGTTATCTGAAATGTAGAAATTTTTTACCTGATGGCATATCCGAAAATATTCTTTATGCCATAGTTGCAGTAGTTTCCCAGAAGGCACGAATTACATATGCTATGCCCGATATATGCCCATAATTTTCTTATCAATGAACTGATATTGTAAACATTAAACAAAAATTATGGACACATGCCTGTGGCATACCCCCAACAAAGCGAATGCATTGTGTGAGATTGACAATGCGATTCTCGAAACGAGTTCGTTGGTTGTTCCAAATCTGGTCATATAAAAATCTTTAGTTCGCGCACTGCGCGTGGCAGTTGAAGAGCCTCTACCCCTCTGCGATGAAGCTGATCCCGATATTAGCTCTGATATTAGCCCTGACGGCACTGGTGGTGGCCCAGGAATGCAGAGAATGCAGCAGACGCATCGACTACCTCTGCGGTAGAACGGTGCGAAATGGGAGTGAAATGGAGTGCACCTTCAGGAATCCCTGCGATATGGATAGACATGCCTGTCAGAAACGAGAGGGTAAGTGCATGTCGAGAGCACTCCGGTTGAGATTGAATTGCATTAAATCCCGACATTATTTCATCAGTTTGGAGGAAGGTGTCGACAGGTCGGTGCACGAGAGACTCGGATGCATGTGGTCGCTAGGGGAAAATAGCAGCAGCTGCAGCAGAAGGGCAGTAACAGACATGAATATTTTTATAAAATTGTACAAATATTGACACAATTGACATATGAAATATATAAAACCATTTTCTGCCAGTACAGAAACTGTTCTCTTGGCTCGATCTTCACATTACCAAAATTTCAGACAGTGCAAAAGGTCTACAGCTAAAATGCAAAAAATTGCCTTTGGCAACAAAGTTCTCGTCCTTTGTGTTTTTCTAGCCGGGATCGGTGTGGGCCCACTGTATGCGCTGACAGGTGCGTCAAAAATCGTCAAAAAAATTAATTGAAAATTCACAGGGAAATTTACACCTCCTTTCACATCCTTTGTGCAGGTCCGAAAAAGTGCCACGATGTTTGTCCCATGAAGTACCGTGTCGTCTGCGCTCTGAACGCCCTGGACGGATGCCTGCGCACCTTTGCCAGCCACTGTGTGATGAGGATGTACAACTGCAAGTACCAGAAGGGTAAGAAGATCGTGGTCCAGGGATTCCCTTTACCAATATTAAACTGAATCCTTCACTTCAGACTACCGCATCTTATCGGAACGGGCCTGCGAGATGATAACCCACGATGAGCTGAATATTCTGTTGGGCACCCTGCTAGAGAAATAAGTCTCTGAAATGTTATACAAATTGTTGTTGAAATAATTAAAATATGTTTAGGTTATATGTTTGAACAAATCGTTTTCAGTCAGGATTCATAAGTATATTATTTGATCTCTGGGATAAGTTTGAAAGGAAAGCACTCAAGAGGTTTAAAAGACATGGCTACGAGGCGGATGATACCTTAATTCGATGGTTTGATATCTTTAAAGAGCACATATTGGATCCATCAATGTAGTCCATCTTTGGCGGTTGCTTTTTTAAAATTCTTGAAAATATTTAAAACAACATAAGCCTAATATAAACCTTTAATTTTTGAATATCGGTTATAAAACATTTAAATTTCACGAGTCACGGCCATGTCAATTCTACTGTCAATGTCAATTAAACGTGTATTTTACATGTAACTTTCACGCGCAGACTGCGCAGAAGTGTGTGTGGGACGTGTGTGGGCCGCGTTTGGGATGTTTTGTATTTGTATAAAGTTCGAGAAGGATGATATATATATCCTTTGCAGCTCTCTGGCGGACCTCAACTCTGAAAGCGCGTCACATCACCTCCGAGAAGGAAAATCGCCAGTTTTTATTTAGTTTTTTCTGCAAAGCTTTGAGTCACTTTCTCCGGATTAAGTTAAACTGTTTTACATCCCGCCCGCTCATTCCCGCCTCCACATTAAGCCATAAACCGACGTAAAGTGTGAAAATCAAACGGTAAAACGAAACCAAAAGTAAAAAAAAAAAAAAACGGTCACAGCAGACACAGAAGTCCCGCAGCCAGAGGAGGAGGAGGGTCAAGCGAAAGTGTGTTCGGGCAGGAAAAGGCGCAGGAAAAAAAGTGAATTCCAGTACACGGAGCTCGCAAGGACGCGCTGAAAACTTTTTCTGGCGTGGCGATTTACTTGCAGGTTGGTATTTGTTACTCCCCGTTGTCTGTCATTTGTTGCTTTTCGAGCGGAAAATCCCTTTCCGTTGCTTTCCTTTTCTGCATTGCAATGTTGGCAAATTGCGCATCATAAATTATGTATAACAATCCCCGTGTTGATGTAGGTGTATGTGTGTGGGGTGTCTCAGTATGCACTTGCCTTTGTGTGTGTGTTTTCGTGTGTGTATGCAGTCCCATTTTTGTAGCATACATTTAAAGGTATATTTGCTGTTGATTTTAGAAAGTGAAAGGGAAACCATAGCATGCTTAATTGAAATAAATATACTTATTTTAGAGCCTATTCTTGTACATACTCATATGTATAGGAATGAATATTATTCTGTGTTAGTCGCCAATCTAGATACAAAATATATTTGCATCTATATTGTACTGGTTATTGCTTTCATATTCTCTTAAATAAAATATTTAATTTTTTAAATATTGTGTGAAGTGCAAACTTTTAATTTGCCATTTTCTAACACTGAAGCGCAATTTTGAGCCCGCCACCTTGCGTCTTTTTATTGTACTTAATGTTGATCGAATTTTTATCGAAATACAGAGTGAAGATAGCGTGTAGTTACCATGTAGAAAAATTGACTTTTTTATTTAAACCTAATTTTAAAATTAAATCTATTTTTTCAAGTTGTTCGGGAGGGGCTTAGTGGGTAAAGTCCTTTTTTCTTTGGTAACATTACGGTATGTAAGTGTTTAATTTTCCCGCTCGATACTATCGATATCGAAACAGTAGTTCCCAACACTGGCAACAGCTGTTCTATTCTTACACTTTCTACTGACATACGTTTGCTTACGTTTTCTACCGTTGGCAACAATAATTTGTATGTGCCGTGAAATGACACGGAATGAGCAACATTTTGCATACCCTAGGGAAAAGGATGCTATATAATTAAGGATATGTTTGTCATGCCAGGCCCCAATTAATGCAGAAACTATTTTTAAAGCTATCTCAACGCAATTTTTCAGTCTACAGTTTTCTTTCTAATACCAAGAATGTGTATCGGGATCAAGATACATATATAAACAGAAAATAAATCAAATTCTTTAATATGTAATAAAATGTCAATCTGTGAATAAGACATTATTTATTACATTTCAAAGCAGCTCGGAAAACAGAATTTCAATATTAATAAAACGAAAAAGGGTATCCAAATATCCACACCACCGGTTGACAGGCAACAAGTGTAAAATAACGTGACATTTCCTACTCACTTACGGCGCACTTTCTGCTCACTTACGTTTTGCTGCGGTTGTTTGAACGAAAGTGCCTTCAGAGTATAGCTACTGTGGTTCTAATGACACTCGGGATGCGCACTGGACATTCGTTCATTCAGCCGTATGCCTGTTTTTCAAAAACATCGTACAAATATCGATGGAAGCGATATTTCGTGTTTGACAAATCGGGTGGAATCGCGGATGAAAATAATAATAATATAAATATAATCGAAAATGCCACAAGACAACAATTATTCGTGGACCGTGCAGCAAAGCTATAACTTTTAAAGGTTTTCCACTGATGGCATATTAAGTGAAATTAGTAAGTTAAATGCTGTATCGAAGTGATTTGTTTAAATTTATACGAGTTTGTGTGCCGCAATTTGTGTTTTGCCTGCAAAAGAGCAACAGTTTATGAGACAGACTGACAACAGCAACAACTAATAAAACTACAACAATGCGTCAAGTACAATGCGGCTATAAAAATAATCAAAGAAATGGAAATTTACCATGAATCAGAGGCTGCCAGCCACTGCTCGTCCCTCCCCATCCATCCATCCATCTGTGTGGCTTTATCGTAAGCTCCCCGCACAATTCCAATGCATTTGTCCAGATATTCTGATGCCCCCGGCGGCGTCGTCTTCCACTTGAGCGAGCGGCCGTTTAATTGGTTCGGATGTGCACAATGCTGCGAAATTTGATTATGGTGTCTTAAATTCTGTTTCGGTGCATAATAATCAGGCTCAAGTTTCCCCATGAGACCCGTCTGTGGCTGTGTGGCTGTGTGTCTCTAGTTTCTTGTTTCTTGGTCACCGCATAACGGTAATGTATTCGTGCACTTTCAACCTTTGACTGCTGTGGTGACACTGGCCCTGGCATTGGCATTGGCTCTTTCCAGGAATCATCGTCACACTGACCTTGACATTTGCTACAAAAATACATCAGGAGCATTCCATTTGTCGTGCGGGTGGGTGGGCATTCGTCTGTGGTGTGTTGTGGGCGTGCAACCCCATGCAATGCCATGCGATGTGCCTCCTTCCCCATGTCCATGTCCTGCTGCTGCTATTGACAGCTCTCGAAAGTTTTATAGGAGCATTAATACATGCATACACATATGGGAGTGGGAGTGGAAATTGCTAGAATCGCTTTGGGGGAATACATTCATAGGGTAGAAGGCGTAACCATCCCACCGAATGGTAGCATCTGTCGCCTGTTGGGAATATAGTAATCTACGGATACTCGTCAAGGGTGTTCCAGGAGTATATTTCGTCTGTTTTTAGATTAACAATTGGTTCGATTTAGACTCTTTTGCTCAAATCCTTAAAAGTATTACGATTCACGGAAGATAAATCGATTGATCTGTTTCCGAATTATATAGGAAAAGTTTTATACTAGTAATACAATTAAAAATCTTTTAAATTTATAATATTTCAGGGGAATATTCAAATTTAATTGTGATTTGTGCGGAAAAATGGGATCTATAGGGAAAATACAAACAAATACGATATTTATTCTTGATTAATCTTCAGGAACTTCATGTTTGTTTTTGCCATTTGCCATTATCGCGGCAAAGCTCGGGCACAACGTTCAAGATATGGGGCTTTGTGTGTGTATGTGTGTGGTTTCCATTCTTTGCCCACGAATCCCATCATCACTTATCGTACTTTTTATAGGGTATCCAATGGTTGGCGTATCGACTCGGTTCTATTTCGACGTCACTGTTGGAATGTTTAATTATTGATTTGCGTGTATGTAGAGTTTCTGAAAAGTTTTATGGTTTATGGTCAACTTGTTAATGTTAATAAAGCGCGTAGCCGTAGAGGGGAGCAGAGGCAGAAGCAAAAGTGATGAAGCCGGGTTAGGGGAGGAGGGGAGGGGCGTTGGCAGTGGGCAGTGGGCAGGATGACGCACGATTCGATGGGGGCTCTGGGCTTCGTCTGACGCACAATTGATAAAGTGCAGCAATAAACGAGGCAAAGTAATCAACTTTTCCACCACTTACTGACTCTCTCACTCTCTCTTTTCGACTCGCTTTACGTGCTGCAGGGTAGCGCAACGAATCCCTCTGGCTGCGGCTGCTGCTGCTGTTGCTTTGGCACACTTCTGGGCAACGCTTTGTCGCCGCCGACCGCAAAACTGGGCAAAATTATGAACTTGTGCTCCTCGGGCGCTACGGCATCGACCACATCGTTATCATCCACGGGTCAGAGGAACGGCGGCACGTCTGAAGGAGGCGGAGGAGGAGGAGGCGGCGGTAGCGGCGGCGGCGGCAACGACGGATCCTCAGAGGCCATACACTGTTTTGGCAGCAACGGAGCTGGAGGCGGCGGCGACCCGGAGGAAGTGTTAAACACCAGCCACAGTCACAGCACAGCCAACGGCGGAGGCGGCGGCGGCGGCGGGGGCAGCAGCAACGGACACAGCCACCAACACAACGAAAACAACGCAACTATGCCGCCCGAGACGCGTCCCAAAATGGTGACGGTCAAGCATCCGGAATCCAACAAGCCCAAGCCCACCACCAAGAAAAGCAAGCCCATCCAGGCGGACCAGGACGTGATCAAGGCACTGCAACGGTGCCGGGATGAGGGTAAGTCTTCCATCCAGCCCAGCCTTTACCCCAAAAGAACACTCAATCATTGCGTACTTCCCCGCAGGCATCAAGCGACTGGACCTGAGCAAATCCTCAATCACGGTGATACCCAGCACGGTCAAGGAGTGTGTGCACCTCACCGAACTGTATCTGTACAGCAACAAGATTGGCCAGCTGCCCGCCGAGATTGGGTGCCTGGTGAACCTGCGCAACCTGGCGCTGAACGAGAACTCGCTGACCTCGCTTCCCGAGTCGCTGCAGAACTGCAAGCAGCTGAAGGTGCTGGATCTGCGGCACAACAAGCTGGCGGAGATACCGCCCGTCATCTATCGGCTGCGCAGCCTCACCACTCTGTATCTACGCTTCAATCGTATCACCGCCGTGGCCGACCATCTGCGGCAGCTGGTCAATCTGACGATGCTCAGTCTGCGCGAGAACAAGATCCGGGAGCTGGGCAGTGCCATCGGGGCGTTGGTGAATCTGACCACGCTCGATGTGTCGCACAATCACTTGGAGCACCTGCCGGAGGAGATCGGGAACTGCGTAAATCTGAGTGCGCTGGATCTGCAGCACAACGAGCTGTTGGACATACCCGACAGCATCGGCAACCTAAAGTCCCTGGCGCGGCTGGGACTGCGCTACAATCGACTGAGCAGCGTCCCGGCCACGCTGAAGAACTGCAAGAGCATGGACGAGTTCAATGTGGAGGGCAATGGGATGACCCAGCTGCCAGACGGTATGCTCGCCAGCCTGAGCGGCCTCACCACCATCACGCTGTCGCGGAATCAGTTCACCAGCTACCCCACCGGCGGACCGGCGCAGTTCACGAACGTGTACAGCATCAATCTGGAGCACAACCGCATCGACAAGATACCGTACGGGATATTCTCGAGAGCCAAGGGCCTGACCAAGCTGAACATGAAGGAGAACATGCTGACGGCCCTGCCGCTGGACATTGGGACGTGGGTGAACATGGTGGAGCTGAATCTGGCCACCAATGCGCTGCAGAAGCTGCCCGATGACATCATGAACCTGCAGAATCTGGAGATACTCATCCTGTCCAACAACATGCTCAAGAAGATCCCCAACACGATTGGAAACATGCGGAAGCTGCGCATCCTGGACCTGGAGGAGAACCGCATCGAGGTGCTGCCGCACGAGATTGGCCTGCTGCACGAGCTGCAGCGCCTGATCCTGCAGACCAACCAGATCACAATGCTACCGCGCAGCATTGGGCACTTGAGCAACCTGACCCATTTGTCCGTCAGCGAGAACAACCTGCAGTTTCTGCCCGAGGAGATTGGGTCGTTGGAGGGACTGGAGAACCTATATATCAACCAGAATCCCGGCCTGGAGAAGCTGCCGTTCGAGCTGGCCCTCTGTCAAAACCTCAAGTATCTCAATATTGACAAGTGCCCGCTGAGCACCATTCCGCCCGAAATCCAGGCCGGTGGTCCGTCCTTGGTGCTGCAGTGGCTCAAGATGCACTCGCCCTACCGGCAAATGTGAGATGTGGACGGCGTCTGGCGCACCGTCTACGTGGGCAGCGACTGCTATTATCAGTACGAGCTGCAGGCGGTGCAAAAGGCGCCCGGTGATCCCAAGCCGGAAGCTGGCGTTGGCAACAATGATCGGCGTTAATGGTGGGATTGATGAGAGAGTCCTATCCCCATCCCCAGTCCTCGTTCACGTCCAATCCATGTCCAGGTTCACGTTCTCCTCCGACCCAAGCATCCCCGAGTAAAACCTACTGGAGTGCGTTGGCCGAAAAAATGATAGCTTTAACGTGTTATACCAATGTCCTGCGTATTGAAAAACTGCCCCGATTTGCTTTTACCTTATGTTAAACATATTCTGGATCACAGTTCCCAAGCTGCTTGGACACACACCACACCACACACACACAAATTTAGGTTCTAATTTAACTCATGCTTCCAAGCTAGTCAAAAAAATAATGCACTAAATGAAAAATAATGAAACGAAACGAAAGTGAATTGAAAGCTTTAAAACCTTTTGTTCGAACTTTGGTCTTAGAAACATCCAAGAATCAAAAAACAAAAGCAAAAATCTAAATGTTAAAAAACAAACAAAAAACTACACAGAATACGCAAGCGCCAAGGAATTGTTTGAAAATTGAAGAAACAAAAACAAAATTAATTTACAAATGAATTAGAAATTATTAATGTTTATACAAGTAAATCGTAGCCGAAAATTTGTATAAACAGCAACTAGTATTTTGAGTAGACTACTCGTACGTACTGTTTGTGATTAATAATGCATAAAACATGATGAAGAAATGCAAATGCTTCTTTTGTGCTCCCCCCCCCTTCATCCCATAAGGGACAAGAGTTTAAGGAATATTTGGTACGCACCACACCCATATATACGATCCTCTATAATATCCTTTCATTTGTATATGTATATGTATGTTTGTGGTTAGGTTTAAATAAACCGTATATGTATGTAACTATTTTAATATGTGGCGCCAGCAAGCAAGTTTTCGGCTATCCCCCACACACACAGATACAGATATATATCCACTATATATAGACCGACTTGCTGTTGGGGCAGCTAAAGCAGCTTTTTGTATGTTAGTCTAAACGTAAATTAATCAGACAACTTAATACTAAACCTATACGTGTTTAAAAGGTGTTAAACTAGCATAAAACAAAACAAAAGAAACATTGTTGAATATCTGTACATCCGTTCGGTATAGGTGTGACTGTAATTCATGCGTATGAATACTATAAATGATTCAATGCATTTAGTTATCATAACCAAAACACTTTTGTACTTTGCACGAGACCAAAAATAGAAATCCCTTGCTTAGAATTTGCAATATACCCCGAAAATCGAGGTACGTGGATGTCAACAACCTGATTTGTCGTCTCGTGCAGATTGGATTTCCAAAAAGGATTCATTTTGTCACACTGTGTGATCCAAGGCAAGGCAGGCAAAGAATTGAATGCCTCATAATTGATAAGCACAAAATACATACCTACCATACATACATACATATATCCTCCAGAGATTACAAACTATCGTAAGTTCATTCGTAAAGTGGTATGTTATGGCAGGAGAAAGCCAATAAGCAGGTCTGATCATATCCTTTTCATGACACATTTGCTTGTGAGGCCTCTCTTGACCAAATACTTTCATTGGATCAACTTTGAGAGAGGGAGATGCGTAGAAAGAAATCTTCCGATTTGCCATTTCATACACTGGTATTAACTTACATTGAAACCGCTCAAAGCCAAACAAAACTCGATGATTTATATTTTTTGTAAGACTTATGCTACAAGTCCTGAAACACACACAATGAATGAAGAGGAAAAGAAGACATTTTTGAGCTACGCTCCAATGCTGCAATGCAACGCAAGGCAACGCGAATGGGCTTTAAACTTTTAACAAAATGTAAAACCAATGCATCAACGAAACTAACTTTAACTATTGTACATCCATACAAGCATACATATTTACACATATACATACATGCATACATACACGCATCATATGATCTATGTACTTTTACACACATCCATCTATTTTTGAAAAAACCAAACAAAAAACAAAGACAAAGACACATACTCGTATGTATTTATCTCAGTATTCAAATGGGATATATGTACATATATTTTTCAAACAAACTGTATGCGGCAGGGTAAACTAAACTGGCAAACGTAATTTAATTACAACAAAAATACGAGTAATAACCAAAACAAACAAAAAACGTACATATATTTCCAACGGTACAAAAATGAAAACGTAAATGTAACAGTAATACAAATACAAAATACAAATCAATACAAATGTTAAACAATATTCGCACCCTGTAATAATTACAGAAGAACTTTGCATAGAAAATGGAATACCAAAAACGTTTGTAATTTTTTTGTTACCAATCAAGGGAGAAACAAAAGATCACAATTTGCCACAATAAATGTCAAGTTAATGGAAAACGAAATGTACAACTACAAATATTATGATATTCCTAACATCAAATACAAGTAAAAATTTGCAAAAATAAAAGAAACCAGACAATGCGTTCAAATTAACAGTTTTTTTCCGATTTGGGTTCCAGCTAATTTTGGTCTGGCAATGCTGCGGGAGATCGCCTCTGCCTCTGGGATCGACCTTTTGATACCCCAATGAACTCTTGCATATATGTATTTGCTGATAACCTTTGATTTTTACATGTGTGCTGAAATATAAAAGAAAACAGTTTAATGAATCATGTGATCACGGCTTGATGCTAAACCGGTTTGTAACCATTTACCTGTACTGTTAATCAGCGACTTCTGGTGTGGGACTCATACATATGCCCATTCCAGCGGAGCAGGTAGCAGCTCAAACAGCTGTTTTATGGGTTGTCTTTGTACCCGCGGGTGGCAGGTGATGATAACAAAGGCGTAGTAGCAGGCAAGGCAAGTCATTTGGCAAACAAATCCCAACAGAACCAGACTACCACCGATAGGGGAAACCAACATAGTTCAGATCGAAGAGGTAAGCGGTATAAATATATATGCAGAAGCTACGTGCAAAATGGTACGTAGGGGGAATCGAAAGCAAAAAGGCGCCAAAGGTCAGTGCGGATGAACGAACGGTCGCTTTGTTCTTTATGAATCGTGTGAATCACGCACTGAGAAGGTTGTAAAAAATCCATTACAAAGGCTGCTTACAAATGATCATATAAATGCGTTGCATACTTCCTGAATACCGCACAGTGGCCGTTTGAAAGTGAACCGTTTTACTTACAGATTGCCGCCAATCTTCAGCCACAATGAACACCTGCCCCGCTCTGCTGCTGGCCTTGGCATTTGTCTGCCTGGCCACCAGCCAAACCCAAGGATATTCCGCCAGCGAGGATGCGAGGATTATAGCGGAGTACAAGCGCGAAATGGAGCTCAATCACGCGAAGATCGCCCGGCAATTGGTGCATCGCGCTAACTGGGCGGCAGTGGGCAGCATTTCTACCAACACAATAGTGGAGGACTATCCCATGGTCAATATCGTATCGATCGATGACAGTGACGCCAATGGCAACTCCACGGGCAAGATACGCTTCCTGCTCACCGATTTGGACTTTACGGGTCCCGACTGGGAGAAGAACAACAAGGTGACACTGATGTTCAGTGAAGAGCAGACCCTGAACTGCAAGAATCACGGCAAGGATCCCATGGAGCCCACTTGCGCCCGCTCCATGATCAGCGGTCAAGTTCGGAGGGTGAGAGTGTGAGCATCCACAAAATGTATATAGATTATAAACGCATTCTATCCGTAGTTCGATACGAGTGATCGCAGCTACCAGACAGCGCTGGCCGCATACATGAAACGGCATCCGGCGGCCACAAACTGGATAAGGGGTGTGTGGATTCAGAATAATTTCCGTTTGCCTAACTAATTCATCTCCGATCCCCGATTGTAGCCCACAACTTCTATCTGTGCGAGCTGACCATCCGAAATGTGTTTGTGCTGGACTTCTATGGGGGCCCGCACCAGGTCAGTGCCTCCGACTATTACGCCGTTAAGGTGTGATGACCCACCACCTGACGGAAGCAACCTGATGACTCACTTCTTTGTTCAGTTCAGCATTCCACCAACAAATTTCATGATAAGCTAATTGTTTTTTTTTCCTGAATTCACAAAGAAGCATTGGTGCTGTCACTTATCAGTTAAGTCCCCGCCGAACCAGGCGAGGCTTTCAAATGTGGAATAGTATATTAAATTCGTGTGAATGTATGTGTGTGTAATTTTGTATATTTTTAAACGCCAGGTTTCATATTGATATAACATTATGGGGGATGAGTTTTTTAAACGGTTGTATAAATATGTTTATCGGTTTATGGCGACCTATTGGCCCGACATCACGCACATTGTGGCATCGATCTTCTGCAGCTGTGGTAGAATGTCGCGCAACTTGGAACGATAGCGAACGTCTTTGGCCAGCGGATTGCTCTCCAAGTAGATCGTCTGCAGGGCCTTGTTTGCCTTGAGAACTTCGATATTCTTCCAGTCATCGATGCCATTATGATTCAACCAGAGCTCTTCAAGATGCTCCAGGGTCTCCAAGTTACCAATGGCCTTCAATCTGTTCTTGGCAAGATCTAGTGTTTCCAGGTTTTTGTTTTCTTCCAGATTCTCGATTACTTCAACGCCGTTTTCGGATATGTACAGCTCCTTCAGACTGGTCAGCTTCTCCAAATTCTCAATCTTAACGATGCGATTGGCCTGCAGGCTCAGGATCTCGAGATTGACCAGCTTGTCCAGGTTCTCGATCTTGGCGATTTTGTTCTTGCCCAGGAACAGCTGTCGCAGATTGACCAGTGTATCGATATTCTGAATTTTCTTTAGCTTGTTGTCGCCCAGCTCCAGCATGGTGAGGCTGGTCAGCATGCCCAGATTCTCGATGACGGTGATCCGATTGGCCACGAAATACAGCTTCTCCAGATTGACCAGCTTGTCCAGATTCTCGATTTTTGTCAGCCGGTTGAAGCTGAGGTCCAGCATCTCAAGGTTTGTCAGCTCTTCGAGGTTCTCCACTTTGGTTATCTGATTGTCATACAGTTCCAGCTCCAGAAGAGTCTTAAGCATGGACAAGTTCTCGATTTTCTTGATGAGATTCCAGCGCAGAAACAAGCGCTGTATCTGAGTCAGGGGCTCGAAATTTTCCAGCTTCTCGATGCGGCGATGATTCAGATCCAATTCGAAGCACTCTGGATCAATTGTGATTGTCTCCTCGATGGACGCCATATCTTCGGGCGCAATCACCTGGAGGCCAACCGGTGGCTTAACGGGTTCACTATTACTACTCATTGCACGATCTGCATCACCCATTACGGAAGCTCTTGTGTATTAGAACTAAATTATTCTTTGGCTATGTAAATGAAGCTCAATTCGATGCCGACTTGACTTGTTTGTTTCTTGGTTTTTACTTGAACAGTGTGTGCTTGTGATGGGTGACGCAAACATGTGGGCTGTTAGACGTCACGCAGAGGTTTTGGATGGAATAGCCGGATTTAAAATTGTTCAATTGAATAAATCTTATAAAACGTATGTTTTATGTGCAATATAAGGTTAATAAAGTCAAATAAAATATATTTTTGTTTAAAAAAGGCCGATTTTTGTTCGCACTTTCCGGATATTTTTGTTGCGGCACCTTCCACACTGGCCTCTGCTTTAGTGCTGCAAGTCGCTCAAACGGCCTTCTGGAAGCAGTGCTGTAAATCGATGCTTGTCCGTCGTCAGCTGGCAGCTAGCGTGCAATAAATTTGACAATAAATAAAAAAACAAAGAACAAAATGCATCGACGCCGATTAGAAATCTAGTTGTTTGATCTGAGTTCTTGGATTCCCACTGCCTACTGAAGAGCCCACTCTGGCACAGCTCTAAAGATTTGACCACAGCTGGAAGCCTCCGTTCAATCAAGATGTCGACGGGATTAAAGTGTCGCAATTGCGGATCCAACGAGATCGAGGAGGACAATACTCGAGGAGATCGGGGTAGGTTCTGGACTTTCACTTGTGACTCCATTTATCATTTGTCGTTTTTCTTTGCAGTTTGTATGAATTGTGGTTCTGTGCTGGAGGATTCGCTCATTGTCTCGGAAGTGCAATTCGAGGAGTTAGGCCATGGCGCTTCCGCCATTGGACAGTTTGTGTCGGCCGAATCGTCGGGCGGGGCCACCAACTATGGCTACGGCAAGTTCCAAGTGGGCTCGGGCACAGAATCCCGCGAGGTGACCATCAAAAAGGCCAAGAAGGACATCACACTGCTCTGTCAGCAGCTGCAGCTCTCTCAGCACTATGCCGATACGGCACTCAACTTCTTCAAAATGGCCCTCAGTCGTCACCTGACCCGTGGTCGCAAGAGCACCCACATCTACGCTGCCTGTGTGTACATGACCTGCCGCACGGAGGGCACCTCCCGTAAGTACCTCTTCCATGACATTCGTATGACTGATGGGTTTAATATGATTGCTTTCTCTTGTAGATCTCCTCATCGACATAAGCGATGTTCAACAGATCTGCTCGTATGAGCTGGGACGCACCTATCTGAAGTTGTCACACGCCTTGTGCATCAATATACCGTCTGTGGGTGAGTCAAAGTCACAAAACTTTCATTTGAATAATTATAATAAGTTCAGGTTGAGTACTGAAGTGAACCCATAGAATACAAATCAATGGTATTCCCATGTCAATAAAATCCATGATTTTGTTGATCAGCTATTCACAAATGCAGAATGTAAGGATTCAACTTAAGGGAAAATTATCGTAGATTTTTGTTTGGATAAATAGTTTGCATATATTTAGTTAGAGAAAATTAGCTAGAGAAATTGTGCTATGATCGAGAAAGTATTGTATATATTTTTGCACGAAATGCATTAATTTTTGCATTAAAAAAGCAATCAAAATCGTTTTAGAAGACACCTGTCGGTGCCTATTCGAAGTCTTACATTCCATCAAAGTTTATACAATTACTAAGATGTTAAGGTGTTCTATGGCTATATTAATTCTCTCTTCATTCTTCGCCTGCTTGGCGTCGTCTGTTCGTCAATGCCTTGAGTCGGTTCCCAGAATCGTATAAAAAAATACAGTCTTTAGTGGGCCGGAAGTCACACCAAATCGATACTCGATTCCCTCGCATTAGCGAATGGTTCAGAACGTAATGCCCAATAATAAATTGTTTGGGTCCAAGCCTTGGTCTCGACGACGAGATTCTATATATGAACATATGTACTATATATGTATGTTCTCAATCTTAATCCAAATTGTAAGCACACTTTCAATATAAATTCGAAAAAATCTAATAATATATTTTATTGATTAAAGTACATAATAATAGATTCATAGTCAATATAGGATAACACTTGCGTCATTCAAAAAGATATACACATATATATAATGTTGTATATTATTTATATATATAAAAAACAGTAATTGGTTTCTTATCAAAAGCAAAAAATCAGTACAATTTCCAAAGAAATGTTTAAAGTCGAACAAAAAATTGTTGATTGTTGCGCAGAGCAGCCTACACGGATTAATAGGACAGATATACACATACATACATGAAAAGTACGGGGCTTAATATCAGTGGAAAGGCATATTTGTTCGGTATGAGAGGGTTACATATATGTATGTATAGGGGAAATAACTACGATATAGAAATAATGCATGCTACAGTATGTATTAATATTTCGAGAAATTTTGCGCATACAAGACCCGACCCTCTGTGGTCCTTATTTCATAAACTTGGTTAACTTTGCTTTCAAATTCGTCTAATGCAACTCTTAACATGGCTTTTTACTCCCCTTCTCAAGTATATAGTATTGTATAGTTTATATATGGTATTTATGTGTATATATCAGTATCAGATCAGATGTATATATATATATGTTAGGTATATGCTGGCAAAAAATATTTGTTTGGTATATATCGTATTTGTTATGCTGCTTATTCTCTTCATTTTCGCATTTTTGCATTCATCTTTAGAATATTGATTAACTTTAGCTTGACTGATTGCCCGATTTTCCCTTGCTTATTGCATTTATATGTCGGTATATATTGCGCCGCTTCTATATCCCTCCTCTCGCCCTCTGCGAACGTCTCAAGTTGTGGAACGTAATAAGTTTTCGAATCTACCTCGTATCTGTATCTATATATAGTATATATGTAGGTCTGGGTGTATATGCTCAACTTGTTCCGTTTTGAAAATATCTTTATATATGCCAACAAACTAGGTACAGTGCGTTTCACAGCTTTAGGCCAGCTGAAACAGTTAACGAAACGAATCTATGAAATATTTAACGAACTCGAACTCTCTGCCCATGGAAATCCACGTCTTCTTTTCCGGACAACTGTCCAAGAGCTTTGAAACGCACTGTAGCGATGTATATATAGGAGTGTATGATTCTATATCTGTGTGTGTGTGTATATATGACTATATAGGACTATTACGAAAACTAGAGCACTCTATATGTACTGTACTGTACTGTACTGTATATAGTATATATGTACGCCTATAACTGCTATATCGTTTCCTCTCTAAAACTCCAATTTGCTTTGTTGTGTTGCACTGAAAACCCATGAGTTTCTATTTTGTATTTGTGGTTGTGTCTTATATTGCTGTGTTGGTCTCCTCTGTTGCTGCTGGTGCGGCTGCTGCTGGCGATAGTAGCAGGATCCCTGCCATTCGGCGCAGTAGAGCTGTGCGCATCAGGTGCTTCCATCGCCGCCGCCGCCACCGAGCTCTTCGCCAGAGCTGTTCACATTGTTGCCAGCAGCTGTCGATGCCGACCCGCTGCTGCTGCCATTTGCAATGGCAGTCGCTGATCCAGCTGCTGTGGCTCCCCCTCCGGCGATTGGTGTGGCACACACCGAGTTGGTGGGCGAGTTTAAGGCCGTCACTGTTGTTGGTCCGTAGAAGATCAGTTCCGGTATTTGGCCGCCCTGCACGCCAGTGCCGTTGGTGCTCTCCGACGAGCACTGGAACTGGAATGTCACATTGCCCATGAGTACCTCGGACATACCCTCCTGGCCAAAGAAGCTCAGCTCGTTGCCATCGAGTATGACCGAGGCGGTGTAGTAGCACTCCGGCTCGATCTGTATGGGATTCTCGAAGAATACATGGAACGTGTTGCTGGACCCATCCGAGAAGAACTTCGTGTCGTTCTCGGCCAGTGTCCTGCCCAAGCGTTTCAGCTCAATCTTCACGTTGTAGTTGGCGGCGCCCGTCGACGATCCGTATAGACCGAAGCCCACAATGAAGATTCTGTCAAAGATCAGACATGCAGTTAGGGATATAGATTCAAGTTGTGTGTGTGGGGTCTATGGGGTTTAATGTACCTGCGATCTACTGAAAACTGAATGGAATCGCAGCGTCCGCGGTAGCGCCACTGATTCGAGCGATAGGCGCACGACTGAAATCTGTGGCAGACCTGTGTCTTGAGGCCAGCACGCGAGCGCGTGGGAAAGCCGAGATTCGGTTTCATTTTGGCTGTGAAATGCAAGAACATGTCGATCGTCTCCTGCGACGAAAGGATGCCGGTCTGGGCCACACCGTTGGCAAACTCCTCCAGTGTCATGGTCGGAATGCGTATCAGATGCAGAGCCTGGCCCAGCAGCCGTCGCTTGTTCTGGGGCGTATCGTCGATGCTCATCTTCTCGCAGGCGTTGAGGGCCCAGTTGAGGGCTGCCTCGAACAGATGGATCTCCTTGCAGTTGAGGGTCTCCCGTGACAATATCGACTCGAACGTCTTGAGGTCAATGTCCACAAAATCCTCGGACTTAACCGCCATCTCGGCCTGGGCGTCGATCACTTCCCAGCAACGCTGCATCAGTTCGGGCTCCTCGAAAAGACGCGATTGACTGAGAAGTAGGCAGGCGTTTTTTGCCGTCAGTTTCACTTCCAAATAGTTGACGCACGCCCGTGCCAGATGCGGTACAATGTACTTTTTGGCCGCATACAGAGTGGCCAGGATGTGTTCAGGTTCCAGTTTGATTTCATCACAATAGAGATACCTGCAGTCGAAGGGCAAGCTCAATGATGATGCACTTGGAAATAGCTTTGAAAATGAATCCTACCTTAGCAGCGTTAGGAAGGCAGTGGGCTCGACATCAGGCACTTTGATTTCCTGTTTGTTCTCCGCCAAGCCGCCATAGAACATGGCATAGAAGACAGAGCTGCCCGTGGCTAGGATGTATTTGTGCGCGGGTATTGTTTGAATGGGATCGATATCTGGGGGGAGATGCAAAGAGATAGCCTTAATCGGGGGGAATAAGTGATGGTGGCGGAGCCCGAACTTACCGAACTCCTCGCCCACAATGAACTTGATGTCAGACATCAGTTCATTGTTGAACATGGCCGCATTCCGCTCCAGCACCGTCGCCTTGCTGGCCTGCCAGTTGGGGTCGGCCGTGTCGATGGCATTGGAG
Organism: Drosophila helvetica; assembly: GCA_963969585.1. NCBI lineage: Eukaryota > Metazoa > Arthropoda > Insecta > Diptera > Drosophilidae > Drosophila > Drosophila helvetica. Next base: position 37,037,751 of record OZ018403.1, read on the forward strand.
GCGCCCACAGCCGCATAGTGCCAGTTGGTGCCGCCAGCTGAACAAACATACGATCCACTGCCGCTAGTGGGAGTGGGGGTTGAATTTGAGGCAGCAGCGGCGGAGGCAGCCGAAATGGCAGCGGCTGCTGCCGAGCTCGAGGGCAGACAGAAGGCCGTGGGATTGCCGACGCTGCTGATGTTGAGGGCACCGGGCGAGGCCAGGGGCGAAGATGGGGCGCTGATCGGTTGGGTTATCTGGATATTCTGATCGGCCGCACTGCCCGAGGCGCCGCCTCCGGCCTGTGGCGAGAGAGCTGCTCCCCCCCGCTGCTGTTGTTGCTGCTGCTGCTGATGGTTGTGCGGCGGAGAGTGCAGCAGAATGTTGCCATTGTTGAGCGTCTCCACTGGAAGGCAGGATAATAACAGTTAATGTATATGGTTATTCTGCGATATGTGCTAGTAGTTGCCAGGTCGCACCCAATTCCGACAGCGTCTGCTGAATGCGATGTAACATTTGTTGTGCGTTCGGAAGTGCGACTTCCGCTGGCTACCGTCGCGTTCGCATAATAAATAACGAATGCCGTTGCCATCGGGCTCCCCCTTTTTTCTACATTTTCTCTCTAAATTTCCCCCGAATATGAAAGCCGTGCCACGGGGAAAAAGTGGAGCGTCCAAAAATAGCGACGCATTCGCGCTGTCTGCCGTGGCGCGCGACTTTTATACACGACTCCACTCCCCTCCTTGACGGCGGCGGTGGCAGTGCGATTTGTGTGGAAAATCAATAACTCACAGACACGGCGCACCTGCACTACTCCCCTCTCTCTCTCTCTCTCGCTTCCTCGCCCACTGTGCTCGCTTTTCTTACCGTTTATCCAGCCGCCGTTCGGCTGGGAATGGGACATTGACTCCTGGTTGCGCTTGTTGGCCGACTTCAGGGATAGCCGATTCAGGGCATTATTGTTGCCATTATTACTGCCGTGATTGTTGCTGCTGCTGGCCATGTCGCAGTGGAAATGTGAAAAACGCGATTTTCTGGAGGTCAGGAAAAATGCACCGCGCCCCAACCGACCTTTGTCAGTGAGCTGAGCTGGCTTTTAGCAAAGCGAGTGAAATGCAAACATTTGCGTTCAATTAAGTGGATGATGCGATGCACTGCCAATTGCCATTGTTTTTCTGTTTTTCTTTTATTTTATTTGATTTTGTTCTTGAAGCGATAACGATAGTTTTTTCCTTTGTTATCAGAGCTTACGGCCACACTGTCTGCTGCAGTGTTGGTTAACAGCACAAGTGCAGTGCTGGCAAATGTAGGAAAGCGCGCGCGCATGTTTTGAATTTGAATGAGCTGTCAGCGGTCCGGCACTGCTTCCAATTTCGCAACTCATTGATTATATCACGGCCACACGCGGCTAATATGTATTTCCGTCATGGCCCACCATAAATGCGCGTCAACGTCAAAGCGTACGTGTAAGGGACGATCTTAGAGCTTCTACAGTAGTCTTTGTCATTTTCGTTGTCTCTGTCTCAAATCTCTTTCTCTCCCGCAGCCTTGCTTCTGTGGGTATTTGCTTGTACTCAAAACTGATTTAAACTTGACTCATATTTGGTCTTGTTGATTATTTATTATTTAGTTTGGCCTGTGCATATTTAAAACGACCATAAAATGTGTTGAACTTGAAATCGATTCGATGGATCGCATGTCTGCTTGTTTTGGGTTGGACATCGTTGATGCCATCCATCCGTCCATCGCGTCCGTCGCTCGTCTCGTCGAAGGTTTGTTTATTTCTTAGCACATTCCCACACACATACACACACACACACACACACACGCACGCACATGCCGACCACCACGATCTAAACCAGTTTCTGTGGCTGCAACCGGCAGAGAGCGAGCAGCGGTGTTTTTGCCGAAAATTACAATAAAAAATTGTTGTTGACCTTTGCGCAAACTAATTTGTAGTCATTTGGTGGATCGGATCGATACCCCACCCCATGCCCTCCACCCTAATACTCACTGTGTTCGGGCGGGGGCATCTGCTCGTTTTCCGGCACTCGGACCGCGTACTCCGGCTCATAGTTGTGCGCATAGGCGCTGCCCCAATGGCCGGCGAAGTCGTCCTCCTCGAGGGTCAGCAGATGATCCAGCACCTGCACGCCCCTCTCGAGGGGGCCGTGGAACTTGTTGATCAGCTCGGAGAGACGCAGATTGAGGCCGTAGTTCCCACCGTCGCTGCCTCGGCCACTGCCGCTGCTGGCTCCGTTCGGTGCCGTCGAATCAATGGACCAGTAGAAGAGGTGACGTCCCAGGTGACTGCTCAGGTGATTCGCAAAGGCCTCGATCATCTTTGAGCCAGCATCGCTGTCATCGCTACTCCTGTCCTCTCGCCCACGCCGCCGCCGTCACCAGCCAAAAACTGCCACAGCAAAACGGAAAGAGAGCAAGCGATAAGGGGATTATATAACGAAAGACAAAATGCGTGAAAGCAACGCCATTTCGGAGCACCGAAGATTGTATACTCTAGCATGTTCTTGTATTATTCAGGTTAAGAATATTACTAAATAATAATATTTACAGGTTAGTTGGATGATCTTACAACTATATGAAATATGACCTGTATTTGAACTTAATCTGGCTACACAGGAACTAGAACCTTGCTATATCCAGTCGGATATTCTTTCTTCTCAGAAAAAAGCCTAATACCGCCTTGGGAGTGTATCAAAAGATGCTGTAGCATGGCTAACAAATTGCCATTTGCGGTTGCACTTTCACTTCCACTTCCCCAACCATTTCCACACGCATCTGTCGCATTTTATTAGTTGCAGGAAGTGAGTTAAATCTTGTCTAGTCTTGTCTGCTCTCCGCCCCCAAATGTCGTCTTTGGCTTTGGCTTAGCGCTTTTGGGGTCGCCTCTTATGGCTCTCTGTCTCTCCGGCGCCAAAGCAGAACTCTCTTTTCTCTGTCCACCTGACTACTCCACTCTCCGCCCGTAGAGAGGAAATTATGCAAGCGGCTATTTTTAATTGGCAGCACGGCGAAGTCCGTAACCAAAACAAAACGGCGACAGACATGAACATAATTTGTCTCTCTCTCTTTTCTTTGGCCGCGTCATGCCGCGCGGATGATGACGGCGCGACGGTCCGGGTGTCGGTTGTCGGTCGTCGGGTGTCTTGGACAATCAACAACTTTGTTGCGACTCCCCGATATGGGCCGGGGTGTACGATACCTTAAAACGCCCAGCCCTGCACGGACACGCCTCCTCCTTGAATGACTAGACAAATTAACAAAGCAATTTGTTGTAGTTGGCGCCTAATGAAGTTCTTCATGCTTCGATTGTCTCGTCTCTGATCTTTGTTCTGTTTACCTGCGATTGGTGTTGGCTAACAGCAAAATAACCTTGACGAAAATTAGTGTTGGTTCAATTAGAGTTCGTAATTTGAACTTGATTTTAAGTTGTATAAGTAATGTTAACTATTACGGCGTTGCGAGTAGATACCGTAACATGAATTCTAGTTGCGTAGCCAACTTAACTCCGTACAGAAATCAGGTGGTGGCAACCCTGAAACTAGTTTTAATTGACGAAATAAAGTATATATTTGTATTATTTGTATTGAACTTATCCCTAATGAGAATAAGCATATATTGGGCAGGCTGTAGATGCAAAATGAGCAGTTTCATCAAATTACAGAGGCATTTATAGCAGTTTGTAGTGTTGGGTAACTGTGAAGGACTCTTTTGATAGCTGAATTACGTGCTTTTGGTCCAATCGCAATACGATCAATGATTTTGTCAGTGCTTTTGATAAGTTATAAAATATATCAATTCGTTTCTTAAAGTTAAACTGATGTAAAAAATATATATGTCTGTTTTTTTTTGCAATTTTGGTGTGCAGGAGTTGCTCTCTATTGGCTCTTACGAGCGTTGCGAGTGAGCCGGGGGTTGGCGCACGAGCGAAGCGATTTCGTAGGGGACTTGCCCCCTTAGTGTATGTATGTACATATATTGTTAGGAAAACTTCGAACTTTAAATAAACTGTTATCCGTTTCTCCCTTAAATGATTTCTTTCTTTGCTTTTGTCTTTTGTCAGATTTTTTCGATCATTTAATTTGTTAATTGGAATCTAACTCTTGTTGAATTGATGGATATATTCTTTGTCAAATGGAAATCAATTGGGCATAAATAAATCCATGCAGCTGTTTGCTCTCAGTCAACCCCAACCCCCACCCCATCCGCGTCCGATGGCAGCTGCCATGCAAAATACACACTCAATTTATGCTAAATTAATTTCATGGCTTAACAATCAAGTCACGTTTATTATTCATCAGTTGTAGGCTTTTGTTTTATTTTCGGCTTGTTGGTGTTTCTGTTTGTTTTTTCAGCATTTTGTTCAATTTGTTCCTATGTGCAAGTTGATTTTCTTATTAAATGGGTTTTTTCCGCAGTGCGACAGCCTTTGCACTTTGTATGAGTATGAAACGCATTTCAAATTTGTGCCGCCTGCATTGACTTGGGACGCCCTTTTCTTAATTCCTTTGTGGTCTTGCTGGGGCTTGTGTTTTATTTCATTTTTCATTGCCTCTTTAATTGCAAATGGCGCGACCCACATTGGGGCCCCCAGTCGGGGGGTCATACAGAGAGACACAGAGAGAGACCAGACCCCCAAAGCACCGCCCGCGTAACACTTTCGATTTTTGTTTCCTCATTATACGCTCCCCAAAAAGTAAACCGCCAGCGAAGACATCTGTATGTACGAGTACGAGCATGAAGAAGTGTAAGCGATGGCGACTGCTACTCGGAGAAAAAGTGAAGAGTTGTCTTTTCTTTGGTTTTTCTCTTTCGGTTTTTGTGGCTGTTTCTTCTGTCTTTTGTCTTTTGGTTTGTCATTATTTTCGTGGCTCTTTGCTTTTAACGAGCTCCTTTTGTTGCATTTTAAGACAATTTTGCAATCGCCACGCATTTAACTGATTAGCAAAATGTCTCATAAAGCCGGGGTCTGCCCACAAAACTCTTCCAGACATCCACTTCCACTCCACTAGGGTCAGATCTAAGCCATTTCTTAAAGCTGGCAAAGCAACGACCTCCAGAGCCCCCCACACACACACACGTACACAGACACTTGGGCCGTATCTGACCGAAAAACCATTCGCTCACGTGGCCCAAGCTCGAACCGACGATCCGTCGGTCAAGCGCTCGAACCTGTCGATCGGTCGATCAGTCGGTCAAGCAGTTTTGTTGATTTGTCGATTTTGCACTTTAATTATGTGCTCTCTTGCCTGTATTTTGTTGGGATTTTTTCTTCGATTTGTTGTACACTTGCCCCAGTGGCTGAGGCTTTTTGGCTTGGGATGGAATGGTTTTGGGTCAGCTTTGCTAATTTTTTAATTCAGTTTTGTATTTTTTGGAACTCTGTAATCTGATGAAAACCGAGGCTTTCAACACGAGGTTCATATTTAAAGGGGGTTCTTGGGTTGCAATGCATTTTGCTTGAGGTTAGATCACATCTATATAGATCATGGTAGATCATCTACTTTGAAAGGTTCCCATTAAGGTTTAAGCTGTTTATTAATTTTGAAAGGACTTAGCAAGGAGATCAGCAGAGTGAAAATCGGCAGAAAAACTTAAGAACTTATTTATTAGATATAGGAATGATAATCCCGATCCCCAACGCTAAATATAGTCAGATGTCAAGGGACTATGCGAGTCTGATGTTTGCCTGAGGATTTTTGTCAACCAGTAAGAGCCATTAATAGACTCCAAACTCTCGCGCTAACAAATATTTCATGCTAATGAGAAAGCTTTATATAGGAACACCTCCCATTGTTTCCTGCCAGCTCTGGGGGGTTTTCGGCCAGAGTATATCTCATTCTTGTCACGCTCAAAAGTCCGAGTTCCATCTGGCAGTAGTCGCTTTGCCGCGTCCGCCTCGACTCTCGATGGCAGAGTGTGTTTTTGTGTTCGTATAAGTCTGTGCCTCGTTTCGAGGGCCCTTAGGTTATTTCGCAATTATTCAGACAGACTCTCGGCTGTCGGTTGGGGGCTCTGTCTGGCGTTTGCGCCTTTAGACGCTTTAATTTGCAGATAATTTTATAGACATTAACATGCAGTTTTTCTCACTCACTTTTCATATTTCTTTAGATTATTTGGTAAGTCATGGTGCATTTTGTCTAATGACTCGACGAATTAACATTTTTTTGAATTGTAAAATAAATTTTTTTCTTCTGTTTTTTCTGTTTGTCTTTGATTCTTTTTTTTTGTTGTTGGCCCAGTAATATCGCCCGTATTGAATGCGTTTTTGAGTGCGAATGAGTTGCCAAATTTGATTTTGTTTTTATTTAATTCTTGTGACATATTCTTTGTCAAGTTTGTATGGGGTTTTTTTTTTTTGCCAAGTCTGGAACCAGTTCTGGATTCTTTGGCTGCGAGTTTCTTTGCTCAAGTTGTTTAAACAATCATCTGCTGTGTGGCAACAACAAATTGTCATCGAGTCGGTCGGTTTGGCCGAAAACGTTTTCTGTGCCCGGTGTTACTTAATATTTAAATATTCATGTCCCCGCCTTCCCGCCAGTCCGCTGGATTCTTGAGTGGAATTTTAAATGGGATTTCGATGCCCAGAATAGAAAGATATATTTATGCCATTTCGTAAGCTTTATTTTCGCAAGGGTGGGGCTGTCGCTGTTGACTTTAAGTTGAAAGAACAAATAGACTGATCTTTGCGATGGCAGGGCAGGGAAATTTCAGTATATTTTTGAACCTGTGAATACCGAATACCGAACCCCGAACTCCAAACCGCGAACCGCGAACCCCGTACTGAGTATTGGCAAACACTGATCTGGTGGAGGAGGGCGGACCGACGGACGGTCGGTCATTAAAAAAGCACCTCCAGAAACAATCATCAAAATCATAGTTATGAGCGTTAAATTATAGCTAAATAGTTGGTAATTAGTGAGGAGTGCATTTTACAGATAATTATACGGACAGAACCGGCGATCCACTCATTTCTAAGGTGATAACAGAGTCGAGACTTCGCTGGAAGATAGCACCATTAGCACACTTGAGAGTCAGCTGATCGTTAGTGCATTCCATTTCCATGTGCTTTTCGGGCGGGATTTAATAAGTATTTTCAAGTGTTCTTTGATTTGTTGATTGATTCCGTTCAAGGTCTAACACTTTCTTTGCACGATCTTGGAGCGACCTTCGCTGATGCTCTCTCATCACACCAGCGAGCCTCAGCATTTGTTTGCTCCTCACATCTTGATGGGGGCTTAATCGCTTATCCACATATTTGGACAATCAATTAACTGCTGCAACTGTTCATTCGCGACTGTTATCGATGGAATCGAGTACCTGTGTATCATTTATACGGTTTGCACTGAATGGAGCAGAGCTTGAAGCTAATAAAGACAACAAACCGAACACGTGACACATTCGAGAGAGACAGAGGGACAGAGAAGAGAGCGTGACTTGGAGAGAGGGAGAGAGACAATGTTAGGGCTTAAGCTGAAGCCTGTATGATACTTAATTTCATTAGTTCTAATGAATAACTTTTTTATTTCAACTCAATTAGAGGGAGATGAAACTGTGAAACTGGTAGCAAGCAGTAGAAACTGCTTCTAAGATGAGCACTGCTTTTCCGTTTAGTCTACTGCTTATCGCATGCACTGCTTCTATTCTACGCGGATAATTTGATTATATTCTGATCTTTTGGTACACAGATTAAACTTCGTCCAAAGTTTACAATTTTATTAAATTTCTCTTTTTTTCACTTCACAAATCTACTGCTTCATATAATGCTACACTGCCTAAACAGCTGATTGAACATCTTTTACATTAATTTTTGTCATTCAGAAGAACTTTAAGAGTGTACCCTACAGGCATGATCCACACTCATTTCGAATAATTGTCTGTAGGGAATTTTGTTGGGGGTTTCTTGCACTTCACTTGAGTTGAATGTCAGTACTCGAAAAGTCTATCGTAGGCTCTTAATCCAAAGTTATTAAAAACAATTATCTTCATGGAAATTTTTGGGTATTGTTTTCGCCCCCTCCCCCCTTGTATCTTTGTAATATTTGCACTTCACTCGCAGTAATTGACGCCCCAACCGGCATTTGTACATAAATTAAAACGTCAACAGGAGAACAAACAAACAAGCGAGCGAGCTACGCGCACACTGCAAATGATTATTATTATTTTAACAAACAATTGTACGAATACCCGTACGAATACACACTTTTGGTAATTTGTGGAGATATACCGCAGCAGCAGCAGCCACAAAGCAAACCACTCACACTCTGGAGAAACCACAGCCGTTGAAAGAAGATTTTTTACATGAGAGGAGGGACTCTTTTTTTTCGTTTTCAGCTGCCTCTGCGCATGCGCGTCGACCGGCCACGTTGTTGTGGTTGTTGCAGAATGTTTCGACCGGGGGCTGAGACTGGACTGGGGACTGGAGACTGGAGACTGGGGACTACTGCGACTGCGACTGCGGCTTGAGGTGGTGCGCGCGAGCCAACGAACGAATTCGTAGTGAGAGCCGAACCGAAGCAACGGTGAAGCTAAAGATCACAGCCGCGACCGGCTGGTGGCCTGCCTTCGTCGCGTATTCGTGTTTTTTCGCCTTGAGACGATCAGAGTTATCGCATGCGATAACTGTGCTTACATTCTGCACTTGATTTTATGTTTATTGAGTGCGAACAGATTTTTGTGAGTGCCCCTACACTGCGCGGAAAAATGCCGAATCTAGTTTTTAGAATGTTTCATTCATAAGGCAAGACATGTCGTCCCTGAACTTGAATTGATATTCGTAGAGTGCGAACAGACTTGTGTTTGTTTCAATGGATTTCACTTCGGATAGATTTATGCGGTGAGCAGAATTTTATGATTCGTATTTGACGAATCCGAATTAAATTAAGTAAAATAACATTCATTAGATTGTGTAAGGTTTTTCCAGTATAGAGTTTTGTTTGTTCAACACTTGGGGACACAATAAGCTTCCACGGCGCTGCACAGATTCCAATTTCATCATTAATCACGAATTCTTGGTCAATTACAAAACAATTAAAGCAGGCACTACAGTTAATTGCGTCGAGGAAAACACCGAGCCAGCAACCAAAATTGCCGGCATTTTTCAGAAAACGCAAAGTAATCAAAGGCAGGCTTGTGTGGGGGGGGGAGGAGTTGCGGGCGAAGCGGCCCAACCGCACCCAAAATGATAATTGCTGTCATGACAAACGCAAAAATAAAGTTTAAATAATAATAATTTCACTAGCTGCAGTTGCAGATTGTCCGCAGGGCGGAGCAGGGCAGGGGCATGGCAGGGTAGGGCTGGCCGGGAGACATTAAGAAACCATTAGCCGCAGCCGTGCAGGCAACTGTCAAGCAGTATCTCCCCAGCATCGCATCCCAGGAGTAACAGCTGCTCTAGATGAGTGGGCGATGTGCTGAAGGGTCAATGAAGCATGTCCCCAGTAACTGTTTCAGTTTCCAGTTCCCAATCGCAGCTCCCAGTCGCAGTACCCAGTCACAGCCGCAGTGGCAGCATCATTTTTCAAGTGGGGCACTCAACGGCAGTTGCTTCCGAGGGTTCGGATGGAGGGAGGGTTGGATGCTGACTGGATGGCTGGAGGGAGGCTGCTTGCGGGCCTCCACAAATGTGCGCATTCATTAGGGCTTAATAAATAATTTTTTTCCTCTTGTTGCTTAGTTCTTTCTCCTTTTTTTTCTCCCCCCCTTTTTTTTTTTTTGGTTTTTGTCAAGTGCAGTTAGCGAGACTTTGACAAGCTTCCTCTGGCTGTTCCTCTAGGAGATCTTTGGGGCAGCCGCGGTTGACGTTTAACAGCCATCTGCCTTTGTGTGTCAAGTGGAGCTGCATAAACAATGAAGCCGCTGGCAGAAAGGGCGGAGGACTACCACGGTGGTGGCTAATGTGGTGCGATACAGTGGGATAAGAAAAACAGCAAAAGCGAGGAAATATTGGCTAATATGATGCTGAACTGTGGGAAATTGCATTGCTGTAAATGCTGTGTTTACTTTGATATTTTTTAGATTTTTCCTTCACCAAAAACGCACACAAACAAGAGGTTTCTTTTATGTTTCTTTCTCGCTTTTGTGTGCGCTCACATAATGTTGTCGGTCTGGCCAGACAATAAACATTTAATTGTAATTAAATGAGTGATTATACTCGAAATTATTTTATCATTTACTTGGACAATTATTCAAACGATTATGTAAAATTGAAATTTATAATTTCTCACCCCACTGTGTGACAGGCACAACCGTCTGTATTTGTAATTTCTTGGGAAATCTCCCCCCACCGGCCTCACTCAACCACTCTATGACATTTCCCAACTGCAAAAAAGGGGAAATATATAAAACAAAAAAAAAAAAACAAAAAAAAACGCTAGCAAATATGTTGGCAAGGTCGCGCCTCTGGATCTGGGGCTTTTGATTTTCCATGGCGTTGTCGAGCTGATATTTGCTGTGCGTTAATTGTTGTTTGCGTTTGGCTTTGCCTTTTGTTCCGTTGCTGTGGCCGGCTGGATGGCTGGGACTATGACTTGGGACTGGGACTGGGCCAAGTGTTAATTGCACAGGTTGGTGTCGATGTTGTCGGTTGTCGGCTGTCGGAGGTTTCCTTGGCTGGTCTTATCTTTCATCTAGTTCAAATACAACTATTTATTGGTTTAATAGGCCATCGAATAGCCCGAGACTTATGCTGGACTACGTGAAGGATGCGTGATGTCTGTGGGAAGAGCGCGCGCGCTAAATTTATCGCATGCTATAAACTTGATCACCCACTCTCTTGCACGACTCTTGCTTTTGTCTCTCTCTTGCTCTCTCTCCGACTGTGGGCCTCCATGTAAAAGTTGAATGAATTGAATAAAAACATACTCGTATATACCTGAAGTTCGGGTTCAAGACTGTTTATTTCGGCAGCTATCCATGGCTGTCTGGGGCCGGTTATTGAATGTTTTCGATTTCATTGGGCAGCAGAGCCGAGCCGAGACGAGCCGGGCTTCAAGGTCGTCGAACAAGTTCTTCGGCTGATGGTCTTGCACTTATTTCTTGGCTTGCTAATGTTATTTAAATCTGTTGATATACTCGTATGTACTGACTCATTGCTTCCTTATTGCTGGTTTCTTGTCTACAGATCCCTGCCTGTACATTATGCGCTTTGCCAATCGCCTGCAGCTGGGCGCCAAGACCCATGAGGTGTCCATGACGGCGCTGAGGATTGTCCAGCGGATGAAAAAGGACTGCATGCACTCGGGTCGACGACCCACTGGACTCTGTGGCGCAGGTGAGACGAGATCCATTCGGCATAGAGCCATTTGCATTCGCGAGTGCGGATCATATGCTAGGGGATGCTATACTTCTCTCCCATTAGTTTTATTTAATAAAATATAATCAATACATAATTAATCTTCTATCCCTACTTGAAGCACTCCTGATTGCCGCACGCATGCACGACTTTAGCCGTACCATGGTTGATGTGATTGGCGTGGTCAAGATTCATGAGTCGACGCTGCGCAAGCGCCTGTCCGAGTTCGCCGAGACGCCGTCGGGCGGTCTAACGCTGGAGGAGTTTATGACGGTGGACTTGGAGCGAGAACAGGATCCGCCTTCCTTCAGGGCGGCAAGGAAAAAGGATCGTGAGAGGATAAAAGATGTAAGTATTGGTAGAGCTATCCCACATATTTTATTTATTGAATTTATAAAATATTTCATTTAATTTATAAATCCCTCCCTTTAGATGGGAGAGCATGAGCTGACGGAACTGCAAAAGGAAATTGACGCCCATCTGGAAAAGGATCTGGGGAAGTACTCCAGCAGCGTGTTCCGTCAACTGACGAAAATCAAGGGCGACTCTCCATTTAGCTCGGAGCCTGGCACACCGAAAAGTGTGTGCGAAAACGATATAGAGATGGAGGACTCGAGACAGTTCATTGAGCAGTCTAATGCTGCGATCATCAAAGATCTGATCGAGCACAATGAGGACGTGAAGAAGACGGAGCCTGGCAGCCTGATGGCGGCCATTGAGGGCCTGCGTCCTGATATCGAGGCCATTTGTCGGGTGACCCAAAGCGAACTGGAGGATGTGGAGCGGGCTAAGCAGCCACTGGAAACAGAGCTCGTCATCGACGATCTGAACGATGATGAGCTGGACCAGTATGTGCTGACAGAGGATGAGGCGGTGACCAAGCTGGAAATGTGGAAGAACATGAATGCGGAGTATCTGCAGGAGCAGAAGGAGCGCGACGAGCGGCTGGCCAAGGAACGGGAGGAGGGCAAGCCTGAGAAGAAAAAACGAAAGCCACGCAAGAAGGTCATCGGTCCATCGTCTACGGCTGGCGAGGCCATCGAAAAGATGCTTCAGGAGAAGAAAATCTCCAGCAAAATCAACTACGACATCCTCAAGACCCTAACCGACAGCATTGCCGGCCTGACGGGACAATCCCCGTCATCCAGTGTGGACACTAAGCCCACAACCTTGGAGGAACTGCAGCAGCGACCGATCATTGTGGAAGAGGGTCCCATTGCCCCGAAGGGCAGTCGGTCCAAGCCAGCCTACGATCTGCCTGGACCCAGCAGGAAACGGGTCAAGATTGAGGCAGGTCTGCCTATCAGCCAGGCGCCGGAGCTGGAGGTAGAGCAGCCAGACACCAAGCCTGTATTGGAACCAGGTAAGCAAAGCTGGGCCAATGTAACTGCCCTGAATCTAATGCAAATCTCTCTCTTCCGCAGATTTCCTGGATGACGAGGCCGAAGTGGACGAGGCCGAGCCGGAGCCCGAGGCCGAGCCAGAGGCCTCGCTGCAGGACATGCTGTACAAGGGCGCCGACGACGACGACGAGTTTGGCTACGGCTTTGAGGAGGAGGATTACTAGACTTAAGTTTGCATTTAGCTATTTCAGCGTTTTTAGCCATTAAGATACGATACACACAGATTTTTATAGTATGCGTCTTACTAATAATAATAATACAATTAAATTAATCCTTAAGTCCTTCGCCCTGTTCTGCTCCTCCGCCTGCACTTGTTGCAGTATTGCTATTCCTTTGCTTCTTCGGCGAGTTGGCAGCCATTAAATCATCGCTGCTTCATGGCTCGTGCCCTGCGGCCCTGGTGCAGCCATTTACATGTTTAAGCCATGTCGGAGTCCGGGCGGCCGAGTGGGTAGGGTAGGTAGGGTAGGGTAGGGTGGCAGCATGGCAGCATGGCAGCGGGGTTAGTAGTAGTTTGCTTCTAATTGTTGGCGCTGCCGTGGCGCGCCTCCAAGTGCTGCAAATAAATATTTCACTCTTAATCATGTTTTGCACTTTGTTTTGCTTGCCTTTATCCGGGTTCTGCTCCTGCACGGCACTGCAGGCGGCCTGAGCCATGCTACGGCACAGGCAGGCCAAGAAACTTGGCTCGACTCCACGGCCTGGGCGGCTTGTTGAGTGGCAAGTGCCCGGCAATGAGCTGTTGAGTCTACTGCCGAGCACTTGTCTTTGCGATTTTATAGTTATTATGTTGTAATTAGTGTTAATTTACTTGGCTCCGCCTCCGTCCCTCACAGGCACTCGCAATCGCACTCGCTCTTAGCTCTTAGCCCCAGCGAAGCAGCCATAAAGTGTTGCACAGTTTTGGGCTTTAAACTTTACTGCCCCCCAAAAAGGCAGCCGAAAACGAGGGCCGAATCAAACTGAAGTTAACTGCACTTAATGTCCGGTCGCTAATTTGCATAAGCCCACAGCTGGCAGGGGGATAGTTATTAATAAAATGCACACGAACCACTCGACAATCCTGATGGGCTGTGGCTGCGGCTGCGGCTGCGACTGTGCATGTGGGTGTGGCCCTGCTCCAGATCCCTCTACTATAGGGGGTGGACAGGCTTAGAGCAGGCCCAACTGGAAATAATAATGTGAAATGTATGCACATGTAAATCCCCGAAGCAAATGTGACAGTAAAACGGCAATTAGTAGACAACTTGACTTGACTGCTGCTGGCCCCGGCCCAGGCCCTTGGAAGTTTCCTGGCCTCGGTCTGGCCGTTGGTCAGTGGTGCAACTAATTTATGCAGTGCCTGGGCGCAACTGGACGCCTGTACCTGGACCGGAAGGTTGAGTTTGAGTATGAGTATGCAGGTTAGGCGCTGGCAGTCGCCGGTTGCTCTTTTGACGAGGATAATCGCCCGATTAAGCACATTAATTCGTTCTGATATCATTTTAACACTTTTGTGCTTGGTTTTTCACTGATTTTTCCATTGGTTTGCAGACCTGTCAAGGTCCATCAGTCATGTCATTGGGATGGAGCGGAAAACTATGAAATTTATTTTACAAATTCCAATTCGGGGTTAAGAAACTAGAAACTATAGATTACATTTTCATTTTTATTGGATCATTGATGGTTGTCTAAATAGGAAGTCCTCGATTATATTCCTATATATATTTTTAGTGTTTTAAACAAGCATTAAAATACTTAAGCTTTTTTAATGAAAAATTGTTTGCTTCTAAATATTTTTAAAATTATTAAAAATCTTTGTTACTTATAAAGCATTAATTAATTAAATCATTATATTTGCAGTAAAGAAAATTAATAAACAATAAAAATGAATCGATGAATTTCGGCATCTCAAGGAAATTTTTGGTGTTTTCAAAAACATTGATATTAAAGTGATTCTTTGCAAGTTTTCCAGCTCTAAATAAGGTGGTGATATAGATAAACTTTGGCTGAATTGGTCTGTGCATTGACCGCGACAAATCAGTGACGAAACTATATATGTGAATGGTATATGTACAACAGGAAATGAAATAAATAATTTATTTGCATAGCCGGATGAAATGCAAAATTGATGACCTTTGGAGTGATTTAAAGTATTTTCTTTCGGATGCGAAACAGGGATTGTTCGCCTGGCATAAAACATAGAAGACAATATATTTTTGGTCAATTAGACTTAACGACTTTTCCATACAGTTTCTTTATTGCCAACCAATTTTTGAAATATCTATTTTATTCTTTATCTAGGGTATCTAGGATTCTTTGAGCTGCCATCACTTTGGTGGCTGGTGTTTTGCCATAATTTGTTGCTTGTCGCTGTGTCGTCTGTCACTCGCGGCAAATTAATTAAAAAATCGTTGTTTGCCGCTAAAATTCAATATAAATATATAAATGATATATACTGGATATGCTTTCAATTTATTTTAATGCAGTTTAATTAAAAATGTGCCAAGTTGAGGTCATTTCACTGTTCACGAGGATTTTGTTTGCAGAACTTTTTGTAGCTGTAGTTTCCTTTTTTCCGCATTCATTTTCCGTCTTTTCTCCCAATGAAAATTTTATCATTTACACTTTATTTGCGGATTTGGCTGCTTTATTATTAAATACCGCGTCCCACAACCTGGCATGGCACGGTCAGCGGAGCTGGCGACCATTTTGAAAAGTATTTAATAAAAGGAAACAAATGAAACAAGGACAGTGGAAGCGGCAAGAGCAGAGATACAAAAATAATGTTTTTAATTAAAATAACTTGTGTTCGAGCGTCGTTCCGGTGGCGCCTGTCGAATTCAATGGCCGTGAAGCTGGGCCATAAGCGTTTAATACGCTTAAAGATCGTCGCATTACGTATACGAAGCGTTCGCCTAAGCCCTTGTGCTGCTCGATATTTGCGGCTACAGCCGTGCCGTGCCCACAATTAAATGTACATTAAGCGCGGAAAATCTGATTAATTAGCCAGGGGAAAATTAGTTGCATTAAGTGCAGTTTTGTCAGACGTCAGGCGCGCGACCACCCTCCCCCAAAAGTAGGCTGCTCTTTAAAGCAGCCCTTCGATATGCCATTTGATTTGTGGTGGTATAGGTATGGCTACATATGTATGTGTGTGTGCGTGTGACCACTAATTTATGCACTAATTATGTTGTGTTTTGCTGTCGAGTGTTGTTTCGGGTTCATGAATAATTGAATCGCGCCCTCCCCGCGGGCCCATTAATTAGGCCGCTAAATGTTTTGTTTAGTAATTTGTCGGGACTATTAAAAGTGCCATCAAAAGTGCGCTATGACAAAGTGTGCCGCTTGTGTGATTCAGTACCGTACAGCCACCAAGTGCTTGTTCTTTTTTGAATTAATCTAAGCTCTAGCCACAGAAGTGTATCTGAGCGTGCCCAGACCTTGTCCTGGTTGCGGTCAGTCTATGTGTAAATGGTCAAGGAAATGGAACTGGACCAGGTCCATGCACCTGCCCAATCATGCGATCGCTGCAGTGTGTTTGCTTAATGCCCCAGCCACAAGATGGTCAGGAAGCAGGGGTCCAGGTGATGGTGATTGGCGACTGCTGATAATGACCCAGCATTAACAGCAGCAGGTAAGCGGCAGCATAAGCAGCAGTCAAGCAGCAGGCGTCGCATCTGAGGAAGCAGGCTCAAATGAGCACACACTCACACCCACACACACACACACACACACACAAGCCCGGATTCTGGGACCATAAAGGCGTACCTCCAATGCAATGGCAGTTAACAGACAATTTCGAATTGTCAAGCCCTCCCTCTGCCACACACACACGCATAAACCACGCACATTTGGGCCTGCATGCAAATATGCAATAATAAAGTAAATAAACGCTTGCCAGCCGCCATTAAGCCGCTATATGCAAAAACAGGGCACAATCACTGTGAAGACAGAATAAAAATACCATTTCATTGCTATAAACATATTCCTAAAATATCTACCCTTGCATGCGTCATCTTGAGTAATGGTATTTGTAGAAAGTAGTTGGAGACTAACGATGATCATTGATATTTGTTTTAATAAAATCAGAAAGACCTTCAAGTCATAAATAAAGCAGTCTTTTAATTTAAGAATTTTTGTTTTGAAGCTGAGAATATAATCCATTTACTAAGTAGGATCTAGATTACTCTTAAATGATGGTGTCACGTCTATTATATATTCTTTAACAATATTCTTTACTAAAAATAATACTCTGCGGTGTTCTCGTAATAATTTCTCTAACTTTGATTGCAATTGCACTGATTAACAAAAAATAGGAACCATATTCAAGCTAAGATAGTTAATCACAGTGGTTAGTTAGTACAAGTGTGTCCTATTTACTTAGTGTCCTAGTATCTCCTACTTCCTCCACATATATTGAAGAAATAGATGTAATAATGTTAGAAATACCCATTGCCAATCGAAGGTTAGGCGAGTCAAGCGAGTGTCGCCTGTAGAGCTGCATCTATGGCCGGCAGCGGTATTGAACATAAAGTGCCTGGCAAACTGGGCGAGGCATGATTGCAAAACACAAGTGCAATTACCTGGCCCTGCAGGCGCCGCACACACACACAGACACACACACATGCACGAATGCACGCAGAGCCAACCACAGAGCATACATACATGGATAGATGCATACACGCATACTGTCAAACATAAGCAGGCTGGCAGCCATGCTTGGTGCCGCAAAGTAGGCAACGATAATGTCATAAATTCAATGAATAAACATAAACGGAAAAAGCAGATACACACACAGACAGGGTTCTACATACGCAGCCATACACACACATAAAGAGCAGCTGCGTGAGTTTGGGTGTTTGCCGCGAAATAAGCAACGACTACAATCCACAGCAGCAGCAGCAGAACAACAACAACATCAGCATCAACGGTGGCAAAATATGTATTAGCCCCCAAAGTTTACTAACAAAATTAATTATGCGAATTAAGCGTAGTAAAAGCACTTTAAGCAAGTCCCCTCCCTCCCAAAATGGCAGCACCAAAACCAACAACATGCTCTGCTCCCCTGTAGACCACAGCAGTTCCGTACTTCCTACGGGGCCATAACATGTGGCGCATTTTGTGCGGTGTCATAGAGTGTAGAGTGGAGGCCAGAACCCGGTGCCCCAGTATTGTTCAATTTATGCGTGTTTGTGTGCGTGTTCCACTCGGGAGTTATACTTGTTGTTCCGCTCGCTCTCGCTCACAGCCTCCACGGCGCGGTGCTCTCTGCTTTTTGCCAGTTAGCAGTTTGTGGGCGCCAAAGTAGGCCAAGCACCCGGACCTGGCCGAAGTGCAAGCCCCAACAGTCAACAGCCAACACCCAACAGCCAAGAGGTAGTAGCACCATCTGAGCGGAGGCAGCTGAGGTAGCAGAGGCAGCAGCAGCAACAGCAGCAACAGCAGCAGCGCCAGCAGCCTGGAAGTTGTTTATTTAAGTGTGAAATTTAAGTGCAACACTGCGTAATGTGTAGGGCTCGAGCATATTTAGGATTATGACAGTATGAGTATCAGCTTCAGCAGCCGCAGAGATAAGCGACATCGACTTTAATAACCTAAAGAGGTGGTGGGGAGGGTGGAAAGTCGCCGTAATCATAAATTGACCTGCTAATAGAATATAAAAGACAGCTTGGAAAAGCAAACACAACCCTAAGCAAAGAGTAAAGAGAATATGCACGAATGACTAACAGAAAGGGTGGCAAAAAAGTGTTATTGCACTTTTTCAGAGCATAGAGAAAAAAATGAAATGAGTGCAAACGGCATTCTGGCGCCGATGCTGACCAAACGAAATAAAACAAATTGTCGCCGAAAGAAGGGGGACAGCCGGACGCCGACGCCAGGGCAAATTAGCTAAAAGTTTGGACAGCCATTTAGTTAATTGCCGCAGCGTTATAAATTGAATGAATAAATATAAATACAATGTCTGTCACTGGCAAAAAGAACCCAAAAGGATCACTCACATACAAGGAATATCGAAAGGATTAATTGACGAAATTAAACAAAACGTTCAGCATTAAAAGTATTTTCTTAAAAATATATTTTAGTGTTCCCAAAATTCACATCACTCTATTATTTATTAAAAATAAATTGTGACTATTAAATTAGACCCGCTGAGCTTTTTTGTTTAAATCAGCCTTCAACAGTTAGGAAAAAGCTCATTGGCTTAACTGTGTGTTTGGTCTTTTTTTTAAGTTGGCTTCACTTTGCATACAAATATTTCAAATGATTAGGCTAATCTTCATTTGTAACATAATTGAATCTTCATTTGTAATCATTTCGCACTTCAGCTTTAAGTTCAAACAGTCATAATTAATTGTCGTTGCTTTTTTAATTGAGAACCCTAAATGGAGACATAGCAAACACAGATCCACACGATGGCCATTAAATTGGACGTTTTTTTGTTCTGTATCTAAATATTTCATACACACTCAATTGAATTTTGTATGCCACTGAAAAGGATTCTTGTTCTGGTCAATAAATGGATTTTTATCAATTTAAATTGAAATGCATATGCAATTTTTAGATATGCTATATCTGGTCTGTTAGGGCGGGTGTGGTGTGGTCGACAAAAGTTAAATTTAATTAAAGCCGGAAAAAGTACAGAGTTCAAATACTGCTACTAGGTTTAATTAACATTGAAATTGTTGCAATGTATCTTTTGACCGCCCCTTGCAGTGGGATCACCCAAACTCCAGTAGGCCAAACTTATACAGAACTTCAAATACTTGTACATTCCTTTGAATAGTAGTATAAATCAACTGTTTATCAATAGAGATTTGCTAACTGAAAAAACCAAGCCAAGAGTTCAGTAAAAGTTTCCAGAAACTTTACCGCATCTTCGCGCCGGACCGATGTAACAGAAAAACTTCAGTCTCCAGTTGAGCCATGACAGTCAGTTTGTGGTCCGGTCCGGTCCAGAGTGAATCGCCGAACACGACCCAGCCCCAGCCCCAGTCTCAATCCCAACCTCTGACCAACCGACCATACCGAAGGCATCAAAATGGACGCTAATTAGCGTGCAAAGTTAAATAAAAATCAGCGAAAATTCAGCTTTCAATGCAGCATGGCATATGGTAAGATAATTAATTAATACTCACTCGCCTGATTGGTGAAAAACGATAGTCGGGGCCGAGGCAATTAGCCAAGTTCTGGGCCCAGGCCAAAAGCAAACAATAAGGAGAACCCTTTGCAGCTGCCTCAGTCTCTGTCTCTGCCTCTTGGCTCGCTTGTCAGAGCTGCTGCCCCACACACAAAATGGTGATGGTGGTCCTTGATGGGGTTGGGAGTGGGTTTTAGTATACCCTGCATACCCTGCACGGAAGAATGCTATTTAGCTATAAAGAAGATCAGAATCACTTTTATGGAGAATAGGCCATATGGAGCCACCATTTTTGCAATATGCCAAAAATTAAATGTTTTAAATTTAATTTATCAAATTCTCTCAGCTTCATTCATATTTTTTCATGTGCAGCATCTCCCGAGGGAGGGTATCCAAAGCTTCGTCCTCAACATCTGTCCTTTTGGTACTTATTATTTCTTGTTTTTGCTTTGTGTACAAAACGTTTTTGCTTTGGCTTTTTATTTGCCCTGCTCCTTGCTGCCTGCTACTTGCTGCCTTTGCACTATGCTCTCGTGCGGCCTGCTACTGAGCTTGTTTCTTGGAAAATAATGACTGCACATTAAGCGTGCGTCTTCACAGAGATACATAGAGGAGAGCCACACACTCGCACACTCACATGCTTAGACGAGGCAAGTAAAATGTCAACAAATGACAACAGAAATATGATGCAAATGGCTCATGTAAGTGGTTCTTGCCGCCAACATTTATAAAACAGGACAACTTACAATGCACGAACAGCAACAACATCGAGTACGGGTCGGGTGGCACGGGGGGAAAGAAGTTCGAGCAGACGCCCATGTCTGTCCATTGCAAACAGGAGGAGTCTGAGCTTCTATTTTACTTGGCAATTTTTCATTTCCCATTTCAGTCCGCCCTTCACTTATAATTCTATGTGCTTAGAAGCAGCGTGGGGTGCCATTTGCTTAATGCAGAATTAGCTTTCATTTAAGCATCGCGCATACGCCGCATTGGTCCCGCGCCGGAGTCAGAGGGAGGGACGCGGATGCGAACGAGGAGAGGAACAGGCACTGGCATGGGGACAGCAGGGCATTCCATTGAAATGCCTTTGGAGACTCTCGACTGCAATTAAAAGCGCATTTAATATAAATTGTTTGAGTGCAATCGCATGCCAAGGACGCGCCAAGTACAAAGGCCTGAAATGTTGTTCATACCTTTCCTGGTGGCTTCAGTGGATGGATTGAATGCCTCTCTGCCTGAATGCCCTGACAAATTGCTGGCAAATCTCTGCGGGCAGGCTTCAATTAAGTCTTAAAGGCTAAGGTCGGATTGCAATTGCTTATACGTATTTCTGGACGTCGGCTAATCAGCGTTATGTGCGTTAAGTCAACAGCCGCATCAACATTATCATCATTATTTGTACAAAATGAAGGCGGCCAAAGCCGCACACGCTCCCTTCCAGACACACATACTCGTGTACAATTTGGCAATTTGTGGCAAACAGCGGTCAACAAAAACCTGACTGACTGACGGACTGCCGGACTGACAGACTGAGAGCCCGACCATCCTGACCAGCCTGACAGTCAGTCAGTTAGTTGGCCTGGCTCTTACTGGCCCGTCCTGTCATGGCCTGGCTGCTCATCCACTCGACCACATTGATATTCCACGCTCGATGCCCGCTGCTGTTGCCATTGGTCATTGAAGCTCGACCGCCGCTGTCCTTCCACTTCCACCCGCTCTTCTCCCGGCCACTAACGATAGATGTCCTTAAGCCAACACACACACACAGACACCCGTATAGCTATAAAAAAATATTTATCTATATAGCGAAATATAGCCCGACTCCCTGCTATCAGGGCAACTTTGTCCAAAAAATGTTGCCAGCACCGAGCGGAGCAGAGCGCTGCTTTGTTAACTTTTTCAGTTTAATGAAATCAATTCACAAGTCACGTTGTTGCTGGACAATAAATACATCAGAGTCCATTTAATAAAATCATGATGTGCACTTTGGGATGATACCCATATACAGAACCGACAGACACACATGCACACACTCCCTCATACGATACACACTCGTATATCATCTATGGGTGGCCGTACTTGTATCGATTCTTATATTGCAAATAACTTTTCGGCTCTCATTGGAATGCCGCATATGGCCTGGCCATACTCCACACTCCTTCCTCAATCATCAATTCTCTACTCAGCTCTTCCGTGGTGGTCCACAGCCATCCCTTGGAGCGCTCAATTGCTCGATAAGTGCGCGGCAGTGCTAAAACTTAAATCAAAATCCACATCAAAAGCCACTGCAGCAGGGGCCGGACTCCGGACTCCAGGCTCCAGATTCCGGACTGGCAATTTGTTGCGGCTTTCGGCTTACGTTTTCGGTTGGTTATATTGATCTGTGACTTGGCCCGTTTAGCGCTGTCGCTTGGTTTATGTCTTTCGCACACTCATTCCTGTGTGGGAGCCTCGGGAATTCTGTTTTCATAAACATTGCGGTCCCGGAACCGAGGTGGCAACGGGTGGCGTGTTGACGGCCCATAAAACAATTTCGTAAGATCAACAATTACAATTGGATTACCTAAGTATGTTTGAGGGCGAGGGACTAAAACTGAGAATGGTTTAATTTCTAATTGTAATATTTATAATAATATAAAAAGAAGATTATGTGATATTAACATTGATCGCCGTACTCCCAGGTGATTTTAGTGGATACACATATCTTTAATTTAAATCAGAATTCCTATATACACGACAAAGTAGGAACACTATAGTGATAACGAGTATATACAAATCTGGACGATGGGCTGAGTGGATATAGCTTATGTGTGTTCATCTGTTTCTATTTGTAGTTCTTCAATTTTGAAGCCAGATGTATTAAACTTTCCATAGGCTCATAGGCAAAAAATGCTGTTTGTTGTGATAGACTATTGGATAAATATGGGCCAAGGCGGACCTGGTACATATATCCACAAAATCGCATTGTCCACTAGCCTCCGGAAAAACAAAATAAATACAAAAAACATCAAACAGTTAAAATTCTTTTGAAAATCTTGTCGCTTCCTAAAAGCTTTTAGAATGGCTCAATAGTTTAATCATCTGAAAGATGAATAATTCTCCCCTCCTTGCTAATCCATTCGTAAAATTCCCCATAAACTTTATTTACAAAATTTGTGTAGTTTCTTGTAGCATTCCCCCTATCACTGTTCCCACTTGAACCGCCAGTATTATTCAAAACATGTTTACTGCTTCTGCGCACTGACATACGAAACAGCTGTTAAATTCAAATAAAGGTATTCCCATTATTCCCATTACTTCTGCGAGTCGCAACAGAAATATATATTCTCTTACACTGAAATCTCTTTCAAATGGATTTCTAAAACTGTTCTACGCTCAGCTGTTTCCGCTGCACTCTTTTGTGGCCACGCTCTCTTAGCCCTGACCATAGCCAACTTTGGATAGCTTGCCACCCACGCGGCGAATTGGTACGAACACCTCTCTCTTTCTCGTTCTCTCTATCGCTTTCCGAGTGGAAACGAGAGCTGGAGCAGGCGAATCGGGACGAGTCAAGGCGAGAGCCAAATCCGAAGAGGACTCCGACGATGGCTTGGGTGCGTGCACAGCCTCCGTGCATATCTGATGGCCAGCGAGCGAATCTGTCAGATGCGTGGCGAACGTTGAATTTAACGGTCGGTTTGGCAGTGAAAGTGGAAAGAAAGCGGTGCACCGCATTGGGCCATCAAATCGTTTTGTGCGCAAAATAGAAAACAGCTAAACAAAAAAGTAATAAAAAAAAATTTTAAAGTGAAATAAACAAAATCATAAGAAAAAGAAAAAACAAAATTTCAAGGAATATAAATACATAAAAAAATTGTGCAAGCTGTGACACTCCAATTAACTAAATGTAATCCCCAGTTAAACTAAAAGCATACATTAAGTTCGAGTTGGATTCTTGGGAGTCTTCAAATATTCTGGTAAATTATTCAAGCAAGTTTCTATTTTGCTCCTTTTTTTTGTGTGTGTTTTGGGTGTTTTGTGGCCCTCCTATCCTGTATCCTGTATTCTGTATCCTGTACCGCCATAAAGTTATACAAATTACAGCTATTCCCAATGATTTTTTGTTGCTTTAAAACTTTTGGTTCACGCAGCGTTCGCATTAAATTTCTTATTTTGTTGTTTTTATTTCCTTTTCTCCTATTCGCGTGGCACACGCGGCGTATACGCAACGTATCCACTTCTATTGTGTGTTTTGTGTGTATAACCTACATTTCTGCCAGTTCCACTGACAGACAGGAACTGGGACTGAGTACAGAGGACTGGGACTGAGGACTGGCATTGGGACTGCCTCTGCTTTTTGAGCCTGAGCCTGGAAGCGAAACTGAAACTAGAGACTGACTTTGGTGCCGACTTTGCCAGCTGCTGTCCCATCTGCGGCGAGTTAATTTTATGGATTTGCGTTGCTTGTTTACTTGGCTTAAATACTGAAAGATCCACAAGTTGGCAGAGAATTCGAGGGGGCAGACAGCACACAGCGGACAGCAGGCAGCTTGTTGTTTGGCCATTTTTATTAATTTTTGTTGTATTATTATGGGCAAATAGTTAGCCTGGCCAACTTGGTCCGTATACATACGTATACATAACGTTTGTCTTCATCAACTTGGGCTAACTTTTACCAAGTGATTGTTGATTTTGTTTGATTTGGTGTAGCGTTTGCCGTTGCCGTTGCTGTTGCTGTTGCTGTTATTTGATTTTAGTACTTTGGCAAAGTCAACATTCGTTAGCAAAAATTTCGCTCACGTTCCATTCGACCGAGTTCTCGATTTCATGAGTTTTGGATGCTGGTCCTGGTTGCTTTTATTTGCTCCTCTGTTCCGCCGCTTAGCCAGCGCAATGTACCCAGTCCATGCCCCAGTCACAAGCTCAGTCTCTGTCCCAGTCCCAGTCCCAGTCGCAGTTGCTGTCTCCGTCTGTCTGTGTATGAATCTCTCAATGTTGGTTCTTCTCGCCTCTTGCACCATGCATACCATCTATCTATAAATACACATAAATATATATGAATCTGTATATATTTTGCTCTTTTGGTAGTAGTAGTGGAGAGGAGCTGGGAGGGCGTAAGGCTAAGCTTAGCTGTCCTTAAGATTATTTATGCGGTGATTAGCTGCGCTGAATTATTGCTGAAATTATCAAGTGTGCTATAAAATTTCACTGCCATTTATTTGCACAACTTTTAGCGGGGCTCACGTACTAACCGAAACGCCACAGTAAAGTCCGCACTCACCCCATGCTTCCTGGTTCCCATGGATCCAATTCACATCCACATCCACATCCACCCACTCCGCTCGATGGCGTCTCATGTGTATCGTTGTCCCGGTTTTGGTTTCGGATTCGGGTGCGTGCGGTACGAGTACGAGTGAGTGTAACAAATTGCCAGAGTTTGATTTTTAAGTGTGAAATATGGTACAAGGAAATTGGATTAATTACACTGGGGTTCGCTTAGATTGAGCTTGACTTAAAAGCCACCATCTGACTTTGGCGTTGTTTATTCTTTAAATTTCCAAGTTTTTATCCGTAAATTTTGTTGGTTGGCCTCTTGTGTGAGATTAAACCGCTATTGCAATAATTAATTTTTCTGGGAATTTACGGGGGGACGATGATAAGCTGAAAGCTGCCACATCTCCTAGTCTGGATTAAGATATTTGTCCAATGCGCATATCTTTCCGAGAATATTGTTGTCAACCGTTTCTCTTTCCTAGAATAGGCCAACAGATAATTATGTTTTTACCTACCTTTTTACTTGGAATCTGTTTTAGCTGTGTGCTTTAATTTTTGCTTTAAAATGTTGCTGAAATAATTCTTAATCTTGCTTCTATTTGAATGCATAACTCCTTCTAATTACTCGGCAATATTATTAGGTGGATGCTGCTTAGCCATCGAGTCTTTTTGGATGTTTCAAATATTTACTGTATCCTAAACAGGTTTTTATCCCAACGCTAGCAGGAAATTTTCGAAAGATGTTTATTTACTTAGCTCTATTAGTAATTAAGCTGTTTTATTAAGTTTACTCTAGCCGCAGTGGACAGAGCATCCTTAGCCTGTAATAGCAAACAAGGATTATCATTTGTGCTGCAAAGTGTGGGAAATGAGATTTTCCATCATCTGCTTGCCCCTCACAGCCCCTCAGAGTCTTGCCCCGGGTTCTGCTTAAGCTCACTCCCACCTAATTGCCTAAGCCCTAACCTCAGAGTGAACCTGTGTTCTGGGGAGCAGAGTTCTGAGTCCTGTTTCTGAGCTGATTAATTACATTTAAATAAACACGAATAGCAGCAAACTTGACCAATGCCACAACAGTTACACGAACAATTCTACAATGCAGACAACAATAACAACCGACAGACAGCTCAATTCAATTGAACTCAATTTCACTTTGGTCTCGGCGGCTACTTTAAGCTGATTACAGCAGAAGGGGAAATACGCAGATATTCAGAGAAAGCCTCAACCGAATGTAGTTATACATTTCCATGTGTTTGCCTTGCCACAAAAACACACACACACACACGAATACACATGCAAAAACAAAATCATTAACTTTTGTTGCAAAACCAGCAAATTCTGTTTTCCACTTTGCCGTTTGCTGTGAAAGGAAATGTTGTACATTTGATGTGGGTAGCACAATCCCCATCCAGACCAGACAGTGGAGGAAGGATGGTGGTGAAATTTGTATTATATCTTTAGTAAATGAAAGTCAAAGCCGAATTTAATGCTGGGATTAGTGATAACACCAATGAAGATGGCACAATGGACAGGCAGAGAGGCAGACATGCAGACAGGCAGAAAGACAGACGGACAGCAAAGACGAGTCCAGACCGTTTGCATATGGGAAATGCCTAATGATTTATGACTGGGCTGGAGTTGGGGTCCGCAAAGTTCTGTCCACTCGGAATTGGTGGTGAAAAGCGTGAAAAACTGTCTGCCACATGGAAAATCACAGGCTCTTGGTGTGAGCGAGAGCGAGGGCGAGAGGTGGGTAATGCGGTGGGACGGCAAAAGTAAATTCAATTTTACGTTTCACAACTCAGCATGATTTCTATCAAGGCTGGGGACTCCTCTGTATCCTACCTCTGGCCCACATTGTGTACCGCAAACTGATTGCTTTTGGTGGTCCCTCGCCTGTCCCTGTTCCTGTCTCTGTCTATGTTTGGATGTGTGTGTGTGTGTGTGTGTGTGTGGGTGGGTCTGTAGAGCAACCTAAAAGCAGGCTACAAAAAAAAATCACTAAAAACTTGCAAAAGCATCAAAGCGCACTTTCTGAGCTCTGAGCGAAAGTTGGGCTTGTTCGAGCTATTAAAGTTGTTTTTGCTGTTGTTGTTGTTGTTCTTGTTGTTCTTGTTTCCGTTGAAAGTTAAAAACTTTTCAAGTGAGTTTTGCGGCTTGGTTTAGGGCATCATCGGACTATTGGCAGAATTGCTTTCAGATACTTGGCCGAGTCTCGGCTCGAGCACTCGAATTTATGCAGTTTTAATGAGAGTCGCTTGTGGAAATGTTGCTGCTAATACAGGAAATTAATAAGTTAAGTAGCCATTAGGTGCTTGAGTGCAAAGTTCAATTGTTGAACTTTCTCGAACTTTGCCAGCAGATTGAGCATACGCCCCTTAGACAGACAGACACGAGTCTCAGGGTGCCCCAATCTTTCCCAAGAGAGCTCTCCCTCTGTCTGTTTCTCTGATTTTTTGGCTGCTCCTCCTGCTGCTGCTGGTACATAAGCCGCGTTTTATTTTCACTCGAGGCGAGTGCAGTCATCTGTGAAAATATTGGCAAGACTCAAACAGCGCCAGCATTTGACATAAATCCTTATTATCCTTTTGTGCACAAATTGACATTGCACTTGTAAGGCGATTGCTGAATCAGTCTCAGTCTCAGTCTCAGCCTTCCTCCTGTCCCGCCCTGCCCTTCAGATGGCTTTCAACTTTTGTCTGTGGCTTTGTTTTCCAGCCATCCAGCAATTGTTGGCTGCTCTGGACGAGCTGTAGCTGTAGACACTGCAGCAGCATTAGCAGAAGCCGACAAATGCAGGAAGACCTGCCAGGTCTGTCTCTGTCCTTGGCACGTCTTGCCACTTAATTGACACAGACACGGCTTATGTGGCCTCCTCCGCCATAAAGTGCACGAAATTAAAATTCATAATGTTGACTTTAATGGAGCTAATGCTGAAATATCAAAGCTGCTGGCTTAGGTGCCAGCTCGCACATCTCATAGATTAGCCTGGGTGCCATGTACTCGCTCGCATGCCACTCGGGCCAAGTCATGCCGAACCGGGCCCAAGAAGCGTCTTCTTCCTGCCAGACTTGCCAGCTTGCCAGCCCTGCCAGCCTGCTGCCTTGAATTTTATTATGCGACACGCAGCCTCCTTGGGCCACCTATCAGGGGGGGGGATGGGGTGGGAGAGACGCACAACTTTGACGTTATTAAATTATGCGGAGATTTGCGCACTTTTTTTTCTTAGCTTTTTTCGGAAAGGAAAGCCTCTTGACGTTTTTAATGATGAGCCAGAGAGAGTGAGTCCTTCGGCTCCTGCTCCGCTAGAAGGCCTCCCGCTTCCTCCTTCCGCCACGGACTCTTACTAGGCCAAAATTAAATTATTTTATTGCCGGAAATTCATTAAATCATGCTTTTATGCAATTTCCCGACTACATTTCTGGCATACTCAAGTGCGAATCTGTCAATTCCCGGACAGACAGCCTGTCGGAATTTTTCGACGAGCTGCCGCCCACAGGCCCTGCCCTTGATTAGTACGTGCCGTTGTTAACATTTCTATTATGCCTATAATAACATTTATTTCATTGTTTACCCGGCCACAGCCACAGCCGCTGCTGGGGCTCGGGCTAGGGCAAAATCGATTGATTTGTGATCTATTTCCAGACACATGCTCTGCTCTCAAAGCACCAAAGCCCCTGACAACAAGACGGGGCACCGAAACAATGCAAATCTGACATTGCCAGAGGAGCGGAATTTTATTTATGTTTTCAGTGGAAAAAAAGACGCGAACACAAAGGGGGAAGCTGAGCCGAATGCCGAAAGCCAAGGCTCGACGAAAAAAAACCGGGCAAGACCGACAAACCCAAACAATCATCAAAATAGAATCATAAAAACAGTTAGCGGCGATCATAAATTTGGCACAAAAGCATAAAAACTGTGCCACGTGGCATAAAAATGGCTCTTCCATCTGCATTCTGCAACCTCTCCAAACCATATACATATCTACGAATACGAATACGAATAGGAATAGGAATACATATAGCTAGATATATGGCCTCGACATTTGTTGCCCGAGTAATCCCTGCAAATCAGCAGTTTTCCAGTTGTGGGGACACATACAGCTCGTCTAATAAATCTCGCAACAATAAAAAGAAATTTACATTTTTATAGGAACAGCAGCCGAAAGAAATCGTTAGTCAATACAATCAATAGCGGGGTCACAGGACACCAGACGCGGTTACAATTTAGTATTAGATTCCATCGTGGGCTTACCTTGCGTATGTGTAATGTCCATGAAATTGGATGGCCCAAAGTCCTGGCCTGCTAATACAATATTCATATAATTTCGTATGGGCAATACATCATTAAAATGCTAATGGAATTTATTTATCTATTAAATAGGGGATATGTCGTTAGGATCCGATATTTTTTATAGACAGAATCGCAGAGGAAGCCAAGCGAAATAAATCACAAAGTTCCCAAGAAAAACATCAAAAATAAATCTGGACAGACCATTTCCCCACACTTACGCTAATTTCTGTAATTTGCTACACACACACAGACACAGCCAAATAACCACTCCCCCCATATTACATGAATAAAATATAACTAAAATTGCGTTAATTTTTTAGCATGTTGCATGACCAACAATTTTTCTATTTCCACAAAGCCCTATGGCTCCCCGGTGATTCGTGCAACAACAGCGGCAGAGACAGAGACAGAAACAGAAACAGAGGCAGGGACAACAATTTTAAGTACTTGACATGAACATTTTCAACAAACCTCAAACCAACGGCAACAACAACCACAGCAATGGCCATCTGTAAAATTAAACTTGTGGCGCAACGCACGCGAAAATTTGTGCTCCACTGGCCAACAAAAGGGAGCCATCCAAGCCATCCAACCATCCACCCATCACCCATCCCACCCCTTGATGCTGCAGTGTGGCTGCCTGCTGATGTTTATCATAACCGCCTACAAGAGCCACAATGACAAGAACCACAGCCAAGGGAAGCAACACCACCAGCAGTAGGAGCAGCAGCAGCAACAATATGGTTTGGCCATCGCCGCACCCAGCCAAATAATTTGCTGGCAGGCGTAGCTAATGACCAACTCGTGTAAGTGCGCTGGATGGATGGATGGTTGGCTGTGACGGGGACTAGGATGAAAAATCAGGACAGCTCTGGCTCAGTGTACGGGTATCCCCACAACCATAGCCGAAAAAAGAAAAACAACAAAAAAAAAAAACAAAAAACAACAGCAACAATCACAAGTTTGGTTACAAGCAAAATGATGGGCATGAATTCATCATGGGAGTGCTTGCAGAGCCACCAGCGTGGACTGGTGGGACTCTGTCCCAGATACTCCCCGACTGCCGTCCGCCCTTTCCATTAAATCTTTTTCGAGGGGAAATTTAAAATAAAGTAACAAAACAAACTCCTACAACACTTGTAAAAAAATATGTACTCAAAGGAAGTGTTTATTCCGTTTGATCTGAGATAATATTTCCTGCTCAAGAGATCCTTCGAGATGGCTCTTCGATAAGATCATAAACCATTGAAAAATTGCAGTTTTATACAAAACTATAACAGACTAGTGGGAATGCCGCGGGTGGGGAACCCCCGGCTCACTCGCCCCTCTCGCTCACGCCGAGATGGATAAAATATCAAGCCACGACGGACGATCGTCCCTTTTTCTTTTTTAATAGAAAGATATAAGGCACTGAACGGAAAATAGCGAGAAGAGAGTGGATATACGAATGGTATGAATCTGATGCTGCCTTTTTAGACGCATTGTTTCTCTGAGTGTAGCTGTAGGGCAAGGCTGAGAAGGGGAGATAGGGATTCGTTGTGAGATTGAGTGGTGCAGAGAGAGGCGACATCGTTCGCTAATTTTATGCTCTTTTGTGATTTTTGTGCTGGACACACCCTGTGGGCATGTTTAGTGTCCTTTCACTTTCCCAGTAAATGCAAACTTTGCGCGCTTTTGTCATTAGCGTTGATAGCTGTAACGTGAACAGGAAGCCAGCAAAAGGAACGGGAACGGGGAACGGGGAATGACTAAAGCAGTGGCAAAAGAGACAGACACTCTGGAGGGGAGAGAGAGTGCCACTGGGAGACCTGAAAGCTCCTTGCTGGCTGCCTTTTTGGCCGCTTTTCATGTGTTGTTGGCGCTGATTTCCCGCCCCTCTCCTTCTTGTCGCTGTCATTGGGTTTGTGGTCCCCAACAGTTTGGTTACTTTTAATGAGCGGGGCGTGGCTCGTGGCATAAAACATTAAGCTGTGGGGAGGGGGGCCATGGGTCTGCGGTGCTCTCATTAAGTTGCGGTTGTACAGTTTTATTCCGCTCCGCGCTCACTCATTTTTCGCCTAATGAAAGTGAATTATGAAATGAGAGCCAACTGAATGTAGCTGGCTCAGGGGCTGCCAGCTACTCGTCATAAGTATCTGGCAGCCAGTTCCAAGTACTCGAAACTTACTTCGGCACAAAAATAAACCAAAGACCTCCTTCTCATGGTCAGATCTGACAGCGTGAAAACGACAACCTCAGACAAAAAACGGGTTCCATTGACCCCTGACTCGCTTCCAGCCAAAACCCCAAACGTTCCGTCCCAACATCAAAGGCATTCCACCAGGACGAAAGTGGGTAACCCACTTATGGTGAAAAAAAAACTGTAACAAAATCAAATTGGTCCTCGCCCTCTGTGGCGTTGCTTATTAAAGTGGCGGCGTCTAGCCGCTCAGGCAGACACATGTGTGGCATTTGTGGCATGCTCCTGCATATCAAATTTGTATGTAAATGACAAGTTTTTCAAGAAGTTTCACCAAAATTCATAAAGTTGGGGTTGAGGATTTTCACCCATTTTCATTACCCATTACGCTTTCCAGTCCGCCAAGCAACTACAATTTTAAGACATGTTGCTATACAGAATTTTGTATACAATATCCAATTTGCAGTTGGCGAGCCCCGACAGCTTTATTTAAGAAATGGTTTTAAATTTGTTAAATCCATGATTTTGTATTGAAACATAGATTGTTTCTATGCGAGATGAAGTCAGTGGCAGACTCTGACCAGCAAACTTTAATTTTTACTAAAGAAAATTACAAAATTCAACAACTCATTTCAAAAGATAAAAGAATATGAAAGTACGAAAAAT
This sequence comes from Drosophila helvetica, assembly GCA_963969585.1. Taxonomy (NCBI): domain Eukaryota; kingdom Metazoa; phylum Arthropoda; class Insecta; order Diptera; family Drosophilidae; genus Drosophila; species Drosophila helvetica. The sequence continues at coordinate 37,069,958 of OZ018403.1, forward strand.
CTCCAATAAATCCATTTCTAGGATATAATTAAAGTTTTTTCGGAAATAGTTAACAAGTATTTGAGTAACAAGGAAAGTGGACCCACATTTATCAGCTTATTACACGTTCGGGCAGCCATAAATGCATTAATCACAATAGGGCCATACCCTGTGTGTCCAGGCCTCCTTCAGCCATGAGAATGTGGCAGAAGCACATAGGCCTTGTCTCGAACAAAATTATATCTGCTGGAGTGCACACCCACCCGCTGCCCATCGATTAATGAGTACGACGTTTCTTTTGTTCATATTAAGTCGTGCTATAGTGTCCCCAATCCCAAAGCTTTGTTTCGCACATCAAGTACTTCTAGCCTAATAGCAGCCAGAGATGCATCAAAATATATAATAGTAAAACGAGAGTACTATGTCACCTTTAAATACATAGTCCAAGTAAAAATAAAACACACAATCGAGTCCATTGGTGGCCCTGAAGTGAAGAGTTGCACAGAAAGGAGCGACAGATGGCTCTTTAGGAAAAACCAGGAGTCTGATTCAAGCAAACAGGTTGCTTGAACTAAACAATTGTTTGCGGCTTTCACCATCACATCCCATCAAAGTTTTTCTGCTTTTTCGGTTTTCTCGCATCTTCAAAATTGTGAATGCTGATCAAGAATATTTATACTTTATGAGGTCGTAAACGCTCCCTTCGGGATGTCTCACAAATCTTTATACATCCCTATATGATAATGATAGTGATAAAGTAACTTTGACCTTTAAAGTTACCTTTGGTTACCCAGCAACGTCTCTGGCTGAAGACTTTGTTCGTTGAGCATGTGATGTCGACATCTGTAGTAGATAGTTTTATACGGGGAATATGTCTATTATATAAACAACTTTTAGCGCTGGGGGCTTGCTTTTACAGTTGCTTTTATCCGTCGATAAGGCCATTGTCAAGGGTGAAGCTGTAACAAGTAAAGACAAATTTGCTTAAATACACAAAGAGGAAGCGACATGAGCTTAGAGTATATCTACGAGAAAATCGTTTTTAATTTATGTCCAAAACAAAAGCAACAGCTGCCCGGGCAACGGGCAACAGGGAGCGGCCGTTGCAGGAAAGTAACAAAATTAAATATGTTATAAATAAATCAACTGGCAAAGGCATAAATAAATAATTGGAGATGTCAACTGGCGATGTCTGTACAGCCTGCTCTTAATCTGAGTGTGGTAAGGTTTCCGTTTCCTTTTGGTTTTGGTTTTGTTTAATTTCATTTCGGCTTTTTTCTGTTGTGCTGTGCAGCAAACAACTGTGCAAATATTTGGAGCAGCCACAAGGCGTCGTTGTGCTTTGCGAAGCAAAACAAATTACTTTTAGTTATTGCTTTAAATAGTTTGTGCAGCAATTTATGCAAATGTTTGAACAATCGCCGAGGCAGATTGGGTGTACGTATACGTACGCCTCTAGTTGCTGCTCGGCGTTCTGTGGTGGAGTTTTCTTTAATTAGTGCACCAAACTGTGGCACAGTCGGGAACGCTGTATCTGTGTGTGCGACTGTGTAGGTGTAATGGTGTTTCATGCATAATTGCAACGGCAGGCGTCTCATTTGAAAGTTTTGGCAGCGTCAGCCGCAGCAAACGCAAAAGCAAACCGTGCAACCTCAGCAGTAGCAGCAGTAACTAAACACACACACAGACACGCACGTATTCTAAATGAATATATACGAGTACATGCCATGTTAGAGGCACTCTCATGCACATATATATAGATATTCGTTTGAGCAACAACTTGGCGGCTTGCTTTCGCAAATTTGCAAATATTTCACTTGTAGCGCCCCAAGCTATGCTACACTAATTTGCAAGGCGTTGTTTTTGTAGCTGCCACTAATTAGCGTCTAATGCAGTGGCAGTGGCAGTGGCAGCGGCAGAGAAAGTGCTATAATAACGAACACAGTTCTATTCTGTCCCTCCCTTGAAGCTCTTGAATCCATTGAGCTATTGCCATCGAAAGTTCCCCGATTCCTGATCGAGACTCTCAAACGGGGGCGGGCCCATAAAAATCCCATCAAAGCCGGAGCAAGACATCAAAATGAACTCTTGCTAAACGGCCATGCATACTCGTAAAACTTGACAATTTGTTGGTCAAAACTTCTCACTCCAAGCGCACCCCAGCCGGACGGGAAAGCTGGTCAAGTACGAGTATTTTGCAAAACAATACGCCATTTAACTGCTTCAATTTGAGTTTGGTTGTAAAACTTTTTCTACTTTTTCTACTCTCGAGATTCCTCTCCCTTTTTGCACCCTCTATACATATATACGTTTGTATATAGTATACTCGTTGTATAAGTATTTGGGTGTGTGCGTGCGTAACCTTTGCACCAGCGAAACAAAAGAGAGAAAAAAGAATGGTTGCCAAGTTTATTAAAAGTTGCGGCAAGCTGCAGACACAGTGCGAACTCTGGCCTGAAGGACGAAGACGCTGGAGTCTGGGAAGTGAGCGCTGACAGCCAGCAACTGACAAATGCCAACGCTAACTCACTCAACTCCACGCAAAACGAAATAAAAAATATACAACAAAAAAATGCTCAAAATGGTAAGAAGAAAGATTTCAAGTTTCCTCTTTTCCATCTTCCTTTGTTTTTCATCTTGTTGTTCCTTTGTGTGTGTGTGTGTGTGTGTGCGTGTTTCTTTTTCGCTGATTTTTTTCTTTTGCATCTTGCCTTTTGGCAGCATCTTTGAGCGGTTTTTTATTATTATTATCTTTGACCTGGACCGGGGGACCTCCTGCGCTTCACCGCTTCTCCGGACCTCGCCTTTTCCATGTTTCTCAATTTTTATTTATGGGGAAAGTTTTTGGCGCTTTCTTATGCATTTTCTGCGTGCGCTTCGTTTATGTGTTTGTGCGTGTGTGTGTGTTTCTGGGTCAGTGGGTTGTACGTTATTGTAATATGGTACCCTAATGGTACTTTGACCATTAAAGTGGGGGGTACTGATGCACTTTAAGAGGATACGGGATACATTAGTTACCGCCTTTTTCTCTTTACCGAATGTTTGATTTTCGTTCTTTGAGAATTCCAATTTTGTTTTTTAAATGTTTGCCAAATATTTCCATGTTTAGAGTACCACATGGTGCCCTGTATTCTGTGTAGAATTTTTAATTTGATTTATTTTAGTTTAAGCTTCTTAGAGCCACTAGATTCATTGATAGCCGTGGTTTCCCGATTTACTTACCTGAGACTGACATTCATCATGTGAACGCTATTTTCTAGCAAACTCTGTTGGCATTTCTCTGGTTGGTCAGCTCTCTCTCTCTTTGAGATATAGGATGCCCTTCCAATATCTATCAAACATCTCTCTCTGCTCAGCAAACAATGTGCAATGGCAAAATGCTTGGCCAACTGAAATCTCAGAATCAACTGTCAGTCTCACAGTCCATGGGGCTCTGGCTCTTGCTCGAGCAACTATTAGGGCTTCTAGTATTTCTCAGCGTTTCTTTCTGGGATGCCTTCGGACCACTTGGGCCTTGAGAGCTGACGGTGACGGTGACGATGATTCGATGCTGATGTCGATTTAGGTAGATACTTGTCTGGGCCTTGGCAAAACGGTTCTGATTGAACACAACAATTTTGAAATTGCTAAACACACATGAACACAAAAACAGAGCCCGACAGACACAGGGATACACAGGGATACACCGGGATACTAGTGGGAGTGGTGCACAACTACACGTTCGTATTACGTGCTGGTGACATTTCTGCTGACAACGAGCCAGTGTAAAATTTAAACAGTTCCCTGTGTTCCCTGTGCTCTCTGTGCTCCCAGCATGTCCTGGCGCCGAGTCAATCAATTGGCAGAAATTCGCATCTGTTTGGTTGTTTGCCCCTGTTTGACTCTGCTTGTCTCTGCCTGTCTGGGCTCGTCTGGTGCTGTGTGTGTGTGTGTGTGTGTGTGTGTGTTCGGGGATGTCTCGCATTTCCGGCACATTGGCGTTAAATGATTTTTAGCAAAAATCGTGCGGACATGACACACTCAAGTGGCTACCGATGCCAGCACTCCACACCACACCACTCCAGTCCAGTCCAGTCCACCCCCCAATCCGTTTCCCACTCTCCATCATCCTTTGCATCTTCAGAGAGCACGTGATTGCTCAGCTCTTGGCATCTGCCTATCGATGGATGTACTGAGCCGTGTCAAGTAGCGGAGTACGACAGAGGGGAAGGAATCTCAAGTAATTTCCATTAAGTAAGTGTTTTGGCACTTAAACTTCGAATGCATTGGCATTGGCTCTGATTGCATTAGGCGACAAGTGGGTGCCGCAGAGGACATTTCGTAGGGCAGGACATTCTTAAAGCCGCTTAAGCGTCTTTGTCGCAATTTCCGGAATGCTTAAAGACGATTCCATGCTCCATGCCCCATGCCCCCTGCTGGGGGCCGCCGACTGTTTCTGGCTTCTGTTGTTTGCCGACATCATTCTACCTGAGCTGAAAATTATACAAACAACAGCTGGCCGGGGTGGACGGACACTGCCCTGAGATACTACTACAAAAGTTGGGTCGGGTGGGGCTAGGCAGTGGCAGCGACAGCGGCAGCTGGCCACTCTCATCGCCGTCATCATCATGGTCGTTATATCAATGTATGGCTTTGGACGGTGGGTGTGGATGGGGCCGGCACGAAATCTTCGTTTCGAAAATGCCATTTCCGACCATTTCCAGGAAACGTAACTTCCGCCCCACCCAGAGGGTGGCCATGGAGAGGGGCACGATGATGCTAATGGCGCCATTGTTGTTGTGTGTGTGTGTGTACAGTTGGTGGAATACGCAGAAGATGGAGAAAGACCCATAAAGTCATAAGATTGGCGGCTTGACGCTCATTAGGCTAGGGTCTCTAGTCTCAGGTTCTCAGGTTCGTTTGCCTACTGGGAGGAGAGATACTCGTAGTCCTCCCACACAAGCTAAGCAACAAACCAGGTGAAAATGAAGCAGGTCCCTGCTTAGATAATTTCTAATTGGCCCTGGGTTGATTTTAGTTTGTACCAAACAGGAGCAGGAGCAGGAGCACGAGTTAGGTTCTAAGAAGTTCCGAGAAATCCAAGGAAGTTGATTGAAGTACTGGTCCTGGTATTTAATCGTATATGTACGGTTTTCTAGGAATATGGAATCCGGGGAAATTGATTTCGAATATTTTAATATGAATTTAGTACCTGGTAATTGCGTATACACATAGTCAGCTGTGGCTGTTCATCTTTTCTTTTCTATGATCGATTCGAGTTCATTTGCATTACCTTCTTGACTGCCTTCTAAGGATGTTGTATGCGAACTCAAACAATTGCTTTTCAGTTGGCAACGTTCACTCTGATTGCTGATTCTGCTCTGCTTGAAGTGACTTTCTTTCTACGTTCTTTCTGCCTTCTGCCACAACCAGAGCTGCCTCAGGCTGCCTATCGGGTCAAGCCCGGGCCTGGGACAACAATTGTTTTATGCCTCTGTTGTGCCAACCAGTCAGTAGTCAGGAGGGGTAGGCTGTGCACTGCTCTAGCCACCACAATGTCAGGCAGGCACCTGCCTGGGTGGTGGGTTGGTTGTTTAGTTGTTTGGTTGGTTTTACACTAAAAAATCAAGTTCATTTTGTGCAGTCTGCCGTGAGACTGTAGACGAAGCCGGGCTAGTGGCTTTGTGCTTTTCTTTGCACGGCTTGAATAAGGAGCACCTCTCGGCCACTTCGAGACTCTGGCCCAACGACTCTGGTCCGTCCGAGCTGTGTCAACAGCAACAACAGCAACAACAACAACAACAACAGCAGTGATGGCCAATATATATCAAGTAAAAGGTGAGGAAAAGGGTCCTGTGTGTGTGCCGAATAGGGCCTAATAGCTTTACTTTCTGTTTAATATACCTTGTGGTAGAGCAGCGGGAGCTTCAGCCACAATGGGTACTCATTTGTAGTGAAATGTTGGTCAACAAGACGTGACCTTGCTCTGCTTTTCTTTACTTTTTCTTGCCTTCTGTGTCTGTGTGTTGGTGTGAGAAAATTGCTTTTATGTTTCTTGGAGCTCCGGCGTTCAGGCTTTCTTCGGGCCGATGCTGGCTCCTGCCTCATGTGTCATTATGTGGCATACACATTGTTGCAGCAACAGCAGCAGAAGCAGCAGCAGCAGCATTGCCTGCTGTGTCATACACTTCCGTCATGGCAGCTGCAGACACGCCCACCCTCTCACCAGACCCACCTCCACCCTCCACCCACTTTGGGCAACCTTTTGGGGTCAGGTCAGTTTGGTTTTCGCACGCAGCTCCTTGGTTGATGTTGAGTTCTTGTCTTGTCATTGTTTGTTTAATTTTGTATGCCGGATATCCCGGGTGTTTTTCCCATTGTCCTGCTGTCAATGCCAACAACAACAACAGCAACTATAAGAGTGGGCGTGGCCACAGTTACAGTCACAGTCACAGCCTCTCCATCTTGCCCACTCGCACCCCACCAACGCGTATCTCTCTTTCATCAATGTTTATGCCGCTGACAACAAAAGAAATTAAATTGCCAACACTGAAATTCAATTGTATCTCTCTCTCTCTCTCTGCCTCTCTGCCTTCCATTTGCCACACTCAAAATTCTTCAAGACGCTGGCAGTCGCCGGTCGGCTCTGGGGCGTGGCATGACGACATCTTGAATGGTTATTGCCGCTGACATTGGGGCATGGCATTGATTTTTTCCCTTTGTTGTCCGCCTTTTGTGGGGGCACAATTGTAGGAAGTAAACATTTTCAGTGCTTTCAATTTATTAAAAGGCGCGTCAGGCAGCCATAAAAAGGTCAATGATTATTATGTTTTCCATGCAAAATACCACGGGAGTGGTACTCTCCTTCACCTCCCAGCCACCCACTTCATCAGGAGTAGCAGCAGCAGCAGCAGCAGACAGTGGCCAAAAACAGAGACAGCTCCATGCGCCATGGAGTATGGAGCCATCATCCATGGGACATGGCAGTTTGTTTGGATTGGCATTGAGGCGGTTTTGAAGTGGCTGACTCGCCTCGCCTCGTCTTGTTTTTGATGGCATTTCTGTGGTGCTTCGTTCAGGTTCAAAGCGACCCCGTTGCCGTTGCCATAGACTGCACTGATTGGCCCTAATAGTTCGCATCGAGCACATCAAGAACTTTAAAGTTCTGCCCGGCTCTCTGTTGGGGCTGTTATGAATTTAATTCACATTCCGAATTGGCTGCCATTTGCCTTTCGTTCGCTTTTCCTGCCATAAATCAACATTTAACACAACCTGAATATCCGCTCGTGTTTGCTCGCCATTTTCCATTTCCATTTCCAGTTTCTCAGTTTTCCATTTTCGCATTTTCCTTTTTATTCGCATTTTTCGCCAAAAGCCTACTTTGTAGCGCTTAAACTGCAATTAAAAACATTAAATGTGCGCATAATTAAAAATGTTGCCCTCTTTATGACACATTAACATATTTGCATAACGTATTTATTAAAACTGTAGCTGCCACCATATCATTCCTTGTCCGATCTCGTTGATGTATTAAATAAGGCCCGACAATAGCAAGCAATTAACCAGGGAGCCCCCGCCCTTGCGTCCCTGTCAAGGGAGCAAGCACTTGTCCTTTTGGAGCCCGAGCATGTTCGAAAGGCCAACGGCATGATGACCATGTCACATTTGCATTCCAAAGGCTTCTCCCCCTCCCAGTGTTTCGTTGTCCAACTGCCGTCTAATTCGGTTGTGCTGCGGCGCATTGTTGCAACAAGGGGCGGGGGCTCGGGCTCGGGCTGGGGCTGGGGCTGGCTATGGGGATGATATTCAGATGCATTCATCAGACGCATTCGCATTCGCATTCGGTGCATTCGATTACAGCATGCGTATAATTGTTCAATGCTAATCAAAGCGAAATCGTGCCCCAGCCAGCGGCCAAATCGCTTAACATGCCAGGGCATTGTCTGAGATACATTTGCACGGGAACGCTTAGTCGTTACACATTATGGCCATTATCCCTGCCCTTGGCATGGCAGCAACCAATCATCCCAGGGTTATACATGGGGCACATTCTTGTAGGCCTATTCATAAACATTGATTGTAAAAACAGCTTCAGAAGTTTAGATTTACAAGACAACTGAATACACCTTAGTAAATTAAGGAAAAGCCCTATACAATAGCTTCAACATAAATATCATTTCAATATTATATACACAAATTTCCGCCAAGAATCGGCTATTTAGAAATTATACTAAATATTCTTTTCTATTTCAAAGTGAGTCTAGAGGAAGTAAGTCGCTTAGGATTTATTTTTCTAGAATAAAATCCATTCACTATATTTTTTGTTCGGAATATGTTTCTGAATCTTAGACTGTTTATTTCCTCAGTGTAATCGTCACGTGGCAATAATTAAATTGCATTAGAAATGTCTTTAATTGACACCAAGGTAACGCATAAATTCTAATTGGGGCTCCTCCATGTGTGACAAAGACACAGAAGCACCCAGAGGGGGACTTAGAGAGAGAGAGAGAGAAATAGCTAGATAGATGGAAAGAGTGCGACTGGCTACATGTAACCGGAAATTATGAGAGTTCTATGGAGGAGGGTGACACGACAGAAGTGCAGATACGGCCGCACTCGGCATCTGCGAGAGAATTATTATCTTGTACTTGGCCATGTCAAAGAAAATTTGCATTTTTCGGTCTGACAAAGGGCGGCAAACAGCAGCCGAGGCAACCGAGCATCAGCAGAGTGGCAGCAGAGAGGCAGCAGAGGGGCAGCAGAGAGGCAGCAGAGAGGCAGCAGAGAGGTGTGGCAGCAGTAGCCGACATGGCTCTCTGTGGTGCAATGTCAACGTGTTCGTCGTGCTCGGCGCTACCAATACCAAATTGTCTGCCACAATAGACTGACAAGGTGCTAGATTGCATGCCCGTCCGCAGGGGTGAGGGTGTGGGTGTGGATATGGGTGTCCTTCTGGATGCTCTGTGTGTGTTTTAAATAGAGCAACAATGTGCATTGACAATGAGATGAGAGCTGCCAGCAAATGTGACACAGATAGAAACTTTAAAATGCATCGAACAAAACAATTGCAGGCCAATGAGAGAATGTGAATGGTTGTGGTTTAATTAAAGTCTTGGATTTCTCTGAAATTGAAGTATCTACTTTTTTACGAATGATTGTATGCAGAGGGAATTTTTGTCTAATTAACATGACACCATCTAATCCCAATACACCTCTTTCTGTAGAAATGCATTAGTTGAGCGCTTTGAGCGCTTTTCCCTGAGGATAATTTAGCGTTTAGCCCAGTAATGTGGCCTTGAATCCGCCGTAAACGCAGAAATTCATTCATTTATAGCTCTCGGGCGACACAACATAACAACATTACACACCCATATTATTGGGCGGGGACTGAGGACTTCCATTCCGCTTCCGAGACCGTGTTACCTCAGCCGCCAATCCTCCTCTCCTCCCATTTAATTGTGCGGCTTCTCAGCCATTTTTATGTGTTTTAATTTTCATTGGAGCACTAAAAACATGTCAGCGTCGTCAATGTCAGTCAGACCCCATCTGGTCCCCCATTTCAAGGGGAAGGAAGAAAGCAATCCAGAGCAACACGGAGAGGTAGGGAGCATCAACAAGAGTCTGAAGAGGCTAATAAACACTTATATAAAATTCTCGAATCGCACGTGTTGCGTTTGTCAAGGGGTTGCTGTGGCTGTGGCTGTGTGGCTGTTGCCGCTGCCACGACATGGAGACATACAATACAATAAAACTGCTAAGTGCATGGGCATGTTGTGCCATATAGCTCCATCTAGCTTCGGTTCTGTATGCATTAATCGAGGTGTGCTGCATGCTGGCCATAAAATCCAAGTGGATAAAGGGGCAGTGGAGGTGGCATCGATAAGCTGCCAGAAACAGTGCAACGCGTGTGCCACATAAAAATGGTATTTTGACATGGCCACCGAGTGGTCCCGAAAGGAGGGTGAGGGCCAGCGAAGCTAATGAGCATTATGAATGCTTCCCCGATGTCATTGCACTTGAGTGGATCTCTTTACACGGTACTGGGAGGGCCCAAAGGGTATATTGTATTCGTTTATTGTATGTAACGGACATAAAGTTAGGGCTCCACTTCAGCAGTGAACAATAATAATATTGCTAGCATCCAATTGGATCGTTTACTTTCTATACTATCAACAGGATAGCGGGTATTTTATAGTGCATCAACTAAATCGCCTGTATCTTGTTCCTTATGCATTCCACTTAATGGACAGCAGCCTTCAGCGGCCTCGTCCCCCCCCTGCTCCTGGCCGGGAGTCGGGAATCCGTACAAAATGCTGCAATGAAAGGCAAGAAAATGGGTTGTGTGTTGCTTGAACGCCTGCCAATCCAGGGGTAGCAAAAAGTAATTGAAACTTAAATAAACAGAATGCTGGAGCAGCGACCGCAGGCCCGAGTGCAAACAGTAGCAAAAAAAAAATATGTAGAAACAGAAACAAAAACAGTAACGGAACGGGTTAAGTGGCCGCATCCCCAGCTCTGGCTTCACAGGGCCGAGAGTTGCATGCAGCATGCAGCATACAGCATGCAGCATGAATGAGGCCACATACACACGGAGCGGAGATCGACATGCTCATTCAGGCTCAAGTGCCTGCCACTTGTGCACAGCCTCATTAGCACAAACAAAAAATTTGCACTCACAAAGAGCCCGTTTTGTTCTTGTCATTATTATTATGCTCGTTTTCATATTTTTGTGTTGTGTTTCTGCTACTCCTTTTTTCGCTGCTGTTTTTGTTGATTTGATATTGTTTATCATATTTGCTTTGGCTTTGGATAGGATAGGGATAGGGATAGGGCTTCGCTTCCTGTCGGCAAGCGGCAGGCGGCGAGCTGGCAACATTGTCGAAAGGGCGGTCGGGCGGTAGCAGCATGTTGCCAGGCTTCCAGAACATGTTGCTGCTAGAACATGCTTCCAGCGTGCTAATTTTGGAAATGCTCGTGCCCGTGCCCGTTCCCGTTCTCGTGTCTTGTTTTCGGGGTGGGTGTGCTTCTTGCGGCTGTCCTTCACTGTCGCGCCTTGATGAGTTCTCATTCGTTTGTCAACTTGTCGTAGGCGCGGATTGTTCTCTGCTGTAGGGTCTCTCCGGTTCGGTTCGGTTCGGTTCGTGTTCAGTCGGTTTCGGGATTGCTTGCCTGGCGGGGTCTTGTTTACACGCCAAATAACGCGTCTTTGCGGTAGCATCCGCGACCATGACAGCTGTGCATCATTCCGAGATTTGAGATTTTGAGAGCTCTTTAATTATACAACGACTAAACATTGTTTATTATTCATTCCGCCTTGCAGCTCACATCCGGCATCAGCAGCTGGACCCACACTCAAACACAGTACTATCCAGCCATTTATGGGAGTGCGAACTGAGAGAAATTACTATAACCAAATGGATTTCGTCTAAATAAATCGCAAAAAAAAAATATAGGAAAAAAGAAAGCAAGAACGATCATTAAAACGCGGAAATGGAAATGAATAAACAATCGATTGATTGTCGGCAAAATGTGCAAATTCGTGGAGTGCAAATCAAAAGCAAACTCGAGTGAAAGTGAAAAATTGAGGCCGCAAGAAATTATTAATTACCGCAGTGCTTGTTAGCGGAATTTACCCAAAGAGGCAGACATTTTGTTTATGAGCCAATTTGCCAGCCCCACCCGAGCCCCGTCAAACTGAAGCGGGGAGAGACAACTATAATTTGCATATTCCACAGCATCCCCCACTCCCCAGTCGAACCCCACAACCAGCCCCATACATACATACATATATCCGTACAGAACAGACAGCGCGGCGTGTGAAGTTGAAGTGTTTATTAAATAGTCTTGCCGCAAATGTCGGGCGTCTTCTGAGCGAAAGACAGTGCCTGCCCACCCCCCAGCTCACGAGGTACTCCATATCATGTTGGAGCTGCAACTGCGCAAAGATTTGTCAGCGGACTCGGCCGATATCCACAAAATGAGACACCAGAAGGCACTGGATACGGCCCACAGACAGCACCGCCGGAGACGCGAGCCCGACTACCAGACGAGTCTCTGCCTGGTGCTGCTCGCCGTTCTGCTGCTGAGCACGGGTAAGTCGAAACTCTGTTTGGCCATAAATTTAAAATAGTATTTACCCAGACACATCAAAGTCGAATATTGGAAAGCCATCGTCAGTGACAAAAACATTGCATAAAATCAAATAAACCAATATATTTATCCATCCGACAATATTCTCAGCATTTACAAATTTAAAGAAATTCCCGCTTATAGCTGAAACAAATTTCTAATCATCAAACACGATCTTAGACTCCTGACTATCGAACCAGCAATTCAAGAGTTTCATTTGTACAATTTAATGAAGTATATTTGTCTGGTTTCCTCCGCCCCTCTCCCGACCTGTCATCCCTTTTCAAGTAGTATCTGGGCATCTGGGAGCATGGGAGGCAGGGAAAATGTCAACCAAAATCACATGGCCAGCCGCAGTTCCAGTGCCAGTGCCACTGCGAGTTCCCTTAGACCAACACTCGGTGCTCGATGCTCGAGGCTCGAGCCCTTAACTCAATTGACTGCTCCACTTTTTGCCAAAGTACGCTGGCAGTCAAAGCCGCCATCACTACTGTGGCTGCTCAATTAAATGCCTGGAGTGTGTCCGCCAAATTCCCAGGCAGCGGAAAACTTTCAGCAGCTCGAAACTCCAACTCCAGCGCCAACTCCAATAAAAATCGAACAACAGCAGGCCCGAAGGGGTGTGAGGGATACTCACACACCATTTGAGATAGATACAGACAATCGATACTTGAAATACTTTGGTGGGGGTGGCACAGAAAATGACAGTCGAAACAACACTTTGGCATAATAAAATACAAATAAAAGGGGCACCAGAGCAGCCACACAGATCCGACGCCAATTGATTGACGAAGTGGCAAAGATCTACTTGAGAGCGATGCGGCACGGAGTGGCGAGAGGAGCAATAAAAAGGATTGACAGCCCGAGGCAGTCGGTCGGGCGATATCTAAGCGGTGTAGAGGTGTCAGGCGCACGGACAGACAGGGGACAGCCACTCGAATGGCTGTCAATGACAATCAGGAACGGAATCAGATTCCGTACACTCACTTCTAAATGCCTGTCTTCCGATGGTGACAGGAGGAGCCGTAGCCGTAGCCGTAGCAGTAGCCGGGGCCGGAGTTGAGTCCCATTCGCATTCGAGGCTGGAGCTGGAGCGCTAATGCTGATGCTGAACGCTTGTAAAAAGTTTTTAATGACACTCCCTCCTGCCGTTTCGTCGCCTGTTCCGATGCGAACAGAGCCCGTTCCATTCCGCATCCACATTTGCCAAAGCAAATCAGTGTCAGGCTGTTGCTTCATTACTCCAGCACCAGTGTCGAGTCGACGTGGCCGCTAATGAACAGCTTAAGCAGCAACCCGTCCAAATGCGCATCGCATTTCAATGGGATCCGAGCACCAGCCCCAACCCTAACCCCAGCCCCAGCCCCTGCCCCTGCACCGCCATCGAAGTGCATTTTTCGGCTATTGCGGGGCTGGGGAATCGAATGGGGGAGAGATTTGTGTGCCGTGATCCGTGACTTGTTCGGAAATGTTGTTGCATTGGGTCCTTGGCACTCAGGGTATTGTGAAGATTTGCAGAGTGCCCCAGTGCACTGGGGTGTCGAGGAGGGGTGTGCCTCACTAGTGCTTTATTAGATGGAGGTGCAGGCCCGGGCTCCTCTAATGGATGGGGGTTAATGGGTTAGGGTTAGCAGCAAAGTGGTGTATTTGTAAAAGTGAATTAGAACCGAAAATGGGCATCAATTGTGGTGATGTATGGCTGAGTGGGGCAATAACTATTCCCCAAGGAACTCTCCAAAGTATGCCCATAAATCACGCCACAAAGAGGGGCTCGAATTAGTTATAGATTTCATTTGATTTGATTACAGATTTATATTTATTGGTTCACTGACTGCGTCAACCTTTTTCCATCAAATACCTAATCAAGCACCTAATCTGCATGGTGCTGACCATATTTCCATAAAATCTACGATCTAGTCGCATTTATAATCAATTTCGTCATACATATAACGAAATGCAATTCCACTTTAATTTTAAAATTCATTCGAACACATCAACTACAAATGCCCAAATAAATTTGATGAGTTCTCCCATCCAGAATGAATGGGAAAAGAATGGCAGTTTCGATACGTTCAAAGAAGAGAAAGCGGCGACTAGTAGTTACCCACTATTCAGATTTATTTATTTAATTATTTCCACTATTGGAACTGTTTCAGCTGTTGCACTTGGTCGCAAATTCGTAGCGATATTCTAAGCTGAATTTAAGTAATTATACAATTGGTAAATTCATTTAGAACACGTATAAGGATTTATTTATATCCTTATGCTCAACGACAACAGGGTACTAAACAGCGATACAAGTTTCTGGTTTTATCATTGAAATATTAATTGCAAAATAATATTGACGAGCGGCAAACAAATTACAAATAAAATATGTAAATTTTCTTGCGGTTATCCGCTATGTAAATTCTGCCATATAAATTTCAGAACCACTGGGCGATGCCAGTTTGCCAGTGCAACATTTTTCGACTGCCAAACAAATTATGCCAGTCACGCAAAAATTGCATAAAGGTAAATAGATCGAAGCTTGCGGCAGTGGGAGGTGCCAGGTGGAATAGTTGTACAGATGGTACTCTGGTTTGGGGCTTGGGGCTTGGGGCAAGTTTAGCCACCGCGTCTGTGTTTGTATATTATTAATGCAATTTGTAATTATTTGTTGCCTGCACACAGATGCAGTCGTACGAGTACGAATACGAATACGAGTACGAGAAAACGCGCATACCCAGATCCGTATCTCTGTTTGTTTGTTCGCTTGTTTGTTTTCCCAAATTTGTGTTTGTTTATTTGTTTGCCTTTGCCATAAAACGCAATTATCGCACACAAAGAACAAAGCATAGTGCAAGCGAAACGCAGCCAGGGGTCACAGTCTCCCCTATGCCAGAATCTGCCCCCACTTTGGCTGCTTTACTACCAGATTTCCCACTTTGGGAGTTTCGGAAAAGCTGCAAAAGTTGTCGCCGGCATCGGAGCTGGCATTTTCGTAATTCGCATTTCGCATTTTCGCATTTGCGTTGCCATAATTAACTTATTTCGTACATTAGCAACAGATTTTGTTTATTAACGCATGTGCGCTTGCTCTCAGTAATGCGATCCCGCCTCATTCTGTCCCATTCTGCCCCATCCAAGCCCATGACGAGCGCCCGGCCCGGCTCAGCCCAGCCCAGCCCAGCCCAGGAGCGGCTTTAATGTGTGCGGGGCAAGGGACAATGGGGCGCATACTTATCTTTTGGCATTGCGAAGCGAGTTTATTTGTTTTGTGCTTCTGGTTGCCTGACTGGGGAGGTTCGGGTGGTGGCTGGGTGGTGGTTTGGGTGGTATTTTGTGCGGCTGCTGTCGCATAATTTATTTATCATTAGCAAAATTTGGCAAGCATTGGTATGCTCCTCTTTCCACCATCTGCCACAAGAAGTTGCCGCTGCTGCTGAAAGTGTCTGTGTATTTGGCTAAATAGTTGAAATAATTAGGCTCATTAGAACTTTTGTAGGTTTCTGGCCGGGCTAGAGCTCGAGTGCTACCATTGAGTGTTGCCCTGATTGACAAGTGCAAATTGGTATTAATGCCAGAGCACTTGGAACTGGTAAAGTACTCCACAAAAAGGGGAGGACAGGGCGCAAAGGAGATATTAAGTCTTTAAATTGATGTAATCTGGTAATCATTGGAAAAGTTTTCCATTTCAGAGACGGAAGCATTTTCTACCATACAAAAATATATGTACAAATAATTCGAATTCTCTTTAAATATACAGAAATATTTATATATTTATTTTTGACTTATAAATTGCGTGGTTGGCAAAAGCTTAAAATTGCAGTGAAAACTAAAATGAAACCCATCAAAGGCTGGTAGTCGAAAAATTAAATTCTAATTATAAACTACTCTGGTACATAAATATACTCGTAATTACGAAAATGAGCCGAAGGTCTCGATGCTAGCGCTCCAATATTTTTGTTATAATTTTCTAATTTTAGTGAAAAAATAATTAGGAAAACATGATTAATTCAAGGGTTTTACTGTTTGGCCATTTCCAATCAATTGGAGCGTCAATCTGCACTGCCATATTTTTGCGAACTCATCCAAATATTTGTCGGCTTACCAGCCGAAATTTTCTGATATTTAAACTCTATCGGGCATCTGGCATGGTTCACGTTTAATTAAGCAACGTTGCCAAAAAATATCTAGGACAAATCACAGCGACAAAATCGCAACTGGCGCACGAAAAATGTCGTTGCTTTAGTTTCAGTTTTGTTTTGTTGGTTGTTTTGTTATTTTTCGGATTTTTTTTTTTGTTGGTTGTTGGTTGCTGGTTGGTTTTTGTTGGCTGGCAGGACCAAGACCCCGGCCACTCCTCCAAATAACAAAAACTTGTTGTTTCGCAGAGTCCGAGTGGAAACTGTGTGCGAAGTGCAACAGCCGCAACAAAAACGACATAAACTTTTAACAATTGCAAAACCAAATAAACAAAACGGAGCGGAGGGCCGAACAAAAAGAAAACACTGAAAACGGCTGCGGGCTATAAATCTGCAATGGCTGTGAGGTTGCTGGTGTGTGTGTGTGTGTGTGTGTTTGGGCATCAGCTGTGGGTGTAGGTGGAGCAAGGGCGTTTGCATAAACCCATTTACACATACAAAAGGCAACAGCCACACACAGATACACTAACAGACACAGTCACACATACACGTGCAGATATGTGCAGACAGAGCGAGCGCCTGCTGCGTAAATAACTAATAAGGCTCGAGGATAAATTTCAAGTGCAATTTGGTGAGTATCGTAGCCAAATATAGTACTGTTAGAAACCAAGTTTTGGATACCCTTTCAAAAGGATTATTGCGTGGTATCTGTAGGATATTGTCTGGCCAACTGCGGAAAGAATTGTAAGGAAACAGAAAACACTCATCTATATCAAATTTGATTAAGATTCATACTTTTTGATCTTGCTAATGCTTCCAGCCATAACACTCTGTGGAAGGGTATAAGTCGACCGATGAACTGGGAAGCAGGATCAGGACAGAAACAGAGACAGAGACAGAGGAAAAACTCACACAAAAGTTAAGCGTGGCAAATATACGAGTATCTCTGCGTTTTGGGTGCGGCACGTTTCTATGACTTAATTAAAATTATGAATGTTTTTGCCGCTGCTGCTGCAACATGCCAGAGATGTGTGGCATGACCAAAAACCAGCCGGGACAGGGGAACGGTGTGGGGGACAGTCAGGATGTCCATGGCAAATGCGCTTTTTGCCATCGAGGCGAACAAACAAACACATAGTAGCATCAATTTATGCATAAATCACATGGCACAAAAACCATGCCAAATTGTAAACATAAAACGAAATGGATATTCCTGCCGCCAGCCCCCCTCCCCCACCATTCCCTAGCAGCCCGCAGAGGCACCGCATAGCCCATTGGCACCACATTTGCGTGGGGTCTGTCTCTGTGCCGAGAGATGCAGTTACCAAAAATGAAATTTCCGAATGTCGTTGTCGCTTATCGCCCGCTGTCCCGCTGTTCCGCTGTTCCGCTTTACTCTAGCCCACCCCCTCCATTGGTCGTATTTTCATTTAAAACAGAGCTCAGATTAATTTTCTAATCAAACACAATTTTGGGTATGGGTCGAGTCCTGTTCTGCCGTATCCTGGCAGACCGAAATCCATTATATTCGCAAATTTCATGCGCGACACATGCAAGTGCATTTCCAAGTGGATCTGCGATAGGAAAATATCCAGCATTGACTGGTAATTAGCTTTTAAGTTATACACATACCGGGTCCACTCGCAGCTGAACCGGCCGGCATAGCGAACCAAAAAAATGCAGTACTTTCGCCGCCAGTCATAGCAGGTGATTGCTTTGTTGGCTGCCACAGTGGGATTTCGCATCAGCCATCTCCCAGAAACGATTGCAAGCGACTTGTTGAAGGACTGGACAAACTGTTGGCTCCCAAAATTGATACCACCAGAGTGATGAAAAAACGCACATAACAAAAAACCCACAACTATGGAAGAAAAACTCCCACAAAAGAGAAGAAAACAAACAAACTTGCGTGTGCTCGAGTTACCAAAGATGAAAATGGAAACTATTTTTAATGGAACGAACCTGCAGTACCTTGTAATTGTTTATTTTACTTCAATGGATAGGATATAAGTAGTCCGAACTGGGGAAAATCTAACATATAAACATATAATAGGAATATATAGTATTTGGATTCCTTACGAGAGTGAGAATAGATACTTAATAAACTAAAGTATAATCTGAGAATTAGTATAAAAGTGATTACATACTGTTTATGCCAGAAGGATAAGCTCCTGTACCACAATCTAATAAATAACAAAAAATCCTAGAATTGTTAGCCCAGCATAGGGTATCAAAATAGTGATTCTATTTGTAGTATAGCGACTCCGAGTTCAGTCTATGAATGGTATCTCAGCTAGCCACGGCCTGCAGCGGACGTCGGGCAATGGGCAATGGGAAACGGCAACGGATAGCACAAACGGTCAAAAGTTCCATTAGTGTCAGGCCATGAATGCTATTTACAAGCAGTTCGCGATGCGGCATGCGAGATAAGCGCTTCACCGCCCCGCCCCACTCCGACTGGAGGGGCCAAATGGAAAAACTGAATGAAGTCGAAAAAAAGCGAAGAAATGAAAATGAAAGAAGCACAGTCGGCGTGCACACAGAACGCAGCAATAGGGGGGGGAGGGGAAAAAATAGAGAACTAAAAATCCATTCGGCATCGATGCTGGTGCCGAGATAACAAAATGTTTGCTGCCCTGCCTCAATTGAGTCGTCGTCGTTTTCGTCCCCGTTGCGTATACGCCAAGTGAGCAGAGCAGGCCCTGGCCAGAGCGGAGTCGAGCAGCGGCAAAGATGAGAAAAAAAACACACACACCCACACACAAGCTGAGTAAATACATGCAAGCAAATTTGTATCTGTGTGTGCGTGGGGGCAGAGTTGAGAGCAAATGAAAATTGGCAAATAGCAAAAGGCGGAATAACTAACTAAGCAACCAAGCGGGAACCTGAGCAAGAACCAGAGCCAGAACCAGAGCCAGAGCCAGAATCTGAGCCAGAGTCAGACTTATGTGCGCTGCAATGTCACCAGCATAGAATAAAAATACTTTTGCTTGCACGAACACACCCACACAGATACACAAGGATACAGATACACACATGTATACTTATATTTTTAGCAGTGACTGTGACTACGAATGTTTGCCTTGGCTCTGCGCGCCCTGCCCCGGCTGCTCGTATTTGCACTGTTATCCTTTTTGTTTTATTTGCTTAGCGCTTCTGTGCAAAGAAAGAAATAACGAAAGACTATCATGAGACTAAGGACTGCCAGCGAGCAGGAGCACGGATACACTACGTCCTGGAGTAGGCGGAGGCGGCATTTTGGCACACCATCATCATCATCATCCACTCTCAGGGCACTAGAGCAGTCCAACACTCCAGCATTCCGGCACTCCGGTACTCCAGCCCTAGGCACCCAACACTCGGATTAATGTTTGTTATTATTTTTTCATTTATCGCATATATTCTTATTGTTTGTCCTGTCCGTTGTCTGTTTGCCCAAAGGAGACAAGGGCAAGGGCTGAGGGGCCCACTTGTTATACTCTGTTCTTGCTCCTTCGGGGAGTCTCTCGGGTTTGCCGGGATTTTGTTTTTATAAACCAGTGTCGAGTGGCACAGGCGTTGACTAGGACCGTGCCGTGAAGCCTGTCCCCAATTGCAGGCAAAAAAAAATTAATTAATATCTACATATATTGTTCTGGTAATTTATCTTTTGAAAATTTACAACGTGTATTATCTAACGATTAGTTGGAAACGTAATTAAAATTATTTCCCTTTTTTCAACTGGCAATTTTTTCGAAATTATTTGATTGGACATTTGATTAACTTACACATAATTAATTTATAATTGAATTTAATCATCATGCAATTAGCAAATGAAAATTGTGAAAATCCGAATCAAAACCGAAATTAATAATCTCACCCGCCCTCCGCCCCATTGGGCCGAACAGCCAAATGAGCGCTGCCATAACACCCAACAAATTACTCTTCGCGTTTCCATAATCAGCATTTTTCATTTCCTTTGGTGAGGTGTGCTGCGGCTCAGTCCACGCCCCGGACCGAAGGAATTTTAACTAAATTATGTTGGCGTGTTCCTTGGGTTCTTTGTTTATGCTGATGCCCTCTGGACACGACACGAACGGGTTATGCTTGCGGTGGGGTGTGGGTTAGGGTTGGGCCCCCAGCGTGGGGTGTCGGGCTGTGACAAATGAAAGAAACGCTAGCTCCGGGACACTCTTACTACCTTTTAAATACCCTTTAAGCTAAATATTTTCAGAAAGTAAACAGTTTATAATGCCATTTCATATGGATATCAAATATATACGAATGGATACATTTTGGAATGGTTATAGATCAGTCTTCTGACCGATATCCCTGTCCTGGTGGTTGCGATTTCTATCTATATAAGTCAGCAGCCAAAACGAAGTGCATGATCAGAACGCTTTCCTTCTAAGGGTTGCAAAAATGTGGGATTTTTGGTAATACTCCCTGCAGGGGTACAAATACCAGCAACGTTGGGTAGTGGAAAAACAAATGTTAGTGGGTATCCATATCCACTTCCAGTGAAGCATATCTTCCAGAGGAGCCGGCAGTTGTAGACCGTAACTAGCAGTTTGGGTTTCATTAGAAACGTTTCGGTTTTTTTTCCATTTAGTTCTACTCGTATTGCACTATTTGCTGAACTTTTTTCCACGCACATACAAAGGGTTTGTATGCTTTTTTAGGTCCTCTTGTGGCGGGCCCTGGACCCTGGGCACTGGTATTAGTTTAGTGTTGGGCGTGTGCTGGTTTTTGATTTATGGTTTTGAATTGTGCGAGCTGCGTTTTTTATGTTAATTAAATTGCTTTGGCTTTCGAATGAACCGAACCTCTCCGAAGTTGGGCTGGGCTCTGGCTATGGATGGGTCTGTGGATGGGACTGTTGAAGTGCATGTTAGCCGATGCTTGACTAAGTGCACTTGGGCACTGAAACTTGTACGGACAGTCCCAGGCCCAGCCCCAATAAAGCCCACCTCAAACCACTCTTGTACTCCTTTGCCGGGGTCTCAGCAAATGAACTGCTGGAGCGTTGATTGTCACTGCTGGAGCCTGCTGACGGTTCTTAAATGCTGTTGACCCAGCGGGCAGACTGGTTGGGGCTGGGGTCGAGGGATGGGGATGTAGCAGTTATTAGAAATTCCATTATACATATGTATGGCCTGCTTATGTGGGCTCTGTCAACACAAGCAGGCATCCAGGGCCCCAGACAGGTGGGTCGACATGTGCGTTTCCCATTGCTTCATTTAGCCTGCAAGATTCCAGAGCCACACCCTGCTTATTTGCCAGCGTGCTGTTCCTGCTTCGGTTTCTGTTTCTGGTGAATGATAAATCTTTCAATGGGCCGCCTGGCAGCCAGGCAATGAGAACGACGGCGATGGGATGATGGGACAGAGGCACAGGCACAGGCACAGTAACAGGCTCAAGGAGCTACTGGCAAAGGAGAGCAGAGTCAGCAGGAGCGGCGGCAACCTTAGCAATTTCCATTTAAACTTGCAACAAAAGCCTATTAAATACCGAAACAATACTCACGCACACGTGCACACAAGCACATTCATTCTGCCACACGCACGTCCATGAATGCACACAGATACGAGCACGAGTATTACATGCCTTGTGCCCCGACATTTGTTTGCTTTCGGCTTGCCATACTCGGAAAGGAGGAGAGGGTCTGAGAAAAGGGGGTGCATTGGGGAGCACAAGCGACTCTACAAATTATTGGGCTGTGATAAATATGCCCACTCAGTTTTGGGGCTTGTTTGGTTTTGCTTCTGCTTTTGCTTTGTTCTGCCAGTTGCCTGTTGCTGGGCCCACGTTTTCGGGATTTCAGGAATCACTACAAGTACTTTGCATCTAAACGGAGCAAACATTTCAATATAAATTTAAAGCGAGTACCAGAGTACCATTCGATCAATTGGAGAAGTTCCAAAATCCCAAAACTAAAAACTAAGCAACGGTGCGAGCACAAAGCACAAACAAATTTGGCAACTTTTCCAAGCTATCCAATGGACAGCCAAAAAATTCGACCTCTCCCTGGGGGAGGGCAGCAAAAAAATGGCATCTAACTTTTCAATTTAGTATCACTTGCGGTTTCGGTGAACGACGACCGATGTTTCCTCCGACCGAACAATTCCCGCAATGACGCACTCTGGCCAGAGATTGGAAAACAATAAACAAGGCGGCTGCCGGGGGGTGCGGGGCTGTTGCAGCAGCTGCTGCTCCAAAAAGAAAGTGCGGTGAAAGGAGCGTGAAAAGTGTTTACTCTCCTGTTCCGGGCCTCCTCTTTCTGGACAATGAGAGTGCCCTGGGAGCACGACAGGAACATAGAAACAAACAAGGAAGGAAGGAAGAATGGAAGGCTTGTCTAGGTGGTCGAAACATGAAATACCCTTCCAGATCCATCGTTCCTACTGCATCTATATTATATAGTCACAAGTACCTTTCTGATTCCAGCCTCCCGTATGCATATATCTTTACAAACATACTTACGGATACATCAAATAATTATGTACGCTATGTGAACTTCGTTTACTTAGAAAATATCTAATCGTAATACCCTTATCGAGGGTGCGATTATAGTAGCATGAGGCACTCCAGCTGCATTGATATTTAGTATGAGAACGAAGGGAAAACACTACTTCCTTTCCAACTAGCCGGGTAGCAGTGGAACCTCTCGCCTTTCTGTTTCCTCCCTCTCTCTCTCTCTCTCCCTTTGTTGCCTGCCATGTAAACAAATCGCAGAAGGATAAGGGCAAGGCACTTGTAAGCTGGCACTTAGCAAAATCGAACAAATATGTGACTTTTGCACAAACTTTTTACCTTTCCAACTATATCTTTGCTTTGCGAGCAGGCTCTAGTCCTGTTCCCTTGTGCCAGAGTGTGTTTGTGGGTGTGTGTGTGTGTGTGTGCGTGTGTGTGGATTTATAGACATTGTTTGGTTCTTATTGGAAGTTGTGCACCCGGCTGTGTGCTATGATTTCTTGCTGCACTCCGACCTAAACACTAACAAGCAAAGTTTTGCCAGCAATAAGCAAGTATTTGCGGTTGCATTTCGCTGCTACAGCCCCTCCCCAACCCGACTCTGCCCGGCTTCTTCTGCTGCTGCTGCTCTTGCCACACCAGCCACACCTGTCCAGGCTGCTCTGGGGATGCTCCGAGCCGGGCTTCATGCTGTGTGCAGTTTCAACTACACTTTCCAATTTTCAATTGGCAAACAAGCGGAATTTTCGATTTCAGTGTGCAAATATTTATGCGGGGCTAGTAGGGCCGGACTTTAAGGTACTGCTTAAGTCGAGCACTGGCACGGACCAGGTATATTACCCAGGCAAGGACACTTTCGGCCAATTATGCTGGCAGGCCCCGCTGGTCATTAAGGTCAATGTGCAAAAATTCATTTCACAGCCTGCGAATGAAGTAAATGTTAAAGGTCGACTCGAGCCGCAATGACTGTGGCAATTTCCCTCAGACGCATGCTTGCATATCGCATGCCCCGAGGTAGCAGAGACATCGCCCGATATATAGTAGTACGAGTATGGGAACAAGTCCCGAAGGTAATGAATTACGCACAGCCGCCATATAAAAAGATGAAAACAATTTAATTTTATTCGCCTCGCGAGAGATTTACAAGGCTGCCGAATTCTTGCCTCATATTCCACAGTCCCCATTCTACAGTTTACATAGGAACAGGACATCCATCCTTTCTCCATTCCATTGCCTTAAATGGGGTGGCGGCAAAGCCGCAAATTATGTGCCATTATTCTTAAGGGC
This sequence comes from Drosophila helvetica, assembly GCA_963969585.1. NCBI lineage: Eukaryota > Metazoa > Arthropoda > Insecta > Diptera > Drosophilidae > Drosophila > Drosophila helvetica. The sequence goes on from OZ018403.1 coordinate 37,093,909, forward strand.
ACAGCCGCATGAAATGTGACCCAAATAAGATATAAAAAATTTTTGAGTGCCTTGTTAGGCAATGTTGGGAACGCTGCAAATGCTTGTAAAACAGCGACTCCAGTGAGTGGGGGGAAAGGGAGGGACGGGACAGCTTCCGCCGCGGCGCCTTGAGTAATGCTACGCATTTGTTGACAAACGACTCCGAAATGGGCGGCCGTAAAGTTGCCGGAAATTGGCGTTGATTGTTTGGTAATTAATAAAACTTGGCGAGCAAACAAAAAAATTACCAAAGTAATTGAAGGTTCTTGCTGAGAATTGAGATGCAGAATTGGGGAATTTTTCAAGATATTTTCGGTTAGCTTTAAAATTGATTTATTTTTAGAAGGCCAAGAGTTGGTGATTTCATTAAACATTATCCGTATTTTCAGATTTAAATTATCAATCTGACTTACCAGAAATATATTTATTGCCATGTTTCACTATTTAATGTATTATTTTTATACGTATAAGCATGGCCGGGGGCGCCTATAAAATAACACCATAATCTTTCAAGCTTTCCATGGTTGAAAAAATATTTATAAATCATTTAAGCACCAAATATGACAATCATTTGACGAGACATATGAACAGAAAAAGCGTGGCACAAATAATTGTATTCCTGCTGAGAACGAAGCCTTGAATACCCTTGCCATATCATAGGAATTTTCTACGATTCATTTATTCCTGGGTAAACTGAGATTAATTGAACTGCATTTAATAAAATAATTGGTCAACTTACTTATCACTTATATGATTGGTTTCATTTATGTATCACGAATATAAAATGTTTGAGATTTCTTCCCATAAAGAAATGCTAGACAGAAATGGTGGAAACTCTGGAAACTCGAATACAAAATGTATTATGTTTCCCATGGAATATCGTATTGGTATGAGCGACAATACCCTTTGTATTCACAATAAATTTGACCAGCTAAATTGAGTTTTCACCATATTTGCATGGCGTTTGAGGTATTTCGTGCGCAGGCGAACAGAGTACCACAGATCGCCGCAGATACAACAAATATTACAAATAAATGTAATAACTGAAATGCAAGCAATTGCGGTGCAGTTAAGCGGTGGCTTATGTGCTATCAGTGCCGCCACCGAGCCCGGCTCTCGCCAATATTTCAATAATTTATTAAAATAACTACACTAAATTGGAATTCCCCCCAGCTTTGCATTCGCACGTAATTCCATCAACATTTTCCGCCTTTTGTTTCCCTTTTGCAGAGCTCGTGGAGTGCGCGCTGCGCAATGTCAATTTAATCATTGAACCACCGGCGGTGCGACGGGGCCAGCATGTGGTGCTGCGCTGCATGTACGACCTGGACGGGGCACCGCTCTATTCGGCGAAATTCTATCGCGGTCAATTGGAGTTTTACCGCTATACGCCCGGTGAATTTCCCAATACGAAAGTGTTTCCATTTCCTGGCATTCATGTCGATGTAAGTATGACAAAAAAAATGTATATGTACTCGTACTCGTATAAAGAAAGCTGCACAGCGATGATCTATCAAAGAGAGAGGTGGGGGGCAGTTGAGTGAATGAGTGGGTGATTGAGTGAGTGAATGAGTAAGGGACGTCGAATTTTTCAAAAGAATACACCGTTAAAGCATTTCGCAATCGATGGCTGCACTTTTTGTTGGCCACTGAGTCAGTCAATGGCTTCCATTCTGAAAGGACCAGACGGAACCGAACAAACCAGATTCGGTCCCGGTGCCGGTACCCGTACCGGTACCGTACGGAAGCACTCCTGCCACTCCCTCTACTTTGGTGTCCTTAATTGCGCGCACACTGCATTTATTTATATTGTATATTTTAAACTTTTCGCTCATGCATATTCAGTTTGGCAGTTTTATTGTTATTGGCGGTCATTCAAAAAACGCCAAGCCATGCCAGGGGACACCTGACTGCAGTCCCGTCTGTCCGGCTTGCTGGCTGGGAGGATTCCGACGGTCCTGGGCGCTATCAACGCTCGGCTATCTGCGGCACAATTTTCATTTAAATTTTTGAATGCTGCGTCGGAGTTTTGTCGCCCACCTGCAAAAACTGCAGCCACGAGAAGGCTGTGAATGAGATGGGGCTGGCACTGGCTCAGGGGCTGGGGCTGGAGCTGGGGCTGAAGCTGAGGTCGGAGAATTGAGTCTCGGCTTGGGTAATTCTACTTTGGCTAGATTATTGAAAAAGTTTATCCAGCCTGGAGCTGAGGGGAGGGGGTGGTGCAGGGTCCTTGCAATTTCGTTGCTTCGATAAAGTTGCTCTGAATCTGGCTAAATATTTCACCAGGCTATTGAGTTTGTGCCAGCGAGTTTATCTTTAGTTTTTTTTGTACATTGTTTTTTTTTGCGTTTTTGTTGTTTTTTCTTGTTTCTGCCGTGGAAAACTTTTACCTAGCCGGCAGACAGTTTCTCTTGTCGTTTATTCCTGTCCTGCGGACTGTGTATATGTATTTGTTTGTTTTTTAAGCTGTTTTAATAAATTTAAGTGCATTTCTTTGTTGGGTTCGATGCCAGATTGCGGACAGCTGAGAGATGGCCGGTGGAGAGACGATATATTGTTTTTTTGGTTTTGAGGAGGATTGAGGAAACGTGCAAGAAATAACTTTAAATAAACTAAACTCTCGTACTATCTGCTCTTGATCAACAGGTAACCAGCTCGAACGCCACCCAGGTGCTCATACGCAATGTTGGATTCGGCCTCTCTGGAAACTTTTCATGCGAAGTCACCGCCGACGCCCCACTTTTCTCGACAGCCACAGCAGTGGACACCATGCAAGTTGTCGGTAAGTCTCATACAGTCTCATTCGTTTCGCTTTCATCTCAGTTCCTCCCACTCCTACTCCCACTCCCATTCCCCCTCTATGTCTAAGCTGATTCATCCAAATTGGCCTAAAGTGCGCTTAAAAGCTTCCATGCTCGCCAAGCCATAGAGAGTGAGTGTATCAGCTATCCGGCCACCTTTGACAGTCTCCTTCCTTTGATCGCTAAGAGCGTCCCGTCAACTTGGTGCTGTTTTTTGGGAGAGAGGGTCAGACCAGAAAGACCGTAGAAAACTTTCTGGCTCTTTGGCAATACGTTTGTGTTAGGCCAAGGTCACGGCAGTTGCTCCGGCTGCTGCTGCTGCTGCTGCTACTTCTGCTGGTCGGGAAACTTTTCCGCTGAAAATTGCGTCATTAACAGGCCATTTCGACTTTGCCAGATAAGCAGTTGTATGAAGTGGGGGAGTGTGGGGGTGGTAGGAGGTTGATGGTTACTGGATGGTTGCTGGTGGTGTTGTCTGGGGTCATTTGGGAGTCTTACCTGAGCTCCACGCATTTCACGGCTTTATGCGTTTTAAATGAGCGTACCACGGCGCGCCTTGAATTACGGATTTAATCAGCGTGGCAGGGTCATGAAAAGCAATGAGCGCCAGTCCGTTTCGGCTTAACAATTATTTAGTTGATGCGCAGCTAGCAGCTGGCATTAATGGCATCGAGGCAGAAGCACAAGAGCACAACAATTGGCCATCCACTTGTGCCGTGGGTTAGTAGGTCGTTGCAGCATATGGGGCGTATGCGTAATGCGACCTGAATCGGCAGGAATGCCGGCATCAGGCAGTAGGCAGGAGGCAATCCACAAACAGTCGGAGCAGCGGCATCAGCGCTTGCCAGAGCTAATCTTTATATCCGCTTGGCCTTAAGCATTCGAGAAATTCGCTCTGACAGCTAAATTCTGCTTTAGTGGCTGATTTTTATGCCACTTGCTGAGCGATTTATTTCTCCTCCATACATCCCAGCCATCCGCCCATCCACCCAGCCAACAGCCAGCAGTCCACAGCCAACACAACCCCTTCGACACAGTCTTGCTCTGTGCGTGCGTATGATTGAGAGCTCGTCTGGGTTAAGGCCTGGATGACTGCCTGACTGGATGGCTGGCTAACTGGTTGGCTCTCTGGCTGGTTGTTGCCCAGCATTAAACATTTAGATGTCTGCCGCGTCCACGTCCGCGTCCTGGCCGACTTTATTAGATTGCCGTTGCCTCCTGCCCTTGCGGGCTCCGTTCGCGCTTCTTGAATGCCTCCCCCTGCCTGCGTGCTCGTCTGCTTTATATTTAACGCCGCATTTAGCCCATTTAATTGGCCGCTTTTGCTTAACTAGCATCAAGGGATTAGGGCTTTTGATCATGCATTTGCTTTAAATTCATGAGGTCTTCTGCTGGGGCAAATGCCCCGCAACGTTTCAAGGACGCGACATGCCCAGCCCAGCCACGCCACGCCATGCCACGCCATACCATGCCACGCCCTTTTGTTGGCCGCTGCTTAAGTTATTAAAGTTTCATTAAACGCTGTGGCATTTAATTGGTTGCTCTCCTGTTCGGTTGTACTGCTAGTCTCGGTCTCGGGGCTCTAGAGTAGGACATACATCAATGCGAGATAAGCCAGCCGGGGACTGACACACTGACAGGACCCAGCCTCAAGTCTTGGGCGCTCTATTTGCCGTCTGTGTGTGTGTGCTTATGTGTGTGTGTGTGTGTGTGTAAGCCTCTGCGGCTTTGCCCTAATGTCGTCGACACTAAAACCCCAATAACTTGCTGGCTAAACAATAAATTACTACAGCCACCAGCCCTCAGCCACCAGCAAACCAGTCAGAAGCCGAAGCCGAGGCTGAGCAGAAAAACCATATTGCGTACCCGCCTTGAATCCACCAAATGGTGCGAGTACTATATGCATGCTTTGAGATAAAACCAAAGCCACTGAGCACACGGACAGAAGGGAGAACTTATTTGCCTAAACTTTCGCTTTAATTTCATTGATTTGCAGCATAATTTTTGCCTTGGCCTCGCTGCGAGTCTTATGTTTTATGCATCACTATTGTGGCCGCCGCTTAGCCGTGCGCACCCATTCACTTATGCAACGGCAAGCGCTGTCCTTGGTGCAAATAACTCTGAGGTTTAATCGTGTGTTAATGAGCTCAAGTGGCAATCAGATTGCGGGCCAAGAAGCCACCGGAAAGGCTGAGACTGCGTCTGGCTCTGGCTCTGGCGCGGAGTCTGCGAGGCACATAAAATAAACACTTTGTCCTTGCGCCGAGCTGTGCCGCGCCCGGTATAGGCGGGCGGCATTCAGTTGTGGGGGTCGGTCCCGATACGCGTCGCGGCAAGGACAACAGCGAAAATGCCTCTTACTTGAATGCCAAGACAGGCGGGGGCGAAAGAAAAGGAGAGTGGAGAGGAACGGAAGGGAATGGAATGGAAGGGAAGGGAAAGGGCAATGGATGGCCTGGCGCAAAAGTTATGCTAATTCTGGCTTTCATTAAGTCACAATGGCGGGCTCCTCCTGCCTTCTGCACAAGTCAAAAGTTTATAGTTGGCAAACATTTGGGCAGCCTTAACTTTAATAACTTAATGACATGAGTCAAACAGAAAGGGCGGGGCGGGGCCGGGCCAGCCAGGGGGAGGAGCTGTTCTAGCTAAAACCAAGTGCAAAGTAGGCTGGTCAGCTGCTAAATTAAACTCGAAACTTGCGGCACAAAACTGACCCTCATTAGACAGAATTTGACGGCAAAGGCAAGAGGCATTGGGCATTGGGCGATGGGCGATGGGCGATGCCTGGCAAAAAGGTCAAAATCTGCACAAAGCCAAGGCAGCAAAAAGTCTGTGAGAGGGGCCTGTGAGTGGGTCAGGATTAGAAAGCGAGACACACACAGGGAGAAAGTTGCCTTGAGCCATGCCCGGCCAGGGAGCAGGGCAGAGCAAAGTTGCCGCCGCCTTTGTCATGGAAATTACTTTCTTCATTAGTTACTTTGTTGCTCTCGGTCTTGCGGTGGCTGGGGCCTCGCCCCGGTTGACTTAATTAAAAAGTTAAGCGTGGTCCGCAGATCCTCCGAACTCCTTCCGCCGGTGCTGTGTGGTGCCGTGCGGTTGTGATTGAAGAGCTTAGGCGGCACGGGATTCCGTCTCCACTTATGCGCCTATTAATGTGTTTTGTGAAGCGGTGCCCAAAACCGGCCCAAGTCGGACGAACTAATTGAATTGTCCGGCCAAGTCAACAAGCTGTAGCTAAACCTTTTCGAAACATTCCGTATTTTGCAGAGCTGCCCGAGAAGCGTCCACAGCTGTCCACGGAGCACACGCGCTACGAGCCCGGCGACGTTCTGCGGGCAAACTGCAGCACTCCGCCCTCACGCCCGCGGGCCGAGCTCACGTTCACAATCAACAACATGGTGGTAAGTACTCCACTCTACTCTGCTCCACTCTACTTTATTTCGGAATTATTCCAGTGAAATATTACAGTCAAGTAGCCTGTAGCCTGTAGCCGGGTCTGGATCCGGATCCGGGTCTGTGCTTGGGCTTGGGCTTGGGCCTCGGCCGTAGTCCACTTCAATTTATTTTATGTTTTGAGGAAAGAAAAACAAATCTGACAGCGGGTCAGCGGCTATTTGTGTTCAAAGCAGTTCCGAATCCTTTGAAGTTCTTGTCTATTCTGCTGAGAAATGAACATGAAAATGGGCTAGGACATGAGACTTTAATCAAAAGGGTTCTTTCCCCTATTTTTTTTTTGTTTTTTTGTGTGTTGTTTTCTGCCACCATTTGCCTTAGGGGCTCGTCCATCCGTCAACGTGGCGTATGCGCAATTTCACAGCCTGCCACAACGCGCGAAAGAGAGAGAGTGAGAATTGTCATGTGTATTAACAATGCATAGTCTGTGTGGTCGAGGACGGGGCCAAGGCTGAGGCGCATCTGTGGTCGCCTCCTTTGTCATTTAGTTACTGTGAAATACAGATTTCTATGCGGTCGCAAACATAACCAGATCCTTTGTCGCACCACTACTGGGGATGGGTCTGTGGATGGAAGGGGATCGAGAGCAGAAGGGGATGGGACCAGAAACAGGAGCAGCAGCAGGAGTCGCAGCTGTGTGCCGTCTTCTGCCAAGTCCCTCTCTCATGGCTGTCATGCCGTGTGGATTTTCACTTTTGGTTGCTGTCGTTGTCGTTGTTGCCATTGTGCCGCCCCTGCCTCCGTCTTCCTGCCCGAGCTGTCGGAATGACGGGATTTTTTTCCATTGCATTTTTATGAATATGCATGCCACATGCGACTCGTTTTACTGTCTCTGTCACTCCCTTTTGGCTACCTCTACTCCCTCTGCTGTAATTTCTATCCGGCCCTCCGATGCCAAGAGCAGTTAAATTGGTCAAGGCAGAGTTCCCGGTGTCGCTCCATGCTTTCGCCACTGCAAGAGGTGCAAGGTGACTCTGAAAGAGGTGGAAGAGTCGGTGCCACGTGCCTGAACAGGTTTGCATTGACTCCAATTCGATTTCCTGGCCATGCTTGCAGCTTAATATGTGTCTTGGACTGGGATGATGCATAATTTTGCATGGGAAATAATTCGTATTGATTTCTGTGTTTGGGATCCGGATACCGATGCCGGATTCCGGATTGTATGCGGGATGAAAGCAAAGTCTGGGCTTCATCAGATTTAGCTCCCATTGTGATGGAAACACAAAACTCCGAGAAATATGATCTTTGCTCACCAATTAAAAACCTTAACTATACCTGACAGCTGTGATAGGTACGGAAAGCTCATTGTTCTGAAAAACAAAGGAAAGTCCTGAGTGGCTTACAATTTGCTGGCTTCTGATGATTTTATTAACCAGAATCTCTGGTCTGGTTGAAGAAATGCTCTCCATTATGTGAGCTCCTCGCTTGCCTTCGACTCTTTAAAGTGGAGTGTGGCGAGGGTTGTCAATGCCGTTGAAAAATGGTTGCCTTGCCACATTCCAGCAGCGCACTGGCAGCGCCCGCATTAAACATGATAAATGAATTCAAATCATTTGCACCGCAATAACTCGATGCTCCAGCGAGCACTGCAAGGAGCAAGGACAAGGCTCCGGCTTCAGTACCGGCTCCGCCTCCGCCTCCGACTCCGGGAAAAGAGAATATTCAAACGGGTTGTTGGCTGGAAATGAAATGATAGCTTATCGGCAATGCTCCTCCGGCTGCCACATGGAGCAAGGACAACGAGAAATTTCGGCAGTGGCAAATGGAGTAGCAACGGCAATGGCAAGACAACAAACAGTAAGCAAACGTGGCAGACATTGACTAAAATTGAGTAGAAAACGATACCGCAGGAGGAAGATATATTACAATTGCCGATCACAGGAAACAAATGAATATTTCATGCTGTGCAAATCAACACGGAGGGGAGCCAACGGTAGGGGCGGATGTCGGCTGCACACGTAGATACAGACACACACCCACACACACTCCGGCACTTCCGACATTTCGAGCAAGGTCTGTGCCACAGCAAAGCTTACGTTAAAAGGTGCGCCAGCAAGGAGCCAAAGTCTTTGGCAGAACCGGGACCAAGACCAAGACCTGGGCCCGGACAGAACTTTATGTTGACAAAAGTTTTTGCGGTGAAATGCCACAGCAGTAATTTGCAAGAGGTCCCCTACCCAACCCTCCCCCGAAACCAAGCCAAGCCAAGCACATGCCCAGCATCACACATCCACATCCCCTGTGTCCCGTGTGACATATGTGCCTTCGGTTTAAGGCTGCTGTGGCTCTATTTTGGGTCTGGCTGCTTCCGTCCGATCCGGATCCGGATCCGGTCGGGCCTGGGCTGGCCTGGCGTGGCATTGCCTGGCATGGCCTGCCCGGGCATTAATCATTTGGCATGTAAATTGCCAATTAATAACTGCTGCATGTCATTTGGCGTTAGCTTAAAAATGCTACGCAGCATTTGCCGGTCCGTCCGTCCGTCCGTCCGTCCGGGGTTGAACGAACCGAATCTTCGAGAGGCATTTGCCAACTTCTAGGCGCATTCGCATTCGCATTAATGAAGACAAATAGCACTTGAGCCCTGCCAAATTTAGCGGAAAATTGAAAAAAGCTGCTCAGCCCAGGAGCCCAGACCGTAGCGGAGCATTATTTGGCAGTCCCTTTGTGCATTAGTTTTTTTTGTTGTATTCTTGGCAGCAGTTACAGTAACCGGCGCAGTAACGAATCGGCCCGAAAGATATTGCAGTGCTATCCACAATTTATTTGTTATTGATACGCTGGCAGTGCACTGCAAGCACACACACACAAACACCACACAACAAGCACACACACACACACACACACTAGGTTCGTATAAAATATATTTATTGGTTTTTAGCATTGGGTCTGGCTTCGGCTGAATGAGTGCCTGGTGCAGGGAATTTATGCTTGCAGTCAAAGCGTCTCTGTTTAGTGTTACTGAGTTTTTGTGGACAATACCAGATTGAAAATACACAGAAACTATCTTCCAGATACGTTTCCGTTTCAGTTTCTTTTGTACAGTTAAGGAAATTCAATATATGTTCGGGGCTGCAAGAATGCACGAACTTTAGCTTTCCCTTAAGGGGCACATTTTTAATCAAATGTGTTGAACAGATTTTATTATATTATAAATATAAAAAAAAGGTGTTTATGTATCGAGCGACTCAGCTTCACTGTTGGATACGACAGGCTCCTGGCTGATCTGAGGAAACGACCCTTGGGACGTGTCCGTGTCGTCTTCCGCCTCGACCTCCGTTTCGAAGATTGTCAGCTTGTGCTTGGAGTCCGAGACAACGGTGACCACTCTGCGGCCGCCAGAGACAGAGAGCATCGTGCACACTCCATCCAAACACTTGAAGACGGTCGCATCGGAGATGTCGTGGATGCTGCGCGACACCGTCTTATCCGGCAGATTTATGAGTGCCGACAAATGGTGCCGGGTGCACCGATAGTCCAACTCGCTTAGCGATAGCTGAATGAGGCAGCTGTGGGGACGCCCGTCTGTCGTGGAGGACATGCTCTGGGTCAGTATGGTGAGGATAGACTCGTTGTAGAACTGCAGGTCCACGAGGCGCAGGTTGTTGTATTCCTCGGGAATATCGTAGGTGATGGGGCCCGGCTTCAGATGGATGCGGGTGCAGCGCAAAACACAATCGTCGGCCCGACTAAACTGCAGGATCAAGGCCTCCTCCCAGCTGATCGTAAGAGCGAACATATCATATCTGGCATCTTTGCGGGCATAATAGCTGCATGCAACAATGTCCTGATCCTTCTTTGGCTCCACAGTACGGAACTCGCTGCAGATAATGGACGAGTTGAGCTTGAAGCTGGCGCTGATGCTCTCCGTGGGCCTGTGGAGGATGCCTTCGATAGCCTGGAACATCTTCTCGCGCTGCTGCACCAGTGATAGCTTCTTGTCATGCGGCACGAATATATTGGATGTGCCCATGCACTTGCGCTCGGATACAATCCGTTCCCACAGGTCGTTGTGGTCCACGGGGTGGGGCTTCCGTAGGAAGTCATTCTGCAGGTACTGACCCACTGGCTTCAGATTGAACAGGCTGCGAGTGGGCAGCGAGGACGCTCCTCTCAGTTCACCAACGCGTTCAGCCCTCTCCTCATCATCGCTATCATCTGAACTCGGCTCCATTGAGTAAAGGATGTCAGTCAGAGTAGCGTCCTCCTCCTTGCTGAAGACCATTCCATCGGGTATGTCCTGATGCGACAGCCGCATTATGGTGAATAGCAGCCAGTGGTGGAAGAGCTTCATTTCGCTTGCCATGGTATTGATTGCCCCTCGTAGCTCGTGCACCTTCAGGAAGAAGGATCCGCACGCAAGCATCGCCTCGACGGCGGCATCCGGCAAAATGAGCGACTCATAGAAATGGGGCATGCGACCCAGGCCGGCTATCGCGTTCAGAAAGTAATACATAGTAATGGCCGCTCCGTTGAGATTATTGAATACCAGGCCCTGCAAGTCCTTGAAGAAGTTGTCCACGGATTGGGCCATTTTCCGTACATGTCTTTCCGACATTGTAAGAAATTCCTCCACCTCGAACGTAGCGAAGCCGAAGATGTGCAGCTCCAAAAAATTTGCGGATGTACTTCCGTACGCTTGCGAGCTGGCATACTTTGACAGTTTATTGTCCAGCGCCAACTGGACAGCCTCCCAGGCCTCCATTAGGCAATACTCGGCGGTGTTTATGTAGTTTTTCGTATCCAGTATGTGGGCACAGAGCCTGGCCATCCCCAGTATGTGCGCCATGAAATCCTGTAGCACTTGGTTGCGGAAGTGGAGCATCTTCAGCTGCTGACCGTCGCGCAGCAGGGCGTAAATGGCATTGAAGTCGCCGCTTAGTTGCACATCGTACACCTCGAGCTGTTCGGGCTGCAGTACGTATTGGGTGAGATCGATGCTGCCCGCCTGCACGGCACCAAAGAGCTGCAGATGCACTTTTCCACTGCACAGGACCACGATCAGGAAGCAGGGAGAAGCTTCGGGAAAAGCCTTTTGTTCTTGCGGCCGCCCGGATAAGTCAATGGTGGGCAGCGGCCATGGCTTGGGCAGAAATAGCTTGTGCTTGTCCTTTGCGTTGAAAGTGTGGTCTGCCAAGGTCTCCTGGCAGTCGATAGTCCTGCTAAAGGAGACCTTCCTGATGTCGTCCTCGTAGACTGGGCCCGAGAACGCGGTCTCGCTCTCGATATCCATTATCGAAACCTTTCCATTGCTGTAGCCGACGGCCAGGAGCATGTCGTCCAATTGCCAGCTGATCGAGCGCACTCTGACCCCTTTGACGGGCGCAGGGAAGACTGCGACCTTCTCCCAGTTCAGCCGCTGGATTACCAGCTCTCCCTTCTCTGTGGCGTAGGCAAACAGATCCATTTTATTGTTCCACTCAACTCGCTCCACAGTGCAGCCCACGACGCGACTACCAAAAAACTTCATCCTGCTTGCTTGCTTCTGTTTTTACATCCAATTAACCTATAAAATTGAATCAAAAATTAATTTTCAATATATGTACATTTCTTAACACTTTGCCAATGTCTACGGAAGAACTTACAACAGAACAATTATAACAGAACTTTTGAGAAATTTAATTTATTTCGACTGTATTTTCAATAAAAACAAAAATAGGGTTGATTTCTATATAAAATATCGATATTTTTGGTTCTAGTATCGGCAACACTGAGCAGCGTTTTTAGCAATAAATATCGCAAGAGTACTAAATGCAGAAAAATTGGAATTTGTGCAGTAAAATGGTTACATTAAACACACGTATACATAAAAAAGCACCAGCTTCCTGTGTCATGCAAATTCTGTCAAAAAAAACCGTAAAACAAGCGAAAATACGATATTAGTATACATCGATAGTTTTGATCAAAATTAATAAAATGCAATCCAGTTAAAGTTAATCAATATTATTTCTTTCTAAATTAAAATTATAATTACCTATATATATAATTTAATTTACCTATTTCTGAAACTAAAATATCAAGCATACAAATATTAGCATACTTGTAAGTACTAGGATCTGCTGATTTTTTATGGAATTTCTGCAAAGCCTTCGAGCAAGAAATACGAGAATTTCTGAAATTCTCTCAGGCCTCTTTGCAAACCTTAGGAGCACATTTGCTGTCGGACGACACTAAACTGCACAAAACTATTAAAAATATATAATTTCTCTGGTATGCTCAACACAGGAAAGGGAGAATATGTGGAAAGGAAAAGCTGCAAGTAAAATACGGGAACACAAAAAGAAGTTTTTCTGCTTAAGCATCTGCTTTTTGGCATGCAATGCACATGCGTATGGGGAAAAAAAAATATTTATCAAAGCGCAAATCCTTTCACATACACATTTATACACAAAGAGATAAAAAGATGTAGATGGAGAGGCAGAGAAAGAGAAAGAGAAACAGACTTGGAGATGGCGAGCGGTAGATTCTCTTATGGCAACAATTTTACAGTGAATTGCACTAAATAACTGCCATTAAGCATAAAAGCTGTTCTCGCATGAAGGAGCTGCTGGCAGCATTTAAGCCAAATGCAAGTTTAAGCGTCTTAGAGCTGGCGAAAATAAAGTGGACTTACGCAGCGAGGACATGGACATGGGCATGGGCATGGGCATGGATCCGGATAGGGATTCGGATACGGATACAGAGCAATACAGATGCAAGTCAAATGAAAGGCTGAAATGGCGCACAAGACAGGACCAAAGGCGGAGTGGGGGAGGCAAAGCCTGCAGAGAACTGGCAAAACTTTCGTCAAATGTGTCGTCTGGCGCAGTTTCGGCTCTGGTCCATGTCCATGTCTGTGTCCTTGTTCCTACCAGCAAGCATGTCCTGCTGCTGACGCCGCAGCCACTAATGTGTGCAATTGTGTGAAGCTTCCTGCTCGGCCAGGGATCCTCCACTTTTTTCCGCTCTCTCTCTCTCTCTCTCTCTCTCTTTGTGTGTTTGTGTTTGGCTCAGACTCCGCTGCTTTTTGCTGCATTACATTAACACAGATAAAGTTCCTTGATACATAATTTCCATGCATACACAAGTGTCGCCCAGCACATGTGGCAACTGTCCCGCACCGTCCCCTCCCCTCCCCCGCCTCGTCTCGGCTCCGCTCCGCTCCACTCCGCTCTTCGGCAAACTGTGCCAACTTGCAAATGGCGACAAGATGCTGGCTGGCAAAAGTTTTTTCTTTCTCTGCCTTGGCCATCCCGCCCCGACCCCGTCCCCGGGCCAAGGAGTACAAACAAAACTATTACGAGCGTGAGGGCTAAACGTTGCCAAATGTTGAGCCGCCCCCTGCACAGCCGCATGCACAGAATCCTTTCAGTCTGGGCGTCTTAAATTATGCAAATGCATTTGCGAGCGTAAAACAAACAGGAACAGGAGCCGTCGAAAAATGTTAATCCTTGTGCCTTGCACACTCTCAATCTTTCGCTAACCCTATACTTTTTCCATTCCAGATAACCAACGTAGAGACCCAGTACATACGAACCATCGATAATCTGATTGCATCCCGCATCTCCGTGAAGCTCCAGCTACAGGGCGTGCACTTTTCCAGCGTCAATCCGGCCATCTATAATGGCGTATACGGGCTGAACTCTGTCTACGGCCACGGCGGGCCCGTCTACGCACCCAATCCGAATCCGGGCGGACTGCTGCTGCGATGCTCGGCACAAATCGGCGACCTGTATCAGGAGTACAAGGAAATTGAATTGGGCACTCCGCAAAAGGATCCGATACCGGCACGAGGTGAGTCCATCTGACCGTATGGTCGCCTAAGCCAATTATGCAACAACGTTACTGATCCATCTGCCTTCCGTTTCCGCTCTCTCTCTCTCTCTCTCTCTCTCTCCCACTCTCTCTCTCTCCCACTCTGTTTCTATTTCTTTGTTTGGCTGCTTCCGGACTGCAGTTACGCTATCATCCGACTCGAGCCTGACGAACTTTTTTAGCTCGTATTTCTCGACATCGTCCGCCTCACCCTCGCCCCGACACAGCCCCAGCGTCTGCGTGGCGCCCCTCGCAGTGGGCGCCCTGGCAGCTCTGATTATTAGCTCCCTGCTGGGCCGTGGGCTAATTGTGGGTGCCCAGCACCAGCAGCCGGCTCCCGACACCCGCGAGGAAGCTGCAGCGGCAGCTGCAACGGCACCAGCAGCAGCCACCGCATTGATGACACATTCCAAGGAGCAGCCGCGTCCCCTTCTGTCCAGCTGCAGCGCCTCCAAGGCGCCCAAGCAGCCACTGGCCGGGCCAGTAGTACGGACGGGCAAGGCCTAAGCGAGACCTGTCCTGTCCGGCCTGGGCATGGGCATGTGTTACCGGTTACCAGTTAGTTAAATCCTTAAGTACGAGTAATTCAACATATTTTTTATGCAAGCCTGAGTTGTGTTTTGGCGTTCGGTTCGATGATCTTCATTTGATGACTGCTTTTCATTCTCATTTCATTGCCCCGCACTTTGAGATGTGGTGTCTACTAGCGAGCTAAAAGAGAACAAAACAAAACCAAACCCGAAACCAAAAAAACAAAAAACAAACTAATGTTAAGCGAACATTTATAAACTAGACTAGTCCTAAAACCCAAGCGGCAAGATAAGCCAGAGCAGAGCAGAGTCTATAACCCATAGAGGAAAGAGGCCACTCCCTGGCCTGGTACTCCTGTTCTGTGGTCCACAGAACATACACAATCCATATATAAATGTTTACACGAAACCCATGGAAAATCCAAAGATAACTTAAAGAACCCCAAACCCAAACCCCCAATGAGGAATACGAAAATATGCAGAGTACATCAAAATAACAAAACTACTTTAAATGTGAAAAATAAAACAGAACGAAATACTTACGAACGAAAGAGGAAAATGGAAAACCAAAAAACAAAAACCAAAAATCAAAGGGATAAGAAAATGTGTGTAAAATATATTTATAGCAAAACCAAATTAAATAATATTAATTTAATTTAAAGTAAATAAATCAAAGCCTTGTATGGGCATATTGTAAATGGTGGTGAAATTAAATAAAAGTGTGTGTTAATTTTAAACGCAGGCCGTCTAGTTCTATTCTACTTCGAAAGGATGCTTGGAATTTCCTTCATTCCAGTTTTCATTTTGTATTTTCCAGTGTGATGGTGTGACCGGTGACCCAATGCATTTTCCGACTCAACAAATTTCCACTGTTGATTTTTGGCGTTAAGCAATCTTACCGAACATTCTTGCAACAAAGGCCGTGCCGCTGCCGCTGCCTCGTGCCTCGTGCCTCCTGCCCCCTCTCCAAACTGGCTTTTGGTTATTGTCTGCATTTAGTTTGCCTGCCAAAGTGTGAAAAACTTGCCGTTACGCAGCGGAAGAGCTGAAAGAAATGTAAAAGAAAGAATCTAGTACAATGCACTGCATACTCCCCTTTCCGTTACTGTCCTTTCCGTCCTTTCCGTTCCGTTCCGTTCCTCTCGCAGCCATTTTTTGTTGGTTGCCGTTGCCGTTCCCGTTTCCGTTCTGCATGCGCATTTTGTATTATAGTTTTTCGGTCCCGCCAGTCCTCGTACCCCTCTGGCATCTCTAGAACGAGTTGTAGGAAAATTATTGAAGCGCGCTTTGTTATTTCTTTTCAATTGCGGCCGAGAGCTGCTCCTTGAACGACTTCCAGCAGAAACTTTCGACGAGCCAAAGGGGTCTCCGATTCCGCTCCGACTCTGTTGTCACAAATAATTGCAGATATGTATAATATAAGGATACTTTTTCGCTTTTGCCGTTTCCACAATGTATTTGAAAGCGCACACACTTACATATACGAGTATAAAAGTGTGTTTTTAGAAATGCATGGCAATAGCAACGGGAACAACGGGAACGGGAAGGGGAATGACAACGGCAACAGCCACGGCAACAGCAACAGCAATTGTGAATTGTGCGTGATTTTGCATAGAAAATATTTCAGCAAATAAATGCGAAAATAAATATATAAATATCTTCGCATTCCGTTTCGTTTGCCAAGCGTCTGGAAAGTTGCTCTGTGTGTATTTAAATTAAATTGCGAACAAACAAGCACCGAAATAATTTAAACCACTCTGCAGATGAAAGCAACAAAATGTTTCACAATACGGGAGCTCCGCCTTGCGGTCGGTTCTCTGATGGTTGCAAATGCGAAAAATGCTTGTCAGCTGCAGCCTGCCACAATACAAGGATCACGGACAAGGCAACTGAATATACGTTATTATTTTTATTTATTCTTTTCCTTCTAATTCAATGCAGCTCAAAATTTGGAGTACTTTCAACAATGAGAATGTTCAATTTATCGAACGAAATCTGTTCGCAAACGCATTCGTCAATTAGCAGGAACATTATTCGTACTCCTGCAATGAGATCCTTCAATTACGCGATCGACATGGCCTACGCACCGCAACAACATCCGTGCTCACATGGCTCTGATTCGGAATGGGCTTGCGGTAGGGCCAATTAGATACGGTCTTTTTTTTGTATTCCGATGCTGGGACATGGCCTAGTACGATTTGCCGTACTCTGAACAGGGCGTGCAGCGAAATGATGCAAGGCCTGCTAATTGAAGTCAACTAATTTGCATTGCAGATGCGAGTAGAGACACGGAAAGGGCAGGTACATGTCGCAATGTTCGAGGGCCCGTGTCCGTGCCGAGCCTCGGATATTGGTCAGCAGCTTATTTACGTACAATTAGCCGGTGGGGCAGAGAACGTGCTGTTGCTGCCCCAGGGACATATCCTTTTTCCTGCGATTTGATGCGATACGATGTAGAGTGCACAGCACATTCCCCAAATTGAGTTTGACAGACCGCAGAGCACAATTAAAATCAATTAGCCACGCGCATCAAATTACAAATTGATTTATTTATGATGTTTTCATCCCCCCAACGCTCAACGCTCAACGCTTCTCCAACCACAATCAGCGGTGCGGTGGTCTGGCTGACGAGTGTTCCACAGATTGGCGCTGCTCTTGCTCCTGCCCCGAGCAGTGTCTCTGTTGGTTTTTCTCACGATATCCTCCTGACCTGCGTGTCGTAGGATGTCAAGTGTGCATTTCCAATAGCCAGCTAACGCTGTGGTCGTCATCGTCGTCAGCGTAGTCCCTTGTGCACCAAGTCCAACCGTATCGTTATCGCCATCGCCATCGTATCGCCATTGCCATTGCCCCTGGCCGTGGCCATGGCCATGGCCATGGCTGCACTCGCAACTGGAGCCAGACATTGTGCTGGCGAGGAGCGTAAATTGATTCCATTGATTCCCTATCAAATTTATAGTGAGCGGACGCCGGAGGTGCTAGCACTTGACTCTGGCTTTGGTGTCCCCAATGGGGCAGCTTGGGACAGGCTGCAGGTTGCAACGCTGCTGATTTTCCCATTCATTCCCCATTGCTTAGTTATTAAACATGATTGAACGACTCTTGCGGAGGGCAAAAAGGATTTTGAGAAACCCCGACCTGATGCCTGCACAATGCGGCGAATGTGCGATATTTACCGATGCTTAATGGGAAAATGTTCGCTGACGAAAAGCGTTTTATTCGCATCGTATCGAATGTGCTGGCACGACTCACACGACACGTCTGGCGAGCAGCCGGAGCGTTATTAACGAAAATGTACATTAATTGTGCATGAATGCATTGATTAATCGGGCAGGGCTTCAGTGTGATCCGGCTGGCGACCGCATTAAAGCTGCCACCAGACAAATTTGCAATCACTTAAAGCAGAACAGAACGGAACACAACAGAACGGTACGCAAATGAGGCAGCCTGAGTGCATAATAAATACTGACAATGCCATGCAGGGCAGATAAGCGATATGGCCGGTTGCTGCATATGCATCTGGCCCCAATCCATACATCCTTCGCTCGCTCTCATAGAGCCAGGCTCTGCCGCTGCCGGAGCAATCCATCCAGTCCCAGCTGCAGCCCCTGGGGAGATTTGACATGCCTCGAACTCATTTAAATTGACACAGAGCAACTGCTTGGAGTGCTCTGCTGGTCCGTTTTTATCACAAATATTCTCGTTTCTGTAAAGTGCACAATGCAAATAAATAAGTGCGAGGCGTGGGTCAATTGCCAACCAACTGTGCCACAACACAATGGGCCGGCCCCAACATCTGTCTCCTTCAGCAGAAGCAGAGGCAAATGCAGAAGATGTGACACTTTTCACATAACTGGCAATTTCTCTGGACGGGACGTGAGTGCAGGGCACGATGGGGACTGGTGAAACCTCAATTGCCAGATGGACACTTCAGGCCGCTGACCAGGACCAGGACCAGGGCCAGCGGCATGCAGTGGCCAACGGACATTCGCATGGGACACTGAGCATGGAGACTTATTAAGAAAAGTGTTGCTGCCTCATGAATAAACACTGAAATGAGCTGTGGCCCTCGGCCTCGAAAAGTTGGAGGTGGTCGAAATAAAAGCCAGTTGTCAGTTGACAATTCCTTGAGTGCACTTCCGAACGGTCGAGTCGAGAATGGTGTGACGGAAGTGAGGCAGCTGACAAAATGGAGCTGATGTCAATATTTTCAGAATTACCAGTACCTCTATGGGAAGACAGCCTCAGCCACACATTCTTTGCCTTCCCATTCAACCGAATTCCAGCTTTCTGAACTTTCCCTCTACTTATCATGCGAAAGGTGGGCTAAATCCCGAACTCTGTCCAGGCAGGATGGAAAAAAGGGTTCATTAAATTAACATTTAACATTTTTGGGCCAGAAGCCGCACCAAAGTAAAGTTGTGCTTTTGAACGAGGACCTGCCTCGTTTATGCAAAATGTTGCCTTATTGAATTTACACTAAGGAACTTTTGTCATGTCCTGGACAAATGCTTCAAATGAGCACCCGCTGGCCGGGGTGACATAATTTCGAACTGCACCAAACTTTGACTTACGTTCGGACGCTCTGGGGCTGGGGCTGGGGCTGCGGCTGCGGCTAGGGATGGGGCTGGTCAATGATCTTTATGCGCCAGAGAGCACACACGAGTCTCAGTCGGAGACTCCCTTCCATTCAGAGCCACTCCACTCGTATTCTTGTGTATGTAGTATATCCTTGGACACGCGCACGCCTTCTTGTAATAAACTTCAAAAAATAATTTCGGAAACGTCTACGACAACTAAAACTTGACACTTTGCAAAGAAAGTTTCTGTGGCCTGAGTGTTGTGCCCTCAACTTCTCCCACCACTCCACTGCACTGTGGGAGACGATGGACGATGGCAGGCACAGGGGCCGGTGTGGGTGTGGGTGTGGGTGTGGGCAGTGACAGCTTAATTTAATTTGTGCACAAATTTTCAAACTTGTGAGTTATCGAAATTTTCACATAGTTGCTGGCAAGCCATAATGAATTATGCAGAAGCAAGCCCAAAATAGCTACTGGAAAGTTTCCTTATAATTTAATTTTCACAGATAAATGGACATGTTCTGTCATCGCCGATTCATTGGCAAATGTATCCTAGCTCAGACAGACGGACCAGAATTTGACTACTTTAAAATCCAATTAGCAGCTAATGGCCTGCATGCCATTTCCAATCATCATAAGGTAGAGAGTTCTGAAGTCCTCACATTCATACACCCATCAAATCGGATCGAATTAAGCTACGGGGACACCGACAGGATAGACACTAGAGACTCCACTCCGCACGAGTGGTACGAGGCGTGGGCAGCAGCAGCAGCAGCAGCGGGAAAACTTTTAATCCATATTAAATGAACTTTCTGCACAATTTTCATCAAATTTATTTTGTATTTATTTACACTTCTGTTTGGTTTTTCATTCGCATCCACGCATCTGACACTGTAGGAACAACGAGGATGAAACTTTTGTCATAAAATTTGGTTTTATGTGCCTGTATCTGTATCATGTGGAGGACAGGGCCCGAGGCTGTGGCAGTGGCAGTGACAGCTTCCTTGAATGCCAACTAAAACAGAGCCAGAAAATGTCTCACGTTCTTCATTATTTTTATTGAATTGCTCCGAAATTCTTTGTGGGGGTTTTTTTTTATTAGTTTTGAGTTTGAGTTTATGACGTTCCTTTCCTTTTGAGAGTGGCTGACTCAAGGGATCGCTTTTCCTTTTGGAAGAGTACAAATTTAATAACTTATTTTCCTTTGACCGTAGACTGGACTTTGCAACTATTTGGACTAATTTAATTTTAATGATTTTTGTGCTTGGCCCACAAAACAAACAAATTACGAGTACGAGCAACAACTTTTGAACAAAGTTTTAGCTTAATTTCGTATATGCAAAAGCGCACAAATAGCGCAAAAAATACTTGGAAAATGCAACGAGCCACGAGCTGAAGTCGTTGAACTTGCCCGAAAGCCCAACAAGTTGGCTCTGGTTTTGCTGTTGCATGGCATGTTGCAGCTTGCTGCTGATGTGGCAGTTGTTGCAGTTGTTGCAGTTGCCTTTGATGCTCGTTGCAGTTGCCGAAGTCCAAGTTAAAGTTAATTGTACGAAACTTAAGTGGACACTTAACGCAATTTCCGGCTGAAAGTAAGGCCAGAAGAAACAAACAACTTTTAACTTGAGCATTTCGGTGCAAAGTTTTGGGCCCTTCCAACAGCCTAGCCTTGAGACATGCAACATTGCCAGGCATGCGAGTGTGTGCTTATGTTTTGCTGGTCACTGTAGGCGCAATATGCATAGTAAATTTGCATTTCGTGCAAAAACATTTTGCACTTGAAGCGTTAAATAAAATAAATAGCTCAAGCCGAATGCTTAAATGCTCAGGGCACTGGATATAGTATCTAGGATATGCAAGCCTGCAGTCTGCAGTCTGCAGCCTGCAGCCTGCAGCCTGCACCCCCGCACATCTGCACGCACACAGATGCTCACACACATATACAAGCACATGTTACAAGCAGCTGCATTGGCCAGTTGTTTATGGCTGCGGCTCTTCTGGGGGCGCAGGAGGAGGAGCGCCAAGAGATGTAGGACTAGGGCGGAGAGAGAGACAGGGAGGGAGAGAGCATAGGCCCATTGACAAGGTTTTGTATGGCTTGGTTTGGCTTTTGTTTTATGGCCTATGTGCCTGCCGGGCAATAAATTTATAGAATATTTAATATGCATATTTGCAGATAAATGATTTATGCCTGGTAGGTGTGTGACTGAGTGCGGTGCCCAGCCGGGTGTTTGGCTTAAGTGCGTCTACATATGTTTATTTGCCCACTTTTGCTGTTCGCTTGTGTTTCTGTTTCAATTTAGTTGGAAATTCTGTGATGTGATGTTTGCACACATGAAGAGCAGCCCCGAATTTATGAGGCAGCAGCAGCAGCAGGAGCAGCAGCAACCATAACAAAACCATCATCAGCCACATGTTGCTACCCAGGCTTAAACGAGAGATCGCACTTGGCTCCCCGGCCAGGCCAAGACCGACCGAATATGAAATGCGCTGAGACTTGGGGCTGAAGACAGCCGCGAATCTCTGCTGCTTCACACCGAGAGCAGGGCACAAGTAGATGCACAAGCAAGTTGCACAATGTTTACACAAAGTAATTTGTATGCACTGCAATTGAAATTCTTTTGTACTACAAAATGAATTCTTTTTGTTTGCGTTTTGGCCCTGGTCTGGTCGACTCGACTCGACTCGAGCAGGGCTGGGGTCATGGGGATGGGGATGGGGATGGGTCTGGGACTGGGACTGGCGCATGGCTATCGGGAAAGGAGAGTTGCGCTGCACGAAAACCTCTGCAAACTAGTTGAAAAATTTGCTTTTGAGCAGAACTTCAAACTAATGAAGTGGAAGTCGACTTGCCCCAGCCAGTGGCAGTGGCAGTGGCAGTGGGACTTCGTCTGTGTGTCTATCTATTCGTCTGCCGACCAGTTCCTCCGTTTGACTGTCAGCTTCAGTTGGAAACTAAAACGAATACAAATTAAATAAACTAGAAATTTTACTTCTGCCCTCTTTGTTAATTTGCATTGAATTTTTCTTTTGCCCACATGGGGTCAGTCTTACCCGTATCTCTTGGGCTCCAGACGAAGAATGCATCCGATTCTGATTTCCCTAAAATTGATTTGATTTCGACAAAGGAGAGTAATTGTCCTAGACTGCATGTAGTATCTATCTGATTGCTCACCCACTTTCAGTCCATTCAGTTCGATATATCTCTTCATTTTTATCTGCTATCTAGCTGGTGGGCTCCTTCAACTCCAATTTGTATAATTAAAATGCAAATTAGTGTACTGTGAAAGAATCGTGCACTGCTCAGCATTTGTTGAGGGCGCGTCGCAAATTAAATTTATGAAAATCATCAGCAAGCCACAGTCCTGCTCGCTCGCGATCTCCGTCCTCCTGGCGGCAGCCACAGCTCATTAAAGTTTAGTACATTGCCACAACAGTGCCAGTGGCAGTGCCAGTGGCAGTGGCAGACACAGGGTGGCAGTGGCTGATGGCTTCCCGGTGACGGTGATAGTGATGGCACGGTGACATTTGGCTCTGCCTTTCGGTGTCTCTGCGGAGCCGTGGGAGTGGAGTTAGGTCTGGGGTTGGTTCCGGGAGTGGCGCTCCGCTTTTCGCGTGTTTTTATTTAATTTAGCATATTATGCTCTGCTTCATGTTTTGTTAGTTACCACCGGCAATGACTCCAGAGCAGAACAGAACAGAACAGAACAGATCCTCCCCGGGCCTGGCCCTGGCACTGGGGCTGCCTGCACACTTCACTAATTTTTGGCGTGGCTCAACCGAAAGCTTTTAACATAATTAGTTTCAACTTTTCTGACCACGTTTCGTTTTTGCCCGTTGGCCTGGTTAGTGTTGCGTTGCACACTCAATTGTTGTGATATGTTTCACTTGCCCCAAGCCCAGCGGGGGCTGCAGCAGCATTGGGCGTGGTTATTAAACAGCAACAATTACCATGAGCTAGCAACAATTTCAATTAAATTGAGAGGTGCACACTGCCAATAAAAAACCAAAGCGGAAGCGGAAGTGGGAGTCGGGGCTCCGTTCACATAAGCAGCCAGCAAGCAGCCAGCGGCAGAGCGGATAATCATCAAATAACACATTAGCTTTTGCAGCTTTGCCAAATGTTGATGAAAAGTTGTTGGTGTTTTTTCTCTGTTTCTGGGGTGTAAATGCTTCTAAATTACTTCGAATCAAAGGCAATGAGAGGGAGATAGAGAGAGAGAGAGAGAGAGAGAGAACCCTTTGGCCGGCAGCGTGCTGTGCTGGTTTTAATGTTGGCAAATATCGTAAATTTGGCACATAAATTAAATGGCAAACAAATATACGTATCAAAGGGTTGATACTCGTATCAGTGTGTGCTCGGGTCATCATCATCGTCCACTTACGACCCGGATGCGTGACCCGGGTCGCTTTATCGCTTTTCAATCCTTTCCCGGGGGCCGGGCACACAAAGATTTTATTAGTTGGCACGTGTTAACACGGCCTCAGACCCCTTATAGTGCCTTGGCCTCGGCCTCGGTCTTGGGCCAGACATTGATTTGGGCAGCTTGATGCCTTGCCTGAGAATGTCATTATATTAAGAAAGTTAGACGCATGGCAGGGGGCTGCCACATGAGCATGAGAAGCGAAGTTTTCCTCTTTGTCTAACTATCAACCCGGAGCCTTGCAGGAACCACAAGCCGAGAGGGCAGGGGGGATGGCAATTTGGGAATGCAATCTTGGCAAATATTAATATCAGCCAGCCGACAAACAATAAACACTTTGACTTGGCTTTCTTTCTCGCTCACACCCATGCACCTTGGCGTGTCACACCCACGCTGCCAAAGTTTGTTGCAGTGGCAGTGGCGGTGGCAGTGACAGTTACACCTTGGCTTGCTGGTCTGGATCCTTGATGCTGGCGTATGCTAATAAAGCCTGGCTCGTGCGGTTTCATTTCGGTTTCCAAGGCAGCTTCAAATGAGCAAACAAATGCAAATCTGTTGCAACTTTGCCGAGCCATTTGCATAAGCAAATGAATAGTGCTGCAAATTTAAAACTCGCATGCGGCTTTAACCATTTCCCCCAACTATTCTATTTATTTTTACGCTTTCCGTTTTCCTTTTTGGGGGCAGCAACAAATGCCACAAGCACTTAGCCTTAGCCTCGGCAAGCACAGCAGCACAGCAGCACATCCCACGACTGCCGGACCGGACCGACAGGCAGCCTCACTCAAGTTGACAAGCGCCAAGCCCTGCCCGGCTTGGCCCGGCATCCTTCGCCTCGCTCTCAGCATCAGCATCTCCATCTGCAACCATCGCTTGCCCTGATAGTTGCTCGTTGACTAAGTGACCTTTGTGAGCGCTAGAATGCACCAACCTGGTCCAACTTTGGCCGGCTCGCCCTCGCCTGCATGCAACTGGCAGGCGGATGGAATGGCGGCAGGGCAGAGGCGGAGGCAGAGGCAGACACTCGGGCTGGATGGTACCTTGGTTGGCATGGCCAAACAATGTGGCACACTGCCTGAGATGCTTCCCTCGGCTGCCGTTGCCGTTGCCGTTGCTGGTGCTGGTGCTGCTGCTGTTGTTGCGGCTGCCACAGCCACGGCCATTGCTTGTGCGGAGGCTGCAGCCGGAGAGAGCGTTGCGTTGGAGATCTCGTGTCGCCCGTCACCTTTAAATAATGTCCCACGACGCCTTTCAACACAAATCGCATGTGAAAAGTGCTTCACACATGAAGTGTTTTTGGAATTTTTTACTACACATTTTCCCCCTTTTTTTTTTTGGATTATGATCGCATACAGAAACCACTCGTCAGCCGTACGCTTGCTTGCCCGGGCAGGCTGCACCAGAGCCGTGTGCTGTGTTGTGTTGTGTTGTGTTGTGCCAAGTTATGAACTTTACTGCGATGACAGTGGATTGTGTGCCCGTGCCCCTGCCTGAGGACAGGACACACCACTACCCATGAACGGCCTTGCCCCTGTAGCATGAGGCGTGAAATTTGGAATTACGCTTTTAGAGGAGCGAGATAATTTGCAGACTGGCTTGGGTCCTGGCTTTTCCTAACCCTCTCCCTAACGAGTAATTCGGAATCCTGGGATTCCTTCAGCAATTCGATTTACATGTAATAATTTATCTTGGCCCGTTGCCTTTGTGTTGGCATTTCGATTTGCATGTCCTTTGAGATTTTAGTTGCTGTTTTTTCCTCCTTCTATTTTCCTTCATCATTTTCGTTTTCATTTTCATTTTCCTTGTGCCAAGCATCTTGTCAGCATGCTCATCATCAGCTGCAGCTCGAGTTCCATTCATAAATATTTGTGCTGTGCCAGAGGGTCAGAGAAAGAGCCGGAGATGAATGGATGGAGAGATGAAGAGATGGGAATAGGGCGAGATGGAGATGGAGATGGGGAGAGAAGCCACAAGCTTCTGTGGGAGTGACATGTGTCCTGGGAACAACAAGCTGACATTTTGTAATAAATATTTGATGACTTTGATATGCAAAATCGCAAGCCGCTCAAAAATTGGTTTGGCTTTAACTTATCTGGGATTCGCATGGGTCCCCAAGTCCCATCGTTCCTGTCCTTTCTGTTGTTGCATTCTTTTTCGGGAGGCAGTTCACACTTCTCGCCTGCCCCATGCCATGCCATGTTGCATGTTGCCAATTCATTTGGTCACAAGTGCTGGCAGGCAGGCATGCATGTAATGTCCTTGCTAATCCCATGCAGACCACAGTCTAGCTGTGCTGGCATGCCCGAGCATTTGTGCTGCGATTTTCTCTATGTCCTGTTACTGTGCCTGAAAATATTTGGCAACTGTTTGGCCATTTTGTGTGCTTAGTTTTATTGCTGCCACGCAAAATGTAGATTGTTTGGGGCACACACCACACCACACCTCGCTATGCAAATTTCATTCGATGGGACGCCGGACGTGGCTGCATTGTTGCGCCTTAGCACCTCGCCAAATTTTCTGTTAATTTGTTCCGAGTCGTCACACATGCCCCAGGCCCCGCGCCCCAT
The DNA here is from genome assembly GCA_963969585.1 of Drosophila helvetica. Lineage (NCBI taxonomy): Eukaryota > Metazoa > Arthropoda > Insecta > Diptera > Drosophilidae > Drosophila > Drosophila helvetica. Next base: position 37,120,079 of record OZ018403.1, read on the forward strand.
GCGTAACGTGGCTGGACCGTGTCGAAGGAAGATGAAGATGGGCCTATCTCAAAGCTTTGAGAGTGAAAAGTCACCGGAAAAAGCATTCCTGTCCCTCACAGAAGTGCAATGTCGCAGAATATCCTCCAAAGAGTGTCTGTGTGCAAGTGCTTTGGGCGCTCTTGATGCTCCACTAGCTCTGGCTTCTGCTGCACTATCCTTCGGGCCCCCTGCTATCCCATGCCACTTCATCAGCAACTTTGCGTCCTTTGCCCTTTGCTTTGTGCCTCTTGCTCTTGTGCACTTTTTCTGCTCAGCTTCACTGCTGCCAGGTGTTGGATGTGTTGAATTATAAATGCAGATTTGTATACTCGAGCAGGAAATAGCTGCAGGTTGTTAGTATTTTTGCGCTTTGAGTGCACTCGCCCCCTGTACACACTGTACAGACTGTACACACTGCTTCTCTGAGGTGCGGCACCTCCATTTTCTGCTCGTCAGATTGCACTTGAAATATGAGCTTAGTAAGTGCGCTGCTGACGACCGATTATAGTTTGTTAAGGGCTAAACTTTGACCTGGCCCTAGGCCATTAGCCATAGTCCGCTAATGTTAAGCAATCTCCGCTAGCTATTGACACAATTTTTTAGGACAAAGCAGAGGACTCGGCTGGTTCATTGGCATCTGATGTGGTGGTGATGGTGCTGATGCAGCGGCTGATAGAGCACGCCACGGGCCGAGCTACTTCCGCCTTGGCGCATGCCGCCGAGAGAACCACACTCTGGCCATTAACTTGTGTTGAATCATTTGCACACCACCTGCTTCTGCCTCTGCCTGCCTGCCCGCCCAGCCGAGTGCACAATACAACTGCCACTCGCTGAGTAACAGCCCTCGTTGCTGGATGAATGAAATTTGTTCGATTCGTGCTTTGCATTTCAATGCAGCAGCAGCGCTGAGAGCTTCAGTTTTCAGATTTCAGACCAACCTTGTACCCATCCACTACCGATGCCCATGCCCATTCCCATTCAGGACCTGGCTCATTTACTGCCTTATAATATGCATTGATTTGCATAAAAAGCAGAACTCGTTATACGCACATTTTGCGCCATTTTCAACGTTGGCCGAGCTTGGGAGATGGAAGAGGGCAAGCGCGAAGGGTTCTGTTCTCGCTCGCTCTCCTTATTGCGAGCACTTTCATTATTGAAATACTCTTAAATTATTGAATATTTGCATAATACGATAAGGGAGCTGGAAGCAGGAACTGGAGCTCGGAAGGCACGAGACAACAAAAGCAAATACACTCTGTACCAACTTCTTTCATTAGTCAGAGGAGCACTCCATCCAGAGCTTTTCATTCATTTGGGGCGTGGCCCACTTCAACAGACATTTCAAATTTCGAAGATAGCTCACCTATTCCGGTGAGCGCTCTTATCAAATGAATCCCCACTGCAGCTCAACAAACAAGTAATCCTGTGAATAGATGCCAAACTACAACATGAAATTTCAGTTCCATACTGTTGAGGTGAGGTCCCGCTCTTGCAATTGTGAGACGAGCTGGCAGTTAATGAATGTAGCCCACACTGCGTATGCGTAACAATTGCGACAAGAGTTTATTAAACGCTCGTATTTACTGGCTATCCTGTAACGGCCTACAGCCTACAGCCATCCAGATTGAGGCCTGTTTATGTGCAAGTCACGTATCGGGTACTTAATAAATGTTCCTGGCAAATGTGTGAAACAGCATAAATACTGCTCTCTACATAAATTACTCTCTCACTGCTTCTATTGTTTGTTGGATTCATTTAAGCCGTTAACTGTTAACTGTTGACTGTTGACTGTTAGCCGTCGGCAGTAAATCCCCTTGGCTGATACATTGATCGTTTTGGAAATGTGCGTTTTTTTCTGCATGGGATTAGCTGCTGTAAAATCGTTCTTTTGTAATAGATCTATCCATTGAAATCATACCCACATCCTCCTTGCTCCAGCCGCTGTCGAAAAGATTTTGACAATGTTGTCGACTTGGTATTTGTATATTCTGTCATACGATGGCATTATATTTATTACACTCTACGCGTATCTCTGGGGAATGCCGCCCATGCCACCTCCATGCCCAGGCGGCACAATAAATTGATTTATTTTTCATATTTCAATTTTATTTGCCCTTGCCCTAGACATTCAATGTCTCAATGTCTCAGGGGCCGCGAAGATGTATGAAAAACCATTTAATTTTATTTGACTTTTGTTGGCCAGGGCAGACGGAACTTTAGCTTAAGTGGCCCTGCCACTTATTTATGGCCTAAATGAGCACTTGGCCTGCAGTAATTGTTGGCCATAGCTATGGGCTGCGGGCGCGGCGCGGCTGCCGCTGCGGCTGCGGCTCCTTGGAGCTGGCCTCCTCGCGAAGCTGGCCCTCATCTAAGCGCAATTTATGCTCCATTATAATTTCCGTGCGATTCCACCTAAGGAAAAATAACATGAAATATGGCCGAGCATGCTGAGAAATGAAGGCACGAAAAGGAACCAGAAGGAAAGAATGAAGAACTATGTAATATTGCGCATACGCCGGGCTGGCGGCTGTCGGATGGCGGCGCGGCATTGCACGGCTGCGATTTGTTTGCCTGCCCTGGCGGTGTGTCGTTAATTTAAAATTATGTGTACGATGCCCGACCCCGTTGTTGATAATAAAATAAATGAGTTTAATGCGGGCAAAGGCAGGGCAATGGGCGGCAGAATAAATCACATTTTTATTGAAATTGCTGCTTTTGCATTTAACCGAGCAACGCAGTCGGGTATGGAGATGGAGGCTGGAAGCTGATGGAGGGCATCCGCTTCGGACAGGTTGCACCCCATGGCAAAATGAAGATTTTTAATTGAATATCGCTGCAGCTGCTGTCAATTCGACTGTGAATGGGTCCTGTAACTGTCCACCGTCCTTCGGTCAGACGACACAGCCGAACCCCACCCTCGCAATGAACCATTACCATTCCATCGGAATGCATATTTAAGTGGCTTTTAAAAGCCATCGCGCGGCTCCACTGAGGAGCAGGAATCGTCTCAGCTTCCACTGACCCCGTAATTGATTGTCACACGCCGCAGCAATTAAAATGTCAGCCCAGTCCACAGGCAGACGGACAGAAAGATAGACAGACAGACAGACAGACAGACAGACAGACAGACAGTGGAATAGTCGGTTCCGTTTCGTTTCGTTTCGTTTCGTTCCGTTCAGTTATTCTGTTTTTTTTTTTGTGTGTGCAGTGCGGTGCGGTGCAGTTGTCTGATGGTGGGATGGGAACAGGGATATGGTTTTGTGTCGCTATGCTGTGCGATCAAACCAGAGAGTTTTGGGTTAAATTGAAAATTAACTGTGCATATTTCATGCCAAAACAATTTGCGTTTATATTGCGCGGCAAAAAACGCGCACACCAACAGACACGGGGTTGCGGATACAGATACAGATACTCACTAACACAGATGTCCCGACTACCCACGGCGATGGTCGCTTAGCGTTTGTGACCACAGTCGTGGCAGGGCTGAGGGTGGAGAGGGAGGTGTCGGTGTTGGTACTGAGGTTGGCCCGATGGTCACTTGAAACAAGTGGCCAGCAACAAGAGCAACCGGCACAGAACAGGCAGCAATGGCAATGGCAAAGTAAATGCTATTACCATTTAAATTTCTCTGGCTAACCAGGCGCAAAAAAGGACACTTGACTGTACGTTAGAAGCCACCTTTTAGAGGCAATCATTAACCATAGAGCGCAGTCCAATGTCGGCCAGTGAGAGTCACCAAACGAACAGCAAGTGTACAAATGGAAGCTTTACTTTACTCAATGCCAGAATTCAGAAACGTAGGAGAACAGCTGATTGAAACAGAGAATGCTGAAATGGTATAGCCTTTGGGAATTGGGAAATCATACTCCAAAGCGTTCGACGTGAATGATCTGACTCTGTTTGGCTTGCCCCGCCTCGAACGCTGCGCATTATGCCAGCTAAACGAACATTGTCAGTGACGGCAGTACGCCGTTTCAACTCGCTTATTTTTGTTTCTGCTGGAATTGTTCAAAAGTTAGTTTTAAGTAGCATCGGACAAAGCGTAAAGCCAGACGAAGGGGTACTGGTACTGGTACGGGTACGGGTACGGGTACTGGGACCGTGCCTCCATCAGGGATTTGGAGCTCTGGCGCACATTGTTATTTTAGCAGCAGTTGCTGCGCTGGGCTGCTCATTTACTTTGTGCCTTTTGTGCGGAGCTTGGCATGTAAATTGAATTGAAAGTGGATATTATTACATTTGTGTCCTTTTACTTTTATTTCTCTCCCTTTCTCTCTGTTCTGTTTTCCCGCTTTGTATTGAGTTTTAGCTCGAGTTCTGTTATGTTTGGTTTGGCTTTTTTAAAGCGACCAGCGACCCGTTACGGCGAAATGCACTTGAGAGCTCGACAAGTTGCCGCAGCCGGACTGCCGGATAGTTTCTAGTTTCACTGGCGGCACTGGCTGCCTGCAGCAAAGTGTTGGATCATTCATCAAAGCCATCAGCAAGCCGCGCTGCCCCCAACCGGCGAATGCCATCAAACATAATAATCAAACATCAGCAACATAACAAACGACCAAGGCGACCCAAAATGTGGCTGCTGTCCATGTCCGTGTCCCTGTCCTTGTCCCTGCCATCCCATCCAGCCAATCTTACACTTTGGGTCGTCTTGTTCTGGGTCTCGTTCTGGTTCTGGTTCTGGGTCTTGGGCTGCCATATTTCTCAGCAAGACCATTGACCTGCCCACACCCGTACCCAATCCCAATCCCACTCTTACTCTGACACCGACACCGCCGAAGAAAATGTTTTCACTCAAAAGCAAATGCAATAAAAAAGGCAATTTATCAGCATAAAATATTATATGGCATGCCATTGAGTGGGTTCATTTTTTCCCTTTTCTTTCCCTTCTTTTCCTTTCCCTTTCCCTTTACCGATTCCCGACTCTCGACCCGACTCTCCCGACTAACGGTGGCCCATTTGCGCCATTCCACAAAATTCCCACACTGAAAAGTAAAACGCTGAAGTGGATTGCATACGAGTATATGCGATGCGGTTATTATTCTTTCTTCAGATTTCAGATTCCTGTTTATCGGCTGGGGCTGCTGAGTGCCTGGCAATTGTTGCTGTCACTCAAATTAGCGCCATTTACAAAGGCATTTGCATGCTTTTAGCCATGCCACCGAGCCACCCAGCCACCAGTGGGTGGATGCCACCACCAGCAGCACCACCATGACGCACCCGTTCGGCTGTGTCGTGATTTACAAGTATTTGCCAATGCCTGAAGGCACTTGAGCGTCTGTTGTTTGCTGGAATTCTCTTCCCTTCTTCCCTTCCTCCCTTCTCCCCTTTTGGCATTTTCATTCGGAATCTCTCTCTGTGTCTCCTATGTGTTTGGATATCTTCTCCCAGTTTGTGGCATGCAACCTCTCGTTGACATCATTTGCCAGTCAGTGGCCGCTTGTTGAGCTTTACGCATAAAAAGCTGCTCACTCGTTAGGCCTCACTTGTTTGACTGTTGTGCTCTGCTCTGCTCTGGGCTGCACCACTGCGGTGCACTGCCCCCTCCATCACCCTAAACCAAATCCTCATCTTATCTAGCCCTGCCCTGTCCTGTCCTGTTCTCTGGCTTTGCTGCCTCTGGTTCTGCTGCTTATGTGAAAGTCAAGGGTTATCATTATGCGTTCTAAAAGAGCGCCTGCCTGCCATTGCCTGCAACATAAATTCTGACCCACAACAACGGGGCAGCAGCTGCTCCAGTGGCGCACTTTCTGGTTTCTGTCATTTTCCAAGCAGTTGCAGCCAAATTGCGCCTGGGCCAACGCCCAAGAGACACTGAGGCTGAAGGGGCTGGGGACCAAGTCAAGATGCCAAGGCCGGCATACCCCACACAGACATACTCGTGCACTCGTTGGCGTACTCTCACAGCACTACATATACCCACACAAAGGCAATCCAGAAAGCCAGCTAGTGACAACACAATATGGCACAGCGAAATGTTGTTGCTGTGTGCAGGCATTGAGATAAGATCACCACAAAACAGGACACTTTTGGTTTGGCTCTCGGCCAAGAGCCAGGCACCCACAGGCATCCACAGCTGACAAGTTGAGGACAGGGCACTGAGAGAGCAGGCAGAAGACAGAAGGCGGAGGCAGAAGGCGGAGGCACTGAGGCAGCCATCTGCTTAAAGTTCATTTCCAACTCTCGAAGCTGGCTTACATAATCAATTAGCTATTCAATTTGGGCAAAAGTTGTCCAAGGACTCCATCCGAATGCTGCTGATAATTCGAAGCTCTCTTGTCACTGCAACTTTTGCGTGTGTCCGAAATCGTGTAATAAACTTTTCAGCATTCAGCCAGGACCAGGCCACACACACACACATCCGCAGACATCACCCATGATTGCAGCCCTCGGGTTTCCAATGGCAATGGGGGCAAAAGAAGAAAACTCTGGGAAAGCGCCCCCAAAAATTCGTACATCTTTTTGGCCTTTTTTCCATCCCATCCGCTTGTGGTGCGGCTCCTTCGTTTCTTTTCAAAAAGTAGCTAATTTAATAAGAAATTCTTGGAAAACTACACGAAAAAGGCTTAAGTTCTACATGAGTAAAGTTATAGAAAAGTTTAAGTTGCCAAATCTAATTTGCTGAGAAATGCTCCGAAACAACAACAACAACAACAGCACCCGGACCCTGCTCGGACAGAAAGAGGAGGAGTCCGTCCCGTCCCATTTCCCCTGGATTTTCTTGCTTCACTCTAGCTCGCCCACACACTCGCACGATGGTTGCCTTTTGGATTTGCCGCCAGCGGACTTTGCAGCTTTGCAGCCAGTCAAAGCCGAATGTGGCAGATGGCAGAGGTGTGCAGTGTGGTCGTGGTGGACGGCGTGGACGGGGTGGACGGGGTGGGGTAGTACAAATTTTGTGCATGTGAAATTCTATTAAAACAAATAATGCAAGAAAGTTAGTGAGCATTTATGGGTTTGTTTGTGGAGCTCCATGACCTGACATAATCAAGTTTTAAACGGACTGAAAGGGCTACGGCCTCGGGCTAAGCCCGACACAAACTAATGATAAGTTTTCCGTGTAACGTGGCATTTGGAAAATTACATTTGCCTCCAAGTTTTGTAGTGAAAATTGGAAAATTACTTCACAGCTCTCGTTCTCGCTCTCTCTCTCTCTCTCTCTCTCCCTCTCTCTCTGTCTCCGTCTGTCTCGATAATGCGCAGAAATCCTTTCCCATCGGCACCCACACTGCGGCAGACAGACTCATCCCCACCATTTCCGCGCCGCTGTCATGTCACACCAAGTCGTGATTTATTTGCGCTCGAATGTCAATAAATTTAATACGCGAATATAATACATTTTACAGGCAATCAATCACACCGACTTAAGCGCCACTCCCCCACAAAATACACGCCAAAAGAAATCCACAGCTAAGCTTATATAATCTTAAAGGAATGCGACTCCAGAAATGCCTGAAATATTCTGAGGCAGCGCCGCGTTGAATGCAAAGAGAGAGAGAGATTCAAAATATTTTGAGTGTTTAAATGAATCGAATACCTGTTCCAATCAATTTTTCAATATTAATTGATTGCCAAAAGCACATTTTAAGAAACTTCGCGGAAACCAGCGGAAAATACTCGTAACTAACGTGAAAAATTCGAGAGCAGTTGGCCGTTTCCGTTTAGCAGAAACTGGCAGCACACTTGTTTGCATATTGCATTGGAATTTTGATTTGATCTCGAGCGGAAATGCGGTTCACAATTTCACTTCCACTCCTTTGAGCCAGCCATGGCCAACACTTATGTAAGTGCCCGATGAAAAGTGCATTCACATTGTGGGTGTTTGCATGTGAATGCCAAATTCAATTTGGCCAACCCACATGAACCCGCAAGCCGCAGGCGTTGACGGCTCGGCAAGGCACGGCACGGCACGGCCGGGTCCGAACCGGACCGGCCTGTACCGTACTGGTGCTGCCAAGCTCAAGGCCCACTCAATGATTTCCAACTAATTGCCAGGTGAAGAGGGGCGAAATAAATCAGAGCGAAAATATTTCCATTTCTGGGTTTGCCGGCGCTACCAGGCCTGCTGTATGGAATCGCGTCTCGAGGCAACCGAGCGAATAGCATCGAAACACAGACTCCCTCTCGGGACCGGGGAGAACATTGCATTTTTTACTGTTTTAGCGAGAATTCCACTTTGCACTGGTATGAAGCAGCATGGATGGGGCAGACAATCAGTCCGACAGCCGGATAGACATAATTAAGTCCAGTCCTCTGTTCTATCTACCACTCTCTTTCCTGTACCCTGTTCCCTGCTCCCCGTTCAGTCCACTGCAGTTCTGTGCTCTTCTGTTCTGTTCTGTTCTGTTACATTCCGTTCTGTTAGGAAAAGGGAGAGGAATGCACAAAATCAAGTCAAAAGCGCGGGCGTGCGAAAAAAATTGCTGAAATTGAGTTTGAAAATAAATTAAATTATCACGCCGTTCCACAAAAGTAGTTGGCATTGCCGTGAACTGGGGGATCGGTGTTGTCCAAATGAATCAATTTCAACTTAAGCGCCAATTTAAAAAGCCAGCAACTTTCGACACGCAAATCTAGCTGTCTGTCCTGTCCCATTGCCCCTGCCCCAGCCCCAGCCCCTGCCCCACTGACTGCCTGCCTGCCTGCTCCTTTGGCTGCCAGTTTAACTATCTATCGAACTGTCTGGCAATTTTGCATATTGCTTTGCCCTCTGCCCAGCCGGACATTTGGGAATGGCCAGCACCGGCATCGGCATCGGCAGCGGCAACGAAAAAACAAAAAGAAATCAACGGAAACTATCTGGCGAAATACTTGCAAATTCTATTCGACTTTTAAATTAGTTTGTCAGGCAGGGCCCTGGAGACATCTGACAGAAGGTTTTCCCCAGGACGCGAATGCAATTAATGATTACCGCACTGCCAACTGCCAAATGCAAATTACTCATTATGCCTACCAATTTCCATTAGCCACACTGCGACTCGTACTGCGACAGGCCGCAATTAATGTCGGAAATCAATAAAATTTGATGAACATTTTACTGGCCACGCACTTGTGCACTCTCATATTTATTTGCCCCAGTAGTTAATGCACCTACACTAGTAAGTGCCGCTGCCAAATTAATCGTTTGACAAACAGCGGCAGACAGACAGACAGACAGAGAGAAAGTGACAGAGGGAGAGAAAGAAAGACACACACAGTAGACGTAAGACACTAGGGAGCAGCCGCAGCACCACCGTCCCTGGCTCCGGTTCTGCCTTATTTATTGTGAGAAAGGCAATGACAGCAACGTGACTGGCAGAATGAAATGCTGGAAAAATGATAACGAAAATATGGCCCTGACATCCAGCTCTCACAGCTGGAAAGAGGAGCCCGGAAAGCAGCGAGGTGTGCAAATACAAGTGTGGATGTACAGTGGAATGAACTTCTGAATGTGTTGCAACAGAAGAATTGTCCAGAAAATATAATAGTATTGAAAACTACAACTACAAGTATTTTAATTATTTTTAATCTACCTAATCTACCTACAACTAAAACCTATAGAGTTAAATATTTATTCCGTACTTTAACTGTCTGGATAAATCCCCCGAATATATTTTTGCACATTATCTTTGTATTTACTCTGAGCTAAAAAGGTGATTATTCCCACAATCTCTACAAAAGTGAATCGAAAACAAAAGTGAAATGCGAAATACATCTGCTCATGTGGCACTTAGTGTGTGATATTTGTTACCCCGTAATCCCTGTTCATGTTCATTCCATTTTCCTGGTTTTGCTTACTCACCAAACCGCTCATTCTGCCACAGCTCAACCCAACTCTTCCAATAGTCTTGGAGCCTTGGACCGGGCCTACTGCTATTGTAGTAGCCTTGTCCACTTTGTGGAGCATTGTGCGGATGTCTTCACACTGTTCGTGCGAAATAAATTTCCTTGAATTGCAACTCATGTTCCTGCGCCTGCTTACTTGTTCTGGGCCAACCTTGAACGCTTCGTTAACTGCATTTAAGGTTGCCTGCCAGCTCTCATTTCTGCCACTTTCCCGGAGAAATTCATGTATGTGTGTGTATCTGTATGTGTGTGAGTGCGCATTTCAAAGCGGGAAATCAGCGCTGCAAATGGCAATAAAACTTTCCGTGCTGTTCTGTGCTCTGCTGTGCTGTGCCGTTGCCAAAGCTAAATATGAAATGGCTCATACGTGTAGCGTAAATAGTTAAAATTCATTAAAACTTTTGCAATTACTACCCGGCTACAATCTGCTCTGCAGTAGTAAAATCGTTAATTATTTTCGCATCGCCGTGTCCCTAAGCCTGGAGCCCTCATTCCTTAGCCCGCCCTCGACAAGTGGCAAGTTCAAAGCAAAAATCACATCACGCTCTCACACTGCAACCTTATTTGCCAGAATTCTCAGCAATTAGTGGGGTCGCCCTGGCCATCAATATGCGCAATTGGTGACTGCCGATTGGCCTTGTCAAGAGATATTCGATTATCATAATTATCGGCAATGCGAGTAAGCCCATTATGACAGGACCTTCGCCCAGCTCTCACCTCCCAGTCCGAATTCGCTTATAAATATGCAATGCAATTTACGCCCATCTCCGTCTCGGTCTCAGTCTCAGTCTCCACCTTAATGTCAGAGCCCCAGCTCCAGCGCCAGCGCCAGCTCCACTCAACTCAGACTCAATTTGTTGTCATTAAATTAATGAAGTTTGCTGCCTGCCCCTTGTCGTGTCTTGTGTTGTCTTGTCTTGTCTTGCACTAATCTTAAAATTTGTCAATGCCATCGATGTGTCATTGTGTGGCCAGTTTGATGGCTACGTGAGCAGAGTTTTCTGTCCAATGTCCGCTGTCCACAGTCCCCCTGTTCGGATTGAATTTCAGGGGAAAATCAGTGGACTAGCATCTGTTGGCAGTGGCTTAGCAGGAGTCGTAAATTAGTCTGGGCAATTATGTTTACCTACATCTAATTAGCTTAATTGAAACGGGACAAAGCAGAATCAGAGTCTATCCTGGACTCGTGGCATGACCACAGGCGGTGCGTGCAACGATTGGCTTGAATTCCTGGTCCTGGCCCTGTCCCACTCAAGTACGGCGTCCGACCTGGCCGATATCGATCATCAACTGGGTGCCAGTTGCCAGTCGTGGCAGCTCTCTCTCTCTCTCTGTCTAAATGCCTGGGCCACCGCACTCGGGCTCACCTCAGATGGGGCTGATGCTTCAGGTGAGCCAGGCACCCGGGCAGACTGGCAGCCTGGCAGCCTGGCAGCCAGTGGGCCACTTTAAGACTTGCGGCGTCTGCGGTTGGCCAGCGGGCTTCAAGGGGGTTCGGGGATCACAAAAATGGTGGCAAGTGCTTCCAGTGCACAGTGCCGAAATCGGTCGAGCCAAGTCGAGCGTTGTGTTGCAACCGCGACACTTAGCACTGACGCGCCGCATTAAGCACAGGCGAATGCGTTCTGCTGCACCTACCAATACACACACACACAAAAGCTCAGACACTCACACACTCTTGCGCGCACATATACTTATATACAGTTAGGTATTGCGCATTTGGGGCTGCTGCTAATTTCAGCTGCTGCTGCCGCCGTCGCCGCCGTCGTCGGGCGCATCATCAACGCAAAACTAATGCGAAAACTTTTGCGGAATTTTTACTTTTAATTGTTTGAGTGTTTGTTTCACACACACACACACACACAGAGGCAGGAATTAAGAGGGGCGAGGACCAGCTCGCCGCGAACACCGCAATTTAGTTAAAGCATAACGGCAGTGAGACCACAGAAGCAGCAGCGGCAACAGCGGCAGTGGCAACTGTACGAGACGAGTGGCAGCTGGTGCTGCGTTGGCAACAATCTCGACTCGACTCGAATCCCAAATCCTTTGCAAGAACCTCCGCCTCCCTCCCACTCCCTTTTCCTCTCCTGACGAGTGTCGTTTTCCTGCTCCTTTCTGTCTGCGAATTAAATGTTCGCTTCCATTTTCAGAAATATTTCGTACTTTGGTTTTACTTTGCTGCCCTGCCATTTTCCCTTTGCTGAACATTTTCTCTCGTTTATCGCTGATTTAACAATTAATTCAGCGAGTTCCACTCTTGTTTGACCGAATGTTGGCCAGCATTTGAATTATTTGGAGTGCAGTTCGGGCAACTTTAAGGGCAACTTGTTGGACATCCTGTTGGTTCGTTACAGCACTTCCGGATTGCGAATTCCGAATACCGAACTCCTGCCTTACGGCTCGTAATGGCCAGCCCAGTCCTGTTAAATGCCTTTAATTAGTTTTACCAGAGTTTTTTCTACAGTGCGTAAAACTGACGTTTGCACGCCAACGCCAAACAGCTGAAATAAGTTAACTTTGTGGCCATTTATGCACACACACACACACACACACACACCCACATACAGCGAGGGATCGACGCCCACACCCTTGGGGCAAAGGGTTTCGGTATTGCGTCTGACATTTATTTAATTGAACGGCACAGAGTCAAAGCAATAAACTTTCAACGTGGCCTGTTCCGGTCCATCAGCAAGACCTTTAATTGGTTTCACTCGCATAAGGAATTCATGGAATTCGGAATATAGCAGATCTGCTCTCGGTATGCATCGGTGCATATATGAATCATACGCCCTTTATGACGTCAGGAGAGCAGCTGCTTTAATACATCAAGCGCAAGCCTGGTCTGAAGCTGCAAATTCCAGCAGCTTCAGCTTAGAGTGGGAAGAGAGGTGCACGGGGTCCCACAGCTTGCCAGCTCCCCACAGCTTGCCTCAAAATTGTGAGTATCGTTATGCTCTTGGTTAGCATTTCTTTGCCAGAAGTGACCTGGTGTAACCTGGAGAAGAATGGAGCTGAGCTGCACTGGACTGCTGGTCTACCATTGAGTTGGCAACACAATTGTTTATTTGCAAGGAAATTCATTTGGCAAATGGCATGCGTGCCAGAACAACGCCCACCCACAAGATGACCGCTGTACGGCAGAGCGGCTGTGCCGCTCTACGGTTTCACGCAGTTTATGTTTAGCTCTGGGTTTGGGCCACTCATGGAATGGTGAGAGTATGCCCATGTTTATCTACAGTTTCCAGAGCAGTGTCGGACCAGTGTTGGATGCAACTATAAAATCATTTTTAATTCATTTCGGAGCTGGCGAAATGCAAAACTTTGCCATTATGCAGGGCAGGCGATCCCTGCCTGCCTGTCTGTCCCCTCCATGTCCTTCTTTCAGTTCTGTTCTGTTCTGTTTCGTTTCTGTTCTGTTCTGTTCTGCTCTTCCCTGGTCTGATAGTTTGATGGTCTTAGTCCGATGAGTGCTGATGAGGAGTGGGTTGAGCAGAGTTATTAGGATTTACGAGTGAGCAGCGCTTTGCGTTTATGCCACGAGATAATTTCCGGCACCGTTAAATGGAAAAGTTTGTTGCCGAAAGTCCGTCCGTCATTCACTCAGTTAAAATATCAAAGCAGTCAAAGTTACTCAAGCAGGGAGTGGAGCGATTCCCCGAAAACATGGCAGCCAGACAGGCAGGCCTTCACGGACTAAACGCAATGGCTTAGCGCGCAATCAAATATTAATTGCACTTGGCACAATGTCAACTTTGTTGGGTCTGTTTGGCTGGTGGCTTCTCTGGGGTCGAATTATGATAGGACATTTACTCGTACTGCAACTGCAACAGCAATAGCAACAGCATCTAGAGCACCATCCTCTGTCATTGCTGAACATTACCAACAATGTAAAATGCACTAAACTGTTGCCGCAAAATGAAAAAGATGAAAACGGAACAAACGCCATCGAAAGGGCGAAAGGGTGGCGGAGAGAAGATAGAAATGCCAGCAATCAAATCAAATTCGAATTGGGTTTGCAAAACTGGAAATGAAAACGAAAACACGACAAAGGCTGCATGCCACAAAAAGAGAGTCGAGTCGAGTTGAGTTGAGTCGAGTCGGGCTCTGGCTGTGGCTCTCAGCCTGATTGCAAATCGATATAGAATTGAGTGCAGAACCATCATCTATCGCTATATAAAGTAATTAACCCAGAGAGCTCCTCATTACAGCTACCAGTCCATATCCTTCTTGGCCAAATCCAAACAAAGACAAAGCAATAAATCAGGCGAGTCCATGATTGCCATTGACGAGAGGCGGATGAAGCGGAGGAGTCGAAGGACGAGTAATTGCAATGACAGCAGCTCAATGGGAGCTCCGACCATTAAATTCAGCACATTGAAGATTTCAATTATGAGTCGGTTCAGCATCGGCCTCGTAACCGGCTGCAGGACGATGGCCACATTATCCCGGTCCGTCATCACCATCATTGGATTCCCATCGATGGCCATCATATAATTTAATTTGATTTTTATTTAATTGAAATTTATAACAACAATGGCTGAGTAAATAACATTACCAGACGATGGCAGAGCTCTGATCTGTGGGTCGTGAGAGGACCGAGCTGCGTGTGAAAAGCGAGACTCATTCCCTGGCTGTTGCCTGTTGGCTGTTTGGATGTTTGGATGTTCGGATGTTCAGATGTTCGGCTGCTCTCAAGAGTCTGCGAATGTGAAATCAAATGAAGAATAATGAGATTTATTGTTATTGTTATTGTTCTTCCTTATTGCATTCCCCCACTCTTATGTCTGATTTCATTTTGTCAGTATTCAGTAATCAGTTTTCAGTTTTCAGTTTTCCGTATTCGGCTCGCCATCATACTTCGATTCGGTTTTTGGATCTGGCTGAGATTCCTGTTGCCTGATTGACTGGTGGCAGGAATCTCGGCTGGTACTGATTGCACAACCGCAAACAAAGCTCCGCTCAGGCCACACATGACCCGGGCATGTAATGGCCAGTACTGGCTAATGAAAGTAATTTGATTAGCAGCCAGCACTGTAATGGGCTCAAACGAGCCCTGGCCAGGGACGAATGCCATGGGTAAGGGATGCTGATGGTGTTAAGGAGCACAAATTCTCTCCTTTGTCATTATGGGCTGCGGTGGCTCTTGTGGTCAGCCCTCCGCCCACATACACATTTAAAGATTGCAGCATTTTGAGTTCTCAAAGTGGATTAACAATGCCTGTATGGGTGGCTGTGGATCCCAGAGAGGCGAGTGGTGAGGGGCGATGGCCCCCCGGCTTTATGCATGCTAGTTAATTAAACAAAAACTATGGGAGCGGTTTCTGGTCGAGACCACTAATGGCAGGCATTTGGGATTTGCAGTTATTATGGTCTGCTCTCTGGGGTGGGCAGGGATGGAGTGGGCGGAGGGAAAAGACTGTTTGTTCGCATTTTGAGGTTTCTGCTGCCAAAAATGAACATTTTATGTTACGCATACGCCAGGTTGGCATCAGCCGGAAGCTATGCAGCAAAAATGTTTCAATTGCTAGCTCTGCCTGAGGCCTGAGGCAGTGCAAATATTTGCTCCTGCAATGCCTGGCATCTGCTTTTGCCATAGCCATAGTGCAGTGCCAGTGCCAGTGCCAGTGGACTGGGTCTGCGTTTGGGTCTAGCCGACAAGTGGGCCGAAAAGAGCACACGAAGGGCAATAAGTCAGATGGTGGTGCCATTTGGCTAATTGCACGAACGTGCGGCCGTTGCTCTTGAATCCGCTTGAGGTATCCGGGGAGACTGAGACTGAGGCAGGGCCTGGAAATGGCAGACTCTGGGCTCCGGACTCAGGACTCAGGACTCCAGACACTTGGCAGCCTATCCTGGCGATCCCGCGACGCAGTCACGTTGAGTTAACAAAACTGATATAAATTATGAGCGGAGCGTATATTTTACACAACTGTCAGCGCAGTTGCGCCACTAAAACATATTCAGCTTCTAATTTTTTTTCTGCTGCTCCTCCTATTTCTTTCGGAACCGACAACTTCTTGAAACTCTCTATTCCCTGCTGTTGCTAGAGGAGGCAGCGCGCTTCGACAACTTTGCGACATGTTGCAGCCCCCGCCGAGGCCCAGGCCCCGGCCCCTGCCCCTGCCCCCGCCTCGGGCAGAGGTCCCAGAAGCGAAAGAAGCATCGTCGCGCCAAGATATGCTTACTGGGCAATAAATTCGCCCGCACCCACTCTGGCACACCTACCAGACAGCGCTCTCCCCCACACTCGCATTCCGCCACGCCTCGGCCACATCTCCATTCCGCTCTCCATTCCCTATTTCTCCTCCAGCTCCTTCCGCCTTCTTCGGCTTCTTCTGCCACTTCTCCTGATGCTTCTGCTGCTGCTCCAGCTCGCACAAAAGTTTGTTGCCAAAAATTTGCCGCCATTGGGTGTGAAGTTGGCAACCCATTCCGTCGGATCCTCCATTCTGCTCCACTCTCTTCTTCATTCTCCGCTCTCCTTCCGGTCTGTCTTACATGCTCGCATATTTTGTTGGTGCGGAATACCTTAAGGCTTTCGGCGAGAATTTTATTTCAGTCGCCTCCGCTGCTGTTGTGGCCATAAACATGCACACTCCCACACAATACACACAGATACAGCGCACAAACAGAGAATGTGGATGGGTACGGGGATAGGGATAGGGATGTGGATGTGGTTGGCAGTGCACACTCAAAACACCTTCCACTGCAGAAGGCAGTCAACTTTGCGGAAAATCGTTTGAAGCGCTTTGCACTTCGTCGACATCTTTCGGGCTGCTCCTCGAGAGCCACAACAGAGCACGGCTCTTCCTTGGCTCAGTGTCGAGCAGTGCTCCAGCAGGCTGTGTGCTCTGTATGTGCATTGTTCTGCAGTAAAGCCGAAATTTCCAACTTGAAGTTCACTATTTATGGCTTTTTATTTGCGGCCTGATGCGCTGCCCTGCTATGATCATTTGCTAAACTCGAATGTTGCCCAACTTAAGGCCGTGACTGTGACTGTGCAGTGATCCATTGGCCATTTCGCTTTCGCCCACTTGCCATAACTCATTTTGGCCGCTGCACGTGTCAACAAACTGAGTGTGACAACGAAGGCGACGCCCGACGGCGTCTGGTGGCCGGCGGTATACCTTCCGGTTGCCGTTGCCGTTGCCGTACGAATGTAGAGAACACATACACCCCATCCGCCACGCACGCACAAACTCCCGCAAACTGAGACCGACGGACGCAAACAAACAAAGACACCACACCCGGCCCGACCCCGACTCCGCTGCGGTCTGGTGTGGCATGGCATGGCATGGCTTGAGTTGGGGTTGGTGTTAGCGTTGGGGGTTGGGGGTTGGGGTTTGGGTTTGGGGTTTGGCTCGTGTGGCCCCAACAATCAATCCAAATGATATACACATTTCAGACTTGGTTCAGTTCTCAGCTCAACTCAGCTCCGTTTGGTTTGCCTTTCTCTGCCCGGCCTGTGTTTGCTCAGGGGGGCCGACCAGCAAGATTTGATGTATTTGACAGATAGACTACGCCGTCAGCCCCTGCCTGTGCCTGTCCTGTGATTTTTTTATGGCCGGATGGAGCTATGTGGCGTTGTGGCGTTGTGGCGGTGTGGCGGTGGGGCGGTGGGGCGGTGTGTACCGTGAACAATATGTCTCAGTCTCGGCCAGAGGCGGCGTGAGGAATGGCTCTGTGGTCAGCGGCCATCTGACTTCGTACTGGATTATTGATATTTAAATGGCAGCCGAGCAAATTGCCTGCCATCGCTCGAATGTTTGCCTTTGGCCAAAAATATGCTGCGAATATGTGTAAACTGTGCTTATAAATTATGCTAATGCTGGCTGTTCAGTGCTTGTATGTAAATTTGGCATTTGGCTGTATTAAAAATGCATTAACCTTCCGCCGAACAGGCAGCTAAGGCAGGACCTAGCGCATGACATAGGGATTTAATTCAATTAGATGTGGAGCAGCTGTCTCTCGCATCACCATCTCCCCAATCCACTTGACACAAAGTCATCATCCTACCAGGCTCGCATCTAATTAAAATAATGATTACCCCCTCCCGCCACCCGCTTCCCACCAACCGACACCCGCCTCCCGCCACCCACCTTCTACCGCCCCCCACTTGTGTTCCCCGGTTGTTTTGTGACGGAAATATTTGCGGGGCGTGGCAATTGCGCTGCCGGAAACTCCGGCTCCGGCCAAGGCAGTTTGGCTCTGTCGGCAGCTGAGCGTAACGAAATGCGCATAAAACAGTGAAATTTACAACCAGAAAGAGTAGCCGAGTCCTTCTTAATGTGCCGTGGCGAACCGCAACAGGACGATGCTGGAACACTGGAGGCCACAGACCAGATACCAAAGCCAGTGCCAGTGCCAGTGGCAGTGGCAGAACCACTGACAGTGCCAGGACCAGCTACCAGCTCTCTTCATTTCAGTCTCTTTTGGGCGGCTTTTGGCCTCATTTTGAGCGTTTATTCATTGTGCCTTTTAAGAGCTTCCGTTTCGTCACGCATAACGCTTTCGAATGACAATGACACGAACATCAAAATCATCAACATTATCTGCACAGCCACACGGAACACTGTCCGGTCCGAGCTGGACGACATCGCCCTTTTGAACGTCCACAATCTACAACTACAAAATGGCGCAAGTGTGTGAGGGTTCTTCCCTCTCTGTCTCTCTCTCTCTCTCTCTCTCTCTGGTTGAGCCAATGAGTGAGGTGTTCCTGTCCGGCTCCACGTCCGACCATGTTTGACAACATCTAGGCAAAATGGCGTCGTCCTGGCCTGCACGACATGTCGTATGCGTAACATTTACGAGCGTGTTTTTATCGCACTTGACATCATCGCCATGGAGGAGTCACTTGTAAATATTTGTGCATATTTTAATGTAATGCTAAGCACAACTATAAGCACATAAAATTTCATTGCACTCGCCGTCAGACAAGCAAATAAAGACGGACACACCCATACCGAGACACTTACACATTTGGATGTATACTCATATATACAATACTCGTACAGAGTGCCTATGGAAAAGGCAAACAATTTATATAATTACCCGTATAGCCCCACTGCGCTTAACTGATTGCTTTATTATTTTTTCAAGTGTCATGTTTGCTGTTTTAATTCCGACAATACCGCATAAATATTTACGAGTAACCAAGAACAAAGCCGCACCCTGAGCCTCAGGACCGGGGACTGGGACCCGGTCCCCGTCCCCCGTCAGCCGTCCGCAGTCCTATCTGGGGCACCAATGAATCTCGGCTAAAATAACAGTAATAACCGCCAGTGAAGGGCTGCAAAAAAATGCTCGGCTTAAAAACATGCAAATATTATGATAAATAAATTTGTTCACATCATCAACGCATTTACTCTGCTGGTAACTTAATTACACATGCAAACAATTGAATCAATAAGGCAATATATACAATATATAGTAAAAGACTGAGCTTTGCTCGGCCAACATCTGCTGCTGATTGGAGCTGCTCGGAAGAGCAGGCCTGGCCCAAATAGTTGGGCAATTGCAGTTCCCTCATAAGCCAAATACTAAGCACATACAATTCGAATTAATCGAGCACATTTTAGGTGTATATAATACAAAATATGGCATTGAGCAGTAGGAAGCCAAAATAGCACGAACTGATATAAATTCCATATCGAAATGTGAGCTTGGGCTGTGAGTGGGACTGATACTGGAATTGGTAATTGGGTCTTATACGATACAAGCCGAAGGGGAAGGTGAATTCAGAGAGAAACGGCAACATTTTAATGCCACTCAATGTGGCATGCGAAATGAGCAGCGACTGCCAACTGATTTTTGTAATTGCCACTTGTCGTGTCAAGCGACTGTGTGTAAATCAAACGAGTGCCAGTGTCATGTGCATCCTCTTTTTGTATATTCTTGTACACAGTATTACTTGTATTTTCCCCCTCGTTGCCACCCACATGCAGGAGCTGTTCGAGTGTTGCATGTTCGATTTTTTCGGGCAGGTGCAATGACGCATAAATTCCAGCCAAGTGGCTCAGTGAATGCCACGAATGGTGATGCGATTGGTATGAGGACTGGGACCGGGCCTGGGTCAGAGGCTGCGAATGGAATTGGAACTGGAAATGTTGTAACATGAATGAGTAAAGGCTGTGCTATAAATAAACTCTTTGTGCATACATTAATAAATAAAGAAGGTCCCACCACTAATCACTGCACTGATTTATTTGAATTGGCCACAGAATTTATGACAAGACTTGCCATTGCCACCAGTTTCAAATCCATGTCTAATTTTAAATGGAAATATATGTCGGCTCCCTGCCTCCTCGTCTGACCGCAATCGAATCAACTCAACTCAAGTGTATCGAAATGAGTTTCGGCTGATTTGTCCTACTCTGCTTTTCCATTCGACATGGAGTCGAGTCGGGTCGCATCGCAGACTTCACCAAAGGCTGTGACATTTCATTCGCTGCCAATTAGAAGCCAATTTCACGCGTCGCTCTCGCTCTCAGAAAGCCTATAAATTAGGGAGTGCTCCGACTCCTGCCTGGCTGCACCCGACTTAAGCGATTTAAGACTTAAGGGGACGGGCCATCCAGTGTACATTTAATTGTGAAGCATCAAAAACTGTTGCTTTTTTGAAGGTGTTGAAATTTGATCTTCCAAATAAATTTATTGTTTGGCTTTTACAGCTGGTTTTATCGAATTTTTTGTAAGTAATATAGAAAACAATAATACATAAATATTATTTTCAATATTTCCGTGGGCTCATATACTTAGGCTTACCATTAACCCATTAAGGGCCAATACACATGATAATAATGAAACCAAACTGATAAAAAATATCGGGATAGGTTTTATTGTTAAGAAAAAATAAAAGATTTATCTACAAGGAGAGCTTACAAACATTTTTTAGATTAATGGTCCTAAAAATAAAAATCCTCAAATCGTTTTCTACAGTTCCGGGCATCCTTTATGCAATTGGAAAGAATTTACGGTGATATATTAACACACCTGGCCGTTTAGGAGCGGTACGTAATGGTTTAAAAAAATGTTCAAGAAATAACCTGATCTTAAGTATTTTTTGGTTGTATTTTGGATTTAAAAATTACTGAAGTTATGTTTTACTTTAGCTGTTTCCTCTGCAAAATATAGAATGCTGATGAGTGACAAAATCAATGAGCTTACAAAAAGCTTCATGTCGAAAATTATCCATAATTTATCAGCACGGAATCAAACCCCTTGCGCCTGCCATGCTTTCGAGATGCCGCAATTAAGCCTACATCGAATTAGGCCATCAATCATATTAACTTGGAATTTGTGGCAAAACATACCTACATTCATAGTCGAACATACATATGCACATATTCTAAGCATGCATTGGGAATGTGCAGGCGATGACACAGAGTGATAAACGAATCAATAAGACCCGAAAGGGCAAAAGTCAAGCGAAATAGTTGGGAAATTGCATTGGCCCAGACACATTTCGAGGGCTGTGATGTTTGATTGTCAGATCGGATAATTTTTCAATCCATTCAGCGCGCCCTCGACTTTAATTCTAATAAGTTAGGTAGCATAATTTATGATGGGACACTGCATCAGCCGTGAGCTGGCGGTAAATTTACAGTTTCCAAAACGTTATTAATTGCTAATTACCCCGAATATGATTAATGCGGTCTGCTCGTTGATGTCGAGCCATTTACAAAGCAAACCCAACCAAAACCGAGCTCTCAACCGGTTCGGTTACTCCGGCCCTGCGAGCGGCAGCCACGTGTGACTTTCTTTCGGCCGAGCTGAGCGTGAAACTGCCATGTAATGTAATTATTGCAGAACTATTCATCATGCTGAGGTGCTTCCCTCAGGCTCAGGCCCTTTGGGCGGCAGCCACTTCGCTGCGACGCTTTTGTGCCGTCAAGCGCGGCGTATGAGCAATGTGGCCCACAACCACTCGCCCACCCTCACATTTGTACGTTGACTGGCTTGTGGCAACGGCTACGTGAGAGGTTGACTAATTAGCATGTCAAAGCCATCCATATGCTGCGGCGCCTCGTCCTCGCCCAAGCCGGGCCGGAAACAATTTCAAACTGTTACCCCAAGGCGCAAATCCCGTTTAATTATGCCTTACATTCATAATCCTTTTCCATGTTTTCTATGCCCAAACGTACCACTAACTTTTAAGGAGACAACACGCACATGGATCATCTATCTATTTTGATTAATCCGTTGTCAATGGCTCCAACTCGGAGCAAGGAACCAATTTGCTCTCGATGGGCCTTAAGAAAGGGTTTGTCGTTGTTGTCGTTAAACCAAAAGGACCAGCTACAATATAAAATTTAATTAAATTAGCCAAGGGTTAGACGAGCCCATTAAATCTGTAGCAATATGTGAACGATGTGAACAATGAATTTTCCCTTCCAAATTGCGGTCCGAGAAAGTGCTCAAAAAGTTACGAACGCAAAAATTGCCTGTAAATCGGGATTTTCACATCGAATTAGAAGAATTGAATAAGATCCGGATCAATGTGCTCCTCAGGAGGGGTTGGGGTTCCAGGAAAAAAATATATTTAATGTAATACGTGGCCTATTCCATTAAACTGAATATTTTTCAGCTTGATTTGGTTAGGTGACGATGTCGCCTCTGTATTCCATACTTGTGGTCCTTGTGCTTGTAGATGCCAGTCGGCTTGTGCACAAGCTTGCGAATACAGCGATTGTCAGAGGCGAGGACCTCGTAGGGGCGACATTTTCGTCCAGACTCGAGCTGTCTGCCGGGCAGGATGACAAATTTGCGCGGCCGATTGTGACCTATGATCTTTGGCTGACCCGACTGCGTCCTGCCCTGGATCTTGACCTTGGGATCAACCGGCGCCGATCTGGGGGCTAAGGCGCCCGCGCCTGCGCCATCGTCAGAGCCCCCACCACCCCCACCGACCCCAACGCCATCCGACTTGACCACTTGTTCGCCATCTAGTTTACTGTGCGAAACCAGCACCCGGGCATGTACCTGACGAGGCGCCTCCGTCTGTAGGGTGCACCCAACAGCCGTCAAAATCTCGTCCTGCTTGCAGGGCACGTTTTTCCCTATCCCAGCGTCTTTCTTGGCTTTATCAAGACCCTCGGCGACCCAGGTGCGCAAGAGGACGCGCTCCAGGTAGCTGTCGCGATCCACGCAGCCTTTGTTGTCAGTCAGAATTTGTGTTCTCTTGCAGATCGATTTTGAAACTGTGTGCCCAGTGAAGCTCACAATCAGCAGCAGGCAACCCAAGCTAAGTTGCCTTGACCCCATCATATGGTGACTAACCGGTTGAGGAGGATATTGAAGACTGTTTTCGGTGCGGTGCCATCGGTATGGATATTGCATCGGTATTGGCAGTAATCAGGTGGGACCAACCAATTCGAGTTGGCCTAGTAAGACATCTTTGTGGCGTGGTAAGGGTAGGAGGTAAGAGGAAGCTGCTCTGCTCCAAGGCGAATCCATTTTCAGGGAATTGGAATTTTTTGCAATTTTCAAGGTGCTGCGGCCGCTGCTGCTGCTGCTGCTGTTGTTATTTCGTTTTGCAATCTCAATTTCCCCCACAATAAAATTAATGTTTTACGTAGCCAATTCCGAATCGTTTATTTCACATAAAAATGCGATAAATAAGCGGGGCATCCTGTGCGACGCCGTCGAAGACGCCAAGGATAAGCCTTTGCTGTGGCTGTTGTTGGTTTGTGCTTGGGTGTGGGTGGGTGTGATGGTGCACGTTGTGGTGCTGCTCGTTGCGCACCTCCAGCATCGTGTATTTATAGCGCAAACAATGCAAAGGATGTTGTGCAAGGACATACGCGCCGGATTAAAGCGGAGCAAGAGGAACTATGAAAAAGCGGGCTTACGAACAAAAAGCATGTCTGCTCGCTCTCTCTCTCTCTCTCTCTCTCTCTCTGTCGCTCCTGAAAACAGGGGCGAAGGGGCGGAGGGCACCTAACGGAGACCAGGAGACAAAAGCTGTTTCAGCTCCTACGGCCCTGCTTATGGTGGAGAAGCAAAAGCCCGAGCCCCAGCCCCAGCCCGAGCATGGGCATGAGCAGGAGTCACAGGAGAGGAGTCAAAACAATGGCGGGGCCACGTGACGTGACCCCACCGAAATCCTTGCCGCTCGGGCACTCTTTTTGCGGCTGCTGGTAAAAATTTCATGTTAATGGCCACACGAAGATTCGCTCTTAACCCTTTTGCCACGGGGGCGTATCTGTGTGCGAGTGTGCCTGCATGGGTTTCTGTGTGAGTGTGCAAGTGTGCGTAACAGGTCATTGTCCTGCCATTTTCGGTCGCACCTTTATGGCGGGGACAGGGCAGCTTATTTCCTTTGGCCGTCCTCTGCAAATTTCATTTCGCCCTCTGCCACTCCTCTCTCGCTTCCCGCTCTGACAGAAGGAAATTGCTTTAATTAAGGATATCTTGCGAAATGTTTGCTCATATTTATAACCCCCCAAATGACAACGCAAGGCAAAAGCAAGGCAAGTGGAGGCAAGGCCAGACAAGGAAGAAAGGTGAAAAGTAAAAACTAGGAAAAGGTGCGCAATCAAAGGCGGAAAATCGTTAGAGAATAAAATCGAAATAACAAAGCGGCCACGGGAGAGAGATAGCGCAAAAAGGAGCCAAAGACAAGGACATAATGCGCTTTGGCGGCTGCTGCTGCTGCTTCTGTCACCTAGCTACTACCGAGGATCCCAACCGACCCCCCGACCCGACCCGGTCTGGGCAGGGAACCAGAAGCTCGCCTTGCTCTCGATTCGGTGTGTTTTTTTTTTCCCCCGTGTCCTGCGGACATTTTCGGTCTGGTTATAGCCCATCTCGGCCTCGGCCTCGGCCCCTCTTAGCCTTCTGTTTTTCTTCCTTTGGTTCGCTCCGCCGTCCGCTGCTTTGACTATTTGCCATCTTGCCCGCTTCATTTGTTTGTGTTTGCTTGTCAGCGCTTTGGGTATTTTGCCAGGATAATAAGATAAAAGCTTTAGTGCCATTTGGGCCAAGTTAGTTAATTGCGTGAATGGCAGTCGGGTCGGGCCCTATCTCTCTATCTCTCTATTCTGTGTTCTCTGTTCTCTTCTGCTGCTTTTATTTCGATTGAATCCTGCAACGGCATTGGGTGATTAGCCCGTAAAGGTGGAGTGCACCAGGGACTGGGAATACTCGTAATCCCTCCTCCATTCCGGCTGCATCCTCAAGTTTCTCATCTTTTATTCAAGACGCAACAATGACAAGTAAAATTTTACCAATGGAGCACAAGAAATTCATGCAAAACACTTTGATATTCATATGGTTGCATCAACATACATATGTATGTATGTATGTACACTCCTATATGGGCACATAGTAGTACATAAATTGTGTGTTTGCTGTGTGTGTGTGTGTGCGTGTGTGTGTTGCGTCTCCTGCCTCTGGTGTCGAGCGAAAAACAACAAATAAACATGCAGGCAGGCAGGCAGGCAGGCAGCAGTACGGTAACAAACAATGGCAACACAACAGCTACAACTAGGAATTGTTTTTGCCACACACCGACACGCACTTGCAGTGCCGCCTAAATGTTCATGAATGCCCCATGAAATATTAAATGTTTATGAATTTCAAAGGGCCCCTTACTTCATTTGCATAATCCTTGTGTTTGTCGCTCTCAGGATGTGGGCAAGTGTCGCATACGAGAATCGCTTGCCCCCACTCCTAGCAGTGCTAGTGCTAGTGGTAGGACATCAGGACGGAGTCATCTCTCTTCAAGAGTTACCCAAGTTCCTTTAAGGCATTCGCTTGCCATCTAATTGTTGGTTCTTCTCGAGCTCTGTTATCGCTCTTTCTGCACCCGGAGCTTCTAGTAGTTTCCCATTCTCCATTTTCCGTTTCCCGTTTTCCGTTTCCCAAGGCCCAACTGCACGCAGCAGCTCGATGGGAGTTCAATGTGGGCCAGCCAGCCAGCCAGCCATCCAGCCAGCCAGCTTCTTGGGGCACGTCCTGGCGCTTTTTATTGCTCCTGGTGCATACTTTATTGCATCCGTTTCCTGTTGCCATCTCGGCTGCATACTACTTGCTGGCTAATTCATGTTAACATTTTTGCCTCTCCTAGCCATTGTTATTGCTCTCGTTCTCGTTCTTGTTGGTTCTTGGAAGTGCTGCTCTTGCTGCTTCTCTTGCTGCTGCTGCTGCTGCACGCTGATTGCACTTAATTTGCATAGAAATCGGGGCAGAGGGAAAAAAACGTCAACCTTCTTATCGAGCAGAGACTGTTTCCGTGGCTTAATTGCCATTTCGCCGGACTTGGCCGTATTTATGGGGCCAGCTTAGGCCTCGTTGCCAGTGGAATTAATTACCAATACAATTATCACACTGTAGGTCACTCCACACACACACACACACACACACACCACACACTCTTCGCGCTGCCTTGGCCAGTGGAGCGGTAAGAATTTATGACACAATGGCCCTGCCAAAACAAGAAATTAAAAGTTTGCGACCCGCACTCGCAGAACTTTTTCGCACACGCATGTGGTGCGGCGCAGTGAAAAATTTATTAAACCCACTGCAAATTAGTGCACAATTGCAGTCACAAGCACACACACACGCACGCACAGGGCTGAGCATGTGTATGGGAGGGGGTGTGGGGAAAAAGTTTTACAAAAAAGTTACAGAATAGGGGAAACAGAAAAGAAAAGGCTGCAGCATAAATCAAGGCGCCTGCATTGGGGCCTGCCGTTAAATAATGTTGCCAATTGGCTAAATATTTCCGCCGGATTGCTGCTCTGCTCTAATTTCCACAATATTAAATAGAAGTGGCGCCACGCCCGAAAATAAAAGTAACGCCAGACAACACTGCCTAAGTGGAGACATCTCTCTTGTTCTCTTCGCTCTGCTGTTTTCCTTTTTCATTGTAAAATTGTAAAACAATTGTTATAAATTCTATGCGCTTTTTTTGTGCCGCGCCGCCTTGTTTGGCGCTTGATAAATGCAGACAATTAGCAAAATGGTTGACTGGCGCCAGCTTCTGCCAGACCAGACCCATCCCCTCGGGTGCCCGGACAGAGAGTCTCCATCCGACTTGACTATCCGAAACTTACTCTACTTTATGCTGTTCGGTATTGCCAACTTTCTGACACGCATCGTACGAGTCGTTGCAGATCCCTGCGAGAGGCGAGAGGCGAGGGAGAAGGAGTAGGAGGAGGAGG
Source organism: Drosophila helvetica (assembly GCA_963969585.1). Lineage (NCBI taxonomy): Eukaryota > Metazoa > Arthropoda > Insecta > Diptera > Drosophilidae > Drosophila > Drosophila helvetica. The sequence continues at coordinate 37,147,087 of OZ018403.1, forward strand.
AGGAGGACGGACTGATATTGTGTAATTATTACGTCGGTTGCTCAAGGTGCTGCTCATGATTATTTATGAATTCCTTGTGCCACCTAATGCACTAATTGCCAGTACACACAGATACACAGATACACAGATCCTCTCCACTCCCATCGAACTGGTGTGGGGCTTGACGTCCCAGCCAGACAATTTTCGACAAATAAATCCCCACACGATGCCATGTGCCGAGGCAGCATTGTTATGGAGAGTAGAACTTCCACCCCGGAGGAGTCCCACTTGGTGCATTGTTATTTCCGTTCCATGCTCGACGCAGAGCAGCAACAAGCGGAAATAGCTTAAAGGATATTGCAACTGTATCTGGTATCAAATAGAACGAGTGGAGCACAGTGCTCGAGTATATGAGTGCGCAGAGGGAAAAGCAAAAGCAGTACTGGACCGCGGGGAGAGGAGCAGGGATAAGCGACGTCGTGTATGCAAAACTATCAATTTTTAGTCAATATGTATGCAAAACCGCACTCCGAGAGAAGTTTGCCAGAAGGAGAGACACGAGACACGAGAAACGAGGAAAGTATAATTAGAATTGAAAATTCAGGCAGCCAGCATCAGCACGCCAGCAGGGGATATGTGTTTTCCACACAGATCATGAAACGGCCCTGTCGTCTCACTAATTATTGACTTTGCTAATTGCCAATTTATAGGAAATTGTCTTCAGCCACAAAAGTTTTTCCCCAAGAGCAATTTCCTTTAGTTACTCGAATCGTATCCCTTCCCTGCCATCCGAACTGCACTTTCCAGGAATCTTCAATGTCTGTTTACTTTCGATTGGAGCCTGTACGAATTGGGCAAACTTATCGTGAAACGCTCTTGATATGCGTAAACAGCATTTAAGTCTTTTGACACGGACCGGAGACTGCGGCCGGACAAGGATATGGGCACACAAACACAGGCACGGCATACACAAATGTACCAGGATATGTCGTCGGGTAACGAAGACAAATTGTCAAAACTTTTTCAGCTGCCTAATTGAGAAGAAAATTGAAAATTTCTTTAATGGAATGCAAAAGCGACGCAATAAATTATCAATTCTGTCGCTGAGACTAAGAAACCCCCAACTCAACTTCCATCTGCACACACACATGCATATTGCATATAGTGAACTGTAGCTTGAAGAAAATGCTGGAAAAGTCGCTGACTGCAGTAGCAGAAGCAGAGGCAGCAGCAGTAGTAAAGCAGCAGTAAAGGAAAATTGTAATTTAATGCTCTTTTGCACCTTCAAATCCTTTCAATTTCATAAGACACGTAATCACATTCGAAGTGCTGTGCGCTCACCAATCCAATCCCGCAATCCTGCAATCCTGCAACCCTGCAGCAAAGTCGTCTGCGTAATCACCAAGCACTTGATGAAATGTTGCAATTTATATAGACAAACCCACAGCAGCCCCTTCAGCTAGTGGGGAGTGGTCTCTTCTCCCTCTCCCGTATCCCTCACCCTTCCGACAATGTATGGCATGTGCACATTATCCCTGCAGTCGCAGGTTGCAAGCTTCAGGTGCTGTCCGTGGGAGCTCTGGCTTCAGGTTTTACAGCAATTTTGACACACTTGATGCATTTCATACACTTAAGCGGAACCACCCCCACAGTCATGCCTTGCCCTATTTGTAAAGGAAGAGCACAGACCCGACCCGAAGGAGTGCCGAACCAAGTAGGTAATGCAATTCTTAAATTATTCGATTCCATTGCAGAAATATACGTAGTAGGAAAAGAACCAGCTCGAATTTGACTGAGAAGTTTGCTTATCCCCCTCCCCCTGTCTTCACTCATCGCAATCGAAATCCAAGTCCCTGGGATTGCTGCACTGCCAGCTCTCACCGCAACGATGCATTACAGCTGCACAGCGCCAAGAGCGGATCTAGACCTCAACGCAGCTGCTGCCAATTATTAAAAGAGCGCAAAAAAATCTAATCCTCGTGCAGATATGGCCCACGCCTGGCCACAGCCAATTAGCAGTTTTCAAATTTTTAACAGGCCGACTCGTGTTGAGTGGAAAGGGGCTTGGGCTGGGGTTTGGTGGCACCACCCCCACCCGAGGGCGAAATCAAAAACTAAGCCTCCCACAAACCTTGGCTGTTCCCCAAACTAATTTAGGCGCAGTCGAGCATGCGGAAAACTTTTCCTGATTTTATACAGATTTTTTTTTGTTTTTTTAGCCATACATATGTCGGGCATTATTTTCCGTAGAATTTAATGTGGGCCAAACTACGCAGCCACCTCAGTGCACCACCCACAACAGCCAGCCTCTGGCCACCACCCACACATGGACTGCGACAGTAGCTCATTGTTGGGGCTGTTGCTGGGAGGATTGCCCCTTCTTTTGGGGCGCCTCACGTGCGCCGTATGCGGTTGGTTAGCTAAACGGACCCCGTGGAGCGGCGGCTGGCGCTTAAGTTGTTTTGCCAAAAACTTTTTGTCATGGCTGGGACTAATTATAAAATAGCTCAAAGGCAACTCAAAGGATGGCCGCCACAGAGAGTGCGATGGGCAGATGGAGACAACGGGAGGCAGGTGGCAGTGCCAACTTTTAAGTTGTTGCAGGAGAGGATGAGGATGTGGCAGAGGACTGCGCTGGTTGGCAACATGTTGCCACAAACTAAACATTTGCCTGCCAATTTGTTCTTATTTATTTTTATGTTCGCTTTCGCTTCCAGCTCCCGTTCTCCTTTCTCCTTACCCATCCCTTCCCTGGCCACGTGGCTTGTAATGTTTGGCCATTAAAAATAATAGTGCGGTTGTTTGTCGTCTCTCAGCATAGACGGCTTTTGTTGCCTACATTAAACCTTGATATTTTTTGGCTTTTTTCGGAGCAACCTACCAACCTACCTACCTCGACAAGAGGGTAGCCAAATCCACGTGTCACGAACGGCAGCATGACAAGAGCCTTGTTATGGTCCTGCCCGCGGCACCCTGTGTCCGCTGTCTGGCAGCGGATACGGAAAATAACCCTTTTGCTAAGAGAAAGCACACACAAATTCTGCAAAAATATAAAAATCCGTTGTTTAATGTTTGCTAAATTTGTGTCATTTAGCAAAACGATTTCGATTTTTTGTTTGTTTTGTTGGGGTTTTTCTGTGGAGGCCCAATTCGTAGCAATTAATTTGCCGGCAGCGGGTGAGGCGGCAAGTGCTTTGGCTATAACTCAGTAGCTTTATCAAAAAACCACTTACACACACAATAAAGTTAATGAAGCCATAATTATTTGGGTTAACAGCTTGCGGCCAGGCCAGAACAGGCCAGAACAGGCCGGACCAGCCCCAACCCCAGCCCCGGGCCCGGGCCCTTGGTCCATTTGATTGTGGCCAATTCTGTGCGGGAGCCAACAAATCAAAGTGAGCATTTGATAAGTAACCGAGCTGAACGAATACATTTTCTCCGAAGAAACCGGACCAGAGATGGGGGGGCGGACGAGGACGAGGAGGGGGTAGCCTATTTGCAAGCCTATTTAATAAATAGACAAACATTCCTTTTTCTTTCTGGCCTGGGCTGCTATTTGGACTTGGAAAACAAATACGTTGGAGTAGACAGCTTGATGGAGATGCGTGTGGGACTGGTGGGAGTGGATTACAATCAATTCAATGGCAGCACACAATACAGTTTACTCATCATGTTCAGGGATCTCACAAATATGTATGGCATTCCAATATAGCTATCGAGTTACAGCCAACATTTGCATCGAAAGTCAATGCACTTCTGGCCCAAAAGGGTTCGGGGAGAGCGAAAAATTAACAGCACAAAGGAGTCACAAAGGGCTTATAACAGAAGCCCTTCCCCGTAATGCCAGATCTAATATGCTTGCGTCTAGACAGCCTTTGAACCAATGTCCTGGCTGGTGTCGTGTGGCACTGACAGGGATTGGGGTTGTGACTCGACTCGACACAATTTGGGATATGCCTCAACCGATTCAAAGGCTGTGACCGCCTGCTGGGAGAGGTCATTGAACTCCGGCTGTGCTCCAATTTATTCCATTAAATCACATAAAATGCCAGCAAGAATTACAAACAATTTTAATGCGGTGCTAAAAATCATATTACAATTCATAGGTATATGTTCGTACGAGTAAAATATGTGTCTATAATGAGTGTTCCCCGATGACTTTTAACATAATTACTCCAATTATGAGCCCTCGACGCACCAACAATTTACACGGGCCATTACAAATTCATGCGGCAGCTAAAATCAAATATTATATAACCGAGCCAAATTTCAGTGGAGCTGCGCAGCACCCAAAGTGTCAGAAATGCTTGTCATTAAATGCTGTTAGTCGAAGGTATTAAATTACACAAACTGGCGTTAGATTTATAATATTTACTGGCCAAATGCACAACAGCACAGCGTTAAGGGTGCAAGCCAAAATATAAATAATAAACCATGAAATAACCCCCAAAAGGGATCGGGCACTGGGGTGTTCGCCCAGGTAGCACGCGCGATTTATTTATTTGCTTTCCCATTCGGAAATCTGTTTGCCTTTCCCATGGCACCCACAGCCGCTCGGATGTTTGCCCAGGCCCGGCCAAGCCTTTGTCAATAGTTGCCAAGATCAAAGTGAACCCAAGGCCTCGCCATCTCCATCCTGAACAGGTGCATAGGAGGGGTCGATGTTGCATGGCAGGAATTCCAGCCTTACCGCAATAGAAATGCAGCCTTAAATCCAATGAGGCCGCTTTAATTTACAACAAATTAAGCAGATTATTGCGGGAATTCCTCTTTCAGCTCGCTGAAACCATAATCCCTGTGTACGCTTGATGTAACGATGCATTCGCATTAATGAGATTGCAATATTTAATAATCGTCAGGTAGAAAGAAGGAAGCTTGCCAACTGCAGACGAAATGTGGGCTTAATTAAATCAGCAAGATAACGGAAAGTTCTTTTCTACAGATGCTGGAATTCAACTACATTCTGGCTACTTTAATTCGGACGCGTCAACAGATTCGATTCCCTCTTTCCTGTGTTTTTACAACAGATTATGGGCACGTTCCTGCCGCTGTTAATAATTAATTGCGTCTTTGTAATCCAACTGTAGTCGGCTCTGAGATTTCTCTTCTCAAATGCTACGCGCGTTTAGTATTATTTGATTTGATTTGGAAATTGAAGCGCCAAAAAAAAATTTAATTAAATAGCTAAAAAAATATATCTTGTTGTTCCGATTTTTGGTACCATTTTGGATTAGCATTACACTACAGAAACTTATATCTAGCTTTCTGTAGCCCCCCGATCATACTACATTTCTAGATCGACTGTTCATTCTTCCATCTCATATAAGACATAAATATCCACAAGCCCAATATTCCCCTGGTTGGTAAGAGTATTGGGGTATTCAATACGTGTCGCGCATAACTTGGATTGCATAATAAAACGCTTCCTTGGCGGGGACATGACGTCCAGGTTTTTATAAGCTGTCAATTTGTTTACGCGTCGCTGGCTGTTGTCGCCGTAGGTGCTCTCTTTGACTTTGTGGCAACTGAAATATTAAGAGCTCCTATGATGCCCCATGTCCTGGCCCCCATGCGCGACTGGATGCGAGTATATAATATTTTTCGCAGACAGATAATACTCCAGGGAACTGGTCGCTCAGAGGCGGATTCTGGCTGAGCCTACCCAGAAAAAGGCCCAGGAAATGCCCGGAATAATACAGCCAGGCCACCGAAAAACAAGATGCTCCCAGCCGCCCGTGCCCGGATCGTTACGGTCTGGGGTCGCCTCTCCTGATGCGTGCGTTTAACTATGTGGATGCCTCTCTCTGTGTGCGTTTAGTCTTTCGTGTGTGTGTGTATGTGTGTGTGTGTGTGTGGAGGTGCTGGAGCTCGGGCGAAAGCTGCGGCTGACGGTGGCGACAAACGCATAAAACAGCATAATTTGTCAGCATGAACACGGCAGCCACACGCCAGTGGCATAACAATGAGCCCCGAGTCGCACAAACCAGCCACTTTCTGCTTATTGGTGATATATGCCACGGCCAGGAGAGAGTCAGCACCGCAACAATGGCAAAAGCATTCTTTGGGCAATGCAGGTGGGTGCACTTTTGACACTCCCAGCACATCATCTATTAGCAAATGTTGAACATTTTCTGCACCCAGCGACAGTCCTTCTGGAAAAAGTCAAAAGGTAACGCGTGATTGAATATTTCCAATTTTCCTTTTTCCTCTTTTCATTAAGAGCAGTATTTTCCAAATGCTTATCTGCTCGTATATCATACGAGTGTGGTTTCAATACTCTGTGCCATCAATTATCACGATTATTTATTGTGCCGGACATTTTCCATCTCGGAATAGTCAAACGCCTTTATTTCCGTACGTTTCAGTATTGAGACAAGCCATTTTCATGCATCTCACTTCTCTGAGGTTCTGTATACTGGCCAAATTAATGTTTATTTAATTTGTTTCTGTGCCAGAGACCAGGTCCGTGTCCTTCACTTGTCTTTGTACTCCAGGACTTGTGCACAAACCCGAATTAAGTGAAACAAAGTTTTTGCATTCGGTTCTAATGAAATTCTTTGTTCATTTGCTTAGCTTTTAGTTCATTAAGCATTATGCCGGGTTGAAGTCGCTGCAGGGCTCTCTACCTGGCATTCGTTTGTTCGTTTCGCAGTCGAAATATTCAACAATGCACACTCAGACCCACCCATGTACATATATAATGTGTATGTGTACGTATGGGTGTGTGCACTGCATATGCACTATATGTTGTTTATAACTGCATGTTCATATTACTACGAGTATGAAACGCTTGGCCTTATTTTATATTTTTATGATTTGTGCACGAGTTGATTTCGCTGCTTGTTGTGCGCTTAAGTGGCAGACCCAGGACCAGCCGAAGGGCCAGCTTCACGAGACGAGCGCCAGGAGCAGGGCGAGGCTGGCAATTAAAAACTTTCATACGCTGGCCGCACAAAAGTAGACTATGCCAGCTATAGCCATTCGAATCGATTCGGAGAACGCTCCATTGCCTCTTCGATTATTCCTCCTGCGCGTACATGAGGGTATCCATACAAATATCCGTGAATAAATGGACAATAAGCATCAGTGGCGTGTGCAGGACCACAAGGAGGGTTTGTTGTGTGCAAGTTCGTGATGGTAATGAAAACCTGCAAATGTGTACTTTGAAAATATACATGATATCAGTTTTGCTCCTCATACCTCATACCATTTGGTCAATTATCTCTCGCTCCCCTTCTGCATACGCTCCTGGCATGCAGGAATTTTTATTCGTGTTTTTCGTAGTCAATTTGCAATCGGCTTGCATACGCGAGAATTGCTTAAATTGGTTGTAAATACGAAATATGAAGGCAGCCGGCAATGAGCCTTCCTGCGGAGCGTATTCAATCATTGCCGACGTGGCTCAGCCACAAGCCCTTGCCTAGCAGCTAATTTAAATGGAAATTGACATTAAAACATATGCCAAAGTGTCTTCCCCGCCCACAGACCCACTTCAAAGGAGCTTGTACCGAGCCAGATGGATGGTTGGGCCCAACGCACTGCTTCCTTGCTTACATAATTAGCTTGTTTTTTATGCAATCAAAAGCAACAACAACCAGAGACAGTAGAGACGGTGGAGACTCCTGTGGGGCTGTCGCGGCTGGGCGGGCGGGCTGCTGTGCTACTCGAGAATTTTGATTTAATTGTTGCCATGGCAGCATATTCTTTTAATTTATGTCAATTTATTTAATCAGACATTTGTTGCCGTTGCCGCTGCCACTGCCACTGCCACTGTCGTTGCCGTTGCCGTTGTCGCTGTGGCAAGGACTGCCACTCACTGAGGGGTCGGGGCACAACCGACAACAAAGCGACTCCATGGCATTTGTAATTAAAAACCTCTCGGGCGGCCAAGCTAATTTGAAAATTAACTGCTGGACGAGATTCACGTTCAGGTCGCCTCATAAAAAACCAAACCTCAGCGGCAAATGGCAAATGGCAAATGGAGAGTGGAAAACGAAAAGCATGGCAATAAAAAATAATACATTTATCAATCAAAACTCCAATGAGGAACGAAACGAAACTCGCCCAAAGTTGCAGCATAAAAATATTCATTTTATTCAGAGGAGAACGGGAGCCTGGAGTAGGCGGTGGGTGAACCATTCGTTTAATGGTTTCCATTTTGCCAACGCAATTCGCCAAGCCGCAGAGAGCCAGAGGATGGGATGGGAGCAGAAGCTGGAGCTGGAGATGGGGCAGACGCAGAAGCAGGAACATTGAGGACACGACAAGGACGTGCACGAAATGAGCAAGTTCACGCACGTCACTTGAATTTGAGACGGAGTCGGATTGGAAGTAGGAGTGGGAATGGGGCCCCGGCTCAATGTGGGTCAAGGAAGAGGAGATGGAAGTGGAAATGGAAATGGAGAAGTATACGGAGACGGAGATGCGTGCTAATGCTAATTTCTGAATGCCTTTTGTGGTTACCCTTGTTGTTGCAGCAGCAGCAGCCACTTCATTAAGAAGCACTGCTAGAGAGGTAGGGGCCCTCGAAAACCAATTTGAATGGTGCTTTCTAAAAAAAAAAATATCATAAGCAAAACTTTTTCAATATATATTTAAGCGAAATTCATGTTTTCACTGGTTGCTTTTCATTTATACTTCAATTTGTTGTACAAGTATGCTGTTGCGTGAGCTGTTTATCAAGTTTTGCTGTACAGTGTGGCACGGCACTCCTCTCGAACCTCCTCTCCATCGTCTCCATCTTCCCCATCCTCCCACTGCTCTTTGTTCTTTGCTGTGGTCGCAAAACTTTGCTCCGGGGATGATTATCCACTGGCCTTGCCACAGACCCATGCCCCACGCGGTTCGCATCAAATGGCTTTTTAATCTTTTGAGTGCCGCGGAACCAATAAGTGGGTGGAACGGGGCCAGGCAAGCCTATGCGTTGCATGTAAGTAAAATAAATCCAAAAAGAAGGCGAATATCCAACTCAAATAAAGAATATATATGCATATAAATATATCTTAGCTTATGTATTATTTTCTTTTTTATCTCTGGCCTGTCTGTGGCAATATTTACTCGACCATGGAGCCGCCGTTGATCCGGGGATGGGTTTCATTTCTTTCATTTCTTTCTTAGTATTCTTTGCAGGACTTTGCAGAACTTTGTAATTAAATGCAAATTAAGTGAACCGTCATTTGCGCCTTGATTTTTTACCCCTTTTTCCCTGCTGAATGTCGAAGGGCATGGGCATGCAGACAACTTTAAACTTGTTGGAAAACTCTTATTGGCAAAGTCCTCAATAAAGTCGAAGAGTCTATTAGCGCCAATGTTGCGTTAATGGCGGCCGGGCCCAAAAGGAGATGGAGCCGAGCGGAAGTGTTACCCCTGATTGAGGCAACTTTTCTAATTAGCGTCAGCCAGCGGATTCTTAAGGATTCAAGCCGAAGCCTGTTGCGGATCTCGTATGCATATCAAACGCGGCTTAATGAGCCGCCTTTCTGAACTCTTTCCCTCCCCCACTTCCCTCTCCATCTCTCTATCTCTCATCTGCGAGGCAAGACAAACACTAGCATGAAATATGCAATCTGCTCCAGCACGCAAATGCGGCGCAATCAGAAACTCTTCCAGCAGGCATTAGAAATCCCCAGCGTAACAAAACTAACGAAACTTTCCAACGTAAAAACCACAAAAACAAACGCACCAATCGACATTGTCGATTATATTTCCACTTTGGCAGAGGTTAGAAGGCATCGGATCGGATTGGATGGGAATTGGAGGCATGAGTAAGAGATTCCCGGACTGCTTGGCAGCTGTTGAAAGTTAAACCAGAAGCATCAAAAGCGACTGCCTCTCGTAATTACAGATTGCAAAACGAAACGAAACGAATCGAAAAGTAAACGTTGTCGATATAGTTGAGCCAGAGCCGGAGATGGAGATGGAGCTTCAGAGGTCGAGGGGCGAACTAGGGAGAGAGAGAGAGAGATACGAGCTGCCAAATGGGAGAGGAGACGCCATGCAAACCTGGCACAAACTTTCAAACTGATGACTGAGGCAGCACTCGCAGTTGCAGTTGCAGTTGCAATGGCAAAATGTTCCAAGGGGGAGCTCCAAAAAAGGGTAAACTTTCCATTGCCTCTGCATCTTAAGCGATTTTCTGCTACGCCAAGCTGCACAACAATATCCAGGAGTAGGCGCACACGACGAGACGAGTGTGTGCGCAAATTTACGGCAAACGAAAATTAAGAAACTTGCAGCCATCTCTCCTCAGACTCAGACTCAGACGTAGAGCCAGAGCCAGAGCCAGACAGAAGGGGAGGGGAGGGATGGGGACAGCAGGCGCTGATTGCATCGCCTGGATGAGTGGCAGGTCTGGGCATGAGGATGGCTTACTTATTTATGGCACACAGGTAAACTGTGCATGTGCCGGCTGCCATCATCTTGATAAATGTGCGCTGGTAGTGCATGACTATGGGAAATGGATTCCGAGCTCCGAGCTCCGAGTTCCGAGCTGAGACGCTGCTTCTTGATTTAGCATGCGGCTGAGTTATGCGACCCCCGCCCTCCAGCGCTAATCGGAGCGAACCTCCCCTTACAAAGAGCAGCAGCAACGTCGATGAGTACTTCAATTAGGGCAGACTCCCTGGCAGGGCAGTTGAAGATGTTGCTGGAAGCATCCAGTAGCATCCAATCCGGTAGCAGCTGGTCAGCAGGCTGCCAAGTGGCAGCCGAGTGATGTGCTCCAGGCAAGACGCACTTACAAAGACAAATGCCGAGCAAGAAGAGGGTTCCCTGTGAAACCTGAAGACGTAGCTGCCGGGCGCCCACTTGTCTGGGCGTCTTGAAAAATAAACTAGTCAGCATTTGTAGCGTTGATTGAATTGTTAGAGGTGAGCCCGGACCCGGGCCCGGAAGCGACTCCCGCACACACACAAACACCCACACTCATACTCGTACTCGTACACGTACTTCCACAATGGAGCCCGGGTGCTTTTCAATTAAAACTATTGTCAACGACAATAAGTTATACAAGTAAAGAGCAAGCTGCCGCTGCCGCTGCTGCTGCCGCTGCCCTCTGCTGATGCCGCTGACAGCCGCACGTACGCTTAATTAGAAAAAGTTGCATTTTTTTTCCTCCTGCTCCTCCGGCTTTGCTGCAACAGCAGCGCCCTGCCCTGCCCTGCCCTGTCCCCGTCTGTCCACCTACTGGCCACGCCTCCGGCCAGCTGTCAGCTGGTCACACGCCCACATTTTGCAGCGGAAGTAAATTTACACTTCAGCTTCAGTTCGTACTATTTTTTATTCCCATCCGACGCGAGCGTAAAGCGCGACTAATTTTCTTGAGTCCTACGCTCGTTCCTCGTGTTTCCTCTTCCGCTGCGCTTCCAGTAATCCCAGAAAATTGTATAAAAAATGCAAAAAGCCAGGGCGTCCTCCCACTCATAATTTTCTAAAAACTGAGTGGAACGGGGCGGGGGATGCGGCTGGTGCTCCTTGGGCTTCACACCCACGGAGAAGAATGCACTCCGCTCGCTGTTTGCTTTGGGCGCGTGTGACTCGTTCGCCTGGCCTTTGTTTTTTCCTCTAGCCGCTGTGGCTTTCACTGTTGGCTGTTGGCTGATGGCTGATTTCCCCGGCTACTCCTTCTGGCTTTCCCCGCTTTTTTTTCCTCCGTGCACTTTGTCCTTTCGACTTGGCTGGAAGGAGCGAGACCGTGGGTGCCGCACAACCCCTGGGCAGAACAGAAAGACAGTGCCGGATGTCACGTGCGCATCATTTTCCAACAGCTTTGTTGCTGCTCGCTGTAATTATAACAAGGCGCAGCTTAAATTAGCTGGATGTGCTCGCTGGCTGGCTGGCTGGGGCGAGAGAAGGGAAGAGAAGCTACATCAGCAACCTGAACTCTTGGCAACCTTTCGACCTGCGAACCTTTCGACCTGCCAACCTGTGTGCTGGTTCCGTTTCGGACCAGGACCAGGACCAGAGCCAGGACCTGGACCTGGGCATTCATTAAACCAGCTCGCTCGCCTGCTCGCATGCGATTTTTATAGCACCCGCTCACATTGTTTGGTGTGGCCGTGTTCAGGCCCTATTCGTATTCAGGCCCGGGTCCCCGCTCACGAGGCCACGAGTATGTAGTATGTGTTGGCTGGTTAGTTGGTTCGGGGCTGTGTTTATTTGGCTCTTTGTTTAGTGCATTTTCTGTCAACGTCAGCGTGATTAGTTGTGCCACATTGTGCACGCTTTGTTCTCGCTCGCTCTGGCCTGGCCTGGCCTGGCCTGCCATTGTCATCGGTCCATTGGGGTTACGGGCACACAGCGTCAAATACAAATACAAATACAAATACAGATTTCCATACTCGTATCGCACCGAGTCGGACAGGTAATACCAATTAACAAAACGCCGTGCGACACGAACTCGACCCCAAAAAATTACACACAGAGCAGAGCCCGGCACTTGACTTGATTCTGGTGCCGGCAGCGGATGCTTACATCATTAACGGCATCGTTCTTCACACACGGCAACACATTAGAACACTTTAAGTTGCAACTAATGAGACTCCAAAACATAATTGTTGGCATTTAGTTAGATGAGCGGCGCCAAGTTGACAGACACCAGCGCACACATCCGCACATCTACACACACACACACACACGCACACATATACATGGATACAGCCCCACTCTGGCACTCGAAAAGTGACACGGCATGAAGATGAAGCAAATAAACAGCAACAACAAAAGCACAGGAGCCAGCAAATACGCCATGTTGTGGCGAGCGGAGGGCGCGACAGGGACAGGGCTGGACTGCATTAGGGAAAAAGCGGGACAGCAGGGAAGTGGCTATGGGTATGGGTAAGGGTATGGGTATGAAGCACAAGGTGGACAGGACAACGAAAACAAATGCACCTAATGACACAATTTCACACTCACACAGGCACATTCGGGGTAAGATACGCACCCACACACTAACACCGAGACAAACTGGAGCAGGCGAAAGATGGAAACTGTTATACAGAAGCTAAGAGAGAGCCGAGATGCTCTCTCTTTTCGCAGCACTCGCTTTGTTTCGTTTCCGTCGAGGCAGGCGGTGCCGATGCCGATGGCGATGCTTTTGCGGCGAATCCGGCAAATGGCGATGGTCGCCTGCGACTCGTCACCCAGTCGCCGTCGGTGGCCAGCGCATCGTGCCAGTTGCCAGCAGCCAACAAAGTGAAGCAGTTCTGGCCCAGACCCAGAGCCTCGTCAGCGAAAGCCGGCAAGTGGCAAGTTGCAAGTGACGCGAATCCTCTGTTTGTGCTCGTCCGAATTCCGGCTAATGTGATAATCGAAAGGGAACCAGGATTCACAGGAAACGAGTTCCGCATCTGGGATTTGCTCATCGAAAGATTGTTGTCTACTGTGTCGGGTATGTTGCACATGAATTTCATTTTACTTTTGGGATTTGTTGCCCCTGGAGGAGGAGGAACTGGAAGAGGCGGCATCGCAGCAGCAGCTTTTTAGGGATGGCTGGTGGCTGGTGCCTGGTGGCAGGAACCGGCACTGAAAGTAACGCCATCAAGTTTCAAGTTTCAACTTGTAACCTAGTTTTTTGTAATGCCAGACTCTAGACTCTGTACGTTCCCATATATACTACGTATTTCATATCCATGTTGCTGTGTGCAAGTGTGTGCGTGCTAGTGTTCATCCTGGCGCGCTTTTCTTGCACTTTACGTTGGCGCGCTGTTTTCCGCCAGTTTTCTCGGTGTATTTGTGTGTGCAATACATTTTCTTGCATTTTTCCGTATATTATTCATGCCGCTACCCAAAAAAGCATTGAAAACAAGAAAGCAGCTCGGAAAAGTGCAATGGCAGCCAGGAAACGACGGGCGGGCGGGCAACTCTGTGATTTGTATGAATGCTGCCATTAAGCTGACGGCGGCACCAGCACAACGACAGCGATTCCCTGGCACGGTCTTCCATTACGTGCCGCGGCAGGAGCAACAGCAGCCAGCCTGTTTCTTTAATGGAAACGGGGCGTATGCGTAACGTGATAACAGCAATTGCCCGGGCAAATGGCGCACGAGGCGTATGCGTGCTGTGCATGGGCCAAAAGTTTTAATCTGTACGCGTATTACACAAAAGTTGTGCGCCCTCCCCCAATGTATTCAATTGCCTTGAGTTTTATTTAAAAACAAATGGTGGCAGCTTCTTCTCGCTTATTTTTGTGTTTTTGTTTTAAATGACAAGAATTAAGATAACAAATTCGCAGAGCAGAGCCGATCTGAGCCAAAGTGAGAAACATAAGCACGAAAACAAAGTGAAACAGCGTTGGGAAAATGCTGCGAAACTTTTTCTGTGCCGAAACAAAAGCCCGTCAGAGCACACAGAGCTCGAGCAGGAAATTGTAGCGGAGCGCAAATAGAAAAGCCCCAACAACAATTGGAAATGCTTAAGCCAAAGTCGCGAGACGCTGTCAAAGTCAGGAAGCCGCGTGGCGCGGGCGGAAGTGCCAGACAGGGCTCTGGGCTGAGGCTCAGGCTCAGGCTCAGGCCGGGCTGCCTCTGAAAAAGTCTAATAAATTAAGCAATTTACATGAATTGTCGTTTGCTATGCAGCAGAACCCAACCCATCCACCTTTCTCCAGGACAAATCATTTGTACAGGGGGCTGGGGCTGGGGCTGGGGCTGGGGTTGGGCGTGTCGCAGGGCGACAGGGATTTGTCAGAAGGACAAAACTTTGCCACTCGTTGACAATGATTCGGGCAGGATTCCGGCAGCAAGAGTTTCCCAGCAGCAGGGGTAGCAGGAGTAGCAGGAGCAGCAGGAGCAGCAGCATCAGCAGCAAAGGTAAATCCAAGCAATTTGTTTAATTTCATTATATTTCACTGTCGCTGATGTTGTTTTGCAGTTGCCATTGCCTTGTATGCGCTTATCTCTGCACATTTGCAACTTTTTCCGCTCTTCTCCCATTTCGAGTGCCGTGCCCGTGCCCGTGCCCCTCCAGTTGTTGCCTGTTATTTTGCCAACTTTTGGCCATGAAATTTATGTGCATATTTTGGCCATTCTGACTTTGAGTTGTTTTCCTTGTTGCACACACAGTGCTAAATGTCAACTCGAGTGCTTGGGGCAGTAACCATATGTAGCCAGTGCCGCTCCAGTTTCAGCTTCAGCTCCAGCTCCAGTACTTTAGTTGTATCTGTATCGCTGGCTGTTGTCAAAGTTTTCTACGAGATAACCAGCAACAGTTCAAAGTTTCGTTTTTGTTTATTTGTTGCGGGGGAAAGGCAACTTTTTCGGGAGCTTTGAGCTAATTTTTTGCTTAAAGTCAACATGTGGCATAGAGACCTAATCAAACTATTGATGGCTTGACTGATTGTGGCAGCAGATGGCACTGTTTTTATTGCGAAAGCGACAGGTAAAAGTTGTACCCACACGAGGCAGTAAAAGAAGAAAAAGTTTCCAAGACGTTCCTTTCCTTCATTTTGGCTTTAACTTTTCGGCAAAGTTTTCGCTTCTCATTTTCTGCCACAGGAAATTGATTTCTGATGGGCCCAACTCTCTCTCTTTCTCTCTCCCTCACTCTCTCCGCTCCTCTGAGAAATGAATCCCTTTCAGGGAGAGCGTTTGACAACACACTTTGTACTGCTTTTGTTTTCGTTTCGATTGCGTCACAGCCTTAGTGGGTATCCTGGCCCCTGGCCTGGAGCCCTGGCCCCTGTTAGGTGTTGTAACCCCTTTGACATGCGTAAATATTTTTCCTGCACTCTGTTTCCTCACAGTTTCCTCTGGCTCATGCTCTTTATTGATTTTGCATAAGCAGCAAGCAAGCTGCGGCGCAAAGTGTGTGAAATTGAATCTCACATAAAACGCTGCAAGTACTTTGCATATCAAATCAAGTGTTCGACACATTGTGTGTCTCGTCTCCTACAAGTATCGCACTGAGGGGCTCTGCTCCCTGGAGTTGTGCCGCCTTGTGGCTAAAACTTCAAACGAAAGACCCAGCAAGATGCGAGATTAGACTGCACATCTTGTTTTCATTGGGAGCTGGTACTCCTCCGAGCTCTGTCTTGACCATGCCATAACAAGGGAAAAGTTTCCCTAGCCGCAACTTGCACTCTAGCACTTAATCAACAACAAAACTAAATGCGGTCGGTCAGTGGTGCTCCTGGTCCTGGGCTTTGTCCAGGAATGCCAGCCCAAGCTCCAGCCCTAGCCCCTGACGAATGTGTAAATACTCGGTGCTGATGCCAAAGTTGCCAAAGGGCACATGCAAATGTTGTTGAAAACATTTTCCAATTGCATAAAGTTTCATTTTGTCCAAAGTACTCGCAGCACCTGCTCTTGCTTTCTGCTTCTGGTTTTCTCTGCTTCTTGGGAAATGATTTTCTCCTCTGCACTCTTCTTCCAAATATTACGTTGCATAATTATTTTTTTATGCCCAACGAAACACACATTTTGTCACTTGCTGAGGGTAAAATGGCATTTTTTGCGCTTATTTAAGCCATTGCATAAATTTCAACCGGAAATGAATGCCAAGCTACCCCCACACACACACGCACACGCACACACACCACACACTCACTCATACACACGGGAGTATGCAAATTTACTGTGCGGCTGGAGAATGGTGACCGAGGCGGGGGGCAAGTGCAGGAGCTGCTGGCCCAGAGCATAATGTGTGCTGGCCCTTAGCGAGAAGAGACAGACGTGTTTCAGACATTTAGCATACTCGTATTGCCACACACACATGCCTCAAAGCGCCCCGCCCCGCTTCGCCCCAATGCCAAAGTTGTCCAAAGAATGTGAGCAAAATATTTTGCGAAATAAGGCGCGAATGAAAAATTTATAAAATATTCAAATAAGCATTTTACATTTTAGCACCACGATAAGGAAATACTCGTACGACTACTCGCACAACCTCTACCCGCCCTGGACTCATAAAAAATATCTGCGGCTATGTGGGAGAGTGTCTCGAAAAAAAATTACTGAAATATGCAATTTTTTAATAAAATTAAGCAAAAGGCAGAAAGGGCGAAGCCCATTCAAGGCGGGGCGGGATCAGTGCGGTGCGGTACGGAGCTGAAGTTCTATCGAAACTTTTTCCTAATGGAAAACCAAACCCTCAAACTTGATCCATAAAAGCCAGAACGTCGCAGAATAAAACAATAAAAAATAACGAAGCAACAAGAAGAGCGGGAAAAAAACTCTATTTAAGTTTTAAGCGTTTGACGCTTTACAACCGCAAAATGTGGACACAAAGTTTCACACGCATTCTCGGGATCCCGACCCCCTCCCCTCGTAGAAAGTAACAAGAAACAGGACCTCCCACCCATTGCCATGTTAACCCCGAGTTATAAAGTCAAGGATAAAACGCAAAAGTGTCGAAGTTTTAATTTAAATTTGAGCAGCTACGCGCGGAAAAGATAAAAAATATGATCTCGCGCGTGGAGCGAGCTTTCCCCTCTTTCTTTCTATCTCCATCTCCCCCCAGTTGCCAATAACTCAGGGCGGGTCGCAGAACAGATACAGAAATTGAAGTTCTCTCCGTGAAAGATGCGAAGAAGGAGAGAGAATCGGAAAGAAAGCGCCACGCCGCGCAAGAGTTACGATGCCTTTGAGTAAAACACTTTCTGCGGTCGCTCGCCCGCCCGCCCGCCAGTCGCTGTCGAGCTGCGCCGAGCGTTATCTACATAACTCATACGCACTGTGGCGCGCCCAGGCCAGGACAGGACTAGCTGGCAGTCAAGTGGCGGCACTTTAGCCCGCCACCGCCGCATAGTTTATTCGTGCAGGGAGCTGGAGCTGGAGCAGGAGCAGGAGCAAGACGCGGGAGAAGCTAAGGGCTGCAAAAATTTGCAACACATGGCGGACGAAGCGTCCTCCCCCTCCCAGCTCTCGTATGAAAATACCCCACAGACACTTCCAGCTAGACACATGGTGCGATTTAAGCTTACGTAAATATGGCCAGGGTTTCAGCTTTCCCTTTCCACTCCACTCGTGTTTTTTTTTCACCATCTCGCCAACATCCTCTGCTCCCGCTGGCTTATCGACTTGCGCTGGTGGCAGGTAAACTCTTTGGCTTCTACCTGGATGGCTGGGGTAGGGGCAGGGGCAGGGGGGTGCACTGCAGCACGATTCCGGTATTATCTATGCATGAGTGTTTTTAATTTCTCCTCTGGCTCCTATGCGGATCCACCCTGCCCTGATGCTCTGATTAAGCTTCAGCCACCAAGTTGTTTAAGGCTACTTTTCGGGTATGGTATTAAACTTGCAGTACTTACCGCTTAAAAACTTTACGAAATTCCCTATTTTATTTTTATTATTGGGCAAAATCCGACTCTTTTGCAAGTCGTAATCCATCAATGCCCGGCGATGCTGCGCCTGAAACAGTGGGCTCTCCATTTCATGTAGCTCACTCATCTCATTCACGCCCACGTAATCGACCGCCAAGAAGTGGCAAGCGAAAAGAAAGAAAAGAACAACAAGGGCCAGACTCTACTCCACCCATCATTCACACTAGTTTCCATGACACTAGCAGAGAGCTGGCCGGAGGGTGCCAGGGAGTTTTCCCAGCCATGAATGGCTGAATGACAGGCGCAATGAATGGCTGGACCAAGGACTGTGGACTGTGGACTGCAGACTG
Organism: Drosophila helvetica; assembly: GCA_963969585.1. Classification (NCBI taxonomy): domain Eukaryota; kingdom Metazoa; phylum Arthropoda; class Insecta; order Diptera; family Drosophilidae; genus Drosophila; species Drosophila helvetica. Next base: position 37,165,669 of record OZ018403.1, read on the forward strand.
CACACTGATGACTGCGGACTAGACTGGGTAATGGGTAAACCGACGCAGCCAGGTGGTGGTGGTGGTGGTGCCAGAACGAGTTGTGTGACTAATGCAGGAGCATTCAATTGACACGCTGCGTGCCCCAAGCAGCCGATGACAATGGGCAAAAGGCAGTAACAGCAACCACAACAAGATGTGCATACTCTGCCTTTAGCTCAAGAATCGAAGAGCGCACAACAAAGGCAAATGTATGGAGTTGGGCTTGCCTACTTTGTGGCGCAGAAGCCACATGGGAGTCGTAAAATATGGGATCTGTAAGGGGGAACCAAAGAAAAAGTCGCACAAGAGTCACAAATCATTTAATTCGCCATAAGAAAAAGTATTTTAAGAGGAGGGTTGACAGTCGCAGAGGAATGTCTGGGTCAGGGTGCATCCAGTGCTAAACATTTCGATGGGTTCTGCGTAATTCCATTAACTTGGCAATTTTCCACCTCAGTCTGAGTCAATAACAGGGACCCACCAGGAGTTTCCATCTGTTGTCCCTCGCCACGAACTCATTTGTTTTCCCGTTCATTTGTGTATGCGGAATTATAAAAAAAAGCAACAAAGTGGAGAACCTGAGCTGCAGACAATGAATGGTTTCCGTTTCGTTCGTTCGGTCGATCGTTCGTTGCCATGGGATGTGGGTCCTTGGAGCTGCTGACAGCCAGAGCTGTCTGCTGAGCAGAGAGATGCGGCAAATGAAATGAAAGTTTCACTACTGATTGAGTCAATGATGATGCCATTAAAAGTCGCAAATTGATGTTTTTGTTTCAAATGTGTCAGCCATCGTGGGCACCATGTGTGTGTGTGTGTGTGCTTGTCTTTGCATGTGTGCTGGGTGTGTCCCTGTATTTGTGTGTGTGCCAATTACAAGCGTTAGACGCTGTTATTCGCATTCTAACAACGGAAACAAGCCAGAGATTTATTTTTGATATTTCCGCTTTGGTGAAGCCTTAGCAGCAGCAGCAGCAGCAGCAGCGACAACAACAACATAAGGGAGAAACTTTTTCGATAAAAATGTAAATTTATTGGATATGTGTGACAAACAAGCTACAGTATATACATACATACATACACATGTGTGTATATGCATGTATGTATATACTGTAAGTATATTTGTTCGATTCAAATGCGAATGACTATATTGCTCATGTTGTCGTCGTTGATGAAGCAACCAACTGGGGAGGAGATACCGATGGAGTGGTGGCAAGGGCCAGGGGATTGGAGTTCAGCTCATCATGCACGACTTGAATCATATTTTTATGGTTTTTTATCGACAGATTTTGATATGCCAGCTAACAACAATTCATTCATTCATTTGGCTGTGACTCTGGCACCGTCATTGGTTTTGTTAGTTAGTTGTTGTTCATTTTGGTGACATGTGAACTGACTTTTTAGTAGTTTCCGAGTGCTTTTTTCGTAGCATTCCATCGGTTTTATGTAGCGTTACATGAGAATGTTAGAAGCAACAAAAAACTTTGGGCATAACATAAAAAATTTATCGCATAAGCACATAATTCCTTTGTGAGGCGATTTGTAAAGAAATAAACATTCTCGGACATCATCACAGAAGTCCAGACGAGACGAGACGAGACTTTGACTTTGACTTTGACTTAGACGTAGGTGGAATAGACAATAGACGGTATAAAAAACATGGTTTAATGGCCAAATTAAGTAAGGCTCAGACATAAAAAGTTGCCTCAAGTGATGATGGCTAACATGGGTTTTATTGCCTCTGCTCTGTGTGTGTTTGTGTATCTGTGCCAAAGAGTTTTCAGAGCTCAATGATATGTGAGCCATTGCAGAGGATACACTCGTATTTTCCATTAAATAACTTACTTAAGAACATAGCTTTCCGTTCACTTTATATACATTTTTAATGATCTATTTATTTGATTGTTGAATAAGCAGAAATGAGCTAAAATTACCAGCAGACTATGGCATTTATTTAATAAATTAATCAGAAATGGCACGCAGTGCACACAACAAATGGTAATTAATACGAAATAATTATGTATTCAACTTTTGAAATAAAGAGTAAATAAATTACGGAATAAAAATGCCATTTTTAAAGCGAAAGGTAAAAATTAACACTATTTAATGTAATTTGCAATGTAAACAGCGGCATTCAGCATTCGGCTGGAAGTGTCGAAAGCCCATGCTGCTGCAGCCCGTTAACAGGCATCTCGAATCGCAGCAGGACATGACAGGGGAAGTGCAAACAAAGGACCAAGGACAGCCAACACGAAGACAATGTTATTATGTTGAAATTATGCGCTACAAAGTCAGGCGGCAAACAGAGAAGGGACGAAATGAGACAGTGAAGGGAAAGACCAATGTGGGGATAAAACATATTTTAAATCAAAGCAAAGGGGTGGGGGACAGAACCTTAACCGAACCTAACCGCTATTAGGCCATATTGAGTGCGGAGTGCGGAGAGCGGAGAACGGGAACGACGGCGGTGGCAAATCCAAAAAGGTTACAAATAGCTATCATAAAAACTTTATTTGTCCAAAGGATTGAAAACAAGAGTCGGCCAAAGGACAAAGACGACGACGCCCTATGCATGCGAAAGTCGATGTCCCGTCCCCAAATACCCTGGTCGCCATATCCTTTTTCCAATATAATATGGTCAAAAGAAGGGGAGGCATGGACCGAGTGGCAGGGGCAGCGGCAGGGGAGGGACAAGCGTGTTTATTGTTGTTTATGTGCCATGATGCTTTCCCCACAATTTCCAATCCTCAGACTCCTTTGATTTCGTTTTCGGGGCTTTTCGATTGCCTTTGTTTGCTGTTGTTAAAAAACATTTATGCGCCATTATCAAAAGCAATGCGACACCCACACTGATACGGATAGAGAGAGACGCGCTCACACCCACACAAACACACGCACACACACACACACACATGTTGCTTATGGGTCCTGGTCCTGTTCATGCAGCTGATCTGGCCGGGGCCGGGTTATTCGTATAGCATCTGATTATTGCCAGGGATTAAGCTATAATTGCGTATCGCATTTCGGTTATTTGTTTCCATTCCACGTCCACAGCGACTCCAGGCTCCCCACTAATGGGAAATATGCTATAAGCATTCCGGAATGGCAAATGCTTCGGATATCATTAGCGGCACCCCTGATGTTGCAATATGTTTTGATGGGCTTCTGAGCCCTTGAGCCTCTGCATTTGCTGCGCTTCATAATGTATAATCTTGATTTACCCTCCAAAAGTGTGCAGTCTTAAAGTTACCCCCACCCGAATGGGGCCGAAGGAGAGGCGGGGCTGAACTCAATCAGGAAACCACATACACACACAAAAGCACACACACACTCGCACTCTCAGTGAAGCGTGTCGAGGGGTAAAGCGGCAGCAGAGCAGGCAGCCAGCAGCTGGAATCGGTTTGAAAATTTCAGGCATATTTGGCAACGGGTCATTAAATACGGAAATTGAGTCAACAAAAGCCAAAGACGCCAGGAAAGAGGCAGGAAGGATATACACAAGCCACCAACACAAACGCACTTCCCACAAACACAAACACACACACACACACACAGCCTCACACGTGAATAGAAATTTCTTGAGCTCCAAAACTCGGAAGTTTTTTTTGCCATTGCTGTGCTGCTTGGCCCGGTTGGGGTCGCTTGCAAAAGTCAAGCCACATAAAAGATGCCTCGAATTGGTAACTCGTTTTTGTTGCTCCTGCCACTGCCACTACTTGCCCTGCCTGGGCTTTGATTATGTAACCTTTGGCTGGGAAACGACCAGAGCACAACACATGCAAGCCTCACGAATAATTGCTGCCCCAGAGAGCTCTGGGAACTGCCTTCGATTGGCTGCCAATAGCAGAGAAACATAGCAACTCTGCCCTGTCGCTGTCCCTGTCCCTGTCCGGTCCGTCTGTTTGTACATTTCTGTGTACGTCTGAGTGTGTGTGAGTGGCTTGAGTCAAAGGTTAAACTGGGCAGAATGTGTTGATTGTGGGTCAAGCGTAAAAGCGGTCAAAACGTACTTCGCATTACTATATTTAAATTGTTGATTTTGTGCAAATGTTTCTGTTGCTGCACTGGGAATAAGCGAGGGTTCAAATCAGGTTCCAAGGGAGAAAAAAACCCAATAATATAGATCCTGGCAGTGGATAAATCTCTAGTTCGAGGTTGTAAAATTCGATCCTTTTGTAGCATTCTTTCTCTGAGTGTGCTTTTTGTGGCACCATCCTCCATCTGCCAGTTTTCCCTTTAGAGGGATTCCTCCAAGGAACATTTCTTTGCCTCATTCAAACGAGTTCCTTATTTAACAGAGAAGTCTCACACTATTGTGCTGCTCAGCGGGATAAGGGATAACGGATTGGGCTCCCATAAATGTAGGAATGTGAGTGAGTTATAATTGAAATAATTGTTGGTTAGTTGGAACAATCATCGCAGCAGGTGAGCAGCAAACTCTGTTAAACGGCTGCCTTGCGGAAGCCCCTGCTGTGCACAAAAAATTGCCCATTAAACTTTGGGCAATAGTTACACATCTTTGCCCAAGAAATTATTATAAATTATAATGAACAAGCACTGAGGATATAACCGACACAGTGGAGTAATAGTAATAGTAGTGGCCAATCGTGGCTAGGATACAACAGAACCCATTGAAATGTGGCCCCTTTGAAATCCGCCATTGTTTCTGCCGTTGGTGTTGCCATTGATTACATTCCGCCTGGCAGCTCTGGTCGGCCTTAACTGAGTCCGTACAAAGGCACAGTCTCAGGCACAGGCCCAGGGCTGGGGTCCTGAAGCATGCAATAAACATAATTAAAACGCCTTAAATTTACGCTACGGAATGCCAACAAAATTAACTTTTCAGCATTGTTGGCGACAATTTCATGCAAGGCCTGCTGCAGCAGATACTTGCCTCCAGGCTGGTCCGACACACAGACACACAGACACAGAGACACACAAGACACACAAGACACAACAAGCGCAATTAACATATTTTATCAATCTTTTTCTTCTGGCCGGGCCTTAAAACAACCCCGCTCCTGCCATCGCCACTTACGCAATTTAAATAACTCAAGTGGCAAACGGCGCAAAAGAGCAAAGGACACTCGAAGCAGGCACAGGATGGCAGGGGTCTGTTACTGGGGCAGTGGCAGTGGTAGAGGCAGTCAGCCAGGAGCAGCCACATGGACGTATGGTGGAGTCATCGCCATCGCCATCGCCATCGCCATCCACATAAACACATTAACACGTTGAGTATGGGCGGGGCGTTGTGGCAGGTGAAGAGCCGCCGGGGCGGGTCAAAGTTGGCCAGGCAACATTAAGCCTGCCAAGTATTTTCATTTTTTCGCATACATCGCTGATTCGGCGAGATTGGGGGAGTGGACGGGAGAGAGAGAGGAAGCAAGGTCGCCTAGCAGCAGGCTCACGCACTTGGCGGATAAACAGGATCCGCAGGATATGCAGAGTCTGCCGGAGAGCCTGCCCCATAAATTACACTTTAATTTTGCAGCAATTTTTGGCCACGGCTTATAAATCAGCACAGTTCCGCCGAAGGGGCGGACGACAGCTGCCGACTGCCTTCTGCCTGCTGCCTGCTGCCCCTCCAGCACTCATTTTGCCATCCTCTGGGCCACTCGCAATATTGAAATTTCAATTTAATTACATAGAGCGGGCCATACTCGAAAGGCACGACCCGACCTCAGGCCCATGTGCTCGAGAGCTGCCCGCAAAATGAGCTGTCGTTTTGGGTCAAAGAGCCTACAGCAGCAGCAGCAGCAGCAGCAGCAGAGGGGCAGCGGCAGGGCAGAGTAGCAGCAGCCACCCCGCCAACAGCAACACCCTCAACACACCAACAACGGCAACAACAAGGTTAGATCTGCTCACTTGAACTGAACTGCTCGGCGGTTTGGCTTAATTTGTTGAGATAATTGTGCCGAAATTATATTATTATTAAATTCGCATCCGTTATCCTCTTTTTTTTGGCGCTCGCCTTTCATGCTTATTATGAAAATTGGATTTCAAGTGCTCTCTGCGGGTGGGAATGGGAGTTGGAGTGATTGTTTATGTGGAGGGTGAGTGGTTGGTTGGTCGGTGGGTTGGTGAGGTAGGTGGGTAGAGGTCGAGCTTTGACCTTAGCTGGGGTGCTTCCTCTTTACGTAATTGGATTTTGTGTGAGATTTGGACAGAGAAAAGAAGCAAAGGAAAATGCCAAATGTTATTAGCTGGGGGTCAGAGATTGCTTGGGTCTGAGTTCCGAAGAAGGAGAAGCATATCGCCTTGGTATCCTATCTCGACTGCAATCCTTTTCGGTGAACCCAATACCGATACAACGCACTGTTTCTGCTCTGATCCTTAATCTTCATCTTATTTCTCTTGCCTCATTTATGAAATTTCGCACGCTCAGCGAATCGCAGCTCGCATTAATTTTTCCCAAGATTAAATGCAAATGGGCGTGGCGGCAGAAACCAGCATGAAAAACGGAGCAACAGCAACAATGCACATCATTCTCTAAGCTTCTGCGAAAGGCTTTTAATTAATTCGCGGCATTAAAAGTGGAAACAGAAGCCAGAAGCTGCGCCAGAGATTCAAAGTCAAGTTGCCTCGCGGCAAGCAATAACGAAATCAGCAAAACGAGCGGGAGAAAGAGACAGAGAGAGAGAGAGAGAGAGTAAATGTACATGAATTCACAAAATATGATTATGAATAAAAGCCATTCATGCAAGAGGCTCAGCGCCGAACCAACCGCAAATGTGGGCAAGTGCTGGAGTGCATGGCAGGGCAGGGCAGGGCAGGACAGGGCTGTGCAAGCACATTCCGATCGTGGGGCGTGCAAAATCAATTTTAAAGCGAATTTAATAAAAACGCATTTATGCGCATTTTGTGGCAATTAAGTGCAGCAACGAGCCAACGAGCTGCCACTGCCACTGGCCCCCTCTCATGTTGCTCCTCCGAGTCCAAGTCCGCCCGTGCGTGTGTGTGTGTGTGTCGAAATGGAAATGCTGATGCTGATTCTGCCTCCCCAATTTAAACGTGGGACTGCATGCTGCACGGAGAGCACGTGGTCCGTGCGGCAATTAAGCTGATGTGAAAATCTTTGACTTGGTGCGAACATTGCTAGCAGGCAATTAAATTTCAGCCCCCAAATACAGGAAGCTTAACCGACTGCACTCCGCAGATCAATGCCGAAAATGTCATCGACTGCGGCGACAGATTTATGACAATCCGAGGGTCTCACCTGACAGCTGAAGGCCTGTAGATGCAGCGCGAAGACCCGAAACTTTGAAATCAACATTTCAATTTGTTGTCGACGCATCGCGAGGCTGTGCAGCAGCAGGGCTGCGTCTCTGGCAATTTGGTGTGAAAAACTTGTAGCTATTTTTAACCCATCAACAACGGTGGCAGCAGCAGCAGTGGCAGCAGCAGCAACATCCACCACACAGTAGCAACAGCAGCGACTTTTATTGCCCATGTGCTGGGCATGTCTTGGTGCCAATTGCATCATGGCAGGCGAAATGTGTCAAGTGAGCGGTGACTGATGTGGCGAGTAACAAGGCGAGGCCCTGGAGGCAGAGACACCCTCGTGCTGTCTCCTCCCAGGGACCCGTGCAGTGCATCCAAGAAGTATGCATAAAAATATTTCATTCGAGCACTCGAATTAAAAGTAACGACAGAAGTGGAAGGAGCTGGAACTGGAGTGCGGGCTGGAGTGTGGACTGTGGAGGGTGGCACTCCAAATGGCGTTGGCTTTATTCCGGCAGTTGTCTGAGACAGTTAACCCCTCACTCACACACACACACACACACACAGAGAGAGAGACACAGAGATACTGATACAACGACATTCAGTCAGAGCTACTCTTGAGCTGCTGTCATTGTCAATGTCTCCAGACAAATGCGCCTGAAATGGTGGAAGAGAGCGTACTTACTGGTTGGGGCAGCAATGGGGGCAATAATTTTCCAGGCGAACGGGTGAGTGGGCTGAAGCCCTGACCTGGGTCCTGGGTTCTGTGTTCTGTGTTCTGGGTGGGCCCCCACAAAAATACATTGCACGCGCAATGCTAATCTGCTTTTAATTAAAAGCAACGCGGAATGGAAGGACTCTAAGCGGCTTTCTCCCGCTCACTCCGTCTCCATTTGGCTAATTGTCTTTCGTTGGCGGCTTTTGTCATTTGTCTCTGGCCCGAAATATGTCAAAGACAAGCATGCAGATACATATGTGGAAATTTTGCGGCAAGAAGAATGGCAGGAATGACAATTACAATACAAATGTTTTGCCACACTGACAGTGACACATTGGGAATGGCTGGGGCTGGGAGGCAAAGGCTAACAGCAATAATTATGTCAAGACAAGCCGCAGTTGGCTAATTAAAATGTATAGAATTGAGAACGGTTGGCAAGTAATTCTAGGCGCATTAATTTTTGAGTATTTGTTCGATTGTAATAAATTTGTATTGTAAATATATTCACCTCTTGTTTCATCTCTTGTTCAATCTGCTCTGCTCCAAGCTTCGATGCACAATGATGATAAATGGCAAAATATCATGTTGAATCAATCAAAATATAAAAATGCCTGGTCGTAGTAAAAACACAAGGTCCCTGTCAAACACAATTAATTATAAAATTCATAAAACAAAGCCACAGGCATACAAAAAACCAACAATGGAAACCATAAAAGCGTCAGAGGATGGAAAATGTATGAAAAATGCGACAGACAAAATTATCATTCATAATAATTTGTACAAACAAACAAGACCAAGGGGCCGGGCGGGTTGAGTGGCGAGGGGCGAAGATATGGGGGCCGGGCCTAGAGGCTAGGTGAACAAAGTACAGACTAGGGATGGGTCTGGGGTATGGGCAGGGGAATGGGTCGACAGATGAGTGCTGGGGCAATAGAATGTTGCACGCAGAGGCAACAATTACAAAAAATGATGTTTTATTTAAAATACCAGACAGCGGCAGTGGGAAGCGGGTGGAGGCGGAGCCGGGTCGGTACAGACGGGGAATAAAAATAACAATGCTGCAACAGCAGTGATAATGTTGCTGGCAACACATGTTTTCGGCAGCAGCCGCAGCAGCAGCAGCAACAGTGGCAGCATCAGCGGCAAAAGAAGCATTGCCACCGCAGGAACAACAAGTAGGGCGCTAGAGATGCCATTTCGACTATAAGATACCCATTTTAATAATAATTAATATTTTATTATTTTTCTTAGTATAATTTAATTGGGGTTTTACAGAAAAAAAGTATGTTAAGAGCGACGCAAATGCTATCTCAGAGAACATCACTGGAATTAGTAACTTCTTGCTGAAATTCGACCATGCGGTATTGATGTATTGATAGATAATATGTAGATAAATGTATACTTATAAATAACATTTCAGATACATTTCATACTTTAAAGTACATTCTTCCCTCTCCAAGTCCTGCATTCCTTTTCAGGAATTCAATACACCCTAGTGCTGAACGAGTACAGGGTATAACAACGGCTGGCAGCAGACATTACCCACCCGTCCCCCACCTTTAAAAATCCCCTCTTTTCGGCCGCCTGTGCGCACATTTTAATCAATAAACAAACGTGAAAATATGACAAACAAATTAATAATAAAATGAAACTGCAGCAACCCAGAGACACAGGCCCCGACAATGACAAAATATTATAAATGAATCGGAGAGAGGTTCGACAATGCAACAGAGGCATATAGTGGGGTGGAAAAGGAATAGGGGACGGGGAGACTAAATATAGATGCAGCGCTGTTGCCCTTCTGCGGCGCCTCCGTCGGCCCGCCCTCTTTCCTGCCGACTAATTGTGACAATTTGGTCTCACACAAATGGCATAATAAATGTTGAGCAGAGGAAATGATGTGTGAAGTGCAGCAGATCCCGTGCAAGGGGTTGAGGTTGAGCTTCCCCCCTCCGATTGATGACCAAGCGGAAGTGATTTTTGGTTTCAGTGCACGATTTTCGTCGGAAAATAGGATGATGGGTGAATGCCAGGATGGGTTGGATCAGACAATGGCGATGCCTCCCCCCCTACCCCCAGCAATTAGGCAATCTTTCTATGGGGCCAGAACCAATCCCGAATCATTGTTCAGGCAGCAGTCAATGAGTGCTGGGCTCCAATTGCGGGACAATGGGCGGCAGGAAGCGTGCAACTCTTTTTTCCAGCGTTGGGGATCGCGCAGAGCGATTGAAGGATTGGAAATTGTGTATTTCCGGCAGTGGAGCAGCGCGGGAATGGGCAATGCCATAAATAATGCAGACCCCATCGATAGCCCCCGGCGCAATATCCAAATCCAAATTGGATGCCATTGTTGCGGATGACTGTGGCAGACTGGCGGACTGGCAGTCTGACTGACTGTCGGACGACTGACTGGCTGCTAATTAGCCGGCACTCTCCAGTTTGGGTCGCATTCCTATTCTGGGCCCTGGGGCACGTTCCGCCACGGCGATTGAGTAAGGTCAATGGGCAGGCAGGCCCTATCGCAGGCGACACTGCCCTGCCCCATAAATCAGTCCAGGGAGGCAAGGTCTCGGCACGTGACGATCGCTGGAATGTGCTGCCGAGTTCTCTGACTGACTCCCTGGTGCATTTGCCGAGTCGTATATTATTTATCAGGAACTTTGTACACTTTACGACTAGCAATAAAATTAATATTTTTGCCTGCCCCCAGCTTTGTCAACAACTAATTGAAACATTTCTCTCCTCTCTCTCTCTCTCCCTCTCCCGTTGCAGGGCAAGAAGCAGCCAAAGAACTTGTTGTCTGCGTGTGCGTTGCAGTGGCAGCAGATGAGGCATATGAAGCAATTAGGGGCAACACTAAAAACGCCTATAAATGTCGAGTGACAAACATTTTCGCGGAAAGCCCAAGCAGGCCCAAGGAGGCAACTGACTGCCACCGACACTTCCAGGCAACATGTTGCTGAGAGACATCAGCGGCAATTGACAACAGCAACATTTGCGGCATTGCCCCGCTCGGCAACAGCAACAGCAACAACAACTTCGGGTCGCAAGCAAACTTCGTGCGGCATTCGACTCTGACGGTTGTGTGACGCGTTCGCTGTGCGGCAGAGACAGAGAAAGAACGAAATGACGCGAGAACCGGGAAAAGTTTCGAGTGCTCAAGTGTGAAAAACAAATGGAAAATACATACGTAAACAGCAAATCAAATTAGCAAAGAAAATCAAAAGGAATACGTTACCAAGTGCGTGTACAGTTAAGAAGAATTGTATTCAGTACAGCTTCGAGAGAGAGAGAGAGAGAGAGAAATAATCAAAAACCGAAGCGAAACAAAAAACTTCACACTTAATTAATGTCTAATTTGAAGAGCAGTCGTGCGACACTCAAGAGGACAGCAACAACAAACGCTCGCAGAGTGGCCAGAACAACGCTGACAATGTGGCAGACGCTATCAACTCTATCCACATCACTCACGGCGGCTATCCTTGGCCCGGGGTGGCCCCCGTCACCGGCCCGGATCCCGACCAGGTGCGGGTGCGGGTGCGGGCGCGGGCAGCGCCTGAAGGGAAAACTGCAAGGAGCCAAATCCAGCACTTACCACGCGGAAATGCAGAGTCACAGAGTCACGAGCAACATGTTGCCATCAACAGACACCGCGACAGCAGCGGGCATGGCGCGTAGGTGTCGTTGTGGCCGCCACATCACCATCACCATCAACAACAACAACAGAAACAAAATCACTACCAAAAAGAGCAGCAACATTAGCGGCGGCAGCCTCCTGCACTGGCTGCTGCTGCTCTGCGTCTTCTGCGGTAAGTACGAGCCAGCCATAGCCATGGCCCAGCGCAGTAAGTGACTTTTAACAAAATGCGCTTAAATGTCTCTGATTTAGTGCACCACGCCCCGCAAAAAACACAAAACAGGGACAGACAACCCACCAAACCAGCAAACCGCCAAACTGAAGTGATACTGGGACGTGCAGGGGGACAAAAACTGCAGCAGTTTGGGCCCTTGAATAAGATACAGATACCCGTACAGTGGGAGACACAGACACATAGACGCAGAGTGGGGCAGAAGCAGCAATGAAAAAAAAGAAATAAAAATAAATAAAAACGCTCAACACAAATCAAGATGAATTTCCGTGCATTTTTGTGCAGATTTTTGTAGAGCTTTGGCCAAAAAAATACACACAGGGCCAAATGAACGAAGGCGACGTGTGTGTGTGTGTGTGTGTATGGTTTGGTTGGGTTTTTGTGCCACGTCTAAAACGCTACAACTGCCACAGCACGAAAAAATTGCTAAACAGCAAAAGGAAAAACATTTGAAAATAGCGCCAAGGAACGGAGGAAGATTAAACGGCTGGCTGTGGAGCAGGGACTGGGAAGACTGGGAAAAAGGGCACGTCAGCAGCGATGGCAGCGCAATATAAATTGACTCGTGTTTTTCATTTAAACGTTTTGCACAGTCTCCATCCACGTCTCCTCCTTTGTTGCCTTCAATAATTTTGCCTGATTCTGCAGCAGCATCAGCAGCTGCAACTGCCACTGCCACTGCACTATGGGGAATTTTGCCACTTTTTCTGGCCAAAACCCATTTTCAAAAAGTCGTTAAAATTATATATTTTTAACCGCTATGTAACAGAATAACATTAGTCTTCAATGTTATGTAGTCGAAATTTTAACAGAGCGAACCACTGTTAAGTTAACAGCTGTCAAAAACAGCTGTTTGCTAGCGATGTGCAAGTTTTCATACAACGAGTAATTTTTCTCTAAGTTGAAGGAGCTAAAAAGGTGGTAACTGACCAATTTAAGTACAATTTTTACAATGGATTCGAATCAAGGAGGTTTTTAATATGTATTTTTGTTTTTGAACTGTACAAATACTCCTTATATTTCTTGTAATTGTTAATCGTTTACGGGTATCATTTTGTGACAAATATTAGTCTTTCAAAGGGCGTACAAAATGAGTCCAACCTATTCCAACCATAAGATTTAATACATATTGTAGAGATTTCAATTCTCTTTTAAATGCATATCATATTAATGTGCACTTTTGCGCACTTTCTCTGAAATTTGATATTTTAGGCCCTAACCTAAGTTAGTCAAATTCAGAGTTGTTTCCCATGCGGCCATGATTATGATCCGATCTGATCCAGATTCAAGGCTCTGATAGATATTGTCATTCTTAATGGTTCTGTGTTTTTAGTTCTATCGAATATTTAAATTTTTGGATGCCACAGATTTTCGTCTTTTGTGTGGGCGGAAGAGGGCGGGGTGAAATTTTGAAATACACTTGTAATAATGGGATATGGCAGAATATTGGATAAAAAGTTTGGTTGATCTAGCGTTTATAGTCTCGCAGATCGAGGCGCTCAAAGAGAGGGAACGTTGCCTCTCTAAATGGTTTTCTTCATTGTGGCTATATTAATTATCCGATCTAATCCAGATTCAACACTTGGATAGATATAGTCATTCTCTATGATTCTGTGTTTTTAGTTTTCTCGTAGCCTTAAAATTGTGCATGCCACCGATTTTCGTTTTTTGAGTGGGCGGAAGGGGGTGGGGCGAAATTTTGAAATAGACTTGAAACAGTGTGGTAAGACAGGAGTCTGGATACAAAATTGTGTTGCTCTAGCTTTTATATACTTTGAGATCTAGGCGCTCATGAAGTCGGTACTCTCTAGTACCAGGTATAAAAAGGGCCACCACGCCCATTTTTTCAAAATTACTTTCTATTGCTATTACAAACTCATATCAAAAAACCAAATCAAAAAATATTGTTTCGTTTGGAAGTTATTAATTAATGCCACAAAAAGTGGCAAAATTCCCCATAGTGCACTGCCTGGACGTTGCTTTGGCTGCCACTTAAACCTGAAATTAACTTTGGCCCACGAAAGTATGCAGCGGAAGGAGGCCAGAGCACGGAAAATCAAGCCACGTGAGCTGGTCTCATGTGTATCTGTATCTTTCTTCTGTGCATCTGTGTATCTGCTGCACGGGATTGCTTGATTATTTCGTTTGGAATTGATGCTGCCATCAATTATAGGAAACCACAAAAGAAGAGCAGAACGGGAGAAATGAATTCGGTTAGCAGGGAGTGGGCAGCCGGCAGCCGGCAGCCGGTTGGCGGGGAACAGATATGGAACCACGGCCAAGAGTAATGGACGGCTGCTGGCCGCTGGCTGAATGGTTAGCTGCTCGGCTTTGGCCTGGCTTTAAAGCCAGCGCTTCGTAATCGATGGGGGCGGTGGGGCAGAAGTGCTGTGCAGTGCTAAAATAAACTGAAATCAATTTGGTTAAGCCTTTTTCCAGCAGAGCATAGCAAGCCAGACCAGACCAGATTAGACCAGAGCACCAAAGGGGTACACCACCCACTTAACTAATCAGGATAAATAAATATTTATAATTAATTTAAAATATAAACAGCCAACCGAAGCCAGCCGCAATTAATTTTGGCCAGTTGTTGCCAGCGGAGGTTGGAGGGGATGCTAATGGGGTGGGGTTGGGGGAAAACTTTCATTTTGATAACAAGGCAAACAAGCAAAGTGCTCAGCGCCGAAGATTCGGGCATATGAATAAATGAATGAATGCATGAATAAGCAATCAACAATAATGCCCAAAAGCAACGAAACACGGACAGATACAGAAGCAGAGCGAGACAGCTTGAAAACCTGAAAGAGAGAGGGGGGTGGGTGGGCAAGGAGATGGGAATATTATGAAAATATATGCACAACGAAAAGGTTAAGGCACAAGAGACGTTCAAGGAATGCCAATGGCAGCAACGGCAACGGTCAGCAGTAAGCAGCGAAGGTGCGAAAGAGATGGCCAGCTAATGAGTTGACCAAGTTATCAGGTGTCGATGCTGGGATGCCGTGGGTTGGAGTTGGGGTTGGTGTTGGTGTTGGCGCTGGCGCCTGGGAAAAGTGCCTTTGGGTGTGCGAGCCGCTGAGGGATGCGTGGATGGAAAGTGCGTGAGCCTGCGCGTGCTTAATGAACTGCAATCAATGGCCAGTGCCAGTCGATAAGAGCCGAACGGCGACTGATTGTGCGTGCAACATGAGGCAGACCACAGCACACGTACACATGGACACACTGATGTACTCAGACACTCTTCTGGACCAAACGAACAGACAGACAAATTGATAGCGAACGATTTATAGAGCCCTCGTGCTGTTGGGTCCAGTTTGGCGCATTAATTACGCACATTTTGTTGAAATTTATTTAAACCAACGGCCCAAGCAACGCCCCCACACAGACTGAGAGAAAGAGAAAGGCAGAGGAAGTGAGAGAGAGCGAAAGAGACACACACCTGATTATAGCTTGCGTGAATTGGTTTTGGGCGTGAAATTGCTTTCAACATTTAATTACAAAAGGTTCGTGTGGTTTATTTTTGGTTCATTAGCCGCACTCAGCCCCCACCCACAGACAACATCCACCCCCAAAGCACCACGCAACACCCACAGCCCCCACAGCCCCCACCCCTTGCTGCATTGCAATTTGTTATCGGAGCTGAAACACGCAACCGACGGACGCCCAAACTATGCTACACCTTTGTTGTCTTTGTCCGCCTGTTTGTGTGTGTGTGTGAGTGTGAGTGTTTTTTGGGCTAAATAAAAGGGATTAGGCCAAAGGAATCTGTGTGGCAAGTGTTGCGGATGCTGCACAATTAGCCACAAAATCAATTTTATAAAACAGTTGGGATTGGGGATAATCAACGCCCCCGGGGTCGATCAAAGCGAATCATACGGTTCAGTTGGATGGAATACAATACTGAAATACTGATTGAAGCATCTCAAGAAACTTCAGCAGAGTTCGAAGCCATCCAGAGGCTAGACATACTCGTATCATAAACTATCCACGAGACAGCAATAATATTGTCAGCAATATTCAACACGACATCGGCCATTGATGCAGGCTTTTGTGTGGCAACTGTGTGATATAAAATATAATTGAATTGATACGAAAACATTCTGGCGGGGCATCGGCGTCCTGAAGCACCAGCCAGGACAACAATGGACACCCACATGGCAGACATTCATTTTTATGCTTATTGGCAACACTGACCTGACACATGCAAATACGAAGAAGCTCAAAAGCTGGCGATGAAGAGGAAGAGAAAGATAAAGATGGAGCCCGAGATGGAGCTGAAACTGAAACTGAAACTGGTGTCACATGCCCTCTGACAAGCTTATTGATGACTGTCGGACCAATGAAAAAATTCCTGTTTTTCGCTCGACTTTAATAAAAATAATACTATGGTAAATATAAAGATGGAAAATGGAAGGAAAACAGCAGAAGGACAACTCAAACAAATAAAAGTATTTCCAAGTAAATACAAGACTTGTTTTGCCCGAGATATGGAAATAAATCCTGTATGTGCGTAATAATTTATGATTTATCATGTTCTTTCCTGCAGAAAGCTGTTTTGGCCTGCTTTTAATAAGATTATAATATTCCATCATCGGAGAAATAACGAAGAAAAGTCTCAGAAATATTTGCTATTTTTAGTCGCCAGCTTCTCGGACGCTCTGTGCTACTCGATAAACTTTGACGCTGCCAAATAGGATCCGAGTGCATTAAAATCATCTAAAAACATTTTCGCACACTCTCCCAGAAGTTGGAATTAGCAATAAATGTTGACCGAAAATGTTAGTTGAATGGCAAGTTTTCAGAGCGCATAAAAACTATAAAAACTTTTCAGCATTTCAATTCATAATTCAACACATAATTATATCATGCCAAAGCCCAGCTCTCTCTCTATCTCCATCTCCATTTTTCTTTCTATCTCTCTCTCTGTTTTTTGTCTCTGTCTGGCCTGGCCTGGCCTGGCGAAATATGTCAGCAACTTTTCAAAACTGTAACAGCGCCAATTTGTCTACAAAAACGTTGACCGTAGACCACTCTCAGACTCCTCCCCAATTCGTTCCATCACTCCACCCACTTCAAATGTAATTTCAACTCAAATTTTGCTGTTCTAAAATTATGCAAATATATCCTCGCTTTTCTGTCTATATGTATGAGCACGGAATGGTATACTGCTCTTGCTTATGCATTATGCTAAATAATTGCAAGCATTTTTTGTGCCTGTTGTTGGCGCGGAAGTTATTCGATATTGTTGGTCCTTTTAGCATTTTGTGCGGCAGAAATATTGCGTTAATTATCACGGAATCCCACAAAATACATATAAACATACATATATCTCTGCCCCAGAGGCATGAGCGACTGTGTGTGTGTCTGCGGGACCCTGTTTGTGTGTGCAACCGCGCAATTTATATTTTTGTTAATTTTGTTCATTTTTGGCCACGCGTAATTACATGAAGAATTCATGTGTAAAATTTTGTTATTGTCTGGCGCGTAAATTGTTTAACTTTAAAACATTTATTGGATGTTCGTAGTATCATCCGGAAAAGCAATTTACAGTTGAGCCAAATAGGGGAGAGTGTCCTTTGAGAGGGCGAGAAAGCGTTTAGGGGTGGCTGTGGCAATTGACAGCCGAGCGGAGAAAACAAAACTTGAAAACTAACATAAAATATTTAAGACGCAAACTCGACTTCGTTCTCCTGCCTCTCTCCTGCTATCTCGTTCGCTTCCTGCCTGGCGCTGGGAAGTATGCAAGGAATTCTTTCTCCTTGAAATTATTGCACATCATGCTCCAGAAAGCCGCAACGGGATAAGCAGCTGGCAAGGAGTCGAGGCAGTGCCAGTACCGTACCCAATGCGGCAAGAAAAGAGGCAGGAACAGGGCTAAGAGCCAGACAATAAGTTAAATTAGTTTGGTAGCGACGTGGCGTCTGCCACACTGCTCCCGTCTCCTCCCAGGCTCCTGTCCTCCTGTTCTCGTGCTCCCAGGGTCTGCCGCTCTATATGACAATAAAAATATTACCCATAAATTATCACAAGTGAGTTCATCACATGGCTTGCACTCGCTCCTCCATTGAGTGCCCCCGGTCCTTGTCCCGGTCCCGGTCTCGTATGTCTGTAAAAAGTTCGTCTGCCTTTAGTTTTCCGAGCAGCTGCTCCCCCAATCCTCCAGCTCTCGGTAGCAGTCCAGGACCCTCATCTCCGCCCATTGCATTTACCGCGCTCATTTGTAACTAAATCTGTGCGAGCTCAACTCAGTTGCGTGGTTGAAAGTTTATGAGTGTGCGCCACCCACTGCCAGCATAGGTTTATACATATGTATGAGTATTTGAGCCAGCGGCGTAGCTATTGGTGATCCCGGAAAGGGGTACATTTGCTCATTTTGAAAAGAGTGTTTCAATGGGTAGGACTTAAAGAACATACGGTTACTTTGAAGGCTTTAAGATATGTGTTCACCCATACGAAAATAGCCCAAAAAAGTCCTTTAATATGTACGCTGGAGTAAGAGGTCTGGATGGACTCTATAAGGCTCTGGCAGTGCTTGGTACATGGGACATGCATGAAAACATAAAGAATGATGGCCATCTTGATCACCTCCTAGAACTACGCCCGTGGCACCTACTCACTCACTCACCCACCCACATACCCGAGTGTGTCTGTGCAACTGCATATTGTCATAATGGTGAATGCATGATATATTGAATTTTGCAGTCAATAAACGTTTTATGATCACAGCTGCACATATTTCACAATTTCCCTCTCGTTTTTTTTTCGTTTTTTTTCATCCTTTGTCGTGGAAAAGTTGCATAAAAGTTGCCAAGGGGCGGTAAACCGTTGAGAGCAATTGCAAAAATTTAAGGTCATTATGGGTAGGGTGGAAGCTGGAGTTGGGCTTTGATGGTATGGGCTTAAATCCGGCTAAGCTGCTGGTGCCTTGGTAAGCCTGAATTGATGCTCTCGCTTAGGGCATATCCCTGGCAATCCATCGAAGGGCCATAAAGTTTTTCTGCTTCCGTTTGTTTCTTGTTGCTAGACCAAATCACTGCTCGCAAAAATTCATCATCGCTCTGCTCTTTGCTCCTAGCTCCCAGCTCCTGGCTTCTAGCTCCTAGCTCCGAGCCGGAACCCTCAGTGGGTGTGCCATATGTGGCATATGTGCCATGTGGAAATCTGCATCAGCCACTCAAACTGCAGGGGGCTGCCGTAAACCTAAGCCCGGCCTAATTTCCGAAAGGCAAATAGCCGTAAGGAACCAGGCTCAAACTACGCCCAGGAGTGCGAAAAAAAAAATAGTAGACAGGAATAAAATGAAAGAGAACAGAGAAAGAAAACATTGTGGAAGCTGTCGATGAAGATGAAAACAGAAAAAGATGGCAGCAGCAAGAGGAACAGTAACAGCGCAACAAGCCGCAGTCAAACGGATATTGTTTCTCGAGTAGGTGTGGCAGGGGCGTGTGTGTGGGCGTCTGGCCGTGTGGGCGTGGGTGTAGGCATACGATTCCTAGTGACTGTGACGAAATTGAAGCAGACACGAGGCGCACACTGCCCTGACAGCATTGATTATGCTGCGTTGCTATCACGATTTTTATTTGAAACCAGGCACATGTGGAAAAACACCACACGAAAGAGAGAAGGATGCAGAGAAGGGGAAGGAGCCTGAGTACGGATTGCTACAGAGGGAAGGCTTCAGTCAGAGTAAGAGCAGCGGGAAAAAAGGAAGCAAAGAGGTTTACAACTTCTCGTAAGGCGGCTTAAACGATTTGCGAGTTTATGGAAAGCCAAACACACTTTGAACGCAAGCACACACATGGAAGTCGTACATCCATATGCGCCTGTGTGTGTGTGCGACAATCTGTGGGCCTGTCTGGGAGTGTGAGTGCGAGTGTGTGTGGGTGTAAGGGGATAAGCAGAGGGGTGGGCGTATTGTAAAACAAATGGAAAATTGCTTTTTGATGTAGTCAGTCAACTTTGCTCTGCCTGCTGCCATCATCGATGCTGACGCTGATGATGATGGGGCGCTGTGCTGCGCTCTGCCCGATGCTGATGCTTCTGGCTTGGTCTGGCTGGGAACTCTTAAGGCTTTAAGCGCCTGAAAGAATGCTGCATGTCATTTGCATGTTGCACTTGCTGGGACGGACGACGAGGATGAAGACAACGACAACGACAACGACGTAACGTAACGTAACTATGGTGATGCAGCCAGAGATTCAATATTGTTTTACGCTCCTGAACGACTATGCAAATGCGTGTCCATTCTGTGGCCGTCAGACTGCCGTTTGAGCCAACACCGAAACCGAAGGCTTTTAAAATAAACAAGGGAACCCCCTTCAATATGTAGCAATATCGACAGGCCTACAGCTACCTGTACGTGAACCCGAACCAGAACCCGAACACGAACCAAAACCAGAGCCTGCCTTTCCTTTATGACGCCGCATCAATTTGAATAAATCTCATGGAATGCCCCTCCCTCCTCTCCCTCTTGCACTCTTTCAGATGCCGGGCAGGCGACGCTGCGCGATGTCAATCTGCTGGTGCAACCGCCTGCGGTGCGGCGCGGCCAGTCGGTGGCTCTGCGGTGCGACTACCAGCTGGACGGAGCGCCGCTCTACTCCATCAAGTTCTACCGCGGCCAGATGGAGTTCTACCGCTACACGCCCGGGGAGTATCCGCACACGAAGGTCTTTCAGTACCCCGGCATCAGGGTGGACGTAAGTCAAGTCAAGTCGAGTGTGCCGGCCATTGCCCGGCCATTGTGCACCGAAATGAAAATGTTGCTCTTATCCTTGCAGGAGGGCAGCTCAAACGCCACCCTGGTGCTCATACGCAACGTCAGCTTCGGCCTGTCCGGTCAATTCAGCTGCGAGGTGACTGCCGATGCGCCGCTCTACTCCACGGCCACGGCCTATGCCCAGATGCAAGTTGTGGGTGAGTATCCGACGATGACGATGACGACGACGACGACGACGTCGACGACAGAGTTCTGTCTCATTAGCGGCGTTCCAGGGACAGGACAGCATTGACATGACAGCCACAAGCGGTGCCCGAGTGCTCGAGTGCTCGACAATGGTGCAAAGCTGCTCTGTTGTTCCGCTGGCAGCAATTAAAATCCTGAATAAACACTTTACAGCCCGAACCCTCGTTCCGCTGTCTTGCGTCTCAAAGCAAAGTCAAGTGTACCGTTTAAAGGAGGTCTCTTTCTTGTTGGTGCTTCCAGAATTCCCGGAGAAACGGCCGCAGCTGTTCACGGAGCACACCCGCTACGAGCCCGGCGATGTCCTGCGCGCCAATTGCAGTACGCCACCTTCGCGACCGCGGTCCGAGCTCCGCTTCACCATCAACAACGTGCCGGTAAGTAGGGGTCCGCCCCCGGGCAGAGCCACAAGATTCCCGGCAATTACGAGGCTCGCGGCCGAGCGCTTTACATAATGCCAGCTCAACTGGCAATTAAGACATCAATTCGATGTATGCACAAGCATTGCATTGATTGCTAATTAATGTTTTGTTGTCTCCACTTTTGGCCCACCAAATGGGTGGTGGAAAGGGGGGCGGGGAAAGCAAGTGGAGGGATGTGCCTAATTAAACAGCTTTGAACTGCCTAACGGCATCGTAAATCCTCTATAATGGCATCTACCACTTGCTGTGCTCGTTCCGGGCACATGTGGCTCCGGTTATAATCTCATGCGACGTGCCTCGCAAAATTTGTTCTTTATTTATGAATATGATGTAATTTAATCAGAGCCAAGAAACCGAATTACAAGGGACTCCTCTCATCTTACCTACTTAATTAAAAGTCGTCTCCCAGCAGGAACCCCAACCCCGAGCCCAAACGCAAACGCAAACACAAACACAAACAAAAACGCAAAACCCTTCCAGGCAAATGAAGTCAATAAACCAAAAAGGGTTGCCTTTGCCTGTCTTCTGATTTGATTGTGCGATTTCCCCTCTGTCATTTATCATAAAGATTGAGGGTGAGTGCAGGATAGATGGATGGACGGATGGAGGGGGGGAGTGGAGTGGGCAGGAGTGGAGCCTAACATGTGACGGCAAAGTCATATGCATATACTCGTACGATATGGGAGGCTGGAACATCATTACTCATTCGAGAGCGTTTCCATTTTTGCATCAATTCTGCGACTGCCGCTAATCAGTTGCATAAATCAGGAGTGAAATGGCAGTCCCGTCCCGGACATTGCGTCCCCCGGGAATCATTTTAAAGCAAATCAAGGCGTTCGCCATTTCTTTGACCGCAGATGCAGACCCCGGGCAGTCCTAACCCGAAAGCGTTTTTTTCTGTTATTAATCATGGCCACGACATAAAATAAATTACGTTAAACTTCTGGCAAAAACGAAATTGTCGGACAGGCCAATGGACGAAAGGACAATGGACAGAAACAGAGCACAGACGACAGAGGACAACGGTTTTCAAATGAATTTACGAGATGAACAAATTTTCAGTTGACACGCCCCGAATTCAACTTTCTTGGATTCCCTTCCCTCTGGCCCTGCTAAGAGAAAACTTATTAAACGCTTCATAAATTTTTATATTATGTCTACCCACATCATCAGACATAACGTGCAGCAGTGCGACCTCCTTCGTCCTTCGCCCTCTGTCCCGAGTCCGTCCGTCGCTTTCTCGCTCTCCGTCTTTCTCTCTGTGTGTGTCTTATCCTGTCGCTTTATATCTGTAGCTCCGCAATAGTCTACTTTTCGGGGCACACACACACATGCACACACATGCTTTCACCGTTCATATGCAGGCCGTTTAACATTTTATCTAGACGCCGCTTGCCGCTTGCCGCTTTCTTCGAAGCCAGGCCAACTAATGACAAAAGCCGAGACAAAAGTACGCTGCTGTGCGGCGGATCGGGGTTCGGGGACTGGGAATGTAGGGTCCTACTCAGTCTGTCTTGTCACATAAAATTTTATATCTACTGTGTTTATGTTGGCCCAGACACAGACACAGCCACAGCCACAGACAGGGGAGGCAGAGCCTCGTGCACACTGTACACAGTACAGCATCCATTCTGGCGGCAATGGCCGTGCAATTTAGTTTCATACCCGTACGTACATGTATATGACCGAGCACTAGATGCCTTTTTGATATTGAATTATGATCTGGCTACGCTCTTTAAATTAGATGGAAAGGCCGGGATAATGCTCTATCTCTTCTCCAGTGTGGCTGCTGTCACACAAAACAATGCAATAAATAATTCTGGCTGAAAGCATTGACCCAGCACGTGTTGAGTTCGAGGCGAGAATCCAACTCGAGATTAAAGCAACCCCCAGCCCAGGGAGGGGACACATCGCATGTGTGTGACCCACTGAGACAACGGGTGGCTCACATGGGAATCTGTGCTGGGGGGATGGGGATGGGGGATGGGGGATGATGGAAGATGGCAAAGAAAAAACTTTAACGACCAACATAATTTGTTAAAAAGTTTCTGTCATATTAATGGAAAAGTGGCTCAAAATGTGTTGGTCTTCTTGCCTCGTGCTTTTTTGGGTGATTCATGGGAATTAGTTGGGATTAGAGTCTGTCGTGGCCAGCAGAAGCAGCAGCAGCAGCAGCAGCAGTGGGGGTACGATACGGGGGCCATTAGACATTTGGATTTGTGTGGCAATCGATTTTTGATAAATTATTTATTGAGCACAGAAAACTAAGAACATAATTAAAGCTTGGCTTAGCCGAGGCTTTCAATGCTCGTGATTAATGGATGACCCATCCTGTCCCACGTAGGGAAATCGATACAACCAAAAACTGAACGCAAGGGACGAGACTTTAAATATCGTCTGAAATGTATGGTATTTATAAATATTTGATACAAATTCCAATGCTAATTTTAACGTGAAGACTGTTCTGTTGAGTTGCATATTTAGTTGCGTTCTGGCAAAGTTTTTCCCTCAATTTGCATAATCCTTTCAGGGCAGAAATTATCAAGTCGATATTAATTGCCAGGCCATCAAAACAGACTTGGCCAACCCAGCCCCAGCACAGGCCAGACCAGACCAGACCAGTCCAAAGATAATGTAAGAAAATAACAAACGTTTTTGCAAGCTCGGCATCGGGCCTTGCTAATGCTGTTGGAAAACAATTTGCCCGGCAAAATGTTTAGACCAGCAAATGCCAAATGTTCATTTAATTGCCCGCCGGGGTGGTCCGCGGAGGGGCGGCGGTGATCCCATAAAGGTAAATCACAAGAAATATGAGGGTATTTTCACTTTTGGGTCGCTGCCTCAGCCACATGCTTAATTAAAGCGCTTGGCTTCTTAAGAGTTTCTCGTAAATTACACGGCATTAAATTGGCAGCGGCAAGGGACACGCAGAAGGGAGCTGGGGGAGCCAAATAGGCAGAGGAGGGTGGAGGTGGAAGGGTGAAACAGAAGGAAAAGCGAGAGAAAACTGAAAACGACTTTTTATGTCGCTGCGTTTCGGCTTTTCCTGTGCCAGCCAGCCAGCATAAAAATAAAAATAAAATTCAAATAAAATAAAATAAAATAAAAAGGCTAAGCCAGAAAACGCACAAAGCCCGAAACAAAATGTATATGTATTTACGTGTAAGTGTGTGGGTGGGGGTGTTTCTGTGTGTTGTAAAAAGGGTTAAAAGGCGACCAGCGACAGCAAAAACAACAGCGACTGAGCGAGAGGTGAGAGGTGAGAGGTGAGAGGCGAGACGCGAGAGGAAAAACAGCAATGAAGCGCTTTTGCTTTTAATGTTGTGGATGTGTGGAAGGGGCCCCAAGGGGGGGGGCCAAAGGTAAAGAGACAGTGCGAGTTATCCTTGAGAACGCTTTACACTAACAAAACACCGATAAAATGTACCCATTAAATAGGAATAGAAGTGAAATGTTCTGCCAAAAAACTAGATTTATTCCGTTCACATTTTGCTAAATATTTATTGGACACACTCTGCTAATCCCACCCAATATATTCAGCATATTTAGTTTATGCAATTACCCGTGATTAATTATTCAAAATGTTGGTTTTGAATTAAATTCTGCATTAAATATTTAATTTCGAGATTCATGGCCGTCTTTTTTACCTCCTGTTTGGATGACTCAGTCGAATTTCCTAGACTTTTTTCCAAGTGTACCCTAGCTGACCCAAATTCTGGCAGACCTGTAATATCTTACACCTTTTTTACGGGCCGGGCCGGGCGCGCAGGCGGGGCCAAATACATGCATAAGTAAATGGAGCTCAAATGAGTTTGTAAGTGGAAATGAAATGCATATTTATTGTATTTAAATTGCCAACGAGTTTTCGCTGGCCTTAGAGCACAGCTCAGGTTGTCATGTGAACTTAACTGTGAGAGGGAAAGGGAGGCAGGAAGGCGGCAGGAAAACTGCGGAGGCTGATGCTGAGGATGAGTCAGCAACAGGACATGCAGTAGAACGGAAATGGCAACACGACCGTTTTCAAAATGGCGTCTGCATTTCCACTGCCAACCGGCAAGGCAACAATGGACGATGCGCCATTTGCGACTAAAAGCATTGCACGGCAGTTTAGAGTTTTCTTTTCGCACTCGGCGGGAAAGACGCGCTAAACGGAAATCGGGGGTGTGTGTGCGCGCGTTTGCGTGTGTGTGTGTGTGTGTGCAAGAGAGGGAAAGCTTAGCCAAATAAGGCGGAAAGAATGCACAGGAGTGACGCATAAGCGAACAGTATATCCCAACAACACATATGTGCATATAGTACATCTCAACAATCGAGGCGCATGTCGCATGTCGGAGTGGGGGAGGGAGCGATCTTCTGGTGCTGCTGGTGTCATGGCGGAAATGAAATTTTCACCGCTGCCACAGACGCGCAGGCTGAGAGGCAGACTGCGATGCAAGCATCAAATAAACAGTTTGCATAGCACAACCAGCAAGAACACGATGCAAACAACCTTCAGATGGACACACATACGTGCTCTCCACACACAGGAACAGGAACTGGGACGGGAATAGGGATAGGGACAGGGACAGGAACAGGGACACTCTCAAACAAAACGCCGGACACTTGCAGAGGCGAAAAAAGCAACCAGGCGGATGAGTGAATAAGTGTCTCTTGATGTTGTTGTCGTTGTCGTCATGTTGTTGCTGTTCCTGCTACGGTGCAACATTGAAAACTCGTTTTTAAATGGCAATGCCCAGCAGCAGCAGAAGCAGCAGCAGCAACTCTTACCACAAGCAACAACAAAATATGACATGCCATGTCCGTTCGCTCGCTTTCAGTGTCCGTTTCCTTGCCTCGCATTGCAGTTGCCATTGCCAGTTTCCCTCCCCCTCACCCCTCACCCCTCACCACATGCCCCCTGCCTTCGCAATGCCAAGTGGCTCCGCTCAGCTGTGTTCTGTCCGGCTCGGCTCTGCTCTGTTTTGCTGGGCCAAGGCTCGCCACTGGCAGCCAGTCATTGCCACAAGTGCAACATGCTCGTAATAACCCCTCCGCACACATACACACCCACTGCGAGTGCGGGGGTGGGGGACCAGGCGACAGACGACAGACGACAAATTGCCATTCATATGCAGTTGGACAAAACTCAGAGCGAAACTTTACGTTTAATATACACTAGCTAAAGGAAACATAGCTATGGTGAGATCTTGGTAACGCCGATTGATCAGATTTGTGATCCCTGCCGATCCAGCCATTTTATGTCCCCTGTCCATCCATAACTGTCCAATTTTGATCTATATCGATTGACATTAACCAAAAGATCATATCAGAACTTGTTATCCCTTGCACACTCGCTTCGGTTGTGCGCCAACCCCCGATATGAATAAAATATTGGATGACGACCCAAAACTTATTTATATAATAGGGAGATATATGAGGCTAAAGCTTTACTTCAGCTACATTGTAGAATGCGCATTTTATAGGGTATTTTTATTTCGAAATTCAGAATTCGTTCAGTTTTCATGCCCTTTTTCGCTTTCTGTGATTTTTCCTTGCTGCATGCATGCTGGAACATTATTTTCTGACTCGTGCTAGGGGGGGTCGGAAGCGGTGGGGAAAATCAGTTGCAAGTGCAATTGCAGCTGGAAGCACGCCATGAATAATTTAAGGCACATTTTGGGGGCACGGTACTGGCACCGGCACCGGCACTGGCACTGGCACCGGTACCGAGCTTCAGGCAGTCTTTGATTAGTATTCAAATGACAAAAACCAAGACAATATTGTGAACGCTGCGATTGATTTGATTGTCCCCTTTGTACCCTCTCTCTCTTCCACCTCTCGCCCATAGATAACCACGGAGGAAACGCAGTACATACGAACGATTGACAACTTAATAGCATCCCGGCTCAGTCTGAAGCTGCAGCTGCAGGCGGTGCACTTTGTGGCCGGTATTAATGGCCATGGCCATGGCAATGGGAATGGGAATGGCAACGGCAACGGGAACTCCAATGGCATAGCGAACGCACTGGTCACCGGCAGTGGGAGTGGGGCTGGCGGAGGCCTCGTACTGCGTTGCACGGCGCAAATTGGCGATCTCTATCAGGAGTACAAGGAAATCGAGCTGGGCACACCACAAAAGGACCCAGTGCCGGCAAGAGGTAAGCCACAAAAGCAACAGCAGCAACAGCCTGTAGCAGCCGTAGAAATTGCATATTTCTGACCATTTCAGTGACGCTGTCGTCGGGCACTGGACTGCGCAGCTTCTTGGAGGCCTATTTCACAACCTCAACGGCGGCTGTCACCTGGAAAGGGGCCATTGGGGGCACCACTATCTGGCTCTTCTCAGTGCTGGCTCTCGTGATTAACTGCAGTCGAAGCAGCTAAATGCATGTGGCAGGCAGACCCGTGCAGAACATTCGAATTGGCTATGGATGCGGCCCGGATATGGAATGTGTATAGCCTAATTGGTGGGTGGTATCGATAGCGCGTAAGACTAGAGCTCTCGGCCGTGAACCGCATTAATTATCCCTCGTGGATGTCATTTGATTTACACACGAACACACACTCACACACATAGACATCCACGAGTATTCACGAGTATATGTTCATGCGATTCCTGCTGAGTACACACGCGCATTAAACAATAAAACTGTAAATATTTGCTTTAATGATGTAAACGGATACTCGTAAATGAACTCGCACAGACACAACCACACACCAACACACAACACACACACACACACAAACACACACTGAAACACAGACACATACATGTACGACTAATTGTTAATTAATGGATTATTTAATGACGCATAAAATATTGGATAAAGTATTAATGTTTCATTTGCATTTAGCTTCCAAACAAGCAAATATCAACTTAAAGTTTAAGCCATGAAAATCGTCGAAACGATTGAAAAAACAAAAACAAAAGCAACAACAACTGCTACAACAATTGTAACAAATGAAAATGCCAATGTCAAGACAAACAAAATACATTCAAACCAAAATAAACAAGCATAATTAATCAAATTAGTGTCGCCGCTGACTTTTTTGTTGCAACCTTTCAAAGGGAATTTTAGACAAGGGTCTGGACTCTAGAGCTTAGCAAAGATACTATATCGGATCCAGTGAACTACAATTGCCTGATTTTGATTGTTAAGCAAGCCGAGGGCCACAAGGACTTTGAAAATGGAGCCCTACCGAAGTTTAAAGCGTAACTTAAGGGCAAGGTTTTTTTTAGGAAAAAAGCGTAGCTCCCACATTCTTCTACAGCCGATAAAAGTAAGCATTTCGTTCGAATAATAAATCTTGTAGTCTAAATAAGTCTATTTACGATGGGGACGAATCATTATTTGTACAAATGTAATGGGCAGATACTGCTGAAAGCAGGTCCAAGCAATGCATCAATAGAATTTGGTAAGTCTCTCTTTGGCATAGGGAAATTTACCATTTAGGTTGCTATAAAGAAATCCGTGTCAAATAACTGGTGCAAGATCTTGAGCCACAGCCACCCCACCCACCTGATATAGCAGTTGTTATACCACCAACCACCCCAGAAGAACTTCGAGGTGACTGCTTGGCTGGGGCCAGTGTTCCTCCGGTCGTAGGTGGAGAAGGGCATGTTCAGGTGGTACTGCATTTCGTTGCCCGCCTCACCCCTGTAATGTCCCAGGGTGCGGAGAGTGTAGTTCTTATTGCTGCCGAAAATGGCAAAGCGATCGTACATGGCATAGGATCGAGTCCCCGCCGAGTTTTTGAGTAGAAAGAAGATCTCCGTGCACCCCAACATTGCGGTGCGATAGATCTTCTCCAGTCCGAACCAGAACTCCATTGCAATGCATTGCCATGTCCCCGAATCCGTTTTGATACTCATTCCAATTCCTCCGAAAGTCCACTTTGTTCTCCCTCCGGCGTTGGATCACCGTCCAGCCACCTCCAAAGAAGCTGGCCGCGCACCGCACTGTAGTGTTTTGTCTGGTGCCTGGTAAGAAAAATGGTATAGATGCCATCCTTCTCGGCCATTGTGCAGTTGTCCAGAAATTCTTCATACTGAGTAACTTTGGGACTGTCGTAATTATTCAACTCCTCGGAATCGGGTTCTTCCTGTGTCCGCTGCTTGACATTGACGGCCGCAACTACTCCAAGCAGCAACAGGAAAAACCAGCGACGCAAAATTGTTGGCTCTCCAAGAAAAACCCCACTGTTCGTCACGCTTTAAACTTAATTTGCTTCTTTTTCTTATGGATATTCGATTGGAATTTATAGAATCAAAGCGTTACTCTTATCATTATGTTCTTAGTCATGATAGTACTTTTGGTACCACTAACCGCCTTGTCCTCAGAACTGTTCTTTTTGTCAGAGTATTCAGCTGAGTCCTTTACGATTTTCCACCCAGCCCAGCTGCAAGTCGGAGACTTTTTCAATTGACTGTCAAACAGAGCAGCAGCTGCCTTTTCAGCACCCCTCGCCTTTTGCTAAGTAAAACGAACTCAATTTACAACGCGTTTCGCACGCGTTTTTAAACGCCCCCCGCGAGTAGAACGGAAATGTGCTGCATACTTTTAGGCTGGCGCTGCTAAATAAACTGCTTGCAACGATTGCAAGCAGTACATATAATGCAATTAAAATCAAATATATACGAGGCAGGCACCCGGGCCGCACCTCACCGCGCCGCAGTTCAGTTCTGCACTTTCCGAAAAAGTCATTAAAAGATAAAATCACAAAATCAATTAGCCAGAAACTTTAGCTGGCTCTGTCTCTGTCTATGGATGGTCTGGGTCTGGGTCTGCGCTTGGGTTTGGGTTTGGGGTTGGGGTTGAGATTGGGGCTTGGGCCGAAACTGAAACTGAAACTGCGGCCAGGCCTGGGCGCCATCTAGCCTGACCATAAATTGCAACACTTTTATCGTCATCCCAGGCCCGCCTGCTGTTG